>OV884020.1:39489135-40689135 GCA_930367235.1 Sarcophaga rosellei
TTTCAGATTATACAAAACTTTGTTTGCAAACAACCGTTTCCCCAAAAAAAAAAAAATTAGGTCCTCCAGAAGTGAAAGCGAATAACTTAAAAACTAGAACTTTTCACGCCTTTGGTTAAAACTTGAAAGTTTACAAATTTTTTGTAGTCATTATCCGATAAAGCGAATCAGACTGCCGTTGTCCATGCGTGGCATTTCGTTTATATCGTCTATGTGGTAGACACTATTTCCTGGCATCTCTACAGCTTCAGCAGAAATCATTTGCTAAGTGTCCAATACCAATACACCTCGAATTAATGCAATACCCAGTAATGATTCCACCAACAATACTTCTTTAGACTTTGGAAAGATTTCTTGCTACATTAAAAATTATAAACTCGAAGGTGTTTAGAGGGATTCCTAAAGTAGAATTCATTGGAGTTCACTGGCTGTGTAGCATTTAACCAGTTCATCTGTTCTAAAGCGACCCCTATACAATAGGGATATCATGTCGTTCGTTGAGATATCCGCGACAGCTATATTGTTATGTTGAATAGTTGCCTGGCCATCAGAAAGTAATATTACCTTCGAGAATACTTTTGTTTTTTTTTTTTTTTTTTTTTTTTTTTTTTTTTTCGAACGTCCCCGTCCACACACTAACCCACCCTCACCCGACCGTGGAGGGCTCGTCCCCATTACGTAGGGATACGTACACACCACAGTCCGGACTGTAGCGGGTAAGGGAAAAGTAATGGCATCGAGAACATAAATCAGCTACAGAACTTAATCACAGGCTGAATAAAGTAACAATAAACAGGAACTAACTATGACAAGAAGTCGCCGTGGTCTAATAGGTAGTGTGTTGGACAGACATCAAAAACAAAATACAAAAAGTATTTCTTCGGCGACTTCCTCTCAGCAGATTTCTGGCAAAAACTCTGAGAGTAAAAGCTTCTCAAAAAACCTGTCGTTCGGAATCGACTTTAAACTGTAGGTCCCGCCACTCATGTATAAAATTAACGCACACAACATGAGTGGTATTGAGAAGCTAGGCCGTAATCCTGACTGAAGGGTTGTAATGGTCAATTGTGTATGTATGTAACTATGACAAGAACGAAAATACATTTTTATATAATAATTTACAAATTAGTCCCAGCATATAAGCTACGTTTTATATTACAAACACTACAATTAAAATCAATAAAATCATAATATAAGTTAAAATCTTTACATAATCTACGAAAAGGAAAATTACATCCATAGTTCGTTCTATAGAAATCTAAAGAAAGAGGACGAGTGTGCCGTGAAAATCTTGCAGGAATACTGAAATTCAGGTTACAAAGTAAAAACTCAGAATCGATATCACCTTTAACCAGATTAAAAACAAAACAAACACCTAAAACAGCCCTTCTACGTTCCAAAGTTGGAAGTTTTATCAAACCTAATCTAGCCTCATATGACGGAAATCCATTGGCATAATCCCATCCTAAGCCACGTAAACAATAAAAACTGCGGTTTTAATCGTTAAATGGTGTCTGTTACAAAGTGCGCTGCTGCGAGTATGAATCTTCGTGAGAAATAATATTGCGAGTTCAATAAGTTTAATATTCCCAATATTCCCGAAAGGTACCAAAATGTTCGCACGACCAGTATTTCCATGCAACTGTCCAGCCGCCCGGATATGCCTACTAATCTTCGCCTTTAAGTCCTTGCAATAAAAATCAAATCTAAAATGTAATTTCCTTTTTCAAAACGGTTATTCTTTCTTCTTAAAAAGGTGATGATGTAGTGCAACTCCGACATCTATCTATTTTTATTTATATATATTTATTTATTTATATTTTTATCTATAAATTCTATCAATTAAGGCTGTTCTAAAAAAGAAAAGCAAACAATAACAAAACATCCAGGAAATTACGAGAACAGGGCCATGCCAGGATAAAATTAAAACAACAAATCTAGAAAAAAGAGCACAAAAGATAAAAGAGGCTCGAAGTTACCATTTAAAAATAAATGATATACAAATTGAACGAAAGTTTGTTTATTAAATTTTTGTGAAGCTTACTTGCTTACTTAATTGGACATAACAACCCGTTTAACGGATTTCGGTCTGCCGCAACACATCCTTCCAGGCGCCTCTGCTTCTTGCGCGCCTACGCCTGTTGGTCACACCAATCAATGACAGGGCTTCCTCGATTTGGTCCTTTTAACGGATACAAGGTCGTCCTTTTCGCCGACTTCTGCAGATTCCCGCATCAAATACCCGTCTCGCCGGAGCATCCTCCTCCATTCGACCGATATGGCCGAGCCAGCCCAGGCGCTGGATATTAATATGCTGTACAATGCCTATGTCGTTGAGGAGCTCATATCAAGCTTATCATGTTTAAAATGGAAATGATTTAAAGTTTTCTTTTTACTTTTCCCCTGCAGCAGTTGAAAATGAAAATTTATTTTTCATTCGTGGCGACATAAAAAATAATGGTTTTTTTTCTGTTCCTTCCGTTGAACAACATGAAAAAAATAATAAATACTTCCTTTTTCCTGCATAAATGTAATAATTTTTTTTTTTTTGCTACGAATTAAATGAATTCATAACATTTTTTAACAGAATTTATTCACAAAAAAAGTAAAGCCATAAATTACAAAGAGAAAAAAAGATGAATGTTATCATACTTATGATAAAATGTAAAATAAAACAATCAGCAATTTTGCTCAAATATTTAATAAATTTTGTTAATAATTCACACACAAAAATTTGATGGTTGTGTCTTAATAAAGCAAACTCTAAGCCGGAAATGAAAAAGGATAAAAGAAAACCTTTCTAATTGCACATCGACTAAAAGAACGTAAATGGGAAAGGTCTTCTGCTACGGAGACACCATACGGCCCAACCAATATATCATCATACAATACTGTGAGCTCCGTAGCTTATAACGCAACGCTACGGAACACATCAAAAGAGACGTTAGTATAGTCCAAACAAAATCGAGATTATTCCTGCCATACGTCTTTATACTGTCACGAAAATGTTTAACATTAAAATGAGCAAAAGCAACACTAACACATACAACGACCTTGTTACATGCAAACCAACAACAATGGTATAAAAGAAAAGGGGATGGACAAGTAAGCGAGAATGCAACAACAAACAAGTGAAAATACACAAACAACAATGAAGTCGCGATAGTTCTACTTCAAGAACCTTCATCAGAATGATTACGTGAGCATATAAAAAGGCAAGCCAAAGCAGGCAATGAGGAGTAAGAATTCAGTCAGTCTTGCCACAAGACTTGTTGCGTGAGAAGCAAAGAAGAATAGCGAACAAGCGGTTATTGTTGTATTCATCAAGTGCGAACAGTGGCACAAAAGTAGTGAGAATAATAAAGAATTTATCTAAAACTAAACATATTGTTACGTTTTTACCTTTTTAAAAACGATTAGATTATGAGTTCGTTGATTGCAAACCAAAATAAAAACAAATATGTGTTACATTGTAAAACTATACTTAGCTAAGTATCATCACTGTCATTGTCAAATCGATATTGTCTTCGAGAATACAAAGACTTTTAAGTAAATTGTGACTACGCTACTATGAGTCTCAGTGAGTGAATTTCTGCCTTTCTGTTGATAAAACATTTAGTTTTCTATGAATTTTTTTACAGTTGTTGTTATTGTTGCTTTTGTCAAAACATTATCTTCCGTCAACTGTAGCAACAGAAGTAGCAACGCTATTGTTTTATTGTACTCTCATGCCATATAACGAACGCCTTGTTATTTCTAAAAGTAAAGGTACAATAGTTCTTGACGCACAAAGAGAGATGCAATTGTTTTTGCTCTTCTTTAATTTTGTAAAGCTTTTTGTAACGTCGGTTTTGCTGTTTAGAAAACAAAACCACAAAATGCTACACATTGAGAACAAAACAAAAAAATTCATTGTTGGTTCTTCAACTGAAGGAACCCATATTCTGTCTAAACACCTCTGGTAAAACACTAAAAAATACACATATTTTAGTGCGAATGTGTGTAATAAAATTCTGACAATTTGAGTTGTATACAATAAAGAGGATAGCAAGAGAGAAAGTTCTGGAAATAGGAACTGACATCTTTTAGTTTCCGACCATATCCTGAGTGGTTTGGTTTATTTATTTGATGATAAATATTCTGATGCCAAATAACATAACAAAGCAAATTATTAACTTAACAATATATTGTTACGAAAATGAGCAAAAGATACACAAACAAATACAATAAACTTGTTACAAGTAAACCAACAACATCAGTATGAAAGAAAAGGGGATAGACAAGTAAGCGAGAAAGCAACAAACAATGTAAATAAAAAACACAAACAACAATGAAGTCGCGATAGAGTTCTCGAGAAAGCGAAACCACGAACGTTCGGTTTCAAGAAACTTCATTAGACTGTTCACGTGAGCATATAAAAAGGCAAGACAAAGCAGGCAACGAGTAGTAAGAACTCAGTCAGTCTAGTGTGAAGACACGTTTAGTGTGAAGAGAACAGTATTGGTTTAAAGATGGCCGTTGAAAAGATCTGCGTTGTAAGCAAAGAAGAATAGCGAACAAGGAATTATTGTTGTACTTGTCAAGTTGTAAACCATGACATACCAAAGTAGTGCGAACAATAAAGAATTTCGTTGAAACTAAACACCAATTTATTTTTATTTTGTTTGCAATCAACGAACTCGTATTCTAAAAGTTTTTAAAAAAGTAGAAACGTAACAATATTTATAATATTTAGTAAAAAAAAATAATTAATGTTTACCCATAGATTCAAATCAAATCCAGCGTTATATCAAACTGCAGTTCAGACATCTCCAACAAAACGAAATATGAAAAAATACTTCTTCGACGACTTCATCTCAGTAGATTTCTCGCAAAAACTCTGAGAGAAAATAAAATTACCATGAAAAGTTTCTCAAAAATCTGCCGTCCGAAGTCGACTTTAAACTGTAGGTCCCGGCACTCTTGTATTAAAACATAATACACACAAAATGAGTGATGTGATGAGAAGCTATGTCGCAATCCTGGCTGAAGGGTTGTAAAGACAATGCGTGTTGTGTATGATATTTTTGGACTTAGGTGACTCTATTTTATCTAACGTTATTGTTTTTAGCTTATACCAGACGCGTCGGTATGAAGTGAGCGTTTTGAGTTATGAAAAGAAACCCCTAATTTTTAATGAAAAGGTAAAAACAGATTTCATTCAAAAGCAATGGCCACATAATTTTTCCCGATTTTAGGCAGGCGGATTAATCGCTAATAAAATTATTTGTCTTTAGGAGCAAACCAATTAATCATACAATTTTCGACTTCTTCGTTGAAACCGAAGTGTTTTTCAGCCGCTGCGTTTCTCTTCGAAGAAACTTAATAGTAGTCGGAAGGAATCAAGTCTGGTGAAAATGGTAGAGGTAGCTATCTCACAGCCTAATACTTTATTTGTGTCATGAACTGGGCAGGTACATTGTCATGTTGCAAATTATCTTACGGCGTCTCATGGCACATGCCGATAACTTTTCGATTAAAGCATGAATCAAATTGACCATTTGTTATCGATAGCGATCTGTAACGATTTTACAAGGCGTTAGGAGCTCGTGGTACACCATAACGTTCGTCCCACCAGACACAGCAATGTCTTTGCGCCGCCGGTTTTAACAGATTAATCTGATGTAGGATTCTGAAAATAAATCCATTTTTCAACCCCAGTAATAATTCGATATTGCACTGATATATGAAAGCAAAATTTCACGAGTGAATTTTTGTGGTAATTTTCAGTCTTTTGGTTCTTTGTCATTGCTTTTAAATGGTCAGAAATGGTATATTGTGCCATTTAATTCTGACTCAAAGTGTCGTCTGCATCCAATATTGTTTGCGATATAGCGTCTTCAAACTTTTTTGGTGGTGTTCCACGTTCTTCATTACTCACAACAAAATCGTTATATCTGAACCCTCGAAACCATATTCTGCATATTGCTTCTAATAGAGAGTATGATAACCATATGCCACGACAAGCATTCGAAGCCACTCTTCAGCACTTTTCTTCAAATGAAAACAAAAATTTAATACATTGCGTAAATCATTATTTTCTGACACAAAATTCACCATCTTTAACAGGATGAAAATATTATGATGTTGTTCTTTCACTGGTTTGATGTGTACTGAATATGTATGACATTAAAAACAAAAAAGTTATGGCTCTCACACTATAAATGTTCCCTATGGAGACATTTGTATGTTCATACATGAACACCTAGCATATGTATATGCTCTAGAACTAGCCAGTGGGCTAGTTTGTGTTAAATTAATCATCTAGAAAGCCTTGACATTTTTCGCAAAAATGCATGCTTGATGGTTAACAATGTACTGCTACTTTCACACAAAAAAGCAAAGAAGACGTTTACCCAACACTTTAGATTTTGCAAAAACTTCTAAAATTGACCTCGAGATATACGATATATTCATATATGTATGTACGTAAGCCAACAATAAAAACCATTCTTTTTTTTTGTAATTTTCTTTTTGATTCAAAATAAATTCTAATTTTGCTTTTAATCCTCCATAAACAGCCAACTTGTGTTGTGCAAAACAACATTAAATTGTATTGTGTTGTATTGTATAATATAATAAATATTCAACGCAGTGCAATAAATATTTACATTTATTGGCAATTATCTAATTGCAGTTTATTTACTGACATTTGTGGTTTAAATAATTGTGGAAAATAATTTGCAAAATAATTATTTAAATTTAGAAAATAATTATTTGTATTCATTTTAATTGAGCAACGATTTAACGATTATATTCAACAGCGAAATGCAAAAACATATAATGGCTGTGGCAAATGTGGAGCTATTTAATATGCTACAATAAATAAACTTTTAATTACCAAATTTTGTTTTATTATAATTACATTAAAAAAAAAAAGTTCATTACCAGAGAAACTGGAAAATGCCTCGAAGAAGAATCAATCAGCCAAATGTCACTTGGGCACTGAGAAAGTGATAGCTCTCACCAACAAGTATAGTGTAGATCAATCTGACAGTCTGTAATAAATACACAATTCTACTATCGATAAATAAAATTGCCATTGAAAAATTTCTCAAAAATCTGTTGTTCGGAGTCGACTTTAAACTGTAGGTCCCACCACTCATGTATAAAAATTAACGCACATAACATAAGTGGTGTGAGAAACTAGGTCGTAATCCTGACTGAAGTGTTGTAATGACTAATTACGTAAGTACGCAGTGGTCGTAACTTCTACATTTTGTCCGGAATAGGATTGGGAGAAGAGCCATCACCGGAATACAGATGTCTATGTAATACATGCTTATCGACTATTTGAGGTCGATAAACCACTTATCACGTTTTCTTAAAATATTTATTTTACTTCATTATTTATGAATTAATTAATTTATGCTTGTCAAATAGAGTTGCTATATCAATTTATTCATCTTTTTTAATATTGTTTGTCTCATTTCACCTCACGTTTAAAATTTGAACACACGTTTGTGTAAGACTTAAAAATCACTCTTCAGTCTCACCTCGAAAAGTTACGAATTTTGAATAATTCGATAGAATTCTTTATTTCTTATAGTTCATGTGATATTTCACAAGTATTTTCTTGTATGTATTTAATCTCCATAATTCATACCAAACGTATATAAAACCCTTACTTATGAGATTAATTATGCTTCATGAACAAATAAAGGAGAGCAATGTATTGAAATTTGAATCTGAAATAAATACTGACTTTCGCAAAAGATTTAGACCTTTTCGTTTTTAGCTTTTGAGGCGGTCAAACATTAATTTTAAAAAAGGTAAAGAAAAACAAAGAAAAGGAAAATAATGATGATTAATGAAAAATTTTAAACCTTTTTTTCCAGTTAAAAAAAAAAAAACAAAACAAAAAAAATTAAAAGTTATAAAGACAAAACCAACCCTTTCTAATTCTTTGCACAACCACAAATACAAATCGTGTCATTGAAATTTAACAAATTTGCAGGCAAGCAAAATATTTGATTCCCCAGAAAATATCGTGAAGGAAGGAGTTTTATAAGGTAATACCTTTTAAATTCGCGTCAATTATAATGTTGGGTTTTCCAACATGGACTTCCGAACTTTGAAAGATGATAACGACTACTTTTTGATCCTGAATCTATCAAATTAATTGTCAATAATTAATCTGTTTTGCCAAATCCGACTATAGACAACGACGTGTGTTCGCTCTAGCCTAAAATTCATCTAAAAAGCATCTTTATCGATGAGGCCAATTTCTGATTATATGTTAGCATTTTACATGAGAAGCAAGAGAAAGTCACTGTTAGGTATGGATTCTGGGCATATGTATATCTCTTTGAGAACTATGTTACCCAGGCCATCGCTGTCAACAGAGAACACTATATATCGATGATTATCAACCTCTTTTAGTCTGAATTAGGTTGTTGCAATAAGACGATGCTACGTGTTCCACAGCTCATACTCATGAATATTCTGTACGAGCGATTAGATTGGTCATCTATCTTAGATGTGATGTAAACTGTCCACCGATATTGTACGATTTGCCGTCGTTATACTTCGTCACGTGGAATTTTCTTGTACTGCAGATGTATGTATGCAAAACCTAACAGCGGCCCTTAAAGCCAACACAAACCAACTGTATTCCACCCAGAAAGGCCTTGGTGGATATCCAAACGATGTCACATATAATGGCATCAATTGGTTTTTCAAATAACTGAAAATGTTCGTTATTGTCTCACACACACTTTTGTTTTATTTAAATATAGAAAGCTCTTAAAAAAGACCCTATATATTAATAAATAATTACTCAAAATATCATAAAATTTCGTTTGTTATTTACCATTTTATATCTACGTGTCGTAATGGTGCCTCATTTTATTTTCTCGCAATCGGTATATCGACGCCTCCATTCTATAACGTTCAAAGTGTACTTAGAACGTTTTTAATGTTCTTGCATTTTTAAATTCTACGTTCCCTAACTTAAATACTGTCAAAATTTGATTAAGATGCGCCGATCCGTTCCGAAGTTATAGGGAAAAATCTACTTTGAATACGCATACGCGTGAAAACTTTGAGAGCTCATAACTCAAAACACACTTTTTCGACTTAGAATGTTATAGAACGGAGGCGTCGATATACCTTACAGTTGCTGTATACTCATGAAAGTATTTCTTCATGATATAAGAACGAAAGTATTAATTTCGTATTTGCATGTGTGTGTCTATTTTTAAATTTGCTTTCGTTCCGAGTTCTTATTTTGATTGTCTGCTTTAGCTTAACCATTAAAAGCAAAATGCGTGAAATGGTATAATAAGAACTTAAACCACAATTGCTCAATTCACTCTTGTAATGTGCCTGCAATTGACACACGTTGCAAGAGGATTTGAAATTGAAAATGAGTTTAAAAGTGACTGCAGATAATACAAATTTCGAAGGAGTAAATAAAATCATGATATAAAATTCATATAATAATAAAATTCCATAATATGACCCAAACTATGGTAATGAAATGTAATAATTACGGAGTTGTCGGTGAATTTTTTTTTTAGTAAAATGTCTTCCAATTTAATGTGGTTATTAAGGATAGCATTATTCAAAAGGGCTAGAAAAGCCACAATATCTCTTTACGCCTCTAAAAGGACGGCGGGCAAGATTTAAAGTGTTAGACGAACTATTACATACTGGCTCTATCGGGCCATAGTGCAATCAACCTTGCTCATTGGTGTACACTCCAAGGCAATAGTCTCTGTTCCACTCCAACCAAGCAATATTTGTTATCATATATTGGCTCTCCTCTGACCTTCTGTTAGGGCAGAGAGCTTAGTTGGTGGCAATCAGACTTAATACAGTCAAATCTTTGCCCGATCTAGTCTATGAATTCTGGAAAGACCCATTATTTAAAAATAAATAGAAATAATGAAAAATAAAAAAGAAGATTTTATTTTGTTTTACTTTCAAATTTGGAGTTCTAATTTTTCTTTGGTAACTTGCCATTATTGTTATTGTTATATAGGAGCTGAATGTTTGTCTACGCTATTTCATTTAAGTTCGCAAAGATGGGACTGCACTGCTATTGCAACTGTGCAATTGTTTCTGTTTTATTATTATAAACCTAAGGTATAACAAATAAATAGTCTTACGTTTTTACCTTTTGAAAAAGTTTAAAATATGAGTTCGCAGATTGCAAATAAAATGAAAATAAATTTGTGTTAATTTTAAATAAATTCTTTATTGCTCGCACAATTCTGTGTGTCACTATTCACAACTTGATGTAAACAACATCTCTTTTGCGTAAACACTAACAATTGTTCGACAGATCTTTATAACGGAGATCTTCAAACGACGATTATTCTCTACTCCGTTGCCTGCTTTGTCTTGCCTTTTATATGCCAACGTAAACAGTCTAATGAATTATCTCGATATCTCCATAAATGTAAACCTCGTTATTTCATTGTTGTTTGTGCACTTTGTTAACTTTTTTTTTAATGATGTTGTTGGTATATTTTTATTTACTTGTTTATCATGTAAACAAGTTCATTGTTTTTGTAGATTTTGTTTATAAATTTTTTAATGTTAAACGATGTAACACCGTTTCCATTTTTGTAACAATAGCATAACTTAGGTGGCCTGCAGATATTTAAATTTCTTGACATAATTATTTCTGGTAATCATTGTTCATTTTAGGCCACATGAAATCCCTTTAAATGCTTTAACGAATGCCGTTTACAGTATCTGTAATTTCGGCCTCATTTTCAAAAATATAATTCTCAATCACACTGGCTGATTAAAATCTTGCTCGTTGAGATTGCATTTGTTTCTCATGGATTAGACGGGAATTTTCTGAACCATAACTTCAATAAAGCATTCAAATGGATATGCACTTTATCGGAGAAGATGGCAGACTTCACTTTGCTGCCTTATTCATTGAACAAATTGCCGGAGCTTTCCATGGAGTACTTATTTGAGCTCCAGAGTAAGCTGAATTTTTTACGCATGAAGGTTGAGAGCTTTTATCATTCGCTAAGTCGTGGTTCGTATCGTGAAATTATTGAGAACGATATTTAATTGAAATTTTAGGGTAAAAAAATAATTAATAAAAAAAGCTGAAGTTTCTTAGACGATGGCAAATTAGGTACCAAGAAATGTAATACTGTGTATTTGTCATGACTAAAGCAAGCAATTGAACTAAAACAGAAAAAATTATAACATCTCGTGTTCTATCTTCACAACGCCTGATCACAGACATATTTTGCGATCCAACTTAAATTGAGGGTCTTTGCTATAGAGATCGCTGTAATGAGTGACTTAAATGAAAGCTTCAACGTAGAACATTCTCGCAATATTTTCCGACATAAAATAATTCTTAAAACCTTACGATCAAGGATAACGGAGGTAAGGAAGTCTATAACGCATTAAAATAAATAAAAAGAAGTTGTACCGTAACGTATTATAGTTCCGTCATTCTCCCTTTTTCTGTTTTATATTGTAGCTAATCAAGTAATGAGTAGACAATATGCATGCCAGAAATCAGCAATGAATCGAATAAATATTCTACTGTACCTTGTCCGATAATAAACATATCTAACAATATTGTTATAAGTGATTTTGTGTTTGTTCCTGCTTACTGAGTCACAACTAGAAAATATTTCACATCCGTACAGTAAAGTGGGAATAGTATATGTTTTTTCGAGCAGCATACGAATATTAAATGGAGTAAAATATTGCATTAGCCAAAGACTTCGCAACATAGCAACCGTTATACCACAAATAGCGTTTACATGGCTAGACAAGTTAAGGCTATTGTTAAAGATAACTCCCAGATTCTTAACGTAATGTTTCAATAGTAGTATTATTAATCTGTAATGGTGCAAGCTATGGTGTAGGGTTTACCTTGCCTATTGTCAAAGCTTTCGATTTCCTCGGATTGAGATCACAATTTTTTTTCTATACAGTTTGTTAATATTAGACGGCAAGCAACTAATGTATAGCTGCATACATTTGTACATTGCAGAACTTCAACTTAGATGGCGTCATAATACACAAATTGACTTCGATCCCGTAAATACGACAAGATTAGCATAAAAGCAGTATTAGAAAAATGTCACATGTGTTTTAACTTTTGGCAGAGAATTGTATGATTAACGGTGTCAAATTTTTTCATATTGTTATCTGCCCTTAATCGCAACTCTTCTGAAACAATAATGACCGCAGAAATGCAGTTGTGATTAGGTCTGAAACCAGACTGCCTCTCAGAAAGCATGACATTACCATAGAAGTATTGGGTCATTTACTTATAAATTAATTTCTTGAAAATTTTCGATAAGTATAACAATGTTGAGATTGGGCGGTAAGTTTTATCCTGTTTATGCACAGGTTTTTAATATTTTCATGGCAATTTTAGTCTGTGAAAGTTTTTGCCAAAAGTCTGCTGATAGAAAGTCGCCGAAGAAATATTTTTTCATATTACGTTTTGCTGGAGATGTCATCTTATGTCTAATATGCCACTACCTATTAGACTACGGCGACTGCTGTGTGGATAATATATTATCAAAAAAAAAAAAAAAAGAAAGGCCACTAAAACTTTTTTGTGTTACTTTAACAATTTTATTTTTCTGAATTTATTTTAAAAACAAAATATAAAATGAAGCATTTTTTCATATTATTTACTACCACTGAAGGAAATTCAATCTTTGCTTCCATCCTTTATACCGGTGATGGTGTCATTATGAAAACTGCTTCGTATGTACAATAAGTATAAAGAAAAAATCACCGTTTTAGTGGTCTGGGAACCACAAAAATTTCTGTGTCTTTTATCAATTTTCTCTTACCCTTAGCATGTAGTCGAATATAAAATAAAAGAGTATAAAATATTTTTTTAATTAAATTACACGTTCTCCCTACTCTAGGTATACAACATTTCACTTTCACATACTATTGCACTACACTATCGAGCAGAATTCTCATATCATTTCCTGATTCATTACCCTAAATTCAAGTCCCTGATTATGTAGATTTTACAGACGAAAAGAATAATGGAAAAGTAGCAGTTACTGCTATTTTACTCTGCTTCACTGTAATCGTTTTATTGTTTTTAATTTTTATATCGACGAGAACTTGTGAAAAGACTGCAATAAATATTTTTCTTCGGGTATTACATTTTAATTAAAATTTTTTATGAAATATTTTATTAAATATATAATTATCACACATGTTACAACATATATGCCTATGTAAGGAACACTTATATGTATTGAATATACAAAATAGTAGTGTTTTAACATATCGACGTTTTTGTAATAAAATAAAAGGAAAAAGATGAATACAGCTTTGAATGGTTAAATGTAAAGACATATTGCTGGATAATCTAATAACATAAGTTCACGTACGGATGGAATATTGAAATCACCCGTAATAATCAGGAAGTCTTTAGCACTAGCAGAGGAGGCAACTGTTTTAATGGCTTCAGCATGTTGAATATATAGATCCTGCGGAGATGAAGGAGGAATATAAGAGCACGTTATGAATATTCTACGACTCTTAAATTTAATAATAACGGCAATAAATTCAACATTATTGGATAACGAGTCAGTTAAAAGAAGTTCGGATGAAAAAGTACTAGAAACAGCTATGAGGACACCACCATCATAAGAGCCACGATCACGACGATAAATATTATATTTATTACAAAGTATTTCGGTGTTTAAAAAGGAGCCATCAAGCCAAGCTTCAGTAAATGCCAGTATATCATAATTACAGTCTATACTTTCTAAATATAAATTTGAAAGTTTTGTTCTTCAACCTCGGACATTTTGGTAGAGTAGTGATAATGAGCCAGTTGAAATGGAATTTAGTTTTTTGAAATATTTTGTTCTTGACGAGGGAGTACACCAATTCTATTAGTTATAATTTTTTCTCTATACACGTATTCTCGGACTAAAGTATTAGCAGGCCAGAAATGGGGGTCCATAATGACATTGAAACAATCGTGTGAGGTGGATATTTTGAACGATGAAATGCACCTGGATGTATTAAATGAAAATTTCTGGATGAAAATATCAATGTTTCGGCCGAGTTTAGATCTGATGTAGTAATCAACATCCTCCGAAGTTGTGTCATAAGCCAACCTTGAAACAAAAATATTCTTCCTTGGGGGAACAGCTTGTAGTGGTCTATGAACAGTTTGATTCTCTATTATCCCATTTATTGGTTCAGTAATAATTGGAGAGATAGTCCGGATAGGAGCTCCATTATTCATATTGATTGACGGAGTATTCAACTGGTTGGAACAGGTGACATTTAATGATGTTGATGATGCAGAAGTACGAGCATTAACAGTAACGGAATTAGCAGAGGAAGTAGCCGATACAGTGCTTGTTAAGGGAATTTCAGGTAAGTTATTCGTATAATTCGTAGTTTTAGGAGAATTGTTACAGTCTGAATTAATAAATTTATCCAAATTTAGAAAATTATTAAATAAGTCTTCAAATTTCGCAAGTTTAGATTGTACTGACAAAAACTCCTTATTAAGCTGCTCAAATTCACTTTTCTGGCTTTTAAAAAATTTGTAAAATTCGATATTAATTTTTTTGCACTCCACACAAGTTCAGTGTAGTGACATAGTGCATGGGTTTTAGTAACAATGCAGTACGTTGGCTGAAATCTTATCTTTCTGGTAGAGCTCAGCAAGTGAAATTTGTAAATGCTCTATCTAAAGTATTCGATGTTCCCTCCGGAGTGCCTCAAGGAAGCCATCTTGTTCCAGTACTATTCACTTTATTTATAAATGATTTGCCATCTGTTATTATTCATTCTAATATACTCATGTATGCTGATGATGTTAAAATTTTTAAGTCGCTTGATAGTATATCTGTTCAGTCAACTCTTCAAAAGGATATTGATTATTTCTGTCAATGGTGTGAAGTCAACTTGTTGGAGTTAAACTTTAATAAATGCAAACATATGTCATTTCGTCGTTCATTTAAACTTGATACCTCTTATCATTTCAAAGACAACATTTTGGAAAAGGTTTTAAATATAACTGATCTTGGAATCTTGTTAGATCATAAGCTTACGTTTTCTGAACACATATCAATGATGGTGAACAAAGCAAATGGTGTCATAGGATTTATAAAACGCTGGTCAAAGGAATTTACTGATCCCTACGTAACAAAACAATTATATACATCTTTGGTGCGCCCTATTCTTGAGTATGGATCTATTATATGGGATCCACATTTTCTCATTTACGTGAACTTAATTGAATCTGTACAGAAGCGCTTTCTGTTATTTTGCTTGAGAGGACTTGGATGGAACTCTTTTGTTCTCCCTCCGTATGAAAGTAGACTCGCTCTTATAAAACTACCTACACTGAAAAGTCGAAGAATAATGCTAAGTGTCTCTTTTCTTCTGGATTTAATACGTGGTGATGTCCATTCTGATTATTTGTTGCGTAAGATTAATCTTAATGTTCCAATTAGACCTTCTCGTAATTTTAATTTATTAAATTTAGAATTTCACCGATCAGTCTATGCCAACAACGACCCTTTTCGTCAAATATGTTTTAAGTTTAATAATCTTTATCATTTAATTGATCTTTCTGAAAGCAATTATTCTTTAAAGAGAAAAATTATACTGTACTTAAATCATTAAATATTAATTATATATATTGTTTGTATATTTAAATTTAGTCTGTAAGGAACTACTATCCATAGACATAAATAAATAAATAAATAAGTTCACGTATTTTACATATTGTTACAAAAATGGAAATGGTGTTTTGCTTTTACATCGTTTAACACTAAAATTATAAACAAAAGCTACAGAAACAAAAACAATGAACTTATTTACATGATAAACAAGTAAACAAAAATATACCAACAAACACCAGTATAAGAAAAGGATAAACAAGTAAACAAAAATGCACAAAGAACAATAATGAAACAACGATGTTTACATTTATAGAGAAGGCGAAGCCGCAAACATTCGTCTTCAAGAACATTAATCGGACTGTTTGGCAAGGCAAAGCAGGCAACGGAGTCAGTAAAAATTCAGTCAATCTTGTGTGAAGACGCGGTGTGTTTCAAAATCTCCGTTACAAAGATCTGCCGAATAATTGTTATTGTTTACGCTAAAGAGTGTAAAGAGGAATAACAAACAAAGCAATTGTTGTTATTTACATGATTGGACATTGTGTCACAGAATTGTGTGAACAATAAAGAATTTAATTAAAACTAAACACAAATTGATATCTATTTTATTTGCAATCTACGAGTTTTTTAAAAAGGTGAAAACGTATACGTTACATAGGAAGAACTAATCTTGTTTTGTTCTTTTATTTTTTATGCAACCGAAATTAATAGGTGTTGCCGTTTTACATATTTATAGTTATAATTCTTATTATATTTTTTTTACATGCAAATTTGAACTTAATGGCAAATATTTGCTTGTTTCACTGCATTAAAATGACTTCACAACAACACTGACACATACTGATCCCTTTTTTCCCATCATGCTGCATCTTGTTTTCCAAAACAGCAAAAAAAAAACTGTTCAAGTCAACAAAATTATTTGTTGAATTGAGTAATAAATTATTTAACTATTTTAATTGGTTATATTTGCCAAAATGTAAATGTTGTTTGGTAGCGCTTTATGCACTTGTAAAAAAAGCTCAAACATTAACATGTGTTTAACATAGAGCAATTATTTGGATTTTTTCCGTTTTTATTTTTTTAACATATTGATAGCACTGTCAGAAAAAATCGACGATATTAATAAAAAAATTTATCGAATCAAATAAAAAATTACTCAAAATTAAAATTTTTAACAATTATCCATTTAATAGAAACAAAACTGGCAAAAATTTTTTCTGTGTAACAATACATACTATCAGGTCTTCCATTAGAGACTTTCGAACTTCGGCAATTGATAACGGCCATTTTTTAGTAGCTTGAATCCTTCAAAAAACTGTCTTTCTAATCACTACGAACAATACGTGCAAAATATACAATAAAAAAATCATCGATAGTGATGCGGCCCATATCTGGAGGAATAATCAAAATTGAGGAATTTAGAACGGTACCAATCCATATGAGATCCAAGAACGTCAATACGCTGCTCCATGGTAGATAGGACCAAAACATTATAGATTATGGGCTGGATAATGTAAGACAAGTCTAACATGGGATTCATCAGGAGACTTCGTGATCGTATAAATCGAGTGCCCGGCAACTTCCTATTTAACCAGTAGACTCTCTGATTTTAAGAATTGCAACGCAATGAGTCTTAGTAACAAAGTTTCATATTTTTTTAAAAGAGAACCATTCTGTAATATACATGGGGGGTCGAGAACTGATTTTGCAACTATCTTCCACGCGGAAGTTTAGTCGTCGTCATCGAAAGATGTTTTCAATTCCACTTGCACAGAAGGGACAAGACATAGCAATACTATCTGACAGTCAGTCCGCAATCTGATCACTCGGCTGTTAAGTTAATTCAAAAGTAGCATGGGACTGTATGAGGAAGATAAATCAACTTTGTTAGGTTTCATGCCACGTAGAAGATCACAGCAATGGAAGTCAGATAAGCTTACACGCTGATCTGGCAGAACATTTCACAGAACATGTGGATTGGGTTGATTGTTTGGAAGGATATACTCTAGGAAAGTATAGTAAAAAAGAGACACAGACCCTGAATATGGTGAAGGCAATTTAAACTTTTCTTGGATAATTGCATTAGGAGAAGATATGTGTAATGTACTAGATTATCCAAGAATAACATGACATTAGTAACAGAACTTTTAACAGGCCAATGTAGATCATAGATAACGTACTGAGACACCCTTTATTTAACACTTTCTTCGTGCAATATGATTAGTATACTTCCTTTCCATCAAATGCAGAAAGTTTACTATTTCTTAATGTAGGGTCAAATATGGGTAGACAGGACTGAAACATCTCATTAAAAGAATTCTGATTAAATCTTGCCTTTCCGAGAGGTATGAATGACTATTATTTTTAGAATTCGATACTGCAATGAAATTATTTAAAGGCTTTGGTCTTCTCTTAGATTAGAAACTGGATTGCCTGGGTTTTTGTTTTATCAATTTTTTCAATTAATATGTTGTGGTGCAGTTTACCATATAATCAAGTTTAACCAAATTCGTCCTTCTTACCCGTTATTTTACTTTTGTTATCGTCACTATTTTTATCGACTAAAACTTCTGCACTGTGAAAAAAAGAGTCCATAATGAACTTTACCTTTCTAAATTTTTAATTGAAACATAATGATTTCCTTTTATAGTAACTAATCAAAGTAAATAATTCATTCAAGTATGCCTACTACAAATTTTTATAAATCAACTTGATATTTATTTTGGTAGAAGGAGAAAAAACAAACAGCATAAGTAGAACTTTTATTAACTTTTAGATCTAAGTATTCTTCTTTTTTTAATATTTTCGTAGAACTCTTATAAACAACTTGTGAAATACAATAAATAAACGCCAAGGGTGGAACACGGCAGGCAAACCAATTTTAATTCCTTGGGAGCAATTTTACATTTATTTGGGCGAATCTGGATTCAAATTCAATCTTTTATTGCAAAAATATATTTTTCAGCCATTGAAAAGCACTTCAACTCATAAAGATACTTGAAACCACTGACTAAAATTAAAAAAGTTTCATTGCTAGAATATTGTGTGCCTACCTATCTACCATATCGAAAATATTTATTTCAGTTAAAAAACAAACATTATTGAGTGTGTATTGCAAATAATTTAAAGAAAACTACTCTTTGGAATACAACTTTTTGTTCACTTAAAATTGATTGAATAAAATTAAAGGCAGAGGAAAGCAAAATAAACAATAATTTTTATGTTTGTATTATTACTACGAGGTACGTTCCAGAAGTAACGTGCATTCATAAATTCTGTGGCTTCTGTGTTGCGATAACAGAACAATTAAAATTATTACGAGCTGAGTAACAGCGACCATATGCTCGGTGTAATTTAACAGACCAGAATCTCTGGTGTTCATCGAAGTCACGACTCTCACTAATCACAAAACTACCAGGACATCCACTTACGATTATATAGCATTATATCTATATTAGAATTTTCTATCTTTGAATTAAAAAAGAAACACAAAGTATGTGTGAGATACTACCGAATCTTTTTTCATTAGTTTGAAAGATCTGTTGGTGGCAATATGTATGGAATATAACTTCTTTCATCCGAAATGTCTTGACTCAAGCTATAAATTTGCATTTTACCAATGTCGATGCCTTTGATAACGATGATTTGTGACGTATTCGAACACACCTGCAACTTAAGAAAACCCCCAGAAAAAGTCTAATGGCGTCAAATCGAACGATATCGGTGGCCAGTTCACCTTCATGCCACATGATTATACAGACCTATTGAAACAGCATGTCGTTGGTGTCCAAATGAACCAATTCAGGAACAAAACCAATTTGTAATCATCGACCTTAGTGCTCAGTGGTGAAAATGATGACCTGGCCAACGTTGTTCTCAAAGAAATATGAATCGATGAGACCGTCAGTCAAAAACCAAAACAGGTCTTGGATCTCATGTGGATTAGTAGTGTTCCAAATTCAACAATTTTGTTTGTTTACATACCCATGTCCTAAAAGAGATCAGCAATGAGTATTCAAAAAGATGAGTAGAATCGAATCATACTCATAATTTCTGATACTTATATGCATCTCATACTTATTTTAATATTATACTCATACTACTCATATTCAAAGTTTGAAGTACTCATCATACTCATACTTAACAATAACTATGAGGTTGCAGGGTTTCAACTCTCCACTAGAAGGTTGTGTGTTTGCTTTGCTTGCTGTCTATGTCTCTTTCTTTTGTCTTTTTTTGTAATTGCAACCACAGCCAAGACCGTAAATTTTGACGAATGATTCGAATCAGTCGAATCATTTATGAGTATTATAAGTTTTTTTTTCTAAATTTATGAATCTGAACGAGTAGGCGTATGAATCAAACATATTACGAATGCTATGAGTTTGATGTCAACGTTGTACTCATACTCATCGCAACCTGTACTTATAAATCAATGTTGTAGTGAGTACGAATGAATCAGAATAGTTGAATTTCAATACTGTTGACTCACTCACACTCAAAATTTCATGAGTACTTATAAGTAGCAAAAAAATTATTCATTGCTGAAAGAGAGTCGAAATCAACAACATCATGCATTTTGCTCAGTATGAGTACGATGAGTACTTGAAACTTTGAATATGAGTAGTATGAGTATGATTCGAATCTACGCATCTTTTTGAATACTCATTGCTGATCTCTGTTACATTTAACTTGACTGATTCTGAATTACCTCACAGTAAAATATTAGAATTTTATCTCAACTATTTCCATACAAGTTCTGAAAGGGTCTGTTTTTAGTTTCCCTTATATTTGTTGTTATTATCTTTCGATTTGAATTTTATAGTTTTTCCTATCAACTGTGAAAAATTCATCATAATTTATAAGTTTTTCGACAACGACTCTTTTTTTCTTGCTGCTTTTTACTGCCTTATTCGAGATTAATAAGAAAGTTGCGATTAAAAATACGTAAAGAAATCTTTCTTTTTTTTTCAAAAATATTGCAAATGTTTGTTTTTTCATTTTTAGGTTTTATAATATTTGTATTATGGTCCTGGTTGCTGTTTTCATCCAGGATATTAATTTTTCTTTTTATCTTTTAACAAAATAATCCTTACAGGCAAAATAACATAAAAAAAGAATTCAAGAACCCTTTAATGTCTGGGAATATTAGACAAGGCAAGAAAAAAATCTTTATTTAAAAAAACTTAAGCCTTTGGAAGTTTTTTATTGTTATTTGGTCTCTTTTTCAATTCTGTTTTTTAAGTCTCGTTACCGAGAAGCCCAAAAAACGTTTAGATTAATAGGAAACAAATTAATTACTTTTAAAAGTTTTTATTTGAATAAAAAAATAAAAAATGGATAATCTTCCTAAGAGATTAAATTAGTACTTAATTGAAATGAGTATATTTAAGTTGTATTAGGACTTAGTAAATTAATACGCAATTTTCTTAAATCACTAAAAATTAAATGTATTTAAATACATGTAGCGGAAGCACATTGTATTTATTGTATTTGCATTCAATTTGTTTCTTTTTTGCTCATCCAAAGACGCACAAATGTTTACCATGTCAGTTCACAATCAAAAAGAAATTATTCATTCTATTAATAGATACCAATAGAATATATCAAAGGGCCATCTATCGGTTTAAGTTTCAATCCTCGGTTATTTCGACTCTGGCAATACTTCTGTCATACTATTCTGTCATAAAATTCAGTCTATTATCTCCACTGAACGTAATTATTCGATTTGCCGAGCACCGATGGGATTTATTCGAAATTTATTTCTAAATCAAAGGCAATTGCACGAAAATATCGTACTAAATTTTTTCGCAGATAAGGACCAAGAGTGCCCGGTATACGTAAGTTTATTGCTAAAGTTCCTGAAACTTGTTTCTTTGTTGACGTGCCAAGAAGTGATCGTGCTTGTACAGTGCGTACACCCGAAAATGTGCGTGAGAATATATCAACATCGATATCAACTCGTCACCGTTCTCAAGAATTGAGCATTTTACGCACCAGTTTACGTCTAATTTTATGATCTCAGTATGACGTCTTACAAGGTTGTAATGGTTCCAGAGTTAAAGCCGCATGACCATCCGCTTGTTTTTCGCTTCGCTAGATGGGCCACCATGAGACTGCACGATGATGCAGATTTTGCAAAAAAAATTATCTTGTCGTATTTGGGACACCCACTACGAGTGACTGTTTGTTCCGGCTTGTGGGGCGCAGACATTATTGGCCCATATTTTTCTGAAATAGAGGACGGCGCAACCATTAAGGCCAATGGAAACACCTATCGCATCATAACAACAGATTTTTTTGCACTCGCTCTTCATGGTATTGATGTGAATGATGGTGATGTGAGAATGGTGCAACTTGCAACACTTCTTATGACACAATCGATTTATTGCGTCAATCGTTTGATGGCCGTTTAATTAGCCTAAATGGTAATGCCACTTGGCCGCCAATAAGTTGCGATTTGGACCGTTGGACTATTTTCAGCGGAGCACCCTTAAAGAAAAGCGTTATGCCAATAAACCAAAGACAATAGAGCAGTTGAAGGCCAACATTTGAAATGCCATTGCCAAGATACGACCCCATATACATGAAAAAGTACACGAAAATTGGTCCGATCGAATGAGGTACTGTGAGGACAGCAGCAGCAGCCATATTAATGCAATAATATTCGATTTCTAACCGGAGCAATTATACTTTGCAACAAAAGAATAAAATTTGGCAAAATTTCCTTACTTACTTAATTGGTCATCACTACCCTTCAGTCAGGATTACGACCTAGCTTTTCTCACCTCTCATGTTTTGTGTGTTAATTTTATCCATATTTTTATTTTATTAAGTGGGAAGTGTATTGGCAAAATAGACGCGAGCCCAAGGTTCAAACCCCCGCTTAGATCATTAAATAAAATTGCCATGAATTGCCGCTGTGGTTTGCGACTTACATATGTGTATACCAATATTGGTGGCCAGTTTATATCACCACCACTTGAGATTCACGCCGAAAGAAGGTGATAATAGTCAAGTTATAGTATTTGCCCTTAACAGTGCTAGCCTGGTCAACGTCGATCTCAAAAAAATATGATTTCATCGATCCATGCAAAAACCATACCATAGATTGACTTTCGAGATATATTGGATGAGCTTGAACCCCTTGTGGATTGGTATCCTACAAAATTCTTCAATTTTGTTTGTTCACGTAACCATTCATATAGCAATGGGTGTCTCATTGTTAAAAGATTATGGTCGTTGCTAAAAAATATTGAATAAGTGACAACTAATTTTGGAGATGTAGCTTCAAAAAGATGACCGCAATAAACTGTTATCAAAATTCGGAAGACCCGATGTATTTCCTTTCTTCAAGTTGTTATTTCCTTTCTTCTTAAAGTTTTTTTTTTTCTCATTTTCTTTGCTCAGATATTTTTCAAATCGTCAGCATAATAGTTGCATTGAAGAGAGTGTCATTTTAGTTTCATTCTCTTATTCTTATCCCTCTCATCTCATCAGAGAAAATCGCTACAAATTAGTGACAAACTACTTTTAGAGGCGGCTGAATTGATTTATTAAACTTAAGTTTCTTGGTGGCGCCTGTTTTTATTTTTAAATGGCTGGTGAACTGATTTCTTCCTTTAAACTATGTTCGACATACATTGCGATGACGATGATTAAGGGCACGGTGACATAAATGATTGATTTGAACACGCGTTTCAAACATTTCATCTTTCGCACTGCTGTGTGTTTGTGGTTAATATGTATTTCGACAATGTGGCTTTAGAGACTAAAGCTCTTGCAAGAAGGCCACAAGGATGTGACTGACAATCATGTATACATTACAATAAAAACTAAAAACAAAAAGTTGAAACAGTAAGAAAAGGTAGCTGATTATGGGTAATATTTACAATATAAAGGTTTTCTCTAAGGTATTAGGATTGTTCTGTAATAATGCGTAGATATTAGTTTGATCTTCTATCAGTGCTTTTTAGACTGTGTGCTATCTCCGATCACCAGTGCACTATCTTCCCTAACTAATCTTATACAATACATTGATAAAGCAGAGAGCAGAGCTTGTGGCAGAAGGGTTCAATGCGGTTACATTCTGATCCAACCTTGATTATGAACACGCTAATGTTCTTGGAAGACATAAACACATCTATTATATGGTTCCTTAAAACTTGTTGAGTAAGACATTTGAGTTTACAATTCCAACTAGGGATTTCTGCTTTGAATATAATCAAGTTTCCAAAGAGAATCTCGTGGTTTACAGTCGTGTGCAAAACTTTACATACTCTCAAAATTTCTTCTATGTCTCGAAAGTCAATAAAAAACTAAGAAACTAATGCAGATTTACTTAAAATTCAGTTATATTACCAAAAAACATTAAAAAAACATCACAAGAGAGAAAAGTAAAAAACATTAAAAAAGGCCAAAAAGCTAGTGATCAGTTCAGTATTTGCAAATTAAGACACCAACAATTTTATTTAATTATCTTCGTACTGTTCACGGATGTCTAATATTCCTGATCATTCGGCAATAGCTTCAGCTAACTTTGAGTGTCTGTTCTTGTGCTTTTCTGTAATTCCTGAAGAATGAATCTGATGCCTCTACCAACAATCCTCTTTTGACCTCCACTACCATTGAATGCACGATTGTGATTTTAATTTCTTATATTCGTTTATTTTTTTGTCGACCGATTAAAAATCTGAATTTGAAACTCTAAATGTAGGTAAAACGTTTAAATTTCTTTCCATGACTGTGTATCGAAGATTAATAAATACAGGAGGTTAGCTTGTGATACATATTGTTACGAAAATGGAAATGGTGTTACATAGTTTAACATTAAAATGATAAAGTATAAAAAGGGGATAAACAAGTAAACAAAAATTGCAGCAACTAACAATGTAAACAAAATACACAAACAACAATGAAGTAACAATGTTTACATATATGGAGATCTTGAGTAGGCGAACCCACGAACATTCGACTTTAATATCATTAATCAGACTGTTTACGTTGTCATATAAAAGGTAAGACAAAGCAGGCAACGGAGTCAGTAAAAATTCAGTCAGTCTTGTGTGAAGACGTGTTGCGTATGACGAGAATAATCGTGGTCTGAAGATCTCCGTTCTAAGGATCTGCCGAACAATTGTTAGTGTTTACGCAAAAGTGTGTAAAGAAGAATAACAAACAAAGTAAATTTTTGTTGTTTACATCAAGTTGTGAACAGTGACACATAGAATTGTGCGAACAATAAAGAAACTAATTAACACTGAACACAAATTAATTTTTTTTTACAATTTACGAACTCATATTTTAAAAGGGTAAAAACATAACAATATGTTAAGGATTCTGATATTTTTGTTATAGGCTGCCTGACGATTACAGGTCATTGGAATTTCTAAAGTGTTAAAATTCTTGTTGAGCAGTGGAATTTTCCATGAAAATCTCTTTGGAATCTCTTTCTTATATTGGAACATTGTAGGAAATTGCATTGGTCCGACCCTGTATGGAGCTTAAAATCTCGAGCGTGTTGCAGAGTATAGGTGCTCCGGTTGGCCTAGTTAACTAAGTATTTTCCGCTCAATTAATCCGCTCAGGTAATCGTACGTAGTCTGAGAGAAAATATTACAGAATTCCATACATATTTTAAAAATAAGAGAGAAAATCTTCCCACAGCTGTTTTTGCATTTACACGATTACTGAAATACCATGACAAAGTGAAACAAATGCATCTCTGATCTAATGAAGTATGATGGTTTTTTAAAAACCGATGAGAACCATGTGACTGCCAAACTAACATCCGTATTTTTTCTCAGTGTTCTCATTACATATTCAGTTTACGCGCTACTATATGCTCTCTTTTACACAAAGTCTTGATATATCGTAGGAATTGTGTGTTAGCCTTGCCAAATCGCCGATTTTGCACCGCTTGTTTAGGTTATGTTTTAAATAAAATATGTCTATTTAACTATAATATATAACTATATTATAGCCTTTACTTGATTCTCGTGAGATAATTCATAAATAATACATTTATTTCAATTATAAAGGGCTAATTATAAACAAAACTACTGAGGTTAACGGCATTCATGTAATCGGTGTAATTGGGAAATACAATCTCCATTTTTATTATACATATACACTGACTCAAATAAGTATCCATATACCAAGATTTTAAAACAATTTTCCTTTGTTCAAACCTGTTAATTAGTTTTTGAAATGTTGTGTAAATTGTCTTCGCCTGTTTGTTGTACGGAGACTTATTTCAACTAGTGTATGAACTTTAATGCATAATGAAGTACTACACTATATACGGCTGGTTCTTAATGTCGTTTTTCTTCTGGTTGAGCACTGAGGGATAGAATGTCTATCATTAAATAGTTAAATCGACTCTAGTCATGATTGTGAATTGCAATATTTTTTCCACTTTTTATAAAAGAAATGCAATACCTTGACTAGAACAAATGATGTAAAATTTGCATGAAGACATTATTTACTTACCAAATGGATGAGTTAGTAAAATGCTTCAAGTTGCATCACATCACAATCAAAACTCTAATTTTTTATAAGGCGCTGTTAGTATAGGAAACAAGAAAGAATGCGGTAAACTGATGTCCTGAGAACGTACATACATATTCATTACAGTTTAAAATATTAAAATTCTTATTAAGCTTATTATGAGTTAATATTGAAGCCTTCTTAGCCGACTTCCGAGATACCCGTTTCGCCGGAGCATCCTCCTCTATTCGAACGACATGGCTGAGCCAGCGCAGCCCCTGAACGATAATACGCTGCGCAACGTCCATGTCGTTGAGGAGCTCATACAGAAGATCTTACGTGGGATTTTTTCCTCGACTACTTCCAAAGCATCAATAATTAATGGTATCCATGCCTCAGTACAATATAGAGACACGGGGAGGATGAACTACTTGTATTAGTTTTGTCATACGAAAGATGTCTCTGCTACTCAGTTGCCTATTGAAACCATAATAGCACCTATTGGCAAGAGTGGATCTGCGCTTGATCTCCAGACTGACATAAATTTTTTATGTAACAACGAATCCAAGATAAATAAATGTCTTGACTATATCGAAAGTATAGTTATCGGCCATAATCTGAGATCCAATACACCGCATGTACCTTGTCGATAAACCAGACTTATCCTATAAATCAAGGTCGATTGTTATGATTCCTTACAATTTTGTGAATAAAACATTCTATTTTATAATCCCAAATAGGACTTCTGGCCTAAAGACCTGGAGTATCCCAATGCGACCCTTGAAGTTGACAATGATGTATCAAAAATTGTGTATTTATTAGGGGTTCCGATTAGAGGTGTCAAACTATCGATAGTAGCACCATCGATAGTTTTTGATAGTTCATAAAAATATATCGATATATCGAATCTAAACTATCAGTTCTTATAAAAAATATCGATATATCGGCGATACTATCGTAACACTATCGGAGTCTCTCAAATAATACATTTATATACATATTTGAATTTAATAGGTTAAAATACTAAATAGCGCATTTTGTATAAACAAAAATAAACAAAACCGAACTTTATTTCTTAGTTCAAAAATCAAAAAATTAAATATGAAGTATTTAAGATGAAGGGTCAGTCAACCAATTGTTCTTGCTTGTAAAAAGAAGCATATCTACATTTTCTTTTAATTCTGTACGCCTATCCGGAACTATTTGACCAGCTTTACTAAACATTCTTTTCGACTCAGTCGAGGTAGCTGGGATACACAAATACAAATACACAAAAGCAAGTATTTGCATCTCTTTCATATCACTTGAACGTGTCTGGAAATAAAATAATTGTTTTAGTGATAAATAAATACATCTAAGTAGCACATGTTAGTCAGTTAATGTCTTTACTTCACTCTCCATTTTATAATAAT
Organism: Sarcophaga rosellei; assembly: GCA_930367235.1. Taxonomy (NCBI): domain Eukaryota; kingdom Metazoa; phylum Arthropoda; class Insecta; order Diptera; family Sarcophagidae; genus Sarcophaga; species Sarcophaga rosellei. The sequence continues at coordinate 39,516,695 of OV884020.1, forward strand.
ACTGTGGGATTCACCAGTTTATAAATGCAAACAAAAAGTTAGTGGTGGAACATTTGAGGGGTGTGGAAACAAAGGCAGCAATCTCCACTTTGTTGAAACTAACTCAACCTCCAAATTTCAGTTCGCATTTTCCTAAAAACTTCAGTGAGGATATGGATCAAACTTGGTCGGCATATTTATCTTTTTCTTCTATACTAATTAACAAAAAAATTCATTATAAAATACAATTGTCTTTAAAAATCCAAGTTTTTATTATTAATTTCGAAAACTACAAAAGTGGAGATTGCTGCCTTTGTTTCCACACCCCTCAATTTACTATCGATAGTGAAAAAAACTATCGGTAATAGTTAAATGTTTATATTTTGTAAAAAAAAACATCGATAGTGACGAAAAATATAAACTATCGATACTATCGATAGTGCCATCGATATTTTGACACCCCTAGTTCCGATATTAAACTCTCTTATAGGCTCTTATTGAAAGCTGCGCAATGCTTATTCAGTGGCTGCACTTTCCTTGAAAATCTCTTGTTCTACTCGAACGTGCTTTTAACGTCCGTTCTTGTCCATGAATTCCATAGATTTCTCTGAGAAATTGCTGATCATTTAAAGATAAGACTTGTATGAGTCCCGAGACATAGGGACAATCACTGACATATTACGGGGTATAGGTATTCCGATTGCTTCAGTTAACTTGATTATAATCCCCACTTATTATAGGAGAACTGATTATCTTTGGCAGCAAGAGGGTATATACATTGCTGCTAGACTCTGCTGAATACGTATGAACAGAAATAGGACTGATCAGCGTCCATTTGATAGATATGCCGCACCTATATGATGGCCTAAATGGAGGCTCCTTCTTTTAACCTAATAAATAATTCAAAATTATTTATTTATTTAGCATATATTTTATGATGAGGTTATCAATATAAACTCATTTAAATGTCTGCCATCCTTCTCACATCCTTCTTAACCATACAGATTTCCTGTGGAAATCACATGTTATTAGAATCCAGGTTATCTAATTCAGGTCAACTGAAGTCATCGCTGAAGATGGTTTTTCGATAAAAATTAAAATCAGTTGTCAACTGCCTGCCGAACATTGGTTGATGTCTATGCTTGTCCATGGTGATTTGACAAAAGAGACTGAATAAATGACAACTGATATGACAGCTGTGGCTTATACAATATGGCTGTTATCAACAGTCAAAATTCTGAAGTCCCTGTGGATATAAAGTCTTCGAAACAGGGACTTCCGAATCGTCACAGTTTTGTAATTAAGAAAAGAAAGAAAATAAAATTTTTTTCAGAAATTCCTCCGCCAAAACGTCGCCTTGATCTTACAATGCTTGCTTTGTCCAGATCAAGCCGATAAAGAGGAAGCATCCTAGGCAATCTAAATTAAATAACTTTTCATTGCATAAGTAACCATTCATTGGCCCATGACTTTTGGGTTTCGGTAAATGCAATACGTTTTCAACTGTGTATCCCAATTAATCGCTGCTTAAACTTAATTATTTTCCATTTAATCAACAGCCCTTGCGGTGACCAACTTCTTTTCTAGTTTGGTAGAATTCGGTCAGTATATGGACTACGCTTACCTGTGGTGTCACAACGAACCGCTATGGGTGCTCAAGTGAACTTTGGTAATCAAAGGCAACACTTCGACCGAAACTAACCTAACAGGGTTATATTTAAAATAAGGACAATTAATCTCGTATTAATTTTTTTACTTCTTGACATGCTAAGCGTGTACTTAGTCACTCTTTCAGATGAGCACTATTATTTCCAAAATTTTTCTATTACCATTAAACATCCGTTTCACTGTAGATAATCAATTAAGCAATTTTCTTCTTCTCACACCACTTCTGTTGTGTGTGTTAATTTTATACATGAATGGCTGGACCTACAGTTTAACGTTTCCTTTCCGGTATACTTTAATAATTTGTCTGATGCCATTTCGGAATTGTTTATTATTTTTTATATGAAATTTACTTGTTAACAAAACATCGCATGACACAATTTAATGCTCTTTTTGATTAACGCGGTAAAAGGAATGTCTTGCTAAAAACAACAACAAGTAAATGCGTATTTACTATTAGAATGCCGTTAGATTAATTTATTAATTAATATTAATTTTTATTGTTTATTTAGCTTCATAATATAAACAAAAACGAAATTTAACAATAATTTAAAGCGAACAATTTAAGGACGATAAATTAAGTGCGGTTAAACGATTGTCAATATATCGGGTTATCCATTTCGTGGTTTCAAAAGTAAACGTAAATAAAGCACATATAAAATATTTTTTTTCATGATATTTCTTTTTTATTGTAAAGTTTGAACGTTGACATTATGTGTCACTACATCATTTAAATGACCTCCACGCGAAGTGTTGCAAGCATTGATTCTTTTGAGGTAATTTTCGACCACTTTTTGACACATATTGGGCGGTATCTCAGCCATAACTTGACGAATGTTGGTTTCTAAGTGCTCAAGAGTTGAAGGTTTATCTGCATAAACATGGTATTTCGCATATCCCCACAAAAAAAGTCTAATGATGTCAAATCGCATGATCTTGGTGGCCAGTTGATATCGCCACGACGAGAAATTACGCAGCCAGGAAATGTCTCTTGCAATAAAGCCATATTCGCTCGAGTTGTATGGCATGTGGCACCGTCTTGTTGAAACCACATATTCCCCAAGTCGTATTCTTCAATAGCAGGCAACAAAAGTCGGTTATCATATGACCATAACGCTCTGAATTGACGGTGACAGTCGTCAGGGCAACACTTTCACTTACAATAGCGATATTTTCAGCGGAACGAGCGAAACGATGATGCACAGGCCTTTCAATATTTGTAACCACTCCAGTCTCTTTAAATTTCTTTACAATTTTGCCAATTGCTTGCGTAGTTGGACGATTATGTAAACCATAATCTCCTCTTAAAGCACGATACGTGGCTGTGACAGAATCACCATTTTTGTAGTAGGTTTTGATAATTTTTATGCGTTGTGTGATAGTTAAGCGATCCATTTTCGTCAATGTCAGACTTTCAACTGAAAAGAAAAAAATTGGTTTCACAACTTAGTTTGACGGATGTCGAATTCCAGTCACATACTTTTGAAACCACGAAATGGATAGTCTTTTATATCAGAGATCAGCATTGAATCGTTTTTTCGCTACTCATAAGTACTCATGAAATTTTGAGTATAAGTGAGACAAAAGTATTGAAATTCAACTACTCTTATTCATTCGTATTCACTACAACATTGATTTATAAGTACGGGTTGCAATGAGTATGAGTACAACGTTGACATCAAACTCATAACATTCGAAATATGTTCTATTCATACGCCTATTCATTCAGATTCATAGATTTAGAAAAATACTTATAAGGCTCATAAATGATTCGAGTGATTCGAATCATCCATCAAAATTTACAGTCTTAGTTGCTGTTGCATTTACAAATAAGAAGAAATAAAAAGACAAAGACAGCAGGTAAAGCAAACACACAACCTTCTAGTGAGTATTGTACTGTTCGTACGCGAATCATACATATTTTGTGATTCTTGCAAATGCTGAGTAAAGAAGATTCGAAATCAACAACATCATGCGTATTGTTAAGTATTAGTACGATAAGTACTTCAAAGTTTGAATATGAGTAGCATGAGTATGATATTAAAATAAGTATGAATGCGTGTAAGTATCAGAAATTAGGAGTATGATTCGAATCTACTCAGCTTTTTGAATATTCATTGCTGATTTCTGATCTGCATATACATGTATTTGCGCATTGTTGCTTGTTTTTTTTGATTCTTTAATTGTACAGAGGAGAAGGCATATTATTTTAATTGGTACACAATTTTGACTCTTCATTTAATACACAAACCTAACGATTCATTGTTTAGGGTTTCAATTAATTGAAATTCATTTGTATCATTCCTTATTGATGCATTATGACATCAAAAACAATATCTATGTAACATATCATGTGTGTATAACATATTCGAAGTAAATAACACTATTTTTTTAACTTTTTTTAATTTGATAATCATCATTCAGACCAAATTATCTAACCACATACGAGTTTTACTATGGAAATAATTTAAATGAAAATTGAAACTGAGACAGCATGAAAATATTTTTTGTATTTAAATACTCATAATAAAATTGAAAATATTGTATTACATTCATTTTATTTCAAATAACAATGGGAAAAATTTACAAAAAAAAAAACTTTTAAAAGTTCTTAATTAAATTTATAAAACAAATAACCAAACAATAGTGCTCACATGGTTACAAATATGAATGAATAGAAATATGAATTAAATAAATATTATACCAGGTCAATTCTTTTGTTTAAAATGCACATAAAACCATTTCATAGTCACTAAACAAAAGTAAAATATTGAACAAATGAAAAAAATACATTTGAAAAAGGCAATAAAATCGATAAAATATCTAACGAAATATAAATAAAACTGGTAAAACTAAAATATTTATTGCTGTAAAACAATAACAATCAAGAGATTTTATATTCCATGTTAACTTTAGCCCACTGTAAAACCATCAGACATCCAACCGGGCATCAGAGGTTCTGTAGAGAAATACAATCCAAGTCCGATAAATCTTTCTATTGCAGCAATCTTTATGTACAGACTTCGTTCAGAGATGTTTTCAAATGCGACATCAAAAATTTTCGTTTCTTCATAACAAGAACAGTTCTTTGACGCATAAAGTGAGTCGGAATAACAGAAGAAGTTATTTGCCTGAAATGCCCAAAAGAATAGTGTCTCTATGGAGGCATGGATGGCCATGCGATTTAAAAACGGAAGCAAGTCGGTCCTCTTCTTATCCATACGTGTCCAGCAGAGTCCAGCAATATAGCACGTACCCTCCTGCTGCCAAAGACATTTAGCTTCCCTGTAATAAATGTGCGTAATATCCAACTTAACTAAGGCAATTGGAGTACCTATTGCGATTTCGATCTCTTAACGAATAATTTTCGCCAATTAAGATAAAAAAAGTGAATTAACTTGCGGATTATATTCCAGAAAAATATATTGTTACGTTTTTACCTTTTTAAAAACATTTTAAAATATGAGTTCGTTGATTGTAAACAAAATAAAAATAAATTTGTGTTTAGTTTCAATTAAATACTTTATTGTTCGCACAATTTTGTGTGCCACTATTTACAACTTGATGTATTCAAAAATAATTTGCTTGTTCGTTATTCTTCTTTCCACTATTGCGTAGACAGTAACAACGCAGATCTTTACAGCGGAGATCTTCAAACCACGACTGTTTTCTTCACACGCAACGCGTCTTCATACAAGACTGACTGAATTCTTACTACTGGTTGCCTGATTTGTCTTAAACAGTCTGATGAAGTCGTAAACAGTCTGATGAAGTCGAACGTTCGCGGTTTCGTTTTCTCGAGAACTCTATCGCGACTTCATTGTTGTTTGTTTATTTTGTTCACACTGCTTGTTGCTACGTTCTCGCTTACTTGTCTATCTCCTTTTCTTTCATACTGATTGTTGGAGGCACGCCAGCCTAGGGTGACTTCTAGTAATTTCCAAGTTGATTTTAAATATAATACAAAAGCTGTATAAAATCCAATTTTATTTCGCAAATGTATTTCTATTAAAATTCCTAAATAGCTAACAATCAGGAATTGAATAATTATAAAGTAACTAAATTTATACATACTTTTTTGTTTGAAAACCACTAGGAAAATTCAATTATTTCTAAGTTTAAATATTAATTAAATTTTCTCTGGATACTGCCAACTTTATGTTCTAGAACTTTCTTGCAGAATAAAATGGCAGTTCAAATTGGCTCCTATAATATAGCTACTTTCGAACAATTTTTTTTTTACTTTCGTTAAATATAAAAAAAAATTACAATAACAAATTCTATAATTTAATGGTGTTGCGAGACCGATCAAATGAAGTTAGGGTTTGTGGTAGTGGCGTTAACACTGATGTTGTTGGTTTACTTGTAACAAGTTCGTCGTATTTGTTTGTGTAGCTATTGCTCACTTTAATGTTAAACGATACTACACCGTTTCCATTTTCGTCGCAATATGTTTTCTTCGTTTTAAATATAATACCTATTTTATTTTATTTATAACTTTTTAAGAATTAAAACGCGATCCATTTTATAACACATAGTATTTATGAATTCAATTTATGCATAAAAACATAATTATTGGTTCATGTGATTGCAGACAACGAAGAATGAGGTGGAAGTTGGACAGAAAAGGGAAATGTTTTAGAGCCACCTCCTACAGTAGACAGAATAATTTTATTTATATAGTATAGGCGATCTATCAGTTGAAATTTAAGCCATCGGTTATTTCGCATCTACCAATATCGGGTTATCCATTTCGTGGTTTCAAAAGTAAACGTAAATAAAACACATATAAAATATTTTTTCATGATATTTCTTTTTTATTGTAAAGTTTGAACGTTGACATTATGTGTGAAACACTACATCATTTAAATGACCTCCACGCGAAGTGTTGCAAGCATTGATTCTTTTGAAGTAATTTTCGACCACTTTTTAACACATATTGGGCGGTATCGCAGCCATAACTTGACGAAAAAAGTCTAATGGTGTCAAATCGCAAGATCTTGGTGGCCAGTTGATTTCGCCACGACGAGAAATTACGCGGCCAGGAAATGTCTCTTGCAATAAAGCCATATTCGCTCAAGTTGTGTGGCATGTGGCACCGTCATGTTGAAACCACATATTCTTCAAGTCGCATTCTTCAACAGCAGGCAAAAAAAGTCGGTTATCATATGACCATAACGCTCCGATTTGACGGTGACAGTCCTTCCATCGTCGTTTTCGAAGAAGTATGGTCCAATCACACCTTCGGACCAAAGAGCGCACCAAACAGTGACTTTTTCTGGATGTAATGGCCTCTCTTCAATTACTTGAGGATTCTCAGAACCCCAAATACCACAATTTTGTTTATTAACATACCCACCGAGTGTGAAATGTGCTTCATCGCTGAAGAAAATTTTGTTCGAAAAATTGCCGTCCACCGCCTGTTATTCAAGCACCCATTCCACGTATCTACGACATTGTGAATGGTCAGCTGGCTTCAGTTGTTGCGTGAGCTGGACTTTATATGGATATAGGTGTAGATCTAAATGCAAAATACGCCATAATGTGCCGTAAGACAGTCCTAATACCTGAGAACGACGAGGAATCGACACATTCGGGTGTTCGGCAACATTTTCACTTACAATAGCGATATTTTCAGCGGAACGAGCGAAACGATGATGCACAGGCCTTTCAATATTTGTAACCACTCCAGTCTCTTTAAATTTCTTTACAATTTTGCCAATTGCTTGCGTAGTTGGACGATTATGTAAACCATAATCTCCTCTTAAAGCACGATACGTGGCTGTGACAGAATCACCATTTTTGTAGTAGGTTTTGATAATTTTTATGCGTTGTGTGATAGTTAAGCGATCCATTTTCGTCAATGTCAGACTTTCAACTGAAAAGAAAAAAATTGGTTTCACAACTTAGTTTGACGGATGTCGAATTCCAGTCACATACTTTTGAAACCACGAAATGGATAGCCCTTTACTTAGGTCATTCTATTCAAAAATTTCAGTATATAATCTCCACTGAACGTAATGAAAGGATTTACGTTAGAGCAACAAGAAAGTGTACGATTATGTCGATTTTGCAAAAAAAAACTTCTTTTCGAATGAAGCTCATTTTCATCTTGGTGGTACATTTATAAAGAATGCCGTATTTGAGGCTCAAAAACCCTACACGTGGTATTACAGCAGTCTATGCACCCATTACGTGTGACTGTTTGGTGAAAATGGTATGATATGAACCAGAGATCAGAAATGAGTATTCAAAAAGATGAATACATTCGAATCATACTCATAATTCCTCATACTTATAAGCATTCATCCTTTTTTTGAATATCATACTCATATTACTCATATTCAAAGTCGGAAGTACTCAACGTACTCATACTTGACAATTTATTCAACATTTACAAGAATCACAAAATAAGTATGATTCGCATACGAAAACTACAATACTCAATAGAAGGTTGTGTGTTTTGTTTGCTTGCTGTCTTTGTCTTTTTCTGTCTTCTCTTTTTTGTAAATGCAACTAAGACTGTAAATTTTGATGAATGTCAATGAATCATTTATGAGTATTATAAGTATTTTTCTGAAGTTGTAAATCTGATGGAGTAGACGTATGAATCAAACATATTTCGTATGTTATAAGTTTGATGTCAACGTTGTACTCATACTCATTGCAACCTGTACTTATTAATCAATTTTGTAGTGAGTACGAATGAATCAGAGTAGTTAAATTTCTATACTGTTGACTCACTCATACTTGAAATTTCGTGAGTACTTATGAGTAGCGAAAAAACGATTCATTGCTGATCTCCGATGTGAACGATGTTTGGTTTGAATAGGACGGTGTAACTTGCCACACATCTCATGTCACAATCGATTTATAGCGTCAAATGTCTGATGGCAGCTTAATTAGCAGTGTTTAATGTTGACACTATTTAAAGGAACACTCTTTAATATTAACGGTTTTTATTATTGTATACTCCTTTTGCTTTATTTGTATTCATTCTTCTTTATTCTTTTCCTTCAATATTGCTAACAATTTTAAATTTTTCGCTTACATTCACTCTAATTTCGACCGTCAAACAGTAATGAGAACAAATTGTGAACAAAAAATACATAAATTAAATAAATCAAATTAAAATAAAACAAGCCAAAATTTTGTAAAACTAGATAAAAAAAACGCATAAGCATTAACCAGTGAATTTAATAAATAAAACAAATTAAAATTATAAAAAACAAAGGTATTTTATTTAACACAAAATTAAAAGATCAAAAAAGAACCAGTGAACATTCAAATCATAAACATTTCTTGGTCACTTCAAACCAGATTTAATATAGTGAAGTGCAGTGCAAACAAGCCGCCAAGAAGCTGCGATTTGACAACGTTGGACTATTTTCTGGGGGGCGCAATTTAAGAAAAGTGTTATGTCTACAAACCAGAGACAATTCACCATTTGAAGGCCAATATTCGTGAAGATATTGCCGAGAAACTACCAATTACCTCGAAAAAGTGCACGAAAATTGGTCCGACCGAATGAGGTGCTGTGAGGACTACCGCAGCAGTCATATAAATGAAGTAATATCCCATTTCTAAACGGAACAATTGTACTTCACAACAAAAGAATAAATTTGGAAAAATTTCAAACCGTTTTTATTTTATTGCATTTTTAAATTTAAACTTTTAAATTTCCCACCCAATATTCTATGTTCTATTGGAAATACAACACTATTCCTCTCGTTGGAAAACTTCCCTGACCATCATGATTACAAAACCTTATCCGACTGTGACATTCGCTGAGTTAATGAAAATGATGCCCTAGAGTATACGAAAACAAACTGAATCAAAGACTTTGTAAAAACGGGAAGTTTCTCAGGATCTATCCAGTCGTGAAAGAAACATTTTAAAACTAAAAAACATTTCAGACGAAGCTCATATAACTTTAAATGTCATTACACGTTTTTCTTCGTAAAACAAAAGTCACATGAATGCCTTTGTAATCGCTCACACTTTCCACATGCTCTAACCACCCTTCAAGCTTAAGTATATCACATGTTATGTATCGCGAAGGTCTTTTTGGGAGGAAAAAATTCCTTTGAAATGTAATTTCTAATCAGGCAGTCAATCGCACGTTCTTATCACCATGGCATTAGGTGCCGTACAATAGGTTGCAACTTGCAATGACGTTCTGTACTGTGCGTGATTGTATCACACGTCGCTTGTCAAAGATTTTTCTTTTAATCAATCATTTCGCTTGACATGTTTATGTTTGGTTTTGTGTTTTGGAATTCATTCGAAAAGTTCGTTTAGTGATTATTTTGGGAAGTGTTCAGATTACAATGAAAACAAACTAATTGTTCCAAATAGTTTTTCATACAAGGCAGGGAAATTAAAAAGCGGAAACTAATTTTTGTACTGATAAATACAGTGGTGTCCATAAAAATAAAACACTTGTAATGATAGTATATTTAGTAATTTGAGAATTTAAAAAAGATGACAAAATTTTTAATTTCCAAATTCTAAAAGTTCTAAAAATTTATTATTTCTAAATTGTTTCCAATACATTTGTTAAATTGAGAGATTTCCAATTCTGTAAAGAAAAAATATTTAAAAAATTTTTATTGGTTTGGCGATGTAAATCAAATTTTTAAAAACGTTTAAAATATGAGTTGGTTGACAAAAAACAATTCTGGCTTCACCCTCGTTGAGTCAACAAGAATTGATCACAGCTAACATCTTTAACCACCATCCCCTTCACAGATAGTTGTTTTTTTATCCTAATTCAAGAGCTTTGATAAAAGTTCTTATGAAATGGTTAGTTGCTGTATAAACTAAGAGATTAGAAGTTAAAATACTTGTTTCCCTGTTAACGAAATAATCGTTATGAACTATTGTACTCATAATGCATAAATTGATCACTCCACATTTAAAATTAAATTAATTTTGACTGATAGACCTGTGAAGTATATTTTCTTTTCTTTCTATGTGATGCTACAAAGAAATTTCTTCCGATTATTTTTTTTGCTCAAGAAACCATTCCAATTAAAATGCATTGAAGGGGATTTGTAACAGAAGAAAAATGTTTAAAAATTTTGTATTCTTATGTATCAATGTTCTTGAACGTTTGCTTTTATGTTTAATAAACCATTTATGAAACGAATGTTATGATATTCGTCCGCAGATTTCTTCAACTGATATTTTTATTAAACTTTTCCCTCTCTTATTTTCTCATTGAATCTTATCTGAAGAAGTATTTCCTTTTGATTTCGTTACTTGATGACGAACGTTGTGCAATTTATGTTATGTTTGCTGCTTGTGCATGTTCCAATTTTGACTTTCATCATCAACTTTTTCTTTGCAAAGGAAACAGAAAACACCTCAGTTAACTTCCTTGGAAAGCAACAAATGCAGCACAAAGGAAAATATCAACAAGAAATGTAAAATTCTGTACATTTTCTTTCGCCTTTCATCAGTTCTATCTATTTGATTTTGCTCCCTCTCTTTCATTTGGATTTGCATTTCATTCATTTGGGTGCTTTAAGTTTTTCAAAGGATTTCTTCCTTATGAAAACAACATGTCCCAAGAGTATACACAACTTATTGTTCTCAATCCGAAAATTAAGGGAAGCTTTGCATTTAAACCTTTTAATGGGTAGTATTGTATTTACCAAATAATATAAGAAAATATTTGGACATATTCGGAGCCCTGGTAGTCTAGTGGATAGTGTGGAGAGTATTAGCGTAAGGGTCGGGGGTTCCATTCCCTCAGAGATTTTGATCTATTGTACTACACCGAGTACTAGTACTATGTTACTCTGCTCTTATAATTATAGTATAATTTTTAATTGTATTTCACTTAATAAACAAATAAATACTTGGACATATTATAAGTCCATATACATACATAATTGGCCATTACGACATAGTTTCTCCACCATTTATATTGTGTCAGTTAAAAGTCAACCCCGAACTACAGATTTTTAGAAACTTTCCATAGCAATTTGATTTTGAGAGAAGAAGTCGCCTCAGATGTAATAAGTCTATATAGCTTAGCATAGTTTACCACACATTCGTAATAATTCCCTTAAGGAATATTAGGCAGTCGCAAATCATCTCTCTCGTCTTATTTTTATTGCTTTGCTTTGTTTTAAGTTTAGTAGGTCAAGTTTTTCCAGCTAAGCAGGCTACTGCAAGTCCTCTTATGAAACGTGGCAGTGACGAAATTTGTTGATTGATGCTGCACGTTATAATTTTGTCCTATCTTATGTGAGTTTCTGGAGATGATTAAGTCCTTTTAACTCTTAAAAATCACGAAACCGCCGTAGTCTAGTATGTAGGCTGTTGGCTTATTAGGCCATGGTTCAAACTCAAGGTCGGACATCAAGACGAAATATAAAAAAAAATATTTCTTCGGCGATTCCTCTCATCAGATTTCTGGCAAAACTCTGAGAGTAAATCAAATTGCCACGAAAAGTTTCTCAAAAATCTGTCGTTCGGAATCGACTTTAAACTGTAGGTCCTGCCACTTATGTATTAAGTCAACACACACAACTTAGGTGGTATGAGAAGCTAGGTCGTAATCCTGAATAAAGGGTTGTAATGATCAATTACATATATATATATATTGTTACGAAAATGGAAATAGTGTTATTAAAATAATAAACAAAAGCTCCAAAAACAAAACAACAGACTTGATCATGTATAAAGTAATAAACAAATGCTCCAAAAACAACATAAGGCAGTTGTTTACATGATCAACGAAGAAGTAAACATATAGCAACAAAACAATGGGCTTGATCGCGTGATCAAAGAACAAACGAGAATATAACAACAACATCAGTAAACAAGGGGACAAAGTAAACAAGCAACAATAACATCAGGTATAAGAAGAGAAAAGGGACAAAGTAAACAAACAACAACAACGCTACAAGGATAGATGTAAACAAGATCCACTAACAACAATAAGGGAAGCGACTTGTTTACATTTTTAGATTGTTCCCGAAGGCAGTCATTCTCTGCCAAGGGCATGCATTATACTAATGATCCAGCGATATAAAAGGCAAGACAAAACGAGCAACGAGGAGTGAGTGATACTTCAGTCAGTCTTGTGTGAAGACACGGTTGCGTTCGAAGTAAGCAGTTGTTAGTGTTTACGCGAGCAGAAAGTTTGTTGCTTACAAAAAGGGTTGTAAGCAGAAGAGTGATAATTCAATCACACACGTTGCGTTGCGTGTGAAGAGAATCGAAGTTCGAAGTGCTAACGAACGAGTGTACCAAGGAGAACAACAAAGGGAATTGTTGTTGGGTACGAGAAGAATAACAATTAAAGGAAATTGTTATTGTGTACAAGAAGAATAACAATTTAAAGGAAATTGTTATTGTGTGAATAAATTTCAACACAGGGTGCACACAGATTTGTGCAGACAATAAAGAATTGATTTTGAAATTAAACACTAATTTACTTTTATTTCATTTGCAATCCACGAACTCATATTTTTAACGTTTTTAAAGGGTAAAAACGTAACAATATATATATGTAATCGCCTTAGCAAATTTCTGGATACTGCTCGGTGTCAACAATGAGAACTCCCCGCCTACAATTGATTCTTTCCTGGGATGAAATAATGTCTCATGTTCCAAGAATATTTTTCGATGATTCCGATGATTCGCATCGTCATTATTCTAAGTGTAAGCTACTACTATAGTGCTCTACCAAAAGATCGATTTCTAACCTCAATTTATTGCTCTGTAGTCTAATGCTTGTGTGTTGGCTTCCACGGTTCAAACCCGAAACAAAAATATGAAAAAATATTTCTTCAGCGCCTTCCTCTCTTCGGAATTCTGGCAAAAACTTTATGCTACAAGTATTCAATTTCATTACTTTAAAATGTACGATCCCTGATCTAATTAAAGTGTTATTAAAGAACAAAAATAAACGCACATAAATCAAACATTTTTGATGAGTTTCTTTCGCCTGTTTTATGAAAACCAAAAAATTAAAGAAAAAACATCGTAACACAGAAAACAAGAATAGAATAAATGTTGTAACTATAGCTGAAGTTTTCCTTTTTTGCCATGATATCCGTCTGTTCTGTTTATAAGTTGTTCTCTTGGATTATTTTTAGCACGTTATTTATAGAAAGTTTTTATTTTGTTCGGTGTAGTGAAAAGAAATTCTCATCTTTGTACATTTGTGCATTGTGTGGGAAGTACAAAAATAGGTTAAGGGAAGGAGCAAATGTATTTATATTATTAGTGATATGTGAGATCTTTGTAGGAACGGAGTTCCGCATGTGGATAATTCGGCATGCACCACTGGCCAATTCACCATAAATGCGATTTGCAGAAAGACAAGTGTTACGTGAGAATGAAAAAGACATTGCGGTGAAACCACAATGACTATAGGGTACCAAAAGCAGGCACGGAGAACTTTAAGTACCTTTACATACATACATACATACATAATTGGCCATTACAACCCTACAGTAAGTAAGAAGCTCGGCCGTTATAGCTTCTCACACCACTCATGTTGTGTGCGTTAATTTTATACTTGAGTGGCGGGACCTAAAGTTTAACGTCGACTCCGAACGACAGATGTTTGAGAAACTTTTCATGGCAATTTTATTTACTCTCAAAGTTTTTGCCAGAAATCTGCTGAGAGGAAGTCGCCGAAGAAATATTTTTTTTTTCATATTTCGTTTTGATGTCTGGCCTGAGGCTCGAACCCGGGCTTTACGTATAATAAGCGAACACACTACCTACTAGACTACGGCGACTACTTTAAGTACCTTTACTTCATATTTTTCAGGGTATGTAGTAAGGAAGAAGTTACGAGTGTTGCTGTGGTGCCCTTCAACATCCGACATGTGTGTTGATTCCTTCACGAATTGCTCAAAAGAATTTTGCGCCCCGAATAACTCAACAACTCAACTTTCTGGAGATGCATGGTAAAACCAAGAGGAGTTGTGGACATTAAAATCACCAGCAACAATAATTTTACTATTTGGGCAACCTTAAATGATTTAGATTTGGATTCGGAAAGAGTGCCCAAATCCAGAAATGGAAACCTCCTTTCATGCCTAGTGGTTGTACATGGTTGGGTTCCTACAAAATTCAAAAGGGATAGAGGTTTGGTAGTCCCCATAGTCTAGTACGTCAAACGAAATATGAAAAAATATTTCTCCGGCGGCTTCCTCTCAGCAATTTTCTGGCAAAATCTCTGATAGTAAAACAAAATTGCCATGAAAAGTTTCTCAAAAATTTGTCTTTCGAAATCGGCTTTAAACTGTAGGTCCTGTCACTCATGTATAAAATTAACACACACAGCACAGGTGGTGTGAGAAGCTAGGTCGTAATCCTGACTGAAGGGTTGTAATGACCTAATATGCATTTATGTAGAGGTTTGGTATATGTGAGTATATAAAAATTCTATGCATTAGATTTTTCAGGCACCTAGGCCTCACATTAAGCGAAAATTTCCGACCCATAGAGACAAATGTAAGCTTTTATAGGAAATAACTTTGATCTCAGACTAAGTATGATTTGAAAATTGGAAAATTTCCTGACATTTGTCAATAATAACTCGGCTTTAAACATGTAAGAATGCAGTTCAATTAAAAATTTTGATAAAACATACAACAAAACGTTCCTGATCCGCAGTTTCGGCTTTGAAACCGTTTATTACCCTTTTTTGCTTGTATTAACGAATCATTGGCAAATAAAATGAATTCAATGAATTTTTTCAGTGTACCTAATATTATTTTTGTAGCCATTACTGCTTTTTGCGGAAGCTTTCGATTTCTTTTTTCAATTTCGTTAAAATGAAAGTTGAAATAAGTTTATCGTTATTTCAGTTACGTAAGAAAATACATTTTTTTTGTGGCTTGTGGATTCATAATAAAATGGTGGATTTAAGGCGAATTAATAAGCACCACCAATAGTATACCACATACCACTCTTTGCAGGAAAAAATCTAACAAGAGTGTGGCATAAAAAATTTGTAGAATGTGGAAGCATTCCAATGAAACTATGCAACATTTTACATTTTTTTGTTTTCACTGAAGCTCAAAAGTTATTCGTTTTAAGCTATACTGTTTGAATCATTTTTTTTTTCTTTTCTTAGCTTTAACTTCGTGTCAAAAATAAATAACATTTCTTTATAAACAACTCGGATGGTGATGAAACTAAAAGTAGAACAAAACAACGAAAACAACAAATAAGACCCACTAGCAGATTGAAGAACACAAAAAATATTCAAGAAAACAGTTAATTTTTGTTTTTCAGTTCAAAAAAAAAATTTTTTTTTGTAAATAAAAGTAGAAAATCATGCAACACGAAAAATATAAAATTTACAAACAGACAAAATGTTATGAAAATGGATACACAAACAGGAAAATTAATTTCGAATAAAGTGCTCTGGTATATACAGGGCTCGAGGTTGTAGACTAAATGCTAGCAGTGCTAAGTATGGCATGCCATATTCACATCCGTAATTTGTACTCGAAAACCGTATTGGCGTGGTGAAATATGATGAATGTAGGGCACATCGAATCGTTGGAACATTTTTTACGTCATTGCCGGCTTTCGTAAGCTCCACTTACCTGAATTTTGAGAATGTCAGCGCACTAGGCCCACATAACTCTTCTCAGAGGAGTGGACTGGAAGAAGCTAAGACGGACTTCTGGTAGAAAGTAATGCCTAGTGGTGAGCGCAAAACAAGCCTACATGTTAGCGTAGGTGTATGTCGATAGTATTGATACCCTTGGTTGTTCTCCTCTCTTTCTACCTAACTTCCCAATATTTTTGGATAAGTTTTTTAATTATAATTTTATTGATAACATGATATGATTCACATGATAAAGATTTTTTTAAACAAAAAAAATTTTGAGGAAAAATAAATTCTTATTGCCAAATTTGACTGTAAAAGTGCTGGACACCAAAAGAGTTGGCTTTAATTGCCTTTATTAAGATTTCGCACCAGAAAAGTCAACACAATTAATGGTATCTAATTTCAAAGGAAGCGAAGTGGGCACCTAGGACTCAGTGTGCATTTTCCAGAAACTGTTACCGACGAAAACATCAAAAAAGCCGAACTGCTATACATACTACTTTTGTAGTCACCGTACGTAGTCTTATGGATATCGTGTTGGAAGTGAGACGTGAAAAAATATTGAATTGGAGCCTTTGTCTCAGCAGATTCCAAGCAAATATTTTGCGAGTAAATAAAATTGGAATGACAAATTTCTCAAAAATTGGTCGTTCAGAGACGACTTTAAACTATTACTTGATAAATAAACCGGTGTTGCTTCTATGATTCAGTAAGTTTGAAATATGTGTTCTAGTGATTTGTTGTCCTAATCAGTCAGATAGTATCGATCCCTACTGTAAAACAAGTGTACAATGTCCGGTAAATACCGTTTATTTTACTCAGGCCACTTCCTGAGAGCCTAATGCTTAACACAAATTACTCCTAATTTTAATTATTAAACAAAAGTCCTCTTTAAATTGTTGTAAACTTTTGCATGGTAGCATTTAATAAAAAAAAACTTGGGCACCAAATACCCTACAACTGTCCCACTATATATCAACCTATATATGTACATATGTATATCAGAGATCAGCAATGAATAGTTTTTTCGCTTCTCATAAGTACTTGTCGTCGCCGTAGTATAGTAAGTAGTGTTCGCTTATTAGACATAAAGTCCGGGTTCGAACCCCATGCAAGATATAAAAACGGAATATGAAAAAAAAATATTTCTTAGCCGACTTCCTCTCAGCAGATTTCTGGCAAAAACTCTGAGAGTAAATAAACCTGCCATGAAAATGTTTCTCAAAATCTTTCGTTCCTAGTCGACGTTAAACTGTGGTGGTGTGAGAAGCTAGGCCGTAATCCTGACTGAAGGGTTGTAATGGCCCAATTATGTATGTATGTATGCAATTAGTATGAGTACAACGCTGACATCAAACTTATAACACTCTTAATATATTTGATTCATTCGCCTACTCGTTCAGATTCATAAATTTACAAAAATACTAATAATACTCATAAATGATTCGAGTGATTCGAATCATTCATCAAAATTTACAGTCTTAGTTGTTGTTGTTCTAGTGAGTATTGTAGTGTTCGAAGGCGAATCATACTTATTTTGAGATTTGAGAGATTTGAGACAAAGGAGAGTCGACATCAACAACATCATGCGTATTGTTAAGTATGAGTACTATGAGTACTTCGAACTTTGAATACGAGTAGTACGAATAAGATATTAAAATAACTATGAATGCGTATAAGTGTCCGAAATTATGAGTATTTGATTAGATTTGAATCTACTCATTGCTGATCTCTGATATAGATATGTACTATGTATGTGTGGTGATTAGGAATATTCACATTTAATTAGAAGTCAATGCATTTAAAATTTTTTTGCAATTAAACCATCACACATAAAATCAGTTAATTGCTTTCAATGTGTAATTAGCTCGGTCATCACTGGAGTGACAACAAATAAAATAATTATCTTCGTTATCGATAACATTCAAATTTTAATATTTAATCGTTCAACAATATTCTGCAGGCTGAATGGCACGACGGCTGCCAATTGTGAGCCACAACATAAATATATTAATTTAAACGACAACAATGAAAACTTTCACAAAAATACGTCACATGATTGCTTAAATAAACAGCAACAACTGATGAAGTTAAAACTCTAAAAACATTGTAATGATATAAGAAATGAACTGTGAAGCTTTCGAATCTTGGAGGTGCTTATCTACTCTTCTGATTTCTGTGTAGGGCCCATTCCCAATCCAGTGAGTCTATAATTGGAAACATACAAACAGTTTTTCTGTTAGGTTTTCTTTATTAACACTTTTAAATTAAAATCTACCTACCACTTCAATTTTGTAGTATTTGCCTTATCGTCTTGGTTTCATCTGATATAGCGTGCATTGAAGACAGTATTATTTCTTCTTTACACACAGAAGTTGCATTAACTGCCACCCTTTCTACTGTCTGTGTCCAGCCTGTTAGGGAACATCAACAAGAACAATTGAAAATAATATTGTTGTTCAAACGCACCGCATTTTTCAAATAGCTATCGTTAAAAGAAACTCTGCACTTGAAGTCATCCTTTCCTGATTTTCCAAAGTGAACACGTGATATTTATGGGCTACACCATTAGCACTATAACCATTAGCACTATAATCTATACAAACCAAGGCAAGTTCTACGATACTATGATGATAGACCAGCTGGTTGTCTGCGGATTAATGGTTTTACCTCCTATTTTATCCTCATAAAAATAAAGATTTTGAAAGAAGCATTATGGCACGGTAATTGAAGCACAAGGACCAGTTCACTGCCTTCGGTTCATAATCAGGATTCCCACTCAATCTTCCATGCTGGGATGATTAAAAAATATAACATTTCCACTTCTGTTTTGGGTTTATTCTGCTATAATTCCAGGTTTGAGTCCCCTAATATGCGCTGTTATTTCAAGAAGTGACAATGACCGCATCACTTACTTAACTTAACTGGTCATTACAACCTCTTAGGCAAGATTACGACCTACCTTTTCACACCACTGATGCTGCTTGCGACCATCAGTTGAAAGTCGTATCCAGGCGACAGATTTGAGAAGCATTTAATGGAAATTTGATTTACTCTCAGAACTTTTGCCCGAATTCTGCTGAGATTAAGTTGCCGAGAGAAAAATGTGCATAATTCATTTTGTTTGAGATGTTTGAACTTCGGCCTTTCGCCTAATAAGCCAACAGACTACCCACTAGACTACGGCAGTGTAACTTACTATTACTTACTATCTGCAAACAAGAGATATCAACACGAGCTACATGGGTTTCAAAATATTTCTTATGTTGTTCTTCAGTTGAGGGCAAAGTATCCCGGGCACTGTTGTTCTTCAGTTGAGGTCAAAGTATCCCTGGCACTGTTTCTATTTAATTGGGCGGTTTTGATTAAATTTACCCGTTTCTTGTATATTTTTTGTTTCAGCAACCTTTACTAACTCTGTCAGGATTTATTTACAGTTTTGGTGAGCATTGTTTCGCATCTTGATTTTGAGGACTCATCAAGTGGAAATCTGCAATATGCTTCCCGACAGTGTTAAGAGAATATTTAAATTTTCTTTTGAATAATCTTCCGTCAAGCTAATGTATATTTACTACACCTTAATTAAAATCGAACTTCTAAGTTTCCATTTTTTGTTATCTTTACCTTAAGGGAAAAAAAAGAAACCCTAATGTGTATTAAAAAAAACTGTACATGAAGCATGTGTTGACTTTATTAGCATCTTTTCACTTCATTTGCTTCAAAATGCTGAAGTACAGCATTTTCTCCTAGATTTGGCTAACGAGTGTAGTTTTTAATATGAGTTTACATTTCACAAAGGAGTCTTGATTAAGTACAAAAGCCGTATCCACCGGCAAAAGTTGAAAGAAAATTTTCACACTTCAAATGACTATGATTTGCATTGTGCGGAGAAGTAAAATGTTGCTAATTGATACGTGTAAGATTTGCAATTTCCTCTTTAGGTGGGAAAATTTCTTCAATTGGCTTTTCATTGAAGTTGTAAGAAAAGTGAAATTTATGGTGAATAATGTTTTCGTACTTATCATACTACTTTAGCCAGAATTTGTTGTCACATTAGATTGACAGACATTGCTTAAATTGGCAGAAAATTTAAAAAGTGTTAATAATGTAGTGTAAAGCATAACAGTACAGATTGCGCTCTAAAAGAAGACGATAATAGAACTTTACAAACGGACTTTATTTGGGGTCTCAGACCAACCCTCACATCGGAGGCAGAGATTGCTCTATGGCTTACATGTCAGGTGGACAGTGCTCAAACACTAATACCACTGCCGATTGTTGAACAGAATACTTAGACAGTCAGCTGTTCTAAACACCAGTGAGCTCTATTCTACTTCAACAAGGCACTATTTGTTATACTCAATTGGCTTCCCTCTCACCTCCTATTAAGGCAGAAGGTTGAGTTGGTGCCAGTAAGGCTCAACGCAGTCAAATTCTGTCCTAATCTGGACTGCTATTCTAGATATATTATAATATTGACACATCAGGGTTATTATTCCTTACAACTTTCTGAATAGAACATTCGACTTCAGAATTCTAACTGTAGACTTTTGATTTGAAGATCTGGAGGTTCCCAAAGGGACCTTTGAGATTTACACTGCTGGCTTAGACATGAGTGTCAGGATGGGTTATGATATTAAGCTTTTTTATAGGCTGCCTGACCACTGCAGTGTTTTGCAAGCATAGGTCATGTCAATTTTGAAAGCTGCGATTCGCTTGTTGAGTGGCGGGCATCGACTGCCAATCCAATGACCCGCGACGTTTTGAACTATCGTTGGCACATTCGTATAAAAGAGAGAGGCACAATAACTCTCATCTCTCCCTATTAACGGACTCTTTCTTTCTTTGGTAGTTTTGGTTTAACTCCTTAAAATAATAGTCCCGCTTATTTATCTTAAACCGACACAAAAGGTAGTGATGAACTTTTCCGTTTATGTGAGGTGTACGCTTATGAAAGAAATACGAAAAGAGTTATTAATATTCTGATATGTTTAATCTTTAAACACTTCTATTTTCAAAACAAAAACACACATATAAAAATAAAAAAAAAACAGAAACAGAAAGAGAAACCGAGAGTTCGTTAATATTCTTTGGGAAAAAAATTTAAATGAAATAATAAAATAAAATAAATATAAAAATTATTTTCATTCATATTTTTGCAACTAAAAGAAATTAAAAAAGTTTGTAATATCAGATACATATTCAACTGAATTTAGAAAAGTCAGAAATTTGAGCTCGACAAGTTTTTCATTATATCTTCAATATATTAGTCAGTATTTTAAAAGTTTCTCAAAAGCCTGTCGTTCGGAGTCGACTGTAAACTGTAGATCCCGCCACTCATGTATAAAATTATCACACACAACATAAGTGGCGTGAGAAGCTATGTCGTAATCCTGACTGAAGGGTGATAATGACCAATTATGTATGTGATATTTAATATATAGAAAAAACGGTTATTTTTCTTTTGCGTTGTTTAGTTTGTTTGTTTTTTTTTGTTTTTATTATCCTTAGTAATGATTATAATATTTTTGTTTCCTTTGGTATTATTATTCGGGCTGGTATCACAACTTGTAATACAGTGTTCATGAGCGCATTTTAATATCACATATAAAGTACGCGCTATCTCTACTTAAAAATCACACAATAATGTAAAACCATTTACAAAAACTAAACATGGTATCAACATGCATACATACGCATTATTATTTAATATGTATAACCAACACTGTCAGTACAATACACGCAAATTGACTGTATAATTAAGAAGACTATAGTCAACCAGTTTTGCCTATTTAGCAGACCATTCGGCAAAAAATTTCTTTACGCTGTCTAGTTTAGTCTGTCTAGTCACATGACTTCCTCTCAGCAGACTTCTGGTAAAATCTCTGTTATTAAATAAAATTTATAAATAAAGTTTCTCAAAAATCTGTGGTTAGCAGTCGATTTTAAACTATATACAGGGTCATTACAACCATTTAGTTAGAATTACGACCTAGCTTCTCACACCACCCTGGTTGCGTGTGTTCATTTTATTATTTATCCGAGATTATTGAGATTCTTTTTAACAAATTTGTCTTTACCCTGACACACTATCTGCTAAATTAACAGTAATAACTTCCTAACCGGCAATAGTCATTTGATTTAAAGAATTCATTTATCTTTTTTATATATTTTCCTGTTATGTTTCTTACTATTTTACACTTCTTTGAGATTCCCTTTCTGAAAACGTGCCACTGCATTATTTATACAGGATTTTAATTTTTTTAAACCTCAATGTTCAAACCATTTTAGCTCCGTGACATTTGTGTATCTTTCCATCATGCTTTCAGCTACTATATGACAGCGATACAATATATTCTTGCAGTGTATTTATATAACATTTCTGTTTCTGTTTTGTAAATACAGATGTTTGTGGTGTCATAATTTTTCTGAGGTTTTTGTTATTCATTTATGTCTTTAGTTTAGTTTTCTCACAATCACAATAATTCAACATAGTCAGTCATATTACAGTTTTAGTTGCATTCATTTTGATTTATGCGGCATGGACGAATACAATCGAAATCTATAACACATATGTATGTATATCTCTCTCTCTCTCTCCCTCTCTGCTACTATTCAAAAATGTTAAAGTTCACCATCATCATCAAAGGAATACAGCAAATCAGGGTTTGTATTGCTTGCTTGAAATTAGCAAAAGCACATAAATGTCTGCTGTGCTTACAGTTTTTCAGCAATTGTACCCAAAGCAAAAGCAAACAGCACAGTCAAAAAACAAAAATAAACTCATTAGCTGTAGTGGTACAGTGAAATGTTTTCTACTAACGCAGTGAAGCACAGTTGTTAACTTCAAAACGATCACTATTGCTTACAGCGTTTCAGCTCTTGTGGTTTCTCTTGTGCTTTTGCTGTATTTATTTGCTGCGCTGTTTTACTTTGTAAATAACTGCTTAAAGGTTTTATATGATTAAAATGTGGGTGTATTTGTGAGAAGCATGTGTATAACCCAGAGGAAAATTGTTAGTAATTATTGTTTCAAGCAGTGTTCGAACAAATATTGTTTACAAAATATTGTGCTTTTTGATCCCATTTATTACTCTTCGGAATAATAGAAATATTTCATATTTCAGGTACCTGCAATATGTAATGATGACTCTTGCTACAAAACCATAAAAACTTGTGCGAAAAATACCAATGTCGGTCGTTTGAAAAAAGTGCACTGGCTACATTGAAAATCACAGTTTTAAAAATTCTGGTACCTGAATATTCCAAAGGGTTATATTTAATGGTCCTCCGTTTCGCAAATTGGTCACCACAACATTTACATACCTTATTATGCATTTAAATCTTTCCATAATGATATATTCTGCCTAGTGAAATATTGCCATCCTTTGCAATGGGTAAAATTCACAGATTTTTCTTTGAATTTTTAAGTGAAATATTTCTATTATTCCGAAGAGTAATAAATGGGATCAAAAAGCACAATATTTTGTAAACAATATTTGTTCGAACACTGCTTGAAACAATAATTACTAACAATTTTCCTCTGGGTTATACACATGCTTCTCACAAATACACCCACATTTTAATCATATAAAACTTTTAAGCAGTTCTTTACAAAGTAAAACAGCGCAGCAAATAAGTACAGCAAAAGCACAAGAGAAACCACAAGAGCTGAAACGCTGTAAGCAATAGTGATCGTTTTGAAATTAACAACTGTGCTTCACTGCGTTAGTAGAAAATATTTCACTGTACCACTACAGCTAATGAGTTTATTTTTGTTTTATGACTGTGCTGTTTGCCTTTGCTGTTTTATTTTCTCTTAGCTGTAGTGAAGCATATAAGAAAAAGCAAAACACAGTGAAGCAGAAACAAACCCTGCAGCAAATACATTCATTAACCAAGGATGTGGTAGCCTTAATAGCGTATTTTTAAAACTAAGAAAATAGAAAAAATATTTATTTATTGTTTTTGAGCGATTTCAAATGGTTTAAGAATTTCACCGTCTGCACTTCTCAATAGAACGGACAAAAGTTAGCTAGCCTAGCACTGCCTTGTTACTGAAACTAAATGAAGTAGGAGAGTCTATTCACATGAAAGCGCAAAAAAAAATTGCAGTTCAAAGTGCACGTAAACTGTTTTTATTCGTTTGCCGCATAATTATAAATTTCTAGTGTCTTACCACCTATGTATGTAAGTATACTGGCGCGCACAATATTTAACCCAATGACATCCATATGTATGTGCTTTGGAGCATATTTTGTTATATATTGAGGACAAGTTCTGTTAAAGCAAATATTTCGAAAGAGTACAGCGTATCTAGTGGTTTATTAACTTTTACTAACTGTCGATAGGCAGGACCACAGCTGCGAGATTTGACGATTTATTGTCATTTTGACGATTTTGACTCCAAAAGGATAAGGTTGACGATTGGACGATTTGGGTCCTTAATTTAGAGATTTTTAGAAACTAAAAATATAAGTAATTTTCTATTTTATTTTAGTACTTCAAATCTGAATTAAAAGTTGTAAACTTAAAAAAAATAATTGCTCTCATTGCAAAATAAGTATATAACATATATGTATGTGTACATGTATCCAAGTATGTATGTTCACTCAATTTATATGTAAGTGGGTCACTTAAAACAATTACTACACTACATTACACACATCAGCAGCTTAAATGCATGTAATATGTTTCAATTCGCTTTTCCACCCTACAAAAGTAAATTTATCGCTACACTTCTCTTTGATTTTACAAAAATTGCTTTACCAGAAAAAAAGTATATCATTCGACCAATATTTAGGCATAGTCTTCAATACATACATACCGTGGGTATATCAAACACATCAGGGTAAATTATATGTCATCCCTGAATCCGCGATATATTTGGTAAACACGGCTTTAGCAGGTCATACTGATAGCGATGACAAACATTTAACACAAGGATATCCATAATTATAAATGAACATCGGCGGCAGAGATCAGCAATGAATCGTTTTTTCTCTACTCATAACATACATACATACATAATAGGTCATTACAACCCTTCAGTCAGGATTACGGCCTAGCTTCTCAACACCACTCATGTTGTGTGCGTTAATTTTATGCACGAGTGGCGGGACCTACAGTTTAAAGTCTACTCCGAACGACAGATTTTTTGAGAAGCTTTTTCATGGCAATTTTTACTCTCAGAGTTTTTACCAGAAATCTGCTGAGAGGAAGTCGCCGAAGAAATACTTTTTCATATTTCATTTTGATGTCTGACCTGGGATTCGAACTCGGGCCTTTCGTCTAATAAGCCAACACACTACCTACTAGACCACGGCGACTTCAACAACTCATAAGTACCCATGAAATTTTGAGTATTAATGAGTCAACAATATTGAAATTCAACTACTCCGATTCATTCGTGCTCACTACAACATTGATTTATACATACGTACAGGTTGAAATGAGTATGAGCACGACGTCGGCATCAAACTCATAATATTCGAAATATGTTTGATTCATACGCCTACTCATTCAGATTCATAACTTTAGGAAAAAGCTTATAATACCCATAAATGATTCGAGTGATTCGAATCATTCATCAAAATTTACAGTCTTAGTTGTTGTTGCATTTACAAAAAATGAAGAACGAAAAAGACAAAGACAGCAAGCAAAGCAAACACACAACCTTCTAGTGACTATTGTAGTCTTCGTACGCGAATCATACTTATTTTGTGGTTTTTGTAAATGTTGAGTAAAGGAGAGTCGAAATCAACAACAGCATGCGTATTGCGTAGTAAGAGTATGACATATATAAATAATAAAATAAGTATGAATACAGATAGGTATCAGAAATTATGAGTATGATTCGATCTACTCATCTTCTTGAATACTCATTGCTGACCTCTGATCGGCAGACGCACAAAATTGGTTACAAACGGACCACACAACTATAGTCTGTTAATACCAGTGACTCTTTAAACAAAAAATAAACGGGAAACGAATATTTATTCGATATTTACTTGTCAATCGGTAGGAAGCCATCCCTTTCTGTTCGGAAAGCCAATATACTGGATCTCGACAATGTTATGTGTGTTAATTTTATACACGAGTAGCGGGCGCTACAGTTTAAAGTTGCCTCCGAACGATAGGTTTTTGAGAAACTTTTCATGGCAATTTTATTTACTATCAGAGTTTTTTGCCAGAAATCTGTTGAGAGGAAGTCCCTCAGAAAGTTTTTTTCAAAATTCATTTTGTTGGGGATGTTTGACCTGGGATTTGAACCGAGGCTTCATGTCTAATAAGCCAACACACTACCTACTAGACTACGACGACTTCTACTTACTTACTTATTCTTAATAAAAACGTCCTAGAATGAGTTCTAATATACATGCTGCTAGTTGGATAACAAACAATGCACACATAGTGTCCATATATGTTTCTTACCCGACCACACGTCATAAATAATATTAAACTGCTTCATATTTCAGACCAAAGCCCCAATATAATAAAATATCATGAGACCCAAATTTGCAGCATTAGGTGCACAATACCACAAAATAGCATCAATTGTTATCAGACAAAGAGATTACAAAGGTGAGTTTAATTACTTGGAACTGACTGTTACAGTCTTTTTATTTTTCAAGTCTATTCAAGTTATGCTAGATTATCAAATTCAAACATTTTATTACTACACGACCTTTAGTTTCCGTCCATTAGTAGAGCTTACCCTTTTAAGGTATTGTACGGGGTATAGGCAGTTAGGTCAGTGGTTTTGGCATATACATACATACACACTATTGTCGACTGTTGCAGACTCTAAATTTCTATGTTCGTAAATGTTACCATCAACATATTGTTAACAATTTGTTGCAATTTAAAAACAGCAACTGCAACAGCAATAATAACAGAAAGAAAAGTGGGTTTGATTTAAGGCAGCAAATTTAAGAGCAATTTATTCCAACTTTAAATACAAACGCATTTGAAAATATTTTATTGAAAAGAGCAAAAACAACCGTGTTACCCAGTAAACAAACCAACGAATTCTATTGTAATTTATTTGTCTTATTAATATGATCAATATCTCAAGTTGTAACAGAATTAGAAGCATTTTTAAATTCAAAAAATTAACACTAAGAAGCAATTCCGATTCCTAACTTTGAATTTAAATGATACGTAGACTGTCTGCGATGTCAACGAAATTTATTATTCATTTGACACGATGTATTAATGCCGATTGAGGTGAAATACAACATCGTTCAAGTGGGGCTTATCCGAAATGTTTAAACTTCCATAACAGATGGCATGGGTAATATTGGCTTTGAGGATCACTGTGACCTGCAACTTAAGAAAACCACACAAGAAAAAGTCTACAACGCTGATGATGTCGGAGCCCAATTCACATCACCTTAACGTGAGATAACCAATGTTGTCATCCTGTTGAAACCACATGTCGTTAGTCTACGGATCAGAGATTAGCAATGAATCGTTTTCTCGCCACTCGTAAGTACTGATGAAATTTCGAGTATGAGTGAATCAACAGTATTGAAATTCAACTGCTCTGATTCATTCGTACTCACTACAACATTGATTTATAAGTACAGGTTGCAATGAGTAACAGTACAATGCTGACATCAAACTGATAACATTCGAAATATGTTTTATTCATACGCCTACTCAGTCAGATTCATAAATTTCGAGTGACTCGAATCATTCATCAAAATTTACAGTCTTAGTAGTTGTTGTTGGATTTACAAAAAAAGAAGAAAGAAAAAGGCAAAGGCTAAGACAGCAATCAAAGCAAACACACAACCTTCTAGTGAGTATTGCAGTGTTCGTACGCGAATCATACTTATTTTGTGATTCGTTTAAATGTTGAATAAAGGAGAGTCGATATCAACAACATCATGCGTATTATTAAGAATGAGATTGTCTGATTGAAGACCATTTACTTTCATACTATATCGTATTATTTCCATAATTAGACGAATTCCAAATATTACAAGCTTTCTATTTGTTTTGTTGCTGCAATGATTAATTGACATTAGGGATAAGCAAATGTAGGTAAATCATTGCACATTTTCGCCATTAACATAAAAGTTACTGTACTTTCATGGAGTCAAGCGTGTATCGTATAAGCAACTGTATATCGTTGACGGGTTCGTCACTTTAAATAATTTGATTTTTTTACTTTTTCTTTTAGAAAAGGTAATTTTTTTTAGAACATTTAATTTTTAATACAAATACGTAAACGCTGTTATTATATTGTCTAGTTACAGGGATTGGATTACTCTATTATCATATACTTGCCGTCGAAAGTTGTATTATAAGTTCTAACAGTTTTGGCATGTGGGTAATAATTTATGTGACTTGCATCCGGGTGATCAACTTTTTAAGTCAATCGAGGCAGCTTGTTATGTACACTTCACGAAGTATGCTTTGATAAGAGTTTTTTATCTCTTTTTAGGATAGGATAGGATAATGTTTGGAAACAATGTCCTTTGTGAATGTCTACAAGCAAACACATGCCAACAAAATACATACATCATACGGTAAAGAGAATTACACAAACAAATATGTATTACAGAAATATACAAAAAGGGGGCAAATCTTTCTTAATTTACTTAAATAGTCACTACAACTATTTCGTCAGGGTTGCCTATATAGCTTCTCATCTCCCATGGTTTAATTGCATCCACGAGTGTCAAGACCTACAGTTTAAACTCGACTCCGAAGGACAGATTTTTAAAAAATTTTTCATTACAATTTTATTTACTCTCATAGATCTTGCCAGAAGATGAGATTGAGACGATTTCGCCAAATGTGTTTTTTTCATATTTCATTTTGTTCGAGATGTCTTAGTTGGGGTTTGAACCACGTGCTATCGTCTAATAAGCTAACGTAATAAATATCAAACTACGACATAGCTGGTATTCTCTTAAACCTAATAGGTTTAGAGGTCGCTCTCTGACCCAGAGAGATTGAGAATATGTAAGACCATCGAGTGATAGACGTTCTTTCGCAAAAATGTTACTAATGTAATGAGCACGATTAAAATTGTTTAGTGGGTTATAGTCCCCAGTGTTCTCTTGTGTGGGAAAACTTATTGCAGAACAAAACGGAAGTGCAAGAGGGAGGAAACAAATGGCAGGAATGTTATATAGTTTCGTATGTGTGTCAGTATTTCTGCTGCACTAAATTTTTTTCTGTGTTCGTTTTTTGTTTTTTTTTATTCCACATTTTGTGGTTAACACGTCCACAGCTTTTGCTGCATGTTTGCCCATAAGCACACACACTTACAAGTATATACATACCTAGATATGTATGTACCATACTAGTGTGGAAACAATCATAATCAAATCACTGGGTTTAAAGTTTCTCTGACAGAGGCTATGTGCACTCAGTTCTCAATTTAATATGCAGCAATAATTATTAATTATTAAAATTGGATTAAAGTCCTACTAACAGTTATTTTAAAATTAAAATAACATTTTCATATACGAAACAGTTGTTTCCATAAAAAAAGGGAAACCAATTACCAATTTTATAGTTGTTCATACGTTCATACTTCTATTCGTTTATAAATTTTATCGATTCTATAAAACTGTAAATACAGATATTAGTTAAGAGAGATAAAACTATAATTTAGAAAAAATAACGGGTTACTTGTATTATACTACGAAGTAATTAAAGAAATAAAAATTAAATGAAAATTTTTGGTACAAATTTGTTTAAGATTTAAAATAAATTAATGAAGTTATGTTATGAACCATACGTACGTTACGTACGTATATTAAGTGCTAATAAAATTAAACTTAGAGTTATGTACGCTGTTATCTATATTGTGGCGTTTTTACCTTTTTAAACCCGTTTAAAATATGAGTTCGTTGATTGCAAACAAATAAAAAGCCAATTTGTGTTTAGTTTCAATGAAATTCTTTATTGTTCGCACTATTTTTGTATGCCACTGTTTATAACTTGACGTATACAACAATAATTGCTTGTTCGGTATTCTTCTTTGCTTACAACGCAGATCTTTACAATGGAGATCTTCAAACCTCGACTATTTTCTTCACACGTAACGCGTCTACACACAAGACTGACTGAATTCTTACTACTCGTTGCTGCTTTGTCTTGCCTTTTTATATGCCCACCTAAACAGTCTGATGAATGTTCTTGATGTCGAATGTTCGTTCCTTCGCCTTCTCGACATCTCTTTCGATGTTTCATTGTTGTTTGTGTATTTTGTTTACGTTGTGTGTTGTTGCCTTCTAGCTTACTTGTCTACCCCTTTTCTTTCATACTGCTGGTGTTGGTATATGGTTTTTGTTTTTGTAGCTTTTATTTATCATTTTAATGTTAAACGATGTTACACCATTTCAATTTTCATAACAATATTTTGTACGTGAAACAAAAACGGATTGAAATTTTGTCAAATTAATTTTTTGTTGTGAAGTACAATTGTTCCGGTTAGAAATGTAATATGTTTTCATTCATATGGCTGCCGCACCTAGCCTCAGTACCTCATTCGATCGGACAAATTTTCGTGTGCTTTTTCGAGTGTATGTTGTCGCATCTCGGCAATGACATTACGAATGTTGGCCATCAAATGCACAATTGTCTTTGGTTTGTCGGCATATCACTTGTCTTTAACGACGCCCCACTGAAAATAGTTCAACAGTGTCAAATCACAGCTTCTTGCCTACCGATTGAAATTACCATTCCGGCTAATTAAACAGCCATCAAACGTTTGACGCAATATATCAATTGTGGTATGAGGTGTGTAGCAAGTTGCACCATCCTCACATCACCATCGTTCACATCAAAACCATGAAGAGCGGGTACAAAAAATCGTAGTGCGATAGGTGTCTCTATTGACCGTAATGGTTTCGCTATTAACAATTTCAAAGAAATATGGGAAAATGATGCCTACGCCCCACCAGCCGCACCAAACAGTCACTCGTAATGTGTGGCTTTACTGAACCCCATATACGTAACGTAACAACCAAGATAAAATTGAGCTTCATCACAAAAGATGATTTTTTTTTTGCAAATGCAGTTACTTGTTGGCCCATCTAACGAAGCGAAAAGGAAGAGTATATTCATGGAGCTTCAACTCTCGAACCAATTCAACTTTGTAAGGCGTCATACCGAGATCTTTTCGCAAAATTCGACACAAACTGTTGCGTGGAATGTTCAATTCTTGAGAACGATGACGAGTTGGTGTTGACGGATTCTCAAGCACATTTTTGGGTGCAAGCACTGTATGAGCACGATCACTTTTTGTGCATCAACAATGAAACCAGTTTCAGGAAATTTAGCAATAAACTTGTGTATACTGGGCACTGTTGGTCCGTCAGTGCCACCAAATTTAATACGACATTTTCTTGCACTTTCCGGCAGACACAGATACGAAATAATCGAGGGTTCAAATTTAAACCAATTGATGGCCCACCCGATATTTATTAAAAAAGTTTCTCTAGCTCTATTTAGGGTATTTATAACTGCATTAAACAGTTTTAATTTCGTTCTGTACATGAAATCTTTTGAATTTAAAAATATTTAATTAACATTTATTTTGGAATGTTTTTATTTTATTGTTTGTGGCTCTAGTAGATTTGTACATAAAATTCCATCGTAACCATTATTTATAATTGGTCAATTCACACAAGTCGTTGTATCGTTGTATTAATTGTATTGTTGGAAAAACATACAACAGTCTATGATTGTTGTTAATAATTTTCATATACAAATCCGATACACTTATACACATTTCTTCCATATGTTTTTAAAAGTTGTATTGGTTTCGTGCTATCAAATTGTGTGAATGAAAAAAATGTGTATATGTTTTCTTTCATATGTTTGTAAAAAGTTGTTTGGTTTCGTGCTATCAAATTGTTTGAATGCCACGAAATACACAATACAGCATAGCATTGAGCGTTCACAAACAAACAAATGTATTCAATACAACATACACGATACAAAGTTGTGTGAATTGCCCAAATATTTAAATGCTAAATATTATAAGTGAGATATCATCGACAGTTTTCTTCGTTTGAACGACCTATTGATGCCATTATGTGTGAAATATAATGTCATACAAATGTCTGCGACAGAGCATGGGGCTGAGCTTCAGGCTACCATGGGGGTCAGTACTTGGCGGATAACTGAACGGCCTACCCTAAGTAGGTTAGCTGCGAATAACCAATAAGCAGTCCCCGACCAAGAGCGGCAGATGCTGAGGCGTACTACAAAAGGGTACAAGTGACCGAAGACGTATCTGTGACATGGCGAACCGATGCCGCCATTAACTATGCATCACCCCACAGAGGGTTCCCTCAAGAGATGGGAAAATAGGAGAGTAACGCCTCCGTGGTCCCCTCAGTTTCATCGAAGCGACGCCCTTGATTGGGCATTAGAACCGAGCCCGGTAAGGTTCTAATTATGGTATACCGGAAGACGTATGTGAATTGGCGATATAGGCTGACGATGGCGGTATTCCGGCACTTTAGTAGGCGGTGTGAAAGCTAGTCGAAATGGCTGTCGGGCTAATGCTGTCATTGCCCCCGCCCCGTTAAAATTATGGCAAGTCTGTCGGTACGTTCCTGATTTATCACCGTTAAGTTGGTGTTGTAGGACCAGATGTTAATCCCTGGCTTACGTCGACCTGGCTCTGAACACGTATTCCCATAAGCTTATGTGTCAACCCTCGCGTGGCCTCCCTGCTTATGCATAGATAACCACGGGGTCTTACGTGACGACTACAACGATGGATTAGGATAGCGGCCGACAGTTGGGGTCCAAATGAATTGAAATGTACAGTAAAAATAAAACTACAAATAAGTCGACGAATTCATCTGAGATGAATACTCTGGAGCTCAACGCCTTTGGACAGAGCTCGAAAATACTGAGGTCTCCAGTGCGGAATCGGGAGATGAACCCATTCGGACAGAGTACGAGGACTCCGAGGTCACCAGTAAATGGAGAATCTTCAGGCGATATCAGAGTCGGAGCAATCGCGGACTAATCCGATGGCGTCCACAAGCGGTGTTTTTGGTCAACTCGGGGACCAGATTAGGAGTTTGGTCGATATGCTGGAGGATGGAAAAAGGAGATCCCACCAGCCGATGAGAGACGCGATTGATTCCATTAAGACCCTTTACGACCTGTACGCAGGTGAGCTAAGGGGGCAGACAACCAATGGGAAGAGTTGCAGCAGTTCAACAACACAAACTTCGCCTTGGTTGAGAAATAAGGAGGGGAAGAGGAGACAGGAGGAAGCTGTCGAGATTCCCGAAGCAAAGAGGAAAACTCCAAATCCTGCACCGAAAGTTATGGCGAGAAGGACTACTGAGACGACTCCGGGTCGGCAGGTAAACACTCAGAAATTAACTGGAGAACCAGAGTGGCAAAAAGTCACTAAAAAGAAAAGGAAGGCCAAGAAGCCTCAGGAGAGGAAAACAAAGCCTGACGCGATAATGATAGCAACGAGGGATGATACATCGTATGATGACATTTTGAGGAGAGTTAAAACCGACCCTAAGCTTTGCAAATTAGGGGAAAACGTGACAAAAATTCGGAGAACCGTCAAAGGAGAGCTGTTACTCCAGCTCGGCAAAAACGGTGAGCAAACGGAGGACTTCAGAGGGGCCATTGGAGAGCTCCTAGGCGAATCCGCGTCTGTCCGCACTCTAAAGGAGAGGAGGACAATTGAGATAAAGGACATTGATGAGATCACGGAGAGAGAGGATGTGTACAACGCAATACAGAACATCCCAGGCCTTGAGGGCTTCAGTATGACCGACATAGTTGGTCTCAGGAAGGCATATGGTGGGACGCAGACGGCCACAGTAAGCCTTAATGCAGACGCTGCAGCTATTCTCCTGAAGGAAGGTAGAATTAGAATCGGCTGGGTCATATGCAGGATTCGCGAGAGGAACATTCCCATGAAATGCTTCCGATGCTTGCAATTTGGACATATAGCCCGTCACTGCGGGAGTAAAGTTGACCGCTCGGGAGCATGCCGCAAGTGTGGACAGGACGGTCACGTTGCTCGGAATTGCAAACGGGAACCACTATGCATGTTCTGCAAAGTGGATAACCCGAAATCCGCCAACCATATCGCGGGGAGCGGAAAGTGTCCGCTCTTAAATCACGTTCCAGGAGATGAGGTTAATACAAATTAATCTGAACCATTGTGAAGCAGCCCAGGACCTATTGGTCCAGAGAGTAAAGGAGGAGAATATCGATGTCGCAATCATAAGCGAACCGTATAGGGTGCCGAGGAATAATACTTGGATCACGGACGGATCTACCACTGCGGCTATATGGATTTGTGGTTCATTACCCTTCCAGCAAACCTATGCGCGGACACTGGTTTCGTTATGGCCAAGATAAAGGGAGTTTTCATCTATAGCTGTTACGCCCCCCCGAGGTGGTCAATGGATGAGTTCCAGCATATGTTGGAAAGACTGGCGTCACACGTGCGCCTGAACACCCCCGTTATTATTGGAGGAGACTTCAACGCTTGGGCGACCGAATGGGGTAGTAGGTATGGAAGAGGAAGCACATTTAGGAGAGCTGGATCGAGCTCGATAATAGACTTGTCGTTTGTGAGCGATAGCCTTGTTTCACGGACTGCGTGGAGGCTAACTGAGGACTTCACGAATAGTGACCATCAGGCAATCGTGATGACGGTTACTGGGCGCAACACGAGAGGAGACGGATTGCCGAACTTTACGGGACCTAAATGGAAGGACTCCCGCTTTGACGAGGAGACGTACAGATTGCTGTTGTCGTCTTTTCGTACGACTGGCAGCACGGTCGAGGAAATGGTGAACGCGTATACGACATGCTCAACACTGCATGTGATGCTGCTATGCCAAGGAGGACTGTATGCAGGGGACGTACCCCCTGCTACTGGTGGAATGACGAAATTCGAAATCTGCGGTCGGCATGCTTTGGGGCGAGAAGGAGGGCGCAGCGCACGAGAGGAAGACCGACATGGGAAGCCGAACGTGCTGCATATGAAGATCTAAGGCATCAACTTAGAAGAGCCATTAAAAGGAGCAAGAAACTATCCTTTCAGCGGATATGCCAGGAGGCTGACAACAATCCTTTTGGGACGGCGTACCGAGTCGTCTGCAAGAAAATCGGAGCTCGGGAACAGCCTAAACTGGGTTGTCCAGTTTTGCTACGGGAGATTATTGGTACATTATTCCCACGGGGCCAGCCCTACACTTTTATAAGTAGGGAGCCGGAGGCCGCTTATACCATACCCGAGGTAACGGCAGAGGAGGTACTTGCAGCATGCACTGGAATAGGAGATAGGAAAACACCGGGGCCAGACGGAATCCCGAACAGGGCACTTAAGGCGGCTATCCGGATTAGACCGAATATGTTCGCCAAGGTGTTCCACAGGTGCTTCGTCGAGGGTGTTTTTCCACGTAGATGGAAGGAGCAGAAATTGGTTCTCATTCCAAAACCTGGCAAACCACCAGGGGAACCATCATCGTATCGTCCCATCTGCCTACTTGACAAAAAAAATACTGGAGAGGATAATATACAATCGACTACTGACATGTGCCGAGGCAAGAGGAGCTCTCTCGGACCTGCAATACGGATTTAGGAAGGGACGGTCCACTGTTGACGCCATAAGGAGGGTGGTCGACATTGCAAAAGACGCAATAGAAGGCGAAAGATGGAGATTTGGCACCAAGGAATACTGTGCGGTTGTCACACTTGACGTTAAAAACGCGTTCAACTCAGCGAATTGGGGACGGATTATGAGAGCCCTCTTTAACATGGCTACGCCGCCATACTTAATGGAGATTCTAAACAATTACTTTCAGGACAGGAAAGTAATATACCTAACGGATGAAGGAGAGAAGGAATACGTAGTGACGGCGGGTGTCCCGCAGGGCTCTGTACTTGGGCCACTACTGTGGAACATCATGTACGATGGTGTACTTCGACTGCGATTGCCAAACGGGACTACAATTGTGGGCTTTGCAGATGACATTGCCATAGTCTCGGTAGCTAAGACGGTAACGGAAATAGAGGAGAAAACGAACACAGCGATCCGAAATGTAGGAGCATGGCTGGATGAGGCAGGTTTGACACTTGCTGCAAATAAAACGGAGGCCGTCTTGATAAGCGGCCGGAAGATAGTGGAGAAAATGGAAGTGACCGTTGGAGGCACTAGGATCGAATCAAAGAGAGCGATAAAATACCTGGGAGTGATTATCGACGACAGGTTGAATTTCAAGGAGCACGTGAAATACATCGGCGAAAAGGCATCTGTAACACAGGGAGCACTGGCGCGGATGATGCCAAATATTGGAGGACCAAGTCCATTCAAAAGGAGAATAATTTCGGCGGTTGTAACGTCGATAATGCTATATGCATGCCCAATATGGTCGGAGGCACTCTCTGTGGGCACGACGAGGAGAATACTGTCCTCGGTGTATCGTCTAAGCGCGATTAGACGGATAAGTGGTTTCAGAACGGTGTCTGATGAAGCGGTATTGGTATTGGCAAAGTCAATACCGATAGACATATTAGCGGATGAGATGAGGAGGATATACTTTCGCCGTCTCGAGTATCCAGGACGAATAGCAGATTCTAACATGCTGCCCCAGATTTAGATGGCCCGGAGGAATGAGTTTAGGACCAAACCGGCTAATGGAAGAGCTGATGAACTGTAGGAACCTATGGAGCCAATATAGTCAGAGAATGGCTGAAGTTATGATAGAACTCCGTAGACTGGAGAAACGGAGGCGAAATTTGAATTGATGTGATGAAGCTTTCGAGCTAACCAGCCCTCCGCGAAGTAATACCTTACGGCAGTCCCGCGGGGGGAGAGTGGTTGAAGTGTGTAGGGGGTGGGTTTAGTACGTAGGCACCAGTGTCGGTGAATCGTGCACTCTTTTGTTGGAACAAAAGTGTCTTTAGAAGATTCCCACCTCCGGCTCAAGACAAAAAAAAAAAAGAGCGTATCGGAAATATCAAATTTATCAAATCAGGTTGAATTTAATAGAGACCCCACAATCTAACGATATCAAGTCGCACGATCTCGGTGGACAGTTCACATCACATTCAACCAGTGTGGCATGAACTGTATACCAAGTACAGCCGCGAATTCAATTACTCTGTTCCATACCATAATAATTTTACGTTTTTTAACTTTTAAAAACGTGCAGAATATGAGTTCGTACATCTTATATATAAAAATGAATGTGTGTTCGTTTGTATGTTTGTATGTTTGAAGTGTATAGACGATTAAACGGCTGAACCGATTTTCTTGAAATTTTCACAGTATCTTCCTGTATGTCTGGAAGGAGTTATAGGTTACTTTTTATGTTGATATTCCAAATGAGCGAGGGACCATGCCCATGTACACTACATACTACATACTTAATATTTAATTGCATTTGAAATATATTACTCATACGCATAGTTACCCCTAAAGTATGCTATCTATGATTCTTGATGTATAAAACCAAAGAAAATAAAGTATAACGAATGCGCATTTTGGCATATTTTGGAATTCCACGACGCGGGGGAAAGATAGAAGGGAAAGAAAAAAAATTTTGTAACCAACATTTGTGAAAAAATTCACCAAATAAGAAAAAATATAACTAAAATTAAATTCGTAGACTTTTGTTTTATTTATTTTTTTTTTTTTCAGAAATAACCAAAAAAGGCAACATCATTACTAGATTCAATCTTTGCGGATTTTTTGCAAATTACAATACATTTTGACTTTTTAGAGTTAATCCTTAAACCATTTGCAGTCGCCCAAAGAGAAATATTATTAAGGTCAGTGTTAAGATCTTTAACTCCAGTGTTGATGGAAGCTATAGAGCTATCAAGGTAGAGTTGAATATCACCAACATACATTTGAATTCTAGAATGTTTGAGCTGCTCAAACATATGACCCTTAAATGGTTGAGTTTGAAATTTTCAACTCATATACATAGTAAGTACTGAAATTCATACTATTTAAATATTTATTTGAAAAACATATATGTACATATGTAATAGTTATGTTACTGTTTACTTCTAACAATGGGTAATTAATAAAAATATTATTTATTTGTTGCATATCTTGAAAAATAGATCAGGTAAGTTTATAATCAGCATTTTATTGGGCGATGAATGGGCATGTAACAATAGGCAGTAAAATTTTCATTCATTACTTTCGATTAACTAAGTAATAAAATGTAAACTGTCAATATTTTTTCCAAATAAAATAAGTAGTTGCAAAACTCGTCAAAAAAAAATTACCTGCGACCGAAACAAACCTAATTATTTGTCAAATTTAAATAGCCTTAATTTTTTTTAAAAAGTTTTTTGACCTGAACCTATTTCATATTAAGTAAAATATAAAGGAATAAATGTAACACGCATCCGGTTTTGGAATTCAGTTGAATCTTTGATTCTAAACGAGTTAAACGTTGAGTGACATATATTTTGCAACAATTTATAAAAATGCCCCCAAAAAAGCATCGCTTTCCAGAAGCACTAAGAATGCATTGCATTTGCAATCCCAGAGAGCAAATGAAAGTTCGGAAGAGCGTGAAAGTCGCCTAAGGACTGAAAGGAATCGAGCTTCAACCTCTAGAGCCGCCGAAACGCCATCACAACCTAAAGAACGCCTTGAAGGCCTACGACAACGCGCCACAACAGCAAGAGCTACTGAAACGCTTTCAGAAAACCAAGAGCGCCTTGAAAGTCAACGAAATCTTACCTCTTTAGCATGAGCTTCTGACACGCTGTCAGAACACGAACGAAGTCTTGAAGGTCTTCGACAACATGCGACAACCGCACGAGGTACCGAGACACCGTTGGAACATGAAGGTCGGCTATAAAGCCAGCGAAATCGTATCGAAACATCAAGAGGCCCAGAAACGCCTTCAGAGCGTGAAAGACGCCTTGAAGGTCTTCGACAACATGCGCCAATCGCACGAGCTACTGAGACACCGTTGGAGCATGAAGGTCGGCTACAAAGCCAGCGAAATCGTACCGAAACATCACGAGGCACAGAAACGCCTTTAGAGCATGAAAGACGTCTTGAAGGTCTTCGACAACATGCGACAATCGCACGAGCTACCGAGACACCGTTGGAACATGAAGGTCGGCTACAAAGCCAGCGAAATCGTACCATAACATCACGAACTAATGAAACAGAAGTCCAACATGAATCACGAGTAGAAAGTCAGCGGATTCGAACATCAACAAGAAGAGCAGCAGAGAGGATAGAGCAATATGATTTGCGTCGAGAACAAAATCGTAATCGAATGGTGGTGAATCGACGTAATGTTTTTCATGGATACTCAGGTATTGCATTTAACTACAGATCTGATATAGATTATACCGAAGAGGAGTTAGTGGCAATTGGTGACATGAATGAAGTTTGCCAATATTGCAATGCACTCAGGTACAAAAATGGAACACCTGGCATGTGTTGCTCTAATGGTAAAATCGTTTTGTCTGATTTACTTCCACCTCCAGAACCACTACAATCGCTGATTTCAGGTAAGTTTTTCGAAATATATACTTTTTTTTAATTTAACAAAATATTAATAAAAAATATTTTTTTCATTTAGGAACTAATGTGGATTCACAACATTTTCTTAAAAATATAAGAAAATATAATTCGTGCTTCAAAATGACCTCTTTTGGTGATACCAAAGTATTTCGAGACAACTTTATGCCAACGTTTCGTGTTCAAGGTCAAATTTATCATAAAATGGGATCATTGTTGCCAATTCCAAATGAAGATCCTAAGTTCTTACAAATTTATTTCATAGGAGAAGCGGATAACAATGACCAAGTGCACCACCGCCAGCATTATAACCCTGACACAAAACAATGGATTGTTGCCGATTTACAAGTGATGTTTCATGAAATCAACGAATTGGTAAGGATCTTTAAGTTCACGATTAAGTTCAGATGACCACATAATCGCAATTCATGCTGATAGAACTCCAGCTGGACAACACCAAGGACGATACAATGCCCCAACAATGGATGACGTAGCAATTTTGATGGTGGGCGATCCAGTTGCATCACGAGATATGTATTTAATTCCGATGGGGGTAGCGAAGCACACCGGGTATTAGCTAGTTGCAAATAAAATAGAAATAAATTTGTGTTTAGTTTTAGATAAATTCCTTATTGTTCGCACAATTCCGTGCGACACTGTTCACAACTTGATGTAAACAACAACAATTTGCTTTGTTCGTTATTCTTCTTTACGCTCTAGTGCATACACACTAACAC
Organism: Sarcophaga rosellei; assembly: GCA_930367235.1. NCBI lineage: Eukaryota > Metazoa > Arthropoda > Insecta > Diptera > Sarcophagidae > Sarcophaga > Sarcophaga rosellei. Next base: position 39,557,211 of record OV884020.1, read on the forward strand.
ATGTTCGTTAGACCTTTACCACGTTGCCTGCTTTGTTTTGCCTTTTATATCGCAGGGTAAACAGTCTGATAAATGCACTTGAAGGAGAATGACTTTGCCTTCGCGAAATCTCTATAAATGTAAACATGTTGTTTACGTTATTGTGGTTTGTGTATTCTGTTGACGTTTGTCTTTGCAGTGTTGTATTTGACTGTTTGTTTACTTGTTGATCACTTTTTTTATACTGATGTTGTTGCTATATTTTTGTTTATTTGTTGATTATGTAAACAAGTCGATAGTTTTTGTTTATCATTCTAATGTTAAACGATGTAACAGCATTTCCATTTTTGTAATAATAATGTGCCAAATTTCTTTACTCATTCCCAATAATGAAAACATGCAAACAATACCGTGTGTTCAAAACGTACATCATTCACTATGAAAGGAAAATAGTAACAAAATGCATTAAAAAAATTATAATTTCATCATTCTTCTGCATCAGCAGGCTGTGATTTTCCCGTTTGACCCAATGTTACAAAAATGTCAGCTAAAATTAATAGCTCTTCTGAATTATAAGAAAAAAACTTAAAAAAAATTCAAAAGATTTTGTAACAAATTTTCGCTTAATTTCCTTCTTTACAAAATAAGGATGCACAAAAAAAGGCGTAAATAAAACGGGAACGAAGAAAATCTTATTACAAAATGAAAAATGAAGGATAACATAAAAGCAAAATTAATTAATAAATTTCTCTTACAGAGCTGCAACAACAACAAAAGCAAAGGTTTTTTTGAGTTACAATATACCATCGCTCTCAATCTTCCTTTGTGCAGAATAAGCCATTCAAACGAACTTTTGGTTTTTATAAGCGACATCTGGTGTCAGTCATGCTTACACAATAAAATGCCAGCCACACTAAAACTACGGCGATAAACCATCAACTACGTGGTCTTTAGGTTAAACGCAATGGAAAAACTTCATAAACAGAAATTTAAAACTCAACAATTTATTTTTTTTAAATATTGCAGTAAGTATTTGCTTAAAGCAAAGCAAATCCGAATACATATTTATTTAAATTTTAAATGAAAATTTTATTAAACTTTCAAAGCAATTTCCACAATATCTATCCTCTTATTGCAGATTTTTTCCAGTTATTTTATTAGACGTATGTATGTCGTATGTATTACACCAAGAAATATTCAGTTGCCGTAGTCTAGTAGGCAACAGAGATCACAAATGAAACATTTTTTCGCTACTCATAAGTACTCATGAAATTTCGAGTATGAGTAATTCAACAGTATTGAAGTTCAACTACTCTGATTCGTTCGCATACACTACAACATTGATATATAAGTACAGGTTACAATGAGTATGAGTACAACGTTGACATCAAACTCCTAACATTCGAAATATGTCTGATTCAAATCCTACTCATTCAGATTCATAAATTTAGAAAAATACTTATAATACTCATAAATGATTCAAGTGATTCGAATCATTCTTCAAAATTTATATAGTTGTTGTTGCATTTACAAAAAAAGAAGAAAGAAAAGGACAAAGACAGCAAGCAAAGCAAACACACAAACTTCTAGTGAGTATTGTAGTGTCGATACGCGAATCATAATTATTTTGTGATTTTTGTGTATGTGTGTATGATTCCAATCTTCTCATCTTTTTGAATACTCATTGCTGATCTCTTGTGGCTAATATGTTGATTTATTGGATCTGAGGCCACGGTTCAAACCAGAGGTCAGACATCCCCAAAAAACAAAATATAAAAACATATTTCTGCGGCGACTTCCTCTCAGCAGATTTCTGTAAAAGCTCTTAGAGTAAATAAAATTAGGTGTTCTTCCACAGATGATGCTCTGCTGTATCAATCCGTGTCTCAGACTAAATGTGGCTTTTGGTATACGTTTCTCAGGGCCGATGGTTATGTCTAACACTTCCTCCCTAATTTTGTAATTAAAAGTTATTTTGCTACTTATATTAAGTGTGATTTGGTCATTACTGTTTAGATATTCTATCAGGGCTACTTCTCTTGACCTTATGATTGTGGGAGGTCCTTCGCAACGAGACTTAGTAACATAAATGAATGGAGCAATCTTACTTCACAGTAAAATTGATGAATTTCGATTTATCTTTGAAGGATCAGAAATGGATGTAATTTGTATCTCAGAGACTTGGTTTCGCATTGATGTTAGTGACAGTTATTATCGTTTCGAAGGATATCGTATTTTTCGATCTGATAGAGTATCGAATGCCGGAGGTGTGGCAATATATGTAAAGTCATCAATTTCTTGTAGAAGAGTAGGATTACAGTCTCTGCAGGTGGACAATATGGCCGATGACGAAATGTATTTTAATAGTAGGACGGCGACAATTGATAATAATGGTGAACTTGAAACTAGCTCCAATAATGTGGAATTTTTATTTCTTAAGTTCTTTAGCAGCCATCAGAAAGTTTTACTAGGTGTGATTTACCGACCGAATAATAGGATTAATTTTAAACCCTTATTGGATAAACTGCCCTCACTTACCTTAGGTTATACGGATACTATTTTAATAGGCGACTTCAATGCTAACATTCTTTTGGATAGAGGTTTGGCAGAGGACATGAGTGCCATCGGTTTGCATTTGATAAACGGCTCAATGCCTACGCACTTCACATCAGGTGCTAGTACATTAATTGATTTGTGTTTCGTTGATAATCCCAATCGAATGCTTTTATTTGACCAACTGTCTGCCTCTGCTTTTTCTAGGCATGATCTCCTTTTCCTGTCATATAGTTTTCGAAAGAGATCGAAGGAACAAGTGATTAAGTATAGGGATTTTAAAAACATTAATTTTGCTGCACTGGAAGCAGAATTAGTAACTATACCATGGAATGAAACCTTTTTATTGCCTACAGTGAACGAACAGATAGATTTTTTACAGGAAAACATACAATATCCATTTGGGAAATATGTACCGATGAGGACAAAGAGCATACGCGATGGAAAGCCATGGTTTACGATTGAAATTAAAATCTCGATTAATCGAAGAAATAATGCTTATCATAGATGGAAAAGATATAGGACTTCAGAATTTTACGAAATTTTTAGGGCATGTAGGAGAGACACGAATCTGAAAATTAAAGCCGCAAAATCGAGTTTCTTTGCTGATAAATTTCGATCGAATATCAGCACCAGGAGAAAGTGGAGGGATATTCAATCATTAGGGATAGTGAATAGTGGCACTACATCCAATGAAATAGTTGATGTAAATCAACTCAACTTGGAATTTTCGAATGTACCGGGAATTGATGCCGACTTGGAGTATTACAACGCATCTGATGCCTTCTCTACTACTAATCATTTGATTCGTCCGAATTTTGAGTTTAGTAACATTACACAAGATGATGTTGTTGAAAGCATTCTGGGCATAAAGTCTAACTCCATCGGGAGTGATGAAATTGATCCCAAATTTATAAAATTGATCTTGCCATATGTTCTACCGTACATAACCCATTTACTGAATACAATAATTACATCATCTACTTTTCCTGCAATGTGGAAGTGTGCCAAGATAATACCTGTGCCTAAAAAGGATAATACTTACCGCCCCATCGCAATTTTGTCGTACTTATCGAAAATGTTTGCGAAATTAATTTATAAGCAGATGACGCAATACTTATATGGCAATGGCGTGATTTCTGAGAGACAGTCTGGTTTCAGACTTAATCACAGCTGTATTTCTGCGCTCATTGATGTTTCAGAAGAGTTGCGATTAAGGACGGACAATAACATGACATCAATTTTGATTTTACTTGATCATTCCAAGGCATTTGACACCGTTAATCATACAATTCTCTGCCAAAAGTTAAAACACATGTGCCATTTTTCTAATACCGCTGTTATGCTAATCTCGTCGTATTTACAGGATAGAAGACAATTTGTGTATCATGATGGCAACAAATCGAACAATTTTTTAATATCTAGAGGTGTACCACAGGGCTCGATTCTTGGTCCACTTTTATAATCCATTTATTCTAATGATCTGCCATCTAAGTTGAAGTTCTGTAATGTACAAATGTACGCAGATGATGTTCAGCTATACATTAGTTGCTTGCCGTCTGATATTACAAATTGTATAGGAAAAATCAATTGTGATCTACACAATGTGTTTCAATGGGCTTCGATTAATGGTCTTTGCCTCAATCCGAGGAAGTCGAAAGCTTTGATAATGGGCAAGGTAAATTCTACGGCACAGCTTACACCATTACAGATTAATAATGCTACTATTGAGACAGTACATAACGCTAAGAATCTAGGAGTTATCTTTAACAACAGCCTTAACTGGTCCAGCCATGTAAATGCTATTTGCGGTAAGACAGTTGCCATGTTGCGAAATCTTTGGCTAACGCAATATTTTACTCCATTTAATATTCGGATGCTGCTCGCAAAAACATACCCACTTTATTGTACGGGTGTGAACTATTTTCTAGTTGTGACTCAGTAAGTAGGAACAAACTCAAAATAACTTATAATAATATTGCTAGATATGTTTATGGTCGCACAAGGTACGATAGAATATCTGAATTCTCATATAGAATCTATAATACGACTTTTGAGAATTTGTTAAAATGCCGTACTCTGGTATACCTACATAAAATCATCTACATTAGGAAACCCCCTTAATTGTTCAATAGACTAGTTTTCTCAAGATCCAATAGAGGCTTGAAAATTAATAGTGTTAGATACCGCAAACAAATATCTAAGAGACACTTACACCAATGCAATTCTTCTCTGGAATGAACTCCCGAACAATATACAATTACTAAGCAATGCAAAGCATTTCAAGACTGCAATAATTAAATTTTTAAATGAACAATAATGTACAATTGTAATTAATTAATCATATTTTTTAATATAATTGTAAATTTTGTTTTTAATAATATTTGTTTTGTTAATTTATTTTTAAGGTTATTATATTTTTCTTATTTATCAAACTTTGTTTGTCGATATCCTTAGCAGTACTATTAAATAAGGTGATATCTTGTTGTACTGTATTTACGCTTGAATGAATAAATAAATAAATAAATAATCTGGAAACTGTATACTCTCTTAAACGAGGGATAATTGTATGGTGTGCAGATTGATTAAGATGAGGGATTTTTCATCACACATTAATATATTCCGAAACAATGGGTAAACTAACAGGTTTTTTCCAATAGGAAGTCTATCATATCGAAAGACATGCTCAATTCATCTTGGATAGGAAGTACAGAAAATAGGATATAACAATATTATCTGACAGACAGGCCCCCACCTGAGCACTGTGCTCTTAAGAGCTTAACTCAAAGATATTGAGTCTCAGATCAAGTAGGAATTATCGACTATTAGCAAGCAGACGAGATTGTGCGGAGGAGAGCATGCAACGGCATGGATAGCGCCTGAAAACTTTTATGGAGTTGGTTCGAAGAAATGTATGCACAACAGAAGGGAAGATAAAGAGAGACACTTTCCTCAAAATAAGGGTTTGAAGAATTCAAAATTTTTGTTAGGAATTTGCAATAAATGTAGATCTCAGTTATACATCATACATATATACATACACATAATTGGCCCTTACAACCCTTCAGTCAGGATTACGGCCTGGCTTCTCACACCACTCATATTGTGTGCGTTAATTTTATAAGTGAGTGGCGGGACCTACAGTTTAACGTCGACTCCGAACAACAGATTTTTTGAGAAACTTTTTCATGCCAGGTTTATTTATTCTCAGAGTTTTTGCCAGAAATATGCTGAGAGAAAGTCGCCGTAGAAATATATTTTTCTTATTTTCGTTTTGATGTCTGACCTGGGCTTCGAACCCGGGCTTTACGTCTAATAAGCGAAGACACTACCTACTAAACTACGGCGACTGACTAGCAAAAAACTACGTGAGGTTGATAAACGGTCTTTTGGCTTGACACTGTAGACACAGCGTACACTTGTTCAGAATGGGGGTTGTAACAAGCCCAATATGTAAACTCTGTAACAATGAGAATGAATCATTAGGATACATTCTTGGAAACTGCGCAGCATTATTACATCCCAAAGGGAAACACCTGGGTGCAAATCAGGGTGCTAGCCATCGAATTGTGACTGTTGACACCGTCTGAAGCTTGTCAGGTCAACAGGCTTGGAGAAGATGTTGAAATGAACAGTAGTTTGTTTTTAAGAGAAGACTTAATGAGTATAATGGCCATTATACACAATAGATAGTATGGTTGTAGGACTAAGGCACCTCTTCACCACAATAAGAAGAAAGAACAGATACCACTCACTGACTCAATGACAAATCGTCTACGAATTTTACAGTTGTCGGATTATTAGTTAGTAAGACAAGACAGTTGTCGAAGTCTAGTGGGTAGTGAGTTGGCTTATTAGACGTGAGGCCTCGGTTCAAACCCCAGGTCAGACATCAAAACGAAAACATGAAAAAATATTTGTACGTCAGAGAGCAAATTTCGAGCAAAATCTCTGAGAGTAAAATAAAATTGCTAAGTTTCTCAAAAAATCTGTCTTTCGAAATCGACTTTAAACTGTAGGTCCCGCCGCTCATGTATAAAATTAACACACACAACCTCAGTGGTGTGAGAAGCTAGGTCGTAATTCTGATTGAAGGGTTGTAATGACCAATTATGTATGTAAGAGGGGGCGTGGGCATGAGTGAATGGATAAAAGTGGGCTATTGCTTTTTGGCTTGAAAAATCCATGGCATGCTTGCTTTGAAACTGACATTGAATTCAACGTTCTTTTTCAAATCAACGTGATATAATTTTATGGAATGAAATTTAGACTTGAATAATAATTGGTTTACCTGATAAAAGCAAGATCAAGATGATTAATATTCAATATTTTAATACCTTTGATATAACAGCTTATTGTGGAATTACACATCCCGTTTATGTTTTGTTTTCGTTATTTCCAAAGGCCGATACAACGTATGGCAAAAAGGAAGTGTATTTTCCATTATAATTTACTCTTCTTCATTCTTTTCATTTTAGAAATTAATTTTACTGGAATCATACTTAGCATGACACAAATGTGCTGCTCAAATCGTATACAAAGTTCCATCAGTTCCATAATAATCACAATAATTATTGGAATGAATACCAAACAATTTTGGAATCGCATTATGGTATGAACTACACCTACTTTCATTGGCCCCAGTATCTGCTTTCCTACTCTTCGTTTTGTACTTCTCTCCTCTTTTGATATAAAAAAACTTTTACAAGCACGAAGTACAAGTAATTTTTATAAGAATGAACTTTTGAAAGCGAATTTCGCATGTAAAAAGTAAGTTTAGTGCATGAGTGTCACATTCAGTTTTATGTCACGTCAGAGAAATTTTGATAAGAGGTGGAATATATTGTTTGTGGGAGACTATACGCCCATAAACTAATGTATATACGAATGAATGAATGTCGAATATCAGTTAGCGGAAATACATACAGTATCATGCTACGTTACATTCGCAAAATATTTCAATTTTAAAATGCTGAAATGAAAACAAATGTAAACACACGTATAACTATTCACACAAATGTACGTTTCCTACAAATTATTTTTACAGAAGCCCCCACAAATCTTATTTGCAAAATGTAGGATAAACAAGCAAACGAAAACATTGTATAGCACTTCACTGAAACCACCAGCCAAACAAAATAGACAACTTGTGTGCAACACTTTCACAGTCTAACGATTTTGTTTTACAAAAAGGATACAACGATGATAACATTTCTCGCCACAAAATTTTACATCATTTCAGTTTGCAATGATACAAGCATGGAAGTGTGCGTATGTATGTATGTAAAGTACATATATTTTATGTAGTATTTGAAAAAGGTACGTACGTCCCCAAAAATTTTCATTTAAAAACTTAAAAAATATTTAAGATAACATAACTCAAGATCTTCTTGTAATTATATCGAACATCTCAGTGCAACTGCAGGATTTAACCATAGATCGATACACACTTGTATTGTCACGATTATTGATAGATTTTGTTAAAAAATTTAAATATTTTTACTTATTTTAATTAATTTTAATAAAATTATTTCATATTATTTCATTTTATAATTTTTGTTGTTTTTGTTTTGATGTTATTTTTTCCTAAATGGTAATAATTTGACATCTATCACTCTTGCTTTGTATCGATTTATTATTTTCCAATTGTTAAGATGGGGCAGCTTATTGTCACTCGCATTAGTAACGCTCTTAGTTGAGGGCTGGCCGAAAACCTGATGTTACAAACCAGAGATCAGCAATGAGTATTCAAAAAGATGAGTAGATTCGAATCATACTCATAATTTTGGATACCTATATGCATTCATACTCATACTACTCATATTTAAAGTTTGAAGTACTCATCGTACTCATACTTAACAATACGCATGATGTTGTTGATTTCGACGCTCCTTTACTCAACATTTACAAAAATCACAAATTAAGTATGCTTTGCTTACGAACACTACAATACTCACTAGAAGGCTGTGTGTTTGCTTTGCTTGCTGTCTTTGTCTTTTTCATTCTTTTTTTTGTAAATGCAACAACAACTAAGACTGTAAATTTTGATGAATGATTCGAATCACTCGAATAATATATGAGTATTAAAAATATTTTTCTAAATTTATCTATCTGAATGAATAGGCGTATGAATCAAACATATTTCGAATCTTATGAGTTTGATGACAACGTTGTACTCATACACATTGCCATCTGTACTTATAAATGAATGCTGTAGTGAGTACGAATGAATCAGAGGAGTTGAATTTCAATACTGTTGACTCACTCATACTCAAAATTTCATGAGTACGAAAAAACGATTCATTGCTGATCTCTGGTTCAAACCATTGTTTCGTTATATTTCGTTAGAAAAATTTGTTGCCAACGTTATGTGAGGTAAAAAAGTTTCCCGTTGCAATAAAATATCGATTATGTCAATAACAATGTTCCTCTCTGGTTTCCCGGATATAGGTTTCCCCAAATACGGCTGTAAGTAGTTGGTACACACGTAGCATGTACTTGAATCTAAAACGACCATAAACGACAATTAGTTACTAATCTACAGGGACAAGATTATTGGATTTATTAAAAGCTGAAAGGCTTTCAGCTCACTTACTTATCTACGGCGACAAAATTATTGGGTTTATTAAAAGTTGAAAGACTTTCAGCTCATTTTTCGAAAAAGCCTAATTGGTGTAAATTTATCGTCATTTCCGAGTAGCATATTATCAAAGCGAATGTTCCTATTATCTCATACATATGTAGTTAACCAAATATTATCATCTGCAATGTTTATAAAATAAAACATAGGACGAAACACTTTTTTCTAATGTTTGTCTCTCATGTGTGATAAATATGAAAAGAGCAGTAAGAAAGTCTCTACAACATTCCAAGAAACAGCTGCAAGCAATCTGCGAGTAAATTAGTAATATTTTCTCTTCCCAAACTACTAAAGGCATGCGGTTCGCTATTCCAAGTAGTACCATCTTTGGCGATAAACATCATATTGCTTGTTGCTGCCAATACTTTCGTCAGTTCATAAGACAAGCTTCTGCTTTCTTCTTCTTCAGGGTCTTCAGCAGCAGAACTATTGCATACATACATACATAGTCGGTCATTACAACCTTTCCTTGTAAATTGGAAATGTCTGACCAGAGGTTTGCACATTGATGTGACGTCCAAGAAACTAACACGCTACGACTACTTCAAACAATATCAAGAAGAGTAAATTCAACCTTTTCACTTTCATCCAACACTTAACTTTCAAATTCTGCTCAAACGCCATAAATAATGTATTATTTCCGATAACTACTTTAGAAAATCTTTGAAAACTTAAAAAAATTACATAAAAAAAACCAAAGAATCCCTAGGAAATTTCAGAATAATAAGGTTTTTGAATTTTTGAAGTCCTGTCTAAAATTTTCTTTTTTTATTTAGTTTATAATCATGAGGATAACAATACTAACGAATTAAAAAAATATCAGGCATCTAACTTTTTCTGAATTAAAGTTATATAGTTTCAATAATTGAAATGTATAGTTTTTGATACAAAGCTCGATCTACGGCAAAGATGGAGTTGTTGTTTTAGTGTCAGTTGGAAAGAATAAGTTAAGGCCCTATGATTCCCAATGGGTCGTTAAGCGATATTCTTTAAGGTCTTATGATTTCTTCATTTATATCAGTCATAATGATTGTAATTTATATTGGTGTGTGAAGCAATCAAATATAATTTATATTCGATCATAAATTTCTAATTTAGGGTCATTATTACAACTTTCCTTTAAAGTTGGGTTTAGTTAAAGGTAACTTTAGCTAAAGTGAACTTTAAAGTCACCTTTAACTTCTTTTCGTTGTTACAACCTACTGATAAAATAAAGCTAACATTTTCAAAAATATGGCAGTGCCGGAGCAATGTCGAGAACATTAATCAATTAAACAAGGTCATTTAAAGGCAGTGGCAACGACGGGCTCCTTTCTTTTTTTGTTGTATTTGCTCATTTTGTTTATATTTAAAACTGCCATATTGAAAATAATATATAATATGGCAAGTTCAAGCTTTGATCCACCCTTTAGCCTAACGCTCCCTTTTACCTTATTGTCGACTTATAATAATAAAAAACCTGTTAAAATCCTCCCTTTAGTTAACGACAAATTGAAATAATGGCCTTTAATCGGTTAATTTGAGCTTTAATTAAATTATATTTCTACATTTAATCCTGTTCTCTTTAAAGCACACTTTTCTATAAATTTTTCTCCTGGTACAAGTACACTTACCTACATATTTCTTTATCGTAATTTTTATTACTCTTACTTCCTGACTTAAATTAGTTGCTGGTACTGTGTAAAACATATTTTGCCACTGAGCTCATAATAAACTTAACGAGAAAGGGGATTAGCATGCGAATTTAAATTTATTAAAAAGTTTGAGGAAAAACACATTATCTCTCTGAAGGTGGGTGAAATCCAGCAAAAATTATGGCATTATCTTAAGAGGCACTAAAAGGTTGAATAACAGTGGTGAGGATTGTAGTTTACTACACAAAATAAATTTATGGAAAGTGTAATGTAAAGAAAAGAATGATTATAATTGAAAAATTGATGTCTTCTCTATGCAAATAACATAAATAATGCAAACAAAATGTGGTAGTTGTTAACATTGAAGATAGAAATAATTTCTTTAAAATATTTGTAGCAATATTTTGACAAAAAATAATTTTTTTTACATATTTAAATATTTTATACTAAATAATACCCGGTGTGCTTCGCTACCCCTCATCGAAATTAAATGCATAATAATTAAAAAATTTATTTATTTAGTAATTAAATTATGCAATTTTTCTTAAAGGTTTTTTCTAATTTCATTTGATTACAATATATTTAATTTAAATTTTAAATAATACATTAATGAGCTCTTTACTCCTTACTTGCTAAAATTTAATATATACTTTTTTCTTAAATATATAATTCTTATTCTAATGCCTTATTATAAACAATATTTTTTGTTTTTCCGTCTGGTGCGTATACATATAAATTACGAACATACGACGTGAAGCTGTCCATGTGAGAAACATGGATTTTCTAGATTAAGTCCACAAACTTGCAAGGAATGACCTTGAGCTTTATTAATCGTCATTGCAAATGCTAGGCGAATAGGAAATTGCATGCGCTTGAAATCGAATGGCATCTCCGATGTGGTCATAGGAATACGTGGCAGCGACACATCAGTTCCCTTAAACTTTCCAGTTATAATGGTCGCCTCGATAAGATTGTTCATCATTTTTTTTACTGTAAGTCGAGTGCCATTACAAAGTCGTGGGGGATCAATATTTCTAAGTAAAATAATGGGAACACCGTTTTTTAGCTGTATGTCATGTGGTGGAAAGCCTGGTAAATCTAACGAATTTAAAAATTCGGCTGGATAATTGACGACATCCTCAATATTTGAAACTGTGTCGATCGATTTATAAGTTCTTAGATTCCCATCGACCTTGTTGAGAATATCGCTGTGGATAGAATTAACGTCAATATTTTTGGATACCAGTAACGCACGTTCACATAACCATTGCATATTTTTAAAATTTTGCACGATATTGGGAAATACACAATTTATTAATTCTTCTTTGGATTGTGTCATTCTGCAAAAGTCTGATGGAAATTTTATATACTTTGTTATAGGATCCATTGGAATTCTTCCATTAAATAAATCAAGCAGTTGTTTGGAAAAAGTTGATGATGAAGCATCACGTTGCAACTGAAAACGCATATTAGTAGTTAATTTTAGAGTGTGAACATGTCGCCAAATGTATGATGATTTTAGACATGCATTTAGCTCATCAGCTGGCGTTGATCCCGGTATAACACAAAGCGTTTGACGAAAATCACCAGCTTCTTAAATCCCGTAAAGTGCGATCAAGGGCCTCCAAAGATTTCCTATGCGCCATGGTTCATTCATCCCACACTATGATTTCGCATTGTTGCAATGGAAGAATTTTTCTTTATGTTACACGTGTAATCTTCGGAAAATTGAGGCTTCAAGGGTAATTTTAGTGCAGAATGCGCTGTTCTACCACCATCTAAGAGTGTGGCAGCAATGCCGGATGACGCAATAGCTAATGCAATATTTTTTGCGATCGAACTTTTGCCAATATCAATGAAATTAAAAACGTTTTTCCGATTCCGCCAGGTGCGGCAATGAAATACAGACCTCCATGTTTGTTTGTTATTGCTCCTAGTATACTGTTGTATACCATTCTCTGCTCTTGTTGTAAATTCGGTAAATTTTCATCCAATAAATTTTCCAAATTTTGATGATTATATTCCATTTCTCGTCGTAGATCTTGATCGTGTGCATCAGTTCCTGACCGAATAGGAGCAATCATTCCAACTTCAATGAGAGTTACTTTCCTTATCGCCAAGCATTTGTCTTCAAGCAGAATCAATGCCTCATTATACATACTTTCACTTAGTTCAAGCGTTGCATTGTTGGTGGTAACTCTTTCCCGGTGTAATATGTCCTCAGCCAAATATGTTTTAAATTTATTCCAAAGATCTTTTGGATTAGATGGTGAGCACGATACCAATATTATCGCAAATAATGCCCTTATTTTCCATGGATGGTTGATTACTGCTGCATCTTCAAGCGTTGTTTCCCAATGACAAAATAAGCATGATTCGCTTGCTAATATTAAAATGCTTACTAAAAGGTTGTGTGTTTGCTATTTTCTTTTTTTGTAAATTCAACAACAACTAAGGCTGTAAATTTTGATAAATGATTCGAGTGACTCGAGTGACTCGAATCATTTATGAGTATTATTAGTATTTTTCTAAATTTATGAATCTCAATGAGTTGGCGTATGAATGAAACATATTTCGAATGGTATAAGTTTGATGTGAACGTTCCACTTATACTCATTGCACCCTGTACTTATAAATCAATGTTGTAGTGAGTGCGAATGAATCAGAGTAGTTCAATTTGAATATTTTTGACTCAGTTATATTCAAAATTTCATGAGTGCAAAAAAACGATTCATTGTTGATCTCTGTTACAGATGGATTAAGGACGTATAGTAGAAGATAAAAGAAAGTGTCTGGTCCCAGATTAAAATGTTTTGTAAAATTCGTTATTATTTCTGGGACGAACGCTAAGAATATGATTTCTATTCACACAGTGTTTGTGTTGAGAAAAGAATAGTTAGAGGACAGTAGTGTGCAACAAATTTTCGTTGTTTCTATGACCACTGTAAAAATATTTACCACTTTTTTTGCTCTGGAATTGCTTTGTAGATAATTTTCACTCTCCTTTTTGAATAAATTGGTATCAGACAATCACAAATACCTAAAGTCTCTGGTGGGAATCGAACCAACGGCCTCGACACTTGTAGTTTAGCAGAATACCAACTAAGCCACCAGGGCATCCATTAGATACTTTTTTGGATTCTTCAAAACTAACTGAAGCTGACTAAGCCTATGAATTTATCTTACGCTTAACAATCCAAAATATTATCTGCTCATTTATTTTCATTAAATTCCCGTTTCCCGAAATTATGGCAATAAAACATGAAATGCCTTTTAATTTTATTCAAATTACAAATACATTTGCCCGTAAAGATTTCATTCAAAATTCTTTCCATTATTTGTTTACATGTTTCCCATAGATTTCTGCTATGAGTATGGCGTCTTTTTTAAATTAAAGCAAATTAACGAATTTTCCATTCTTCTTATGTGAGGAGGTCATATTTTGTTGTATGAAATTTGGCTTTTATATGTAAATTAGCTAGAAAAAGCTTAACATTTATGGCGCTTTGACGTTTTGCTTCTTTAATAAAGTATTTTGTTCCTGTTAGAGAATGTTTTCAAAAGAATTTTTTTGCCACTCTCTCTCGCTCTCTGAAAATTTGTATATGAAAAGTAAATGTAGAGTAGGTATTGGGCGGATTTGTGTAATAAATGCCCGAGTTTATGGTGTAAAATAAAATATTTTTGGCATGTGAATACATAAGTTATTACCTTCATGTCTATGTTGTGGTACTTATATCGTATTTTTTTCAATTATGAATTCATATTGTGTTCATTTGTGTTCATAATCTAATCAAGAGAAGCGTAATTGTTAAGTCATTCGGTTTGCTACATTCTATGTATGAATTTAATGCATTAACCGGATAAGCTTGTGCTCCTATTTCAGTGTATTTCCAAGGCACATAGAATGAGTTGAAACAATCAGTACTTTGACGTATGGTATAATAAATTTAGTTGCACACAACAAATAAAATCTAAAACAAAACCAGCTGACATCTCTCATTATATGAATTTCATAAAGCTTTCTAATGCTTTATTAAACAGTTTTTTCCTCCACTTCTGTTTATATGTATATGTTTAAAAATGTCATCTTCAAATCGATATTGCTTCCATGACAATTTGACAATTCACACACAGTCTGACGGTAAAAGTAGAAATTTCCTTAACATAAGAACTGAATATGAATATGACTTCGAAGTCGACTTTAAACTGTATGTCCTACCACTTATTGATAAAATTAACACACACAACATAAGTGGTGTGAAAAGCTAGGACGTAATCCTGACTAAAGGGTTGCAATAACCAGTTATGTAGGTATGTACATATATACGATTAACGTAAATTTTTAACTTTTTGTGTATTTTAAAGAGAAGTTTTTCACATTATAGAGCTTTTTAGCGGCAGCAAGTTTGAGTGCAGTTAAATCCTGGCTTAACCTGGACTATGGAAGACATCAATACATCTACATCGATTATATGTCTAATTATAAGTCCTTCAATACGAGATTTTATTTTAGAATTCTTATAATGAACTTCTGGTCTGAAGATCAGGCGGTTCCTATGACAACTTTGAGATTTATATCAATGAATCAAAAAACCTGGACAGAGTAGGCTATACATACATACATAATTGGCCATTACAACCCTTCAGTCAGGATTACAGCCTAGCTTCTCAAGGATTTTTACATTAAACTTTCGTATATGCTACCTTTCATGAACATTTTGATAGCAGTGGCGTGCTTGTTGAATGGTGGAATTATCCTTAAAAATCTCTTAAGTCAGTTCAAAGACTGCCTTCGTTCTCTAATGTGGCGGGCTTTTCAAAATCATTCAAAGTTTATATTCATGTGGGTTTTATGCCATTTGAATTTCGTCGGAAATAGCATTGCGAATGAATTAGTACAGAACTTACATTTTTTGACTTGTAATAGGGCATTGGTGTTCCGATTGCTTAATTTCGTTGGCAGCTGGAGGGTACATGTAATATTGCTAGACTTAGACTGCAAAGTTTTCCGTTATTATATCGCCCGTCGTCGACTCCGAACGACAGATTTTTGAGAAGCTTTTCATGGCAATTTTTACTCTCAGAGTTTTTGCTAGAAATCTGCTGAGAGGAAGTCGCCGAAGAAATATTTTCATATTTTCGTTTTGATGTCTGACCTGGGATTCGAACTCGGGCCTTCCGTCGGATACGGATACGTGAAAATGTAGTCATTTTCTGCAACGTGATTATTTATTACCAAGGATTAGAAGTGTTAATCCCGTCAGATATCAAAACGAAATATGAAAAAAAAATATTTCTTCGGCGATTTCCTCTCAACAGATTTCTGGCAAAAACTCTGAGAGTAATAAACCTGCCATGAAAAGTTTCTCAAAAATCTGTCATTCGGAGCCGACGTTAAACTTTAGGTTCCGGCACTAACGTATCAAATTAACGCACACAACATGAGTGGTGTGAAAAGCTAGGCTGTAATCTTGACTGAAGTGTTCTAATGGCCAATTATGTATGTATGTATGTATAGGTCGAGGAAGTGCGCACTGGTTAGAATCTTTCTTGACAGACTTGTCAGTCAATTCTTAACATACATATGTTACAAAGCTATGTTTCCGAATTTGGTTTGAATGTAACTGAGCTATGTTATGTTACGCAGTGAGTTAGCACAATCTCTTAGCGGATTTATTAAACGTTAGTTTTGGTTTTATATAAATCTAATTGTGAATTCATTGCCCTTTCCAAAGAAGCGAAACTAAATTACTACGTTACTAACCTTACGTCAATGAAACTGAACTCTTTATTACACATACTAATCGAAACAATAATTCATTGAGCAAATAGCAAATATAAGCCTTAGCTTCCCTTTGAATTTCCATTAAAATTCCATTTTAATGTCACAAGACGCTAATAATGTTATTTTAATAATAGTGTACCTATTATTTATTAGTTTCATGGTCAAACCTATTATAGAAATATTGAATGAGACGTATAATTTCATTGTGTTAAAATTCATTTTACTTATTTCAATAGAGACCTCAAACAATTTCTTAATTAAAAACGAAAATGAATTGCAAAAATTTAGAAAAAAAAGTATTTCTTAGAAAATGACAAATCCAGGTATCTATTATTGTTGTTGCTTTTGTAAGCAGTAGTACAAAAGAAATATGTTGTCCTAGGACCAACAGAAAACTATGTCGATTGATGGAAAAAG
Source organism: Sarcophaga rosellei (assembly GCA_930367235.1). Lineage (NCBI taxonomy): Eukaryota > Metazoa > Arthropoda > Insecta > Diptera > Sarcophagidae > Sarcophaga > Sarcophaga rosellei. The sequence continues at coordinate 39,574,222 of OV884020.1, forward strand.
AAAAAAAAACGCAATTTGCCAAATAACCTTGAAATGTTTGATGACCTTCTGTGGATTGTGGAACTAGTGTGATGTTAACTAACAGTTTAATTTAAGGCGCCAACAGCAACATTTTGAAATATTTAAATTAACAGGTTGCTGAATAGCATATCTTTCGCGTACCCAGACAAATTGATCTAAATGCTCTTTACAGAGAGATTTTTCTCTTTGGGAACAGTTTATGTTTGCTGAAGAGAAATAATAGAGAAAATTGCTCTCTATTCAGCATGTATGTATGACTCGTTTCTTATGCGCAAACACTTGGAAAGTTTCTTTTCTATACAATATTGAAATGGAAATACTTGTTCTAAAGTTCATGGCTGTTTTTATATGTGTTCGTGTTTTCAAAGTGAGGCATGGTTTTAGTGATATATAAAATATTTACGGCATAGTACATGTGTACACATTTAAATCCATGCAATATTTATGGAAATATTTTTATACGTAAATTCAAAGAAGAAAGCAAATTCAATACCTCAAAATTTACCTCAAATACGCCAGAAAAAATAAAGTAATCATTAATTTTAAAGTTTTCCTTTTTGCTATGTAATGTTTTAAGTGCTTTTCTTTCTGTCCTTTCCAAATTAGTTTTTAGAGAAAAAATTTTTTATTTTATTTATAAATTTTTAATGAAAATAAATTAAATTTTTGAGAACAAGAAAAACAAACGTAAAAAAAATTAAACTATTTTATCTGGTTATTTTCGTGCGCAAAACTAAAAACATAGTTTTGTTGGCAGTTCGTTACGTTAAATTGATAGGAAACCACTGGCAACTGGTACCAGAGTGTACCACATTCTCATATTAGAATTTTCTTTCTATTGGTATAACACACATCGTCATATACATACCCACACGGTTAAGTCTGTCTAAACACATTTCTATACATTTTGGAAATGTTTAAACTTTGAACTATTAGTACGATAATTTTTAATTTAAAAAATCGAACAATATTTTATTTATAGAATTAAAGTTTTTATCCACTGGCTTCAAGCTTATCTCCCCATAATATATAATTGAAAATACGATCTCTAATCAGTAGTTATACTCCAGCAATCATCATTTTACATTTGTAATACAATCATCTCTTTTAATTTTTTTACTGTCGGAAAATTCAAAGTGCTTCCTCACACTTACATATGTAGTTAAAGGTTAGTATTCCTCAAACATTGCTACAAAATCTTGACAGTTTGGAGGTTTTATTAACGCTGCAACCATTTTAGCACATTCTAACACTTGAAAATATTTTTTTTTAATAATTCTCATCATAAGAAATGGATTCTGAAACATTGAATACTTTGGTACTGTGGCAATGCTTAAAGGATTTTCATTTTTCGGCTTCCTTTACGAAATCTACATTAATGTGCATGTAGGTTTTTGACTGATGGCAAATTAAAAAAATTAAGTATTCTCTTCATTTTTTCTTTTAATTTACTTCCATATTCCAATTTATTTTGTTGAAACACATGTATGCATGTATTTTAAAAGAACTGTAATAAAAGTTACTTGTTAAGGACATGAAAACTACTTTATTTATCTTTGTATTATTTTTCTTTTCTTTTTCTATTATTTCGTACAGTAAGTTTGCTAACGAATTTCTATTTTTTTATTATCATCAGAGTTACCTCACATGTACAGTGAGCGCCAAAAGTGAGTAAACATCACTGATATAATTCATTTTCTTAGGATAGCGAGAAAAGTAAATGAGAATAGTCGAATAAATTTCCAAAAATAAAAACGTTTATTTATTACTTAAAAATGTTAAAACAAAAACAACAATTCATGATAAAGGAACTTTTTTATACTTAAGAACATAATAGAAAATTTAAAATTATAGTGGGTGTCAACTCACTTATGGCGCTCACTGTATATTCAATATTAAACTCTTGTGTGGTTTACTTTCGCTTTCAAACTTCATTATTTAATTTTTTTGTTCTGCAATTTATTTTATTTATTATAGAAATTGTAGAAAGTGAATTATATTCTTTACCAGGCATTTACCACACTCTTCCACACATTTTCTGTACTTAATTTTTATTTGCATTCACTTTACATGCTTTCGAATAAAATATTAAAATTGTAAACGAAAATGTTCTCAGTAGGTGTTAAAGTACATGTTCCTACGTAACATCATTATGAATTTTTTAATTTTTCTTAACAGAATCAATATAAAACCATTATTAACCCTTTGCACTCGTATGTCACACTGGAGGTGGCAACACTAATTTGCTATACAACTCGCATATTAGCCTGTAGCCGTTTAAAACTAAATAACTGTAAAACACATTGCTTCATTCGAGATCTTATACTGTAATAATTTGTCAAGTTTTGTCAGTCGAGTGTTAATCGTGCACGGAATTTGTTCCCTTTGTCTAATTCAGTACACATATATGTATATACACTAATTTCCTGCTTCAAATGGATTTTGAAGACAGCCGGGTTTTCATTTTATTTTTTTTCTAAATATTATTATACTAGCTAATACCCGGTGTGCTTCGCTACCCCATCGAAATTGTGGCAGCAATACATCAGTTCCCTTAAACTTTCCAGTTATAATGGTCGCCTCGATAACATTGTTCATATTTTTTTTTATTGTTAGTTGAGTGCCATTACAAAGTCGTGGAGGATCAATATTTCTAAGTAAAATAATGGGATCACCGTTTTTGACTGTAAGTCATGTGGTGGAAAGCCTGGTAAAACTAACGAATTTAAAAATTCGACTGGATAATTGACGACATCCTCAATATTAGAAACTGTGTCGATCGATTTATAAGTTCTTAGATTCCCATCGATCTTCTTGAGAATATTGCTATTGATGGAACGTGCGTTACGTTCACATAACCATTGCAAATTTTTAAAATTTTGCACGATATTGGGAAATACACAATTTATTAATTCTTCTTTGGATTGTGTCATTCTGCAAAAGTCTGATCGAAATTTTATTATAGGATCTTTGTTATAGGATCCATTGGAATTCTTCCATTACCTAAATCAAGCAATTTTTTGGAAAAAGTTGAAGCTAAAGCATCGCGTTGCAACTGAACATGCATATCAGTAGTTAAATTTAGAGTGTGAACATTTCGCCAAAGGCGTTTCATTTTTGTACATGAGTGCATTGCAATATTGGCAAACTTAATTCATGCCACCAATTGCCACTAATTCGTCTTCGGTATAATCTATATCAGATCTGTAGTAAAATGCAAACCTGAGTATCCATGAAAAACATTACGTCGATTCACCGCCATTCGATTATGATTTTGTTCTCGACGCAAATCATATTGTTCTATCCTCTCTGCTGCTCTTTTTGCTGATGTTCGAATCCGCTGACTTTCTACTCGTGATTCATGTTGGACTTCTGTTTCATTAGCTCGTGATGCTGTGGTACGATTTCTCTGGCTTTGTAGCAGACCTTCATGTTCCAACGATGTCTCGGTAGCTCATGCGGTAGTGACATGTTGTCGAAGACCTTCAGGACATCTTTCGCGTTCTGACGGCGTTTCAGAAGCTCGTGCTAAAGAGGTAAGATTTCGTTGACTTTTAAGGCGCTCTTGGCTTTCTGAAGGTGTTTCAGTAGCTCTTGATGGTGTGGCACGTTGCCGTAGGCCTTCAAGGCGTTCTTCACGTTGTGATGGCGTTCCGGCTCTAAAGGTTGAAGCTCGACTCTTTTCAGTCCTGAGGCGACTTTCACGCTCTTCCGAACTTTCATTTACTCTCTGGGATTGCAAACGCAATAAATTTTTAGTGCTTCTGGAAAGGGATGCTTTTATTGGGGGCATTTTTATAAATTGTTGCAAAATAAATGTCACTCAAATAACGTTTAACTTGATTAGAATCAAAGATTCAATTGAATTCCAAAACCGAATGCGTGTTATATTTATTTCTTTATATTTTACCTAATATGAAATAGGTTCAGGTCAAAAAACTTTCTAAAAAAATGAAGGCTATTTAAATTTGACAAATAATTATGTTTGTGTCGGTCGCAGATAATTTTTTTTGATGAGTTTTGCAACTACTTATTTTATTTGGAAAAAATATTGACAGTTTACATTTTATTACTTAGTTAATCGAAAGTAATGAATGAAAATTTTACTGCCTATTGTTACATGCCCATTCATCACCCAATAAAATGCTGATTATAAACTTACCTGATCTATTTTTCAAGATATGCAACAAATAAATAATATTTGTAGTAATTACCCATTGTTAGAAGTAAACAATAACATAACTATTACATATGTACATATATGTTTTTCAAATAAATATTTAAATAGTATCAATTTCAGTACTTACTATGTATATGAGTTGAAAATTTCAAGCTCAACAATTTAAGGGTCATATGTTTGAGCAGCTCAAACATTCTAGAATTCAAATGTATGTTGATGATATTCAACTCTACCTTGATAGCTCTATAGCTTCCATCAACACTGGAGTTAAAGATCTTAACACTGACCTTAATAATATTTCTCTTTGGGCGACTGCAAATGGTTTAAGGATTAACTCTAAAAAGTCAAAATATATTGTAATTTGCAAAAAATCCGCAAAGATTGAATCTAGTAATGATGTTGCCTTTTTTGGTTATTTCTGAAAAAAAAAAATAAATAAAACAAAAGTCTACGAATTTAATTTTGGTTATATTTTTTCTTATTTGGTGATTTTTTTCACAAATGTTGGTTACAACATTTTTTTCCTTCCCTTCTATCTTTCCCCCGCGTCGTGAAATTCCAAAATATGCCAAAATGCGCATTCTTTATACTTTATTTTCTTTGGTTTTATACATCAAGAATCATAGATAGCATACTTTAGGGGTAACTATGCGTATGAGTAATATATTTCAAATGCAATTAATTAAATATTAAGTATGTAGTATGTAGTATGTAGTATACATGGACATGGCCCCTCGCTCATTTGGAATATCAACATAGCCTATAAGTCCTTCCAGACATACAGGAAGATACTGTGAAAATTTCACGAAGATCGGTTCAGCCGTTTAATCGTCTATAAACTTCAAACATACAAACATACAAACAAACACACATTCATTTTTATATATAAGATATGCACATATATATTTTAAATATGTACAAAAACAATATAATTTTTTTGTTTGCCTCAGCGTCAAGTGGACATTATTGAGACCAGTTGGCGAAGTAAATATATCAAATAATTCCTTTTAGAACTTGTTTATAAATAAATCTTATGTTTAATAAAACTTCAACGCATTATTTTAATAACAGTAAATATTGCAATCAATTTACATATTCTGTTCAGTTTTACTACATAAGAATCATTTCAATGTTATTAATTAAATGTTCTTTAAGAGCATTTTTAAAGATTGAGAATATAGGAATGTTTCGCAAATTTTCCGGTAAGTTGTATTGTAAACTAACAACGTGCTGCACTCTTTGCTTTGTTCTCTCTAGTCTACACAGTGCTATTCTCAAGTTACTTGCATTCATTGTATTGAAAACATTTTGATTTCTGGCAAATGAAACAGTACGGTGTCCGATATTATGGAAAACTTGTATACACAAAAGGCAAAAGCTGAAGTTTATAAAAATTCTTTATGAGCAATATTATTTTTGTTATGTCTCTGTATAAAACTAAAGTTGAATTAGACAATGGGAGATTAAAAACAGCTTTCAGTGCCATATTTTAGGAGCGTTGGAGAGATCTGAGTTCATTGCCTTTGTTCCATGCATATAAAATTGTTAAATAATTAAAATGACTTTGAATCAAATATTTGTGTATTAATAGCTGAATGTTAAATTTATTTCTGAATTTATAAATCAGTCCTGTTGCAGAAGAGACCTTTTGCTTAATATATCTTATGTGTTTGTCCTTCCGAGAAAAGTCTCCTTCACAACTTTTCCATCTACATATGTACTAAAATTTTTGTTAATGACAGTGTTAGGTCTAAACCTTAATATTTTTGTTTTTCCCGCATTCAAGCTTAGCCTGTTAAGGCTGACAGTGAATTTGAATTTACTAATATAGATGTGCGAAATGACTATATAAATTATAGTAGTCCATGTTCTTTTGATAGTGAAACAAGCGATTTGTTATAAACTTAAAAAAAGTGAATTCAAACGGTACAATATTCATCTGATAGTGAAAGTGTGCTACTGTACCAGAGTCTGATAGGGATAATGACACTATATCAGAATCAAGTTGGATTGATGTGAGTGAAGAAGAGGATTAGCTGCCAGCATAAAGAATGTTGAACTTCAATTTCAGACAAAGACTTTGAACCAATATACATATTTTTTTAAAAAGATTTTTCACTGATGAACTTATTGCAGATATTGTAAAGCAAAGCAATATTTATGCAAGATAGAAAATTAACGCTAATGTACCATTCAGCTAAAATTAAACACAAGTTGTCTGATAACGAGCTTGAAAATTAATTGAGTGCAAAGAGTTAAACATGGAATTATAAGACTTTCATAGATGATTACAGAAATATATTCCAATTACAGTGGAATAAGATTTTAAATGCAAAAAAAAAAATCATAAGTTTGTATTAAATTCTTAAGATTAGGCCTTAATACGTCAGATCGTTTTCTTAAAATTTTAAATAAACAAAAACATTTGACGTCAATGTAACAGTGTAAGAACTTTTTGGTATTTTGTTAAAAAGGTGATAAGAAACTCAGTCACAACAAAACAACATTTATAATTAAAAGGTTAACCCTTAAGAATAGAAAAAGTCGAAAGGAAATTGCAGAAATTGTCAATCGTCAAAGCACCAGAGCTTAAAAAATAAGCCAAAAATCCGCTCGAAAATGTTTTTAACGGAGTGTTAAGAAAGAAGGACCATCAAGCTGATTAAGTGTACCGAATTTGAGACAAATAACTTCAATACCATTTGACACAAGTCTAAAAAACTATGTCGACTTTTCCCAAAAGAATAAATTTAATGGCAGCATCACTTGTGATTACTTTGTAAGTAAAAGAATGAAAAAGATTCGATTGTAATTTAGTTGTTGAAGTATTTCTATTAAAAAATATTTGGAGAAAACCCGATCAGGCCATGAATCCGCGGAACTTGAGTCCCACTGACAAGCTTGGTAAAGGGCTAGTATTTGTATGGGGTGTTTGTCCAGCTACTGGTGTTCTTTAATTTGAAAAATGTGTGGCACAAAGCACACATTTTATTTGTACGAGGGTAATGATCCTGTGCATACAGCTGGAGTTTTTAGTACATTGCTGTCGAACAATTGTCTTCGAGTTATTGAAACTCAAACCCAATCACAAGATTTGATCACCACCGACAATTTTTAGCAAAAACTGCAAATTTAAAGAAGATGAAAATTTAAGAAGAAGAAAATTGCACTTCTGAAGGAGCGGAATAAATTACGGCCGCAATATAAACAGCTTGCACCATCTTAAAAATGTCATTTATGAAGAAGGCTATCCAACTAAATATTGAATACGTTTTCATTGTTATTCTGATTAATTTAACGTACAAATGTCTAAGTGCACAATTTTTATTGTGCCTGGAGTTTATTAATTTTTTTTGGGTGTTAAACCAAATATATCTTTTAAATATTTAATTGAATTAAAATTTTTTGTTTACATACATACATAATTGGCCATTACAATCCTTCAGTCAGGATTACGGCCTAACTTCTCACATTTTTCGTTTTCCTATAGTTTAAATAAATTAATCTGACTGAACTCTAAACATTTAAATTTAATATGGCAGGTAGATACATAAGGATGACCAAGTGCAAAAAAAATCATTTTAAAACATATAATTTCTTATATTCATGCATTAAATAAAGTTTATTTAAATACTTTTTGGCAAGCAATTGGGTAAGCTTGTCATCAATCATATGGAAGTAATTTTTTTTTTTTTTTTTTTTTTTTTTTTTTTTTTTTTTGAAAGAAATGAAACTCCACATTCCTGAAGTCTTCAAGTTAAATGCTTTGGTTTGAATGTTTACTTTTGTGTGGTTTCTAGCATGTATGATTCATTTAACACGGTCTGTACTAAATGGAAAGGTATATAGAATATGTCTGAGCAAAATTTAATTTCACTTAATTCATAGCATTTCGATTTTTGAGTTACTTATGCTCACATATTTAAGTAATTCGGATAAGTGATGGAATGAGTTTAGATAAAAAACATTGAAGTCGCTGACATTGACATTGTCTTTAAAATAATTGAATTTACTTAACTTACATGCATACATAGTTGGCCCTTACAACCCTTCAGTCAGGATTACGGCCTAGATTCTCACACCAACAGGTTGTGTGCGTTAATTTTATACATGAGTGGCTGGACCTACAGTTAAAAGTCAACTCCGAACAACAGATTTTTGAGAAACTTTTTCATGACAGGTTTATTTACTCTTTGAGTTTTTGCTAGAAATCTGCTGAGAGGAAGTCGCTGAAAAAATTTTTTTTTTTATATTTCGTTTTTGATCTCTGACCTGGGATACGACCCCTGACTTTACGTTTAATAAGCCAACACACTACCTATTAGACTACGGCGACTTAACGTAGTAAGGGCCATTATTACAACTTACAGTTAATTAAAGGGAGAATTTTAACGGGTAGGTAAATTGTTTTTTTTTATTATAAGTGGACAATAAGGTAGAAGTGAACGTTAAGCTAAATGGAGGATCATCCTACGTCTAACTTTTAAAGTTAAGTTTACGTTAAAACTTGCCAAAATTTATACAAAATGAACATATACAACAACAAAAATTGTGCATTCATATATGTAGGTGTATGTTGCCACCACATTCATATAAGTTTTGTGGTATAAAAAAAAGAAAAAAATTCATGTTGCTGCTGTTTGTGGTAAAAATTGTTGTATTTAAAAACTAATTTATACAATTTTTTTGTTTCGTTCCTTCCTTATGTTTTTGCACTCGTTGTTGTGGTTTTTATTTCTGCCAAATTGCTAGATTTGGCTTATCGAAGGGGGCACCCACAATACACATACACAACAGGCAAGGGGGGGGTTGGTAATCATTTTTATGTTCGTGTTTGTGTTTTCCGGAAAACTAATTGCTCATACATTCGAAATATTTTATAAACGAAAAATTACGAGAAAACTGTATTCCTTTCGTCTGTGGTAATTTTCCTTTCGGCTTTTTATTATAGTGTTTAGCGAAAAATATGATTTTTGTGTGTGTTTAATTACGAAACACTTGAACAAACATGCCAGTTTTATTAATTTAATGTCCAGAAAGACTATACATTTACATTTACTATACATTTATTCACTGTGTTTTATGATGTTATTTTCGTGAATCTTATATGTATGGTTAGAATTAATTCTGTGGGCGAATCAGAGGAGGAGAAGATAAACGTTTTTAGTAAATAGAATTTAATAAGCACAAAATATGCTTAGACAATATGCTTAGACATAAGTACATATCCTAGCGTAAATTGTAATTCTACTGATGTTTTATGCATATTTTTTTTTGAATTCAACTTAATTTTTTTATATGAAACTACGCTAATTTTTTCAAAACAATCAAGTGGCATTTCACCATGGAAAACTATCATAATAATCTTATATATAAAAATGAATGTGTGTTTGTTTGTATGTTTGAACTTTATAGACGACTAAACGGCTGAACCGATTTTCTTGAAATTATCACAGTATGTTCTTGTATATCTGAAAGGAGTTATAGGCTACTTTTCATGTTGAAATTTCAAATGAGCGAGGCTCCATGCCCACATATACTACATACTTAATATTTAATTGCATATGAAATGTATTACTCATTCGCATAGTTACCCTGACAGTATGCAATAAAAATTCGATGATTTTTTGCCGTATTCAACTTAATTTAATTGGATATCACTCATACGTCACATATGTAATTTTTTTAATGAATTTTACATCTTTGTATATTTACAAATATGAATGGGTGCTTATTTGTTGGTGGGTTTGTTTGAAGTCTATAGGCGGCTAAACGGCTGGACCGATTTTCTTAAAATTTTAACAGTACCTTCCTGTACGTCTGGATGGAACTATAGAGAACTTTTTATTTTAAAATTTCAAGTAGGTGAGGTGCCACGCACACATATCTAATAAGTATTTAATGTCGCATATCTCATTAACTGCAACAGCTAGAGTCCTCAAATTGTGTATGGACGACTTTGACGTATATATAAACAAAATGGGCGGATTGGCTATAGTGGGCGTGTCACCTCCAATATAAAAATATAAAATTATTATATCTAAGAAAATATAACAGTTAGAGTCCTAAAATTTTGTCGAACCCACTTTAGTATCAATATGAATATTTTAGACAAAAATGGGATGACTAGGAAAAGGGGGCGTGGTACTTCCTTCTTCTTCTTCTTCTTATATCTCGGAAATCATTTATATATATAAAAATTAATGTGTGTTTGTTTGTATGTTTGTATGTTTGAAGTTTATAGATGACTAAACGGCTGAACCGATTTTCTAAAAATGTTCACAGTATCTTCCTGTATGCCTGGAAGGAGTTATAGGCTATGTACTTTCTATATCGATGTTTCAAATGAGCGAGGTACCACGCCAACATATACTACATTACCTACTATTGTAAGATAATAACAAAATGGGTATATTGGAAAAACTATATTAGCAAGATACCCTAAGTAACTACAGCTTCAATATAAATATTTTGGACAAAAATGGGCGAACTAGCAATAGAGGGCGTGACTCCTCCCATATAAAGTAAATTATAAAATATAAAGTAAATTGTGTATTTCCCAATATCGTGCAAAATTTAAAAAATATAGAATGGTTATGTGAACGTGCGATACTGGCATCCAAAAATATTGAAGTTAATGACATCAACAGCAATATTCTCAACAAGATCGATGGGAATCTAAGAACTTATAACTCGATCGACACAGTTTCAAATATTGAGGATGTCGTCAACTATCCAGTCGAATTGTTAAATTCGTTAGATTTACCAGGCTTTCCATCACATGACTTACAGTTAAAAACGGTGTTCCCATTATTTTATTTAGAAATATTGATCCTCCACGTCTCTGTAATGGCACTCGACTAACAGTAAAAAAAAATTATGAACAATCTTATCGAGGCGATCATTATAACTGGAAAGTTTAAGGGACCTGATGTAATGCTACCACCAAAGACTATAAATATATAAAGATGTTGCACGCAGTGTATTTAAAATTGACAAAATTTTGTGCTTCTTTATGATGAAGGGGGTAGGTAACAGGGAAAGCTAAATCTTCGTGCTTACTCTCATTTTAACTGAGAGAAAGAAAACAAAAGAGAGCAAAATGTAACATCCACATGTATACGGTACATTCACATAAACATATTTGTTTATTTTTATTTTCTTCGTGAAAAAAACATTCTGGTTAAAAAATATTAAAAACTAAAAGAAGTTTTGTTTCCAATTTATGTGCAAATAACCTGCGGAAAAGCAAATGTTACCGATTGCGTAATTGTAGGGTAAGAATACGTGTTTTATTGTTGTAGAAATGAAACTATATCGATTCGCACCGAATTAGAATGCTATTTTTTAGACTATTCAATTATGTATGTATGAACTTCTGTCTATTTTTGTATAGAATGAAGTTGTAATAAAACGAATGCTTTTTTGTATAGTATTTATTAAATTTATTTATCATTTTAATGTTTAAAAATTTTATATGTTTCCCATGGGAATGCTTCCGTAGTAAAATATCAACTAGTAAAGCATCCCCACTCTGTATTTATAACATTCGTTATTCTCATCAAACCAAAAGGAATAAATTGTATTTTTGGTGCAACTTACGCATTGCTCAACAACAAATATTTTTGTTTTTTGTAGCTTTATTTTTTAAAAATATTTTTAAAAATTACTACTAAATTTTAATATTTAATCAATGTGTGTAATAATTAAGAGATTATTTTCATAATTTGCTAGTTTTGTTTCTCTCTAAAAATGGATTTCTAAAGATTTATATAATAAAGGTTTTTTATTTCGGTGCGAATCGATATAGTTTCGTTTTTACAACAATAAAACACGTATTCTTACCCTACAATAAAACAAACGGTAACATTTGCTTCCACATACATTTTGTGAAAACAAGACTTCTTTTAGTTTATTGTTTTTTTATTTGGCAATGTATGTATACCAAAAATTTTTTGGTTATGAACTAGTGAGTAAGAGAGAGAAAATAAGTTGAGAGAATTTATTTATTTACAGCCACAGAAAAGTGTTAGTATTAAACGCTATTTTTATTTTCATTTCATCAACATACATATGTAAAGCTGTCTATCTTTGCCTTAATAATTTTAGATAAATAAAAATAAAATAAAAAATCCATTTTTTATTAAAAGAACATAAAGCTATCCATCCTTGGCTTAAAAATTAGGCCATGTTTTTAGATAAATAAAAAGAATAAAAAACCTATTTTTTTATTAAAAGAAAAAAAGCGAGAATTCCAAATCATTTAAAAAAAATATACTATGCGGCAAAATAAAATAAGCCATTTCATGACTTAGACCATTTATAACATAAAATATTTTTTGAGTGTCATTCTGAAATAAAATGACAAAGCATCCATTATACATGCGTTCTTGCCGCAGTCTGATCGACAACTAAATTAAAAAACACAAGAATGCGTGTGAGTTCTCTCTGCACAATTGTGCTATGAAATGGAATGAATATACACACACGTATACACGCAAATGAGAATAAATTGCTTATAGAAGAGAACAATACGTTCTCTGAGTATAATAATTCTCTGAGTACCAAAAGTGACAGTAGCCGTCAGCGTTGCCATTTTGACCCTTTTCGGGTATTTTTTGACGGTTTTTTAGTCTCGCTACCCTTTTATTTTTTCGAAATACGCTTTTTTGAAAAAAGGGTATTTTCGACGCTTTTTTAATTTTTTGTAGCGCTTTTGATGCTTTTTTATTTAACTATGTGATTATATTTTTGTGGTTTAATCCTTTTTTCTGCAACTATGAAATTTAAATATTTTGTTTGTCATTGCAATATTTGTTAATGCTGCGTCCACAGGTGTTGTATTTTTGTATACAATTTTATATTTTGTATACAATTTTAAGAACTCTTTAGGGGAGAATCCCTTCCAAGAATTAGCAGACTGTGTAATTTCCATACTATCGTTACCTTACTCGAATGCTGAGGTCAAGAGAACATTTAGCTTAATGAATTTTTTCAAACCAAAGATAAGAAATCGACTTTCCTTAAACTCGGCTAATTCTTTGTTGTACATTAAATACGGTCTTAAAAAAGAAAATGTTTGTTGTTACAATTACAAATTGCCATCTAGTGTTTTTCTAAAAATAAATTCAAATCAAACATATAAACGATCTCAATATTTTATCAAACAGTTTGATGGCCCGATGAAGAAAATAATGAGGCCAATATATTTGAAGATGAAATTGTTTTACTATAAAACGTTATTTCCATATTTGTTTTTTTACTTTAAAAAATGAAGCTTTATTTAAAGTTTTTGTAAAATTCTTAATTTTTTATGTTATTTTATTCAAAGTCTTCGTTATTTTTTGAATTATAATGAAATATTTTTATTTTTTAGTTATTTTATTTTAACTTTTTGTTAACTACTGAATTATATTAATTTATTTTTTGTTACTTTGAATTTTTGTTAAATAAATCATATTTTATTTGTATTTAATGTTGCTTGCATTTTTCCCCCGTTTAAGATGGTTTATACGCAGTGGTGTTGTGCTAATTTTTTTTTTACCGGAACGCATTCCGGTTCAGCAGAAAAAAACGTTCCGGACTCCGGTTCACGGTTCGGAAAAACAAGCCGGTTCATTCAGGTTTTTGTTCCGGTTCGGGTTCAAACCCTTGTTTATAAAAATACATATAAAAATTCGTCTAAAATTAGAAAAAAAAATCAGCAATTCTTTTTAATTTTTTTTTTTTCAAAACGTCAGCCAATTCTCCTTATCAGAAATTATCTTTAGTTCCGGAACGCGTTCCTGTCCAAAAAGGAAGTACCGGAACGACGTTTCGGAGCGTTCCGGCTCGACAACACCCCTGTTTATACGCAAAGCTAGATAGTATAAGTATTTGAAAATTATTTCCATTTTTTTTGTTTCTTGTGACGCTTTTTACCCTATTTTTCTGAATTATTTTACCCTTTTTACCCTTTTTTGCTTTAAGCTTGACGCTTTTCTGCATTTCCAAAATGGCAACACTGGTAGCCGTACTGCCATCGACAAATTTTGCACTGGCAGTACAATGTATGGCAGTGCAACATCTTTATATATTTATAGTCTTTGCTACCACGTATTTCTATGACCACATCGGAGATGCCATTCGATTTCAAGCGCCTGCAATTTCCTATTCGCCTAGCATTTGCTATGACGTTTAATAAAGTTCAAGGTCAGTCATCGCAAGTTTGCGGAGTTAATCTTGAAAATCCATGTTTCTCACATGGACAGCTTTACGTCGAATGTTCGCGAGTAGGAATACCCGCAGATTTATATGTATACGCACCAGAGGGAAAAACAAAAATATTGTGTATCCCAAGGCATTAGAATATGAATTATTTATTTAAGAAGAAAGCATATATTAAATTTTAGCCAGTAAGAAATAAATAACCCATTAATGTATTATTTTAGAATTTAAATGAAATATATTGTCATCAAATGAAATTAAAATAAATCTTTAAGAAATATTGTATAATTTAATTACTAAATAAATACATTTTTTAAGTATTATGTATTTAATTTCAATGGGGGTAGCGAAGCACACAGGGTATTAGCTAGTATAATATAAGATTGACCGGCAATAGCGCAGTTAATGGGTATATCTCACCGAATGTGATAGATTTATAAAGAATGATTTCGATCTGTAATATTTATTTATTGATAAATTATTCATCAGTATTCTTCAGAGTCGCCGTAGCATAGTTGGTACTGTGTTTGCTTACTAGACGTAAGGCCACGGTTCAAACCCCAGGTCAAACATCAAAACGAAATTTTATAAAACTAAAAATTAAGCGACATCAGAGAATTGCAATTATTAAATTTTCTTAAATTCCAGATTTTTAGAGAATTATTGTTCTTGTTCCATTATCTTGCTTGGCAGTATATTTCTTTAAAAACATAACCATTTAATTTTTGTTTTTTCCAAGTAAAACCGCAGTATACTAGTTCTTGGAGTATCGTTAGACTCCCGGTATTCGTTGATCGACTTTGGTTAATGGATTTCGGTTACTGATTTCCTTCGCTTGATTTGAAGAAAGTAGAAGTTTCTAGCTGGCTTCATTTCAGATATCTGTGTTGGTGATAGTGATAGGATTGTATATCCTTCACCTTTCTCTGAAGAATTGCTTAATTAATATGTTGCCAAAGTAATGTTAAAAAACGTTGAATGTATATGAAGCTTTGCCTGTTTAGATTTTTTGTGAGTTTCTTCAAGCTGATTGTAATCGTCTTCACCATACTGCTTAAGCTATCTACGTATACGACTAATTGGTCGTGCAAACATGGTTTATTGAGATCTTTTAAGATCGCTCCAGAAATACTCGTTCCCAGAAATACTAACCCATAATTCATTTTTACAAATAATATTTCATGTTCCTTTTCTTCATGTTAAAGTCATTGTTATAATAATAATACATTTGTCTTCAGATAAGCAGAGGATTAGTCCACTGGATGTTGTTCTAACGATGGGGTTGTCTTTAAGCGAACAGACTGAGTGCATATGCAACACGTTTGTGTAGCGTACTGCTTATGTGGTCCCGCAGAAGCTACAATTGCTTATTACTGCAGCGATACTTAGCAGAAGTGACGAATATCGGCAATGATCATCAGATGAAGTTGAACCAGTTAGAAACCCTATCTTATCACTTCCGAATGCACTGGTTGCCTGGCATCAATACGATATTTCCTTCGACACTGTTCTTAATCATTTTGTTGTCTTCTCTTGAAAATGTTTTCACTTCTTTTCTATTTTTATTGCTTTCTTTACTTATATAGTCAGCAGCTAGTATTAGCTTAACGTGCACAAAAAAAAATAAATAAATTTCTTAACATCATCTGATATTCAAGATTCTGCGATTTGCTTATAAGTATGTAGTTAGGATATCTCTCTTTAAATTGAATACCTGTTTACGAATTGGTACTGCTAAAGCGTTTTTCCTTATACTACTGGAGTTGTTCCTGTTTATTTCGTCTGTGATGACATCGAGATCAAATCACCTCCACTTCTCTTCCAATGAGTAAAGGTGACTGATTTGCATATTTTGGGGTGTTATGTGTCTGCTAAAATATTGAAAATAATTGAGGAATTATATTTCTTAGTTCCAAGTGTTAACAGTAAAGTGACAAAGATGTTATATCGCATACATAATGAAGTCAAGATGTCATTCAAATGAATAAAAATGCCGATGATATCTCCCATGCACTTTGTTTCATTTAAATTTTAAGATACAAAGCGTTTAATGAACAGTCCAGTATAAAAGTCTTAACTATAGTATTAAGAGATGAAACAGAGATAACTTTGATTTCTGGAGGTTATGTGAAGAGGCAGAAGAAAGAGTGGTTCATACCTTTTTTTTGTATGAAGCTATGTAATCAGAAGTAACTAGGTAGTCAAGCGGTAAGTTTGAGATTGTAAGAGGGTTTGTGAATGAAGTTAACTAGGCAAGGAGATAAACTCGCAGTATGAAAATTTTGTCATAGTTTGTATAGTTAGTCGCCGTAGTCTAGTAGGTTCAAACATCAGCTCAGACATGTCAAACAAAACGAAATATGAAAACTATTTTTTTGGCGACCTCCTCTCAGCAGGTTTCTAGCAAAAACTCTGAAAGAAAATAAAATTGCCATGAAAAGTTTTTCAAAAAGCTGTCGTTCGGAGCAGACTTTAAACTACAGGTCCCGCCACTCAT
This sequence comes from Sarcophaga rosellei, assembly GCA_930367235.1. Taxonomy (NCBI): domain Eukaryota; kingdom Metazoa; phylum Arthropoda; class Insecta; order Diptera; family Sarcophagidae; genus Sarcophaga; species Sarcophaga rosellei. The sequence continues at coordinate 39,591,126 of OV884020.1, forward strand.
GTGTAAAATTAACACACACAACATGAGTGGTGTGAGAAGCTAGGCCGTAATCCTGACTGAAGGGTTGTAATGTCCAATTATGTATGTTGTATAGAAAATCTGTTTTTTTATCGTCTTTCTTTTCTTTCTTTCTTATCTTTTCGTTACTCATCCTTCCCTTATTTTCCTTTCAGTGCTTCGATCTCTTGCTCAAGCAGCATAATTCCTACTATATTTTCTCCGTCGGAAGGGTGTTCTTTTTGAAGTATGTTTCACAATGAACCGATTGAACCTAATAGTGGACCTATAGATTATTGTATTGAAAACTTCTTCATCTGAATTTTAAACAAGTGCAATATGCAGTCATTAATTTCATATTCTTATTACTATACATACCAAAAACATGATTTTAATGAATATTTACATATGTTTCTGTATTTCAGAGGAAAATCAATTTTTCCTCCATTGAAACCTTAGTTTAGCTACAAAGTCTGTAGTTTAGCAATAGTTGCCTTATATATTCCATTTGCTTAACTTAATGTCATGCACTTTGGCCATCTCTGCTTAGCACGTGATCAATTGTATGTTATGTTTTACCTGTTTAAAAGAAAGAATTTAAATTAGAAAATACTACTTTCGGTCAAGTATTTATGTTAAAACCAGGGACTAAAAATAATTGTTATTTTTTTCATTTAGAAAAAAAGGTTATGCAAAATTTCCCTTTATTTTTTTTAGGGAATTTTTAATCGTTATCATGAGATGTATATTATTCTGGTCGCCGCAACCAATATAAATGAGAAATATATTTTTTTGGTTATGAATAGCAGTTATAATAATCGAAAAAAAAATTGGTTGTGAATAACCATTATCAAAAATAGTTTAACTTTTTGGTTAGTGTATTGCTATCAATTTGGACAGATTTTTTAAAAACAATTTTACGCAAGTTACCGTTACTTATTACTGAGCATAAACATATGAATTTTGTTTTTGGATTTCCATTCTTCATGTCTAAAATATTGAATAAAGTATTGATAAATGATCTAAAATGACCAAAAAAATCCGATTAATTGTTATAATGGTTATTGGTAACCAAAAAAAAATTTTTGGTTGCTATAACGGTTATTCGTAACCAAAATAAAAATAAATCTCACTTAAATTGGTTACACTGACAAAAATTAAATATATCTTAAAATAATGGTTAAATACAACCAATAGTTTTATTTGTCAATTTTAACAGTGAAATGAGAGTTTTTCGCCATTTTTCTTATAACCGTTACGTCCCTGGTTAAAACACATATTAGAGCGTCTTGTATGAGGATTTCGTTGTCTAAGTTTTTATTTATTTTTATTTTTTTCTGAATGCCTCAACATAGTTGTGTACTTTGGTAAAAATTTAGAAATTTTGTAAACTCAAAATGTGTTTTGTATTCTTTTCTACTTGTGTGTGTATGTTGTAAGAGCTAAACTGTATGTATTCTTCGGATGTGAGTTGGCCTGAGTAAAGCTGTACACATGAATTTTGTTTATTGCTTTAAAAGATCCGACAGCAAACAAATTATATTGTGGTCAGATTGCCAAAGGTTTTAATATGTATTGTTGTCCGACATTTAAATGGCAAAATGCTTCTTTAAAGAAACTCAAAGTATGTGTGTAAAAGGTGTAAATGGATTTTTCTTTTTAAAATGCGTATGTGCTTAGTCTTGTTTTACAAAATTCTTTATCCATATAGTTAGACATGTAGGCATATATACAAAATAGTTTGCTTGAGGCTTAAATTAAAAAAAAAAATTAAAAAAAAACAGTTTTTATTCTGTGTTATGCAATGACATATGACTGGCAATTAAATAAAAAAGTATTTTAAATCTGAAATGGAATTTGTTAAATTGGAATATGATAATCGAAATAGTAATTCATAATATTGCAAATATATCGTAATTTCATTTTAAACGTAATAGTAATAATTATAAATACAAATATAATAATAATAAAAAATTATAGTTAATAATAATCAGTTAAATAATAATCAGGTAATGAAATTAATTTTTTAATTCAAAATGTACAAAAAACAAACGATATTTCTGCAGCAGACTAAATGAAGTCTTAATTTAATGGAATTAGATTAATACAATTGAAGTCTAATCTGCATCACTTTACTCTACTGTATAGACAAGGTACTTTACTAGGGCAGAGGCAGTTGATATTTATTTTTCATTAACACAATTTTTAGTCATGGGCATTAAAGGTGTCAATATCTTTTTATTATTTGGGTACGAGAAATAATCATTTGCTGCAGTTGTGTTCTTCTTTAACACTTTGACGTATGTATGTATATGGGTCCCAAATGATTAGCACAACATATCAAACTACCATATCGGGATATCTAGACTTTTGCTGTCCACTGTATATAGTTTAGTAGTCGCCCTAGTTTAGTAGGTAGTGTCTTCGCTTATTAGAAGTAAAGCCCGGGTACGAGTCCCAGGCCAGACATCAAAACGAAATATGAAAAAAACAAATATTTCTTCGGCGACTTCCTCTCAGCAGATTTCTGACAAAAACTCTGAGAGTAAATAAACCTGCCATGAAAAAGTTTCCCAAAAATCTGACGTTCGGAGTCGACGTTAAACTGTAAGTCCCGCCACTCAAGTATAAAATTCAGGCACACAACATGAGTGGTGTGAGAAGCTAATCCGTAATCCTTACTGAGGGGTTGTAATGGCCAATTATGTACACATATGGTCAAAATAATAGGTGTAAAAATTTTTTTTTCTCTCAACTTATTAAAAAATGCAAAAAATTATAACCATGCTAAAATTATTTTATATAAATTATAGCATTATTGTTGCAGAAAGAAAAAAAATGCAACTTCATTAAAAATAAGCTTGTCTCAAATAAATAGTGTGGCATTTTTCTTTTAAGTGCGAATTTTACATGGACAAAATAATAGGTGTGTGATTTTTAATTTAGTTAAAATTTGATTTATTGTAAAAAAATTTAAAAAAGGACGAAAGTAAGTGAAATAATATTAATTAAAAATAATTGTTTTTGAAGACAGCTTCCATTCTTCGAGGCATAGACGAAATTAAATTACGGCAAGCCTCTACCCCAATATTGTACCAAACATGATGAACGTTTGCCCATAATTGGTCTTTATTACAACAAGGAAGCTTGGAAACTCTTCTTTTAATTCTCCCCAAAGGTTTTCTATCGGGTTCAAGTCGGGGGACTGACTAGGCCATTCAATAACGTCTATCTTCCTTTGACGAAACCAAGCACTTACTAACTTCGATGAGTGTTTTGGATCGTTATCGTGTTGAAACTTCCACATCAGAGGCATATTTTCTTTGGCAAAGGGTAGCATGACATTCTCTAACAAATTTTTGAACACAAATCTCTCCATTTGTTTGCTCTATTCGGTGAATTGGACCTACTCCATACCAGGAAAAGCAACCCCATACTATGATATTGCCTCCTCCATGCTTGATGGTCTTTTTTGTGTACCTACTGTCGAATTTTTTACCTTTTGGCCGACGAACATTTCTTTCTGCATAATTTTTAAATAAATTGATTTTGGTTTCGTCGCTTCAAAGGATATTTCGCCACTTTTTTTCTCCCTCTGCTCCACACCAATCTTTGTGAGCCAATGCAAAATTTTTCCTCTTCTTTAAATTGTTTGTTCTAAGCGGAGGGACTTTGCGAGCTATCCTACCTTGTAGACCTGCCTTCTGTATTCGTCTTCGCACAGTTCGTGATGACACTGTATTTTCAATTTCTCTATCAATCGCTTTAGATAACTTAAAAGGGTCCCGTTTGGATAGTGTGACTATGCGTTTGTCTGTAGTTAATGAAGTTTTTCTATGACTACCTCGTGTTTCAACGTTATTTTTTTCTTTTAAAGCGTTGGCTACAATATTCTTAGACCGATTTAAAGCGTCTACAATGAATTTGTAGGTTTTAGCTTGCTCGCGAAGTTTAAGAACGAGGAGTCTTTCTTAATTACTGCAATGGAGCCCACGAGCCGTCTTAAAAATTAATTATGTCTGATATAATGTTTAATTTAGTTTTAATTAATATTATTTCACTTACTTTCGTCCTTTTTTTTAAATTTTTTTACAATAAATCAAATTTTAACTAAATTAAAAATCACACACCTATTATTTTGTCCATGTAAAATTCGCACTTAAAAGAAAAATGCCACACTATTTATCTGAGACAAGCTTATTTTTAATGAAGTTGCACTTTTTTCTTTCTGCAACAATAATACTATAATTTATATAAAATAATTTTAGCATGGTTATAATTTTTTGCATTTTTTAATAAGTTGAGAGGAAAAAAATTTTTTACACCTATTATTTTGACCATATGTGTATGTATGTATATAGTTTAAGAAGACATGATCATGTTTCTGTAGAAGGAAACAAATCCCATCGTATGTGTCTTTAGGACTATTTAAAAGTATAAACAAAATTGACACGTGTCAAACTGGCGATCTTTTTGCGCGATTTATTCTTTCTACTCTTCATAGAGGTAAACTATTACTATGTTTCAGCTGTAGTTGCCAGATATTTAAATGCCAATTATTTCTTTATGCAATCAGTCTCTGAAACGATATTGCTTACAGCTCTCATGGTATTAGTAAGGCATAACACAAGTTATCTTGAATGACTAACTTAGAGAAACAATTTTATTTTGATTATTTTTAATGTTTGTTTTTTTAATTTTTTTTATTTAATAACTTCATTTAATTTTTAACTGTATATTTTCTTTAAATGCTTGTACTCAATAGATTTGGATTTAATGCCTTAGAAATCATTAATTCAATCATTCTGTGTCAATATTTTGTATGAGTATTGAGTTCCATAGTGGAATATGAGACTTAAGTCTTGCTTACAAGTAATAATAAATAAAAACAAATAAAATAAATAAATCTGTTTTAATAAATATTTATGCATTTATTATTTCCTTAAATGTTTCTCAAATATATGATATCTAGACAGTTAATTTTCTCTCCAGGCAGTATTAAAATTAAAATATACTTCTAATTAATTTAAAATACGAATGTTAGCTACATTTAGTTCCAAAAATGGAATACTTTTGTGTATAAAAACCAAATTGTTATTTAATTGTAATTATCTTTTCGAACTTTGGGTTTCATATATTAATACTATACCATAATTTCCCAACACATAATCGACAAATAAATTTCATTCACACTTTAGAAATGTGAATATCTCGAACAAAAGATAATAGCATGAATAATTTTTAATTATTTCGCTTAAATGATAATTATGTTGAAAGGATACCATGCCGTATGGAAAATGTATCCGAATCAAACATGTGGGTCTTTAAATAAATAGATTTAACATCCCTCACAGAGAGTTTATGGGAAATAAATGAAATGACATCATTATGTATGTATAAAAATATATAAAATCAATATATGTGTTGTTATATATTTATACGCAATGAAAGAGACTACATGGAATAGAATTGTTTGCCAAATAAACATCTGTAAAATAAAACAATGAAAAGTAATGGTCATACTTTGAAATAGAACAATTAAAAGAGCAAAACTATGGTAATAAAATTTGTGGATGGATGATAATTTACAGAAAACATCATTATACAAATGGGCGGCCTTGGTCAATTGGTGAAAGCTATTCTAAACGATAAATTGAAAAAAAATAAAAAAAGATCGCCTAATCACATTTAGAATTGCAAATACATATATGCAACTTATTTCATCTGTAATGAGAGGTATTACGAAATACTGGACTTGTGAAACAAAAACATTTTTTTCTTTAATCTTTTCAAGGATTATTTTATAAAGTCGATTATTGGTGTTATGCTACTTGTATTAAAAACAAGTTAAAAAACAATGTTTTGTTAGGAATCTCATCGATTATTTTTTAATGGTTTTGTTAAAATTTAAAAAATTTTTTAATGTTACTCGTGGCTCTAATACCTACAATTTTTATGAGATTTAAGCATTTAATTTCAATTCTTAATCTCTACGAAGTACTTCATACTTCTTCATTAATTTTTAAAAATTTCATGGTTTATTTGAAAATGAGATTCGACCCAAACTTAGTCAATTATTCGCTGGCTCACCGCAATAATTAATTTTTTTTCATTGTCTTAAAAGTGTATTTTTTCATTATGGGCCAACTGTTTAATGTTCAAGCCATGCCAATAAAATATTGAGTTCTTTTCCTTTAAAGTCAGCGTAGTAGTCGTCTAGAAGATAGTGTGTTCAATTTCAAATTTCATTAAGCACTATGCAGCTAGTTTAGACAAAGGATCTCCATCTCCAGCACATAATTTTAAACCTCTGCTCAGACATATCGAACGAACTGAAGTATAAAAAAATATTTTTTTTGCATATTTTATTATGTCTGGGCGGGGGTCACGTCTAATAAGCCTTACGTCTAATAAGCCAACATACCACCTAATAGACTAGGGCGACATCCTAAACATTTTCCTCCTATACTTTAACCTCGGCTTTGCAAACTTCAGAGAGGCTTCATCTATTCATCATATTATAGTCCATAATCTTTTTGGCAAATTATTCATCTTTCGAAATCATTCGCTTCAAAAATAGTTCGATTTCGCTCAGTTTTAGCAATGGATCGCGTATGGATCGTTCGTTATAAAATTGTCCCCGTTAATTCATATGGCACTCAAACATCAAGAATCTTTGTGTAGCCAGCTTTATCAAATTTTTGATAATGATGTGGTGATGAATGCCTAATCTATGCAACGTCCATGTCATTGTTTCACAATTTCTTCCATGATATCATCGATTATTTTAAACATTGGTCGAGACAGAACGAGATACACCTTTAACGCCAATTTTTTATTCTTATGGTTAGTTACGTTTCCTACGGTGTAATAATAACATATATATTTATATATATATTTATTAATTATAATACAATTCGAAATTATATTTAATTATATGAAAGCTGAGTATCATGAGTCGACCATATGCTCGGTGTTGTGTAACAGGGTAGAGTCTATGGTGGGAATCGCACCAGAGAACAGCAATGAGTATTCAAAATGATGAGTATAATCGAATTATACGCATTCATACTTATTTTAATATCATATTCATGCTACTCATATTAAAATATCGAAGTACTCATCGTACTCATACTTAACAATACGTATGATGTTGTTGATTTCGACTATCCATGACTCAACATTTACAAGAATCACAAAATAAGTATGATTCGCGTACGAACACTACAATACTCACTAGAAGTGTGTGTGTTTGCTTTGTTGCTGTCTTTGTCTTTTTCTTTCTTCTTTTTTTGTAAATGCAACAACAACTAAGACTGTAAATTTTGATGAATGATTCGAGTCACTCAAATCGTTTATGAGTATTATAAACGTTTTTCTAAATTTATGAATCTGAGTAGGAATATGAATGAAACATATTCCGAATGGTATGAGTTCTATGTCAACGTTGTACTCATACTCATTGTACTCATACTTATAAACCAACGTTGTAGTGAGTACGAATGAATCAGAGTAGTTAATTTTCAATATTGTTGACTCACTTATATTCAAAATTTCATAGTAGCGAAACGATTCAGTGCTGATCTCTGATCCGCCCTCACGATAATAGTCTACCACACTACCCACTAAATTACCAAGGCACCCAATATAATTTATATATTTTATACCTTTAAACAATTTTATCTATAACTACCTCTGTTTTGAAATATAAAGAAATACTTTAACACTAAAGGATTGTAATATAAAAAAACAAATACAATGTTACATCGAAGAAGAAGATTTTTTTGTAAACTATGTATACATGAAGGTAAATGTGTATTGTACTATGGTCCCTTTATTATTTGCCAGCAAACCATGGTTGACTTTAAGAACCATTAAGAAAGAAGTACAAGCCCACAAGATTTATTTTTATTGCCTGTTACCAACGTCATAATAAAACGAAAATATTCTCTGGATTTGTTGATGGTGGATATAAAAACCAATTTATATTCAAATTATATGGTGAACATCAAACCACTAAATATTTTAAAATGGACCAACAATAATAAATAAAACAATAGGCAAAACAATTCACCCACATACACACAAATACACACAAAGCTTCAAACACAAAATCAAATTAATCCCAACACACAGCTAAAGAGTTATACTTGAAACTGTGCTACATACATACATATACCGCATCATGGACACAAACGAATCACGATGGAGCCTTCAACAGTTGTTACTGAAAACAATGCGGAGAATACGAGTATGGAATCAATTCAATATCAATTACCAGAGAGAATGAGAGAAATTGTATTAATGAACTATTAAAAAAGAAATTGTAAATTGGTTTTATGTCATTCATGGCTATAACTGCGACCCGACTTTGGCAGAAACGTTCGCAAAAATATTGCATATTAAAGGATGTGAATGTGTTTTTGCTTGTGTGATACTGTGTGCGATTGTGCGTAAACGCATTTATTTGTAAATACCACAATTCTGTGGCTTGGCTTCGTTGACGCATTGCCTGTCTGACTGACGCTCAGATTCAATGATAAAGAGGTAAAATAATAAAATTAATATTTAAATACATATGTATATACAAATAAAATTACATGCTTTAATTTAAAATAACACGACATTATAGCAATAACAAAATCAATTCCATAAATTGTTAAGAGAGAGAGAGAGAGCGAGAGAGCGGTCTTGGGAACGAATATAACAAATTGTAACGATTTAAAATAATTACCGTTAATGCTATGAAATTCATATTGTGAAAAGAAAAGAAAAGAAAAAAATATAAATAAATTGCAAATAAATAATACGCAACGAAACATTGTTCACAAACATTTCTGGTATTTTCGTCATACTAAAGAATGTTTTCCATTTAATGAAATTAATATTTCCTGTATTTATTTATTTATTTATTTATTAATTAATTACAATACAATTACAAATTATATTCTAATTATATACGAGCGGAGTAACTTGACCATATGATCGGTGTAGTGTCACAGACCAGAGTCTCTGGTGGGAATCGAACCCACGACCCTCACACTAATAGTCTAGCACACTACCCACTAGACTACCAGGGCACCCATTTCCTGTATTAATAACAATAAATGTAAAAATAATTTGTTTAACTGTGTAAACGATAATTACCGTTTTAATGTTTTTTTTTCATAACAATGATCAGGCATGTGTAGCAGAGATCAGCAATGATTCGTTTTTTCGCTACTCATGAAATTTTGAGTATGAGTGAGTTAACAGTATTGAAATTCAATTTCTCTGATTCATTCGTACCTACTATAACATTGATTTAGTTATAAGTACAGGTTGCAATACGTATGAGTACAACGTTGGCATCAAACTCATAACAGTCGAAATATGTTTGATTCATACGTCTACTCATTCAGATTCCTAAATTTAGAAAAATACTCTTAATACTCATAAATGATTCGAGTGCTCTTATATATGTTCGAGTGATTCGAATCATTCATAAAAATTTACAGTCTTAGTTGAAGACAGCAAGCAGAGCAAACACATAACCTTCTAGTGAGTATTGCAGTGTTCGTAAGCGCATCAGACTAATTTTGTGATTCGTGTAAATGTTCAGTAAAGGAGAGTCTAAATCAACAACATCATGCGTATTGTTAAGTATAAGTACTTCAAACTTTAAATATGAGTGGTATGAGTATGATATTAAAGTAAGTATGAATGCGTATAAGTATCAGAAATTATGACTATGATTCGAATCTATTCATCTTTTTGAATACTCATTCCTGATCTCTGATGTGTAGACAGATTTCCAGATTATTTTCAATTTTTTTTACCCAATTTTAAAATTCTTAACCTCAAAATCGTATTTAGTTTATCCCCATAAATCCTTAGAAACAAAATCTCATTTTATTTGTATGCGTATTTTATTATGTACTTATTATATAAAAAATAATATAATTTTACTTGCTAGGGCAGTTAAAAGTCACTGCGCAAAATTTGCAAGTTGTGATCTGTGAATGACAAATCATTTGTTTCGGATTTTGTTACACACTCTCATGGACAGTAACCATATTTTCTACATATCTTGCATTTCGCCGTCATGTTAGTTTTTGGACAATAGTGGTGGACAATACTAGTGGACACGAATCTATCCCTCACATAACGAATAGTCCTCCAGGAAGGCTTATTATTATAGCGATCGGAAAATGTGCAAAGAACACGATACTATGCCCATAGAGGCCACCAGTTTCGATAAAACATTTCAACTACTTCCACATGTCGATGAAAGCTATAAATGTTAATATTGATTTGGCAAAAAAGACTGAGTAAATGAAAAATATTTTACCAGATACAGTTTCAATAAGGTGTCCATTATTGACTGTCAAAGTTCGGAAGTCTCTGTTGGAAGAACCTATAGTAAGCAAATAAACATATGCAGGGGTACGGAACTCCGATTCAAAACGATTGAACACTTTTTATGTCCGAGAACCCAAAATACACTACGCTAGACATAATTCATATCAGAGATGTGGACTAGCAGGCAATAAGTAATGTTGGCGTAAAATACAGATTTACGGGTTGGAACCGCACACTAGCCTATTTGTTGAATTAGTTGCACGGTTGTCTCCTCTCTTTCAACCTACCTACCTATCAAATATACATAAGATTGCTAATTGACATTAAAGTTTGCCATAAATATTAGTATGAATTATTTACTAATATGTCTATCTATCTTTTTCAAAACAAGTAATTTCATGGTTGCTACAGAAGACGACTATAAGTATATATATCTTGATTAAAAATATTGTTTCATTGAAAATAGTCAATATATTGTGACTGTGATAAGATATTGTATAAATTGGCAATTCTGAACGTTTTATCCTGCGAAAAAGAATCAAGACTTTTAAATAGCTGGTAAAATGAATTTAATTACAAAAAAGTTTATATTCGCCTAGATTCACTAAGGTAAAGTTTGTAAAAGTATAAGAGAATGGGTATGGATTTACGATCAGCCTGAAATGAAGGTCAAGCCACAATTTCAGTCATTTAAAATTACAAACGCTGTGTTATGCAGAATATCGTTTCAACATTCACTTGTAGTTTTCATTCTATATATGTACATACACACATACATATGTATTCAAGTGTAAATATATCATTTAAATTTTATTTATTGTATGTGAGCTCACACATGCAACAACAGCCAATAACCACACTGACAGACGATGATAATAAAAAAAAACTCAATTGAAACAAATGAAATAATAGAGAAACATTTTAACTGCAAACGGCTAACACAGCAGCAATGTTATTACGAATTTTACAAAATTGTCAACTATTTTGTCGTTGTGTTGTGAAGGGTTTAACAATATAATTATACACACACATACAGACGAGTATACGAAACAAACATACAGATGTACACTGTTGCATATTTACATATGTATGTACATATATATAAACAATTTGTTCGAAATCGATATTGCCACTTTGTTATGGTATATTCCCCCCCTGCTTTGTTGCGTTCTGTTTGCCCATAAGCTCGATTCAATGGGTAAGTGTTGAGTTTATTTTTAAGCCATTTTGTTTTATTCTGGTCATTATATTGCCATAAAATCAACCATTATTGTAACACACTTACCCACACACATTTAAATAAATGAAAACAAAGAAATCTGGAAAAATGTATAAAATAAAAAAGAAAAAACTTTCAATTGCAAAAGAGAAAACAAAGTCCAGCTGCCATATGGATTACTGGCCTGATGCACCAGACCGAGTTTTATGCATTTAAACGACGCCATGAAGAAAAAAACAAAAAGAGAACACAGAACAATAATATTGTTTAATAATTGACATTTGACATCTTGACAAATTTTTGCAATAACATTCATGAACAAAATAAATAAAAGCGGCAGTGTTGGCTTTAAAATGAATGTTTCATTAAAAACTTATGCGATAAATACAATTATTTTACCACAGCGAAAGCTAATTTTAAGCTCTTGAATTTTTATGTTTGGGATCCGTTAAAAAGGAATTGAAAGCCAGTTGTAAACTGCTAAATCTGTGAAAACTACAATTCGGAAGACTGGAATAAAATAATTAATTCAGAAGACTAAAGTTTTTAAGATGTAAGGCACTCACAGTTCTTCAATCAATGGAAGATTTTACGTAAGCATTTGGTGCATGTATTGCAAATATTAAAGTCAAATGAAAAAAAAAGTCGAAAAGTTTTGCTGAACCGCCTTCGAACTGCTTAAAATTTTCCAATCAAACATTCATTGAGTGGTAAAAAATTTGAATAAACTGATTCGATTGTGGACAGTAAATCTCATATGCGGCAACGTACTGATCGACCTTTTGAAAACATTGCTGATTTAGACGAGATTGTCACCGAAAATCAGAAAAAATTAATTCAGCATTGTTCCCAAAAACTCCAGATTTCTCGAAGAACTACGCAGCAAAGTTCTATAACAGATTTCCTCCTTCATACGTACAAAAGCCGTTCAATATGTAATGCAGCAATATTGAAATCAGTGCAATTTTTTTTAGAAAGTAGTCATCTACTCCGATTAAGCGCATTTTAATCTAAATGTCTTCCCGATTATACAGAATTGTCGGATTTGCAATCCATGAGAAGTAAATGCACCCACAAAGAACAACTGTATGATGCGAATTTTGCTCAGCCGGACAGGTTATGGGTAGTCCAACTTTTTGGAAGATAACGGTTGTGCAGTGACTGTGAACGACATTAGTTACAGGAACATGATAACGGACTTTTTGTATCCGGCATGTATCTAAAGTGGCCGTAGTCTAGTAGGTAGTGTGTTGGCTTATTAGACGTAAGGCCCGAGTTCAAACCCCAGGTCAGACATCAAAACGAAATATGAAAAAAACAAAATATTTCTACGGCGACTTCCTCTCAGCAGATTTCTGGCAAAAACTCTGAGAGTAAATAAAATTGCCATGAATAGTTTCTCAAAAATCTGTCGTTCACAGTCGACGTTAAACTGTAGGTCCCGTCACTCACGTATAAAAAATAACCCACACAACATGAGTGGTGTGCGAAGCTAGGCCGTAATCCTGACGGAAGAGTTGTAATGGCCAATTATGTATGTATGTATCTGAACGATAGTTTTATTGCAACAGCGATTTCCAGAAATTCTGATTCTAAGATATCTCGTACTTATGCGAATAAACCGGAAAAAATTGTAGGGCTCAAATCCAAAATGTCATCGATGAGATACAGCCACATTTCTGAAAAAATAAATCATTTAATATTTCATGGAAGAAGAAACTTAGAAATTCTCATGCTGGAAAAGATACAAACTGTTAACAGATAACGATATCTAACAGCAACAATTTTATTATAATTTTAATTTTATTTATTATTATTTATTTGTGTCACATACAATAATTAGCCAATTCACACCACTGTGTATCGTTTATGTTGTATTGAATACACTTTTTGCTTGTGAATGCTCAATGCTATGCTGGATTGTGTATTTCGTATTCCAAATGTCAAAATACGATAAGAAGAAGAAGACCAGTATTTATAATTTGATTTTCATGCAACAAAATGAAAAATATTACGGAAAAAAGTAAATTAATTAATTATCTGTGCGAACAATTAGAATTTTGATATGTTAATTGTTAACTCAAGTTACATAGAAAATATTTTGAATTTTTATTTTTCTTCTTGATTGCTGGCATTTATATAAACTGATAGCACCAAACCAATACAGCTTTCAAAAACATATGAAAAAAATGTGTATAAGTGTATCGGATTTTTATATGAAAATTATCAACAACAAGCATACACTGTTGTATAGGTTAAGTTAGGTTAGAGGACGTATACTTGTCAACTGTGACAAGTACAGTACCCGGAGGTCGAATTGACCCATTGAACAACGTCCTAGCTTCTCACACCACACGAGTTGTGTGCGTTAATTTTATACATGAGTAGCGGGACCTACAGTTTAATGTCGAATCCGAACGACAGATTTTTGAGAAGCTTTTCATGGCAATTTTTACTCTCAGAGTTTTTGCCAGAAATATGCTGAGAGGAAGTCGCCGAAGAAAATTTTTTTTTTCATATTCCGTTTTGACGTCTTACCAGGGATTTGAACTCGGGCCTTTCGTCTAATAAGCCAACACACTACCTGCTAGACCACGGCGACGTCGCAACTGTTGTATATTCGTCCAACAATAGAATGAATACAACGATACAAGGGTATCGAATTTTCTGGGTAGACGAGAATGCTACATTTCAAGTCTATAAACTAATCTAACGATAAATTTGTTGATGTTTGAAAAAGAGATTCTAACTTAAAAATTTCTTAAACCAAACTTTCCAATTTCCTTTTGGTGTTGTTATTGACATCTGAAAATTGCCAATTTACAGTGATAGCGTGACCAATGTCGTTGTCAACGAAATATAAACTGATGCCGTCGTCAGCCAAAAATTCACACGAGTAACTTTTTCGGAATTCATTGGACGCAATCGAATTTCATGTGGGTTAGTATCACCTAAAATGAAACAATTTTATTATTCACGTACCGATTATGTAGAAATGGGCCTCAAAGCTGAAGTGCACGGTATGTTGATCGAACATAATACCCATTTTAATACAACAATTTTATTATTAGTACGAGTTGTTGAATACTGTATCCGTTCATGATGGATTGGCAAAACACTCTGATTAAATGACTACTGATTTAACAGATGTAACTTTAATAAGTCGGCCGTTACCAGCCGTCAAGTTTCGGAAGTTCTCTTGGAAGACCCAATATGAGATAGTTTTTAAATCTTCAATAAGAGCTTTAACTCTCACAAAGGAATGTGAAATTTGTCTTTTTGATGGGTCGTATAGATGGTAGATGGCACTGAAAGCAGATCATAGGAAACGGCCATATAACTCTATAAACCCACTTAAAAATATGATCCGAATGCTATGCCCACATGCCTACAACAATTAAGCTGTGTCTTTGTTTTTCCAATGTAACGAAGACCGGTATTAGAACAGCATATTTAAACGAAATGGAGATCGCTGTCACTGTCATACATTTAATCATAATGGAGAGCGTTACTACAATAATAATACAAGTCTTTAATTGAAGTCTTTTGATTTTTTCATTTCATTTCGTCCAAACTGAAAGCATAAATTACAGACTATCGTTTATATTGTTTATATGCGTGGCTGAAAATAATTTCTAATAGAAACCCTTAGCAATGATCGAACATCGTTAAACAACAATGAAACTACGAGGAGAAAGTGAAAATAAATTGTCCATGTTTTTGGACTTCTCCTGATTTATGTATTCTAAAGAACGATTGATTTCAAGGTTCAAGGCAGCCAGTACTGAATAACTTAGTTGGTCATTACAATCCTTTAGAAAGGATTATGTGAGTGGCAGAACTTACAGTTTAAAGTGGACTCCGAACGACTGATTTTTGAAAATCTTTTCATGGCAACTTTATTAACTCTCAGAATTTTTGCCAGAAGTCTGATGAGAGCAAGTTGCGAAAGATAAATTTTTCAGATTTCAGTTTGTTCAATATGTCTAAACCGGGAGTTGAACAACGTCCTCTCGTCTAATAGGCCAACACACTGTTCACTAGACTACAGGGACTTCACAGCAGTTAGGAGAAGATGAAAAAGATGTGCGTAAATCTTGAGCACCTTGTTCGGGTTTAAGCTTGGCAAAACCTGTTTTTAGAAATAAAAGCTACTTTGCTCTAAGATACTTTGCTATAAAAAAAAAATTTCAAATTAATCTCATAAACAGTCTTACAAAATTCTTAGAAGTGTTGTAGGGAGTTCATTAGAATGTTTATTTGCATTGTGTGTTAATTTTTGGAACACAATTTTTAAAGATCAAACGTTCGTTATTTCAATAGCAAAAGGGTCACTTAACATTTTTACATTGGTCTCTTACAGTTTTCGTATTAAATTAAACAGAAACATTTATTTGCCTTTTTCCGATTTTAATGAGAATGTTCAACAGAATTATGAAAATTGAAATTTTCTTTTTTAAAATTAAGGAAACCACTCAATAATGTTTTTTTTTTAAATAAAATGCTTTATGATGACAAATTTGAAAATCAAAAGAATTTTATTTTATGCAAAAAAAGCACGAGGACTTTTTCTATCTCAATTTCCATCATAGTTTATATTTAAATTCAAGAATTAAGAATCAAGTCGTTTAATAACTGATTACAAAACGTATGCAAATATTTATCGATCCAAGAAGAAAATATTGTATGCTAAAACTGTCCTTATTGGTTTTAATATCATCATCGTTAATAGTCATTGAAAGAACAACGACAGATTGATAACGATTATATTAAAATGATGATGTTATTCCAGATATTTTTCAATATTATAATAAAAACACACGCATTATTATTACATCCATGCAGACATCTTAATATCTAAACATTCCTGATATAAATACATACATATATACATATGTATATACATACATATTGTATTTGAATAAAATCTGTAACTACTTAAGTACATACAGATACAGCTTTAGTACCTTAAATAGTGTTACGAAAATGGAAACATTGTTTAACATTAACATGATTAACAAATACAACGCACTTGTTACAAGTAAACCAACAACATCGGTATGAAAGAAACGAGATTGCAACAACAAGCAATGTGAAAAAAATACACAAACATCAATGAAGTCGCTATAGACGATTAGTAAGAATTCAGTCAGTCTTGTGTGAAAACGCGGTGCGTGTGAGTAAAACAGCCATGGTTTAAAGATCGCCGTTGTAAAGATCTACTTAACAGAAGTGTAAAGAAGAGTAGTGAACTAAACAAGTTGTTGTTGTATCATCAAGTTGTGAACAGTAGCACATAAAATTTTGCGAACAATAACAAATTTATATAAAATTAAACACAAATTTATTTTTATTTTGTTTACAATCTACGAACTCATATTTTAACCCTTTTTAAAAAAGTAAAAACGTAACAATATATTGTAGAATATGACATAGTTTAAATATCCTTCAAGGCTTTTCTGTTGTCTACATCACATGAAATGAGCAGGACCTCAAGTCGTACGGGCAGAATATTAAATGTGGAGTGAAACGTGTGGCACATAGTGCCTAGTGTTAAACAAAGGGTATCGTTGGTATTCAAGTCATCCAATTCAGTGCAGAAAAAGTTGGTAGTTACCGATATAGTATGCAGCGTGACCAATGTCGTCCTCAACGAAATATAAAACGAAGCCGTCGCCACCAAAAATTCACGCGAGTAACTTTTTCGGAATTCATTGGACGCAATCGGATTTCATGTGGGTTAGTATCACCTAAAATTAAACAATTTTATTATTCACGTACCGATTATGTAGAAATGGGCCTCAAAGCTGAAGTGCGCGGTATGTTAATCGAACAGAATATCCACTTTAATACAACAATTTTATTATTAGCACGAGTTGTTGAATACTGTATCGGGTCATGGTCAAGAACATTCATCATACTATTTACATTAGCATATAAAAAGGCAAGACAAATCACTCATCTAGTAGTAAGAATTCGGTCAGCCTTGTGTGAAGACGCATTGCGTGTGCAGAGAACAATCGTGGTTTGAAGATCTCCGTTGAAAAGATCTGCGCTGTAAGCAAAAAATAATTGCGAACAAGCAATTATTGTTTTATATTCTTCAAGTTGTAAATAGTGACACACAAAAGTAGTGAGAACAGTTAAAAGTTTAATTGAAACTAAATACCAATTTATTTTTTTGTTTGCAATCAACGAACTCATATTTTAAACATTTTTAAAAATGTAAAAACGTAACAATAGTAAGTTTTATTGAATTAGAAAACATGGTTACAATGAGGACTTTGGGTTAGGATAGAACAGTGTGGACTTTGACCTCATCACTAGTAATGCACTGAAAAAAATTAAATTAAATCTTATTAACACTAGCATCAATAATGAACGCTTGTTTACACAATAACAGCTAATCCAATAAAAAATCCAAATGCGATTTGATTCCATAGATCGATTTCGATTGAAAGGAAAGCTTTTTGAAAAATTACATGGTGGACAGTCAAAATACATATGACATAGTGGAGGTTGTGAGTTTTGTTGAGTAGATCTCAAAAATATTTTTTTTTATATTTCTCGAACCCTCCAAACTTGTTTTATATGACAAAAACGGTATTTTTGATCTTTTTACACAAAATTATTGATTACCAAAATATTTTTCAACCAATTCTAATTATTTTGCATTGACTGTTTCCTTTTTTTTATTATTTTGTATTGAAATATTATCAGAATCTGGGAAGAGAATACACTTCACAATCGACGTTGTACATATAAGACCATACTATAAATAATATTGTCTTTGTTTCTTATGGAAATTTGCTACAACATTCAACTTTTTTGCCTCCTAGAAAATTCCATTGTAAAGGGAAAATGTTTATGCTCTGCTTTAAGGATAAAAAGAAAATTAAATATTTGCACATATTTACGGATGTATTATTAGTAAATAACAACAAAACCTTCGATAATGTTTTAAATGGAATTAAAATACAAAACTTAAAACATTATAATTACCTTTGCTAAGTACTTTTCAATAGAATTGAATTTCAAATCAGCCGGGGTTCGAGCCCCAGGCCAGACATTAAAACGAGAGTAAATAAAATTGCCATGAAAACGTTTCTCAAAAATCTGTCGTTCGGAATCGACGTTAAACTGTAGGTCCCGCCACTGAAGTATAATATTAAGGCACACAACATGAGTCGTGTGAGAAGCTAGGCCGTAATCCTGACTGAAGTTTCAATTATGTATGTGTATGTATGTATGTATGTAAATTATTTGTTAAAAATATACGACATAAGATATATTTGTTTTGCCCTACAACCATATAGGAATTGTTGACTTAGAATTAATTTTTTAATAGAGGTACGTACCATTTAAATTGAAAGATTCAGATGACATTATTCCTCCTAAGATTCAAAATGGAAAGGAATTTGTTATTCTCTGTCTGGCAACTGTTTTTAATACTACTTGTTTTACATGTTGAAACTATGTGGGTGATTATCTTCTTGATGTGACATAGGCGTATTATTCTCCTTCAATTAACCCGATCTCTGTTTCGTGCTAACTTTAGATATATCATGCATTTCAAAATGTATACAGTGTCGAGGCCATCTGTAGGTATGCCCGTTCGGCGTATTGAATTTCCTTGTTTTACACACATACGTACATAAACAGAGAGTAGTCCTGTATGATAACCAGCCCATATTTGCCACGGTCGTTCCTCATTGGATTTCCAGATACCGTTGTACCGTACCGTTATTTAAAGTCGTGTATAAATCACCACAAATCGGATTTCGGCTGATCTTTGGATATCTTGGCGTGATTGTTGCAGCACACACTTGTTTGTATAAATGTGGCCAAATTTTATTGACAAAAATTATATATTAGAGCCGAACTAACCACAAAATAATTTTCAACTGTAAGATCGAAGAAGTCGCCGTAGTCTAGTAGGTAGAGTGTTGGCTTATTAGAGTGAGGCCACGGAGCGAAACCCAGGTCAGACATCTCCAACAAAATGAAATATGAAGAAATAATTCTTCGGCGGCTACCTTTAAGCATATTCCTGGCAAAAACTCTGAAACTAAATAAAATTGTTATGAAAGGTTTCGTTGTTCGGCGTCGACTTTAAACTGTATATTACGCCACTCGTGTATAAAACATAAATGATTTGAGAAACTAGGTCGTAATTCTGACTAAAGTCTTGTAATGACCAAATAAGTAAGTAAGTAAGATCGATTGCTAAATCAGTCTTATCACATTTAATTTGATGTGATATGGGATTAAACTTTAGAGTGTTGCAGTACACTAAATTGTTAACAGCATGATTATAATTAAACAAAAAATAATAAATAAAAATATCGATGAATGCACCGGAATCCAGTCAAACCTCATTGTTTTAGTAAGATTTGAATGAAAACTCTATAGTAGCGGAATTTCAGAAACAATTAATCCCGGATATAATATCTAATCGAATATAGTCGATAACCGTTTTTTGTGTTTTTGAGTTCGGATGTCTCAGCAGCCTAGGTAGGTAGGTAGAAGTGGCTGAACCCTCGATAGAGTCATGAGCGGACAGGCTTAGGCCGGACTCAGAGCCCATTGTGATACCACAGTTTCACATTCTCCCCTATTCCAGGAACCTCTCGGAGCTTCCGACGATGCAACTCAGACTGCCAATATCCATGCATGACAGTTCATCCAGATCGTCCAAGTAGTAGGAACCCAGATGCCTCTTTTCCTCCGATCAAGTGCCGGGTATATGCACAGTAAGTCATAAACAGTCTTATACTTCTCCTCATCTCTACAGCTTCTGTAGAAATAATTTGCAAAGTGTCCAAGACCAATACGCCTCGCATGCGTTTCTATAATACAATGCCCAGTAATAAACCCGATAACAGTGCTGAGCCTACTCCTTTGAAGTTTAAGTAGAGTCGCAGCGGACTTCTTATTCAGCCTTGGCCAAATTTTTTGCGCCGTTCTGCCCTTACCTGTTGACAAGGTCCACGATTGCATTGTCAATTATAAGCTTGGAGGTACCCAAAGTGATTGCCCAATGAAAAGAATTCATCAGAGAGTTCGATGGTCGTGCCCCTTCTGGCCAGTTTATCCGCTCTGCAGTTACCGGGAATATCCTCATGCCCCGGTACCCATGTGATATCGATTCGCCACCTAGTTCAGACGTCTGCGATAGTCGCATACCGTCCTGGAGTTCATTACATTATAATCTAATGCTCAGATAGCCCGCAGCAGCCTGAGATCGGAGTCGAATTCAGCACACCAGAAAAATGTTGTCTAGGTTTTGGGTTACAAATCTTTCTTTCCTGTGTTTGATTGACCTAAAAAGAGCATGATAAAGAATTGATTAAAAAAAAAATTATAGATCTTTATATCTAAACTTAACGTTTAGAGTTTTGCTCCGTATAATTTTAATAATTTTTTTTTTAGTTTTATTTTTGTTATTGTTTAAGATAGTGTTGTAATAAAAAATCCATATAAACAATATACATATATATTTTATTTTATTACGTACGATATATGTATGTATGTGTATGCCTTTGCACCAGTAATTAAATCTTAATGTCTACGATTTAGTTGGTAAATATGGTTTTTGTGAGATTTTATAACATTTTTATTGTGTCCATTTGTATGTTCTTAAGAGTAAATGCTTATTTTAGCAAATAATATTTCTATACTTTTACCACATATCAGTTTTTATACTCATATATGTATACACATAAATACATTTATAGTTTTTAATATCACAATAAAACGCATCCCATTTCACCCTACCATTTCACCATAAAATTAACATTCAGAATGTTTTTAATTAATTTTATAAAAATAAAACTATTTGATGGTTCATGGAATTTTTAAGAGAAATGAGCATATGAACTATGGAGTTGTAACTAACTTTAATTAATTTATAAAAAAATATCGTAAAAGATGTTTAAACATTATGTAGTTAAATATTATGCAGGTAAGTGGCTTGTAGCAATAGATCAATAATTCCGCACTCTTAGTCTTTAATGGCAATGATCTGGGGTCTTGTGAATTAACTTTTCATCCATTTTTATTTATGTTGTCCCAGTTGGAACAGTTCACCGGTATTCTATAAACCCACTAACGTATGAAGATTTCCGGATTTCCTCTAAAATAGAAGCTACTAAGTCTAGTATTCGAAAAAGCCATCTATGTACGGTGATCGGGTAACTATAACTTACTGACTGATTGAAGCTGTAATGCAGAAGAAAAAACAACAAAAAAATGCTACTGATTAAATGAATGACTGGTATGGAGCATAAAAGTATTACAATAAGTAATTGAAAATTATTTTTATTGTCATCTGAATATTTTGCAATATTTTTACAAAACACGAAAAAATTTTTCATTGTTAGACCGACG
The DNA here is from genome assembly GCA_930367235.1 of Sarcophaga rosellei. Lineage (NCBI taxonomy): Eukaryota > Metazoa > Arthropoda > Insecta > Diptera > Sarcophagidae > Sarcophaga > Sarcophaga rosellei. Next base: position 39,613,072 of record OV884020.1, read on the forward strand.
TTACATATTTTTCTTTATTTAAGGTTCAAACAAAACTATCTAACCGATTAGGGCCAAATTTTTCAAATTTAATATCGATGGTTCTTACTTACATATTTAATTGGCCATTTACAACCCGATTAACGCCTCTGCTTCTTGCGCGCCTACGCCTGTTGATCACACCAATCGATGACAGGGCTTCCTCGATTTGATCCTTCCAAAGCATACAAGGTCATCTTCCGCAGATCCCCGCATTAAATACCTGTCTCGCCGGAGCAGCCTCTCCATTCGAAGAATTGGATATTAATGCACTATACAACGTCTATGTCGTTGAGCAGCTCATACAGCTCACTGTTGGACCGAAGATCTTACGTAGGACTTTTCTCTCGAATACTCTCAAGGCTGCTGCATCAGTGCTTAACAGGGTCCATGCCTCTGCACCATAAAGAAGCACGGGTAGGATGAGCGTCTTGTAGAGCATTAGTTTTGTCGTACGAGAGAGGTCTCTGCTACTCAATTGCGTATTGAGACCATAGTAGCACCTGTTGGCAAGAGTGATCCTGAGCTTGATCTCCAGACTAACATCATTTTTGTTGGTAACGGCGAACCAGATAAATACATTCCTTGACTATACCAAAAGTATAGTTATCGGCCGTAATCCCTGAATCAATACACCCCACGTCTCTACTTGTAGATAACATATACTTTGTTTTGCCCTCTAGGTTCTTATTTTGTACATTTAAGACCTGCAGGTGGGATAATTTCACTGTGATCCACTCTATATGGTTTGGTTTCCCATCTAATGAGTCCTGTAGGAGTTCTAGCGATCTAGGGAAGAAGTGATGATGTTCTCTTTGAGTTAAGCTACCAAACATTGTTAAGACAAGGTTCTTCTCTTTAATTGAATCAGTAGGAACGATCTTCATAATAAAATTTGCTGGTTACATACATACATACATATATAATTGGTCATTACAACCTTTCAGTCAGGACTACTGCCTAGTTTCCCACTGCTTAAAGGTATAAACACATACACGACAGACTACAGATAACAGAAAGCTGCCAAATTTAGAATACACACGCTTATATGAAAACGATTATATTGAAGCCAGAACATAAAAAGCCAAGACAACAACCTAAGCAGCTCCTGCCCAAATTAACCTATTTTCTATTTTTGTGAGCAGCTAAAAGCAAATTAGTGATGCCAATACAACATAAAATCATAATAAAAAAAAACAGCTAAAAATACTTATATTATTGAAGAGAAAGAACAATTCTAAAATTAAGAAATAAAAAGCAATCCATGTATTCATAATAAATAAAATGGAATTATGGATTCAATTTTGTATCTGAATTCATTTGATAAATGTTTTATGTGTGCGGTTTTTTCTTAAGCGAGTTTATTTTTGCGTACAAAAAACCTGATAGTGACTACACTGAAACATATGTTTAAATTCAAATTTGAAAATTATTGAAGTTTCTGCTCTGCTGTCAAAAAATTTAAGCAGTCGGCATATGGCAGAAAACACAGTTATCAGAATTTTCTGTCGAGCTGCCGAACTGTTGTCTGTCGTCTATGTGTTTATACCTTTAAGGTGTTTTTTTGATTTATTCACATTTGCGCTGAGAGGAATATTGTCCGATCAATATAATTACTTACTGCGTTTAATGTTTACAACAGCGTTGAAGTCTCTCAATCCATTTCAGTTATGAGAGCAAGTACATTTTGCACTTTAAAACCACCCCTCTCTCTCTAAAACTATGTACATACTACATACATATCCAATAGAATATTGTTTATTATACCGTTATATTTTATATACATACATAGCATAGAACAGTTTTATGTTTTTTATTTACAGTTCATTCAGATAAATCTTTTGTATATTTTGTTGAAAGAACATTTATGAATATCTATGTATGTACATATTACGAAAATGTTTTTGCACGCATATGTGAGCATAAATTCTCGCATAAAATTATTGTTTCCAGTATTTGAACATGTTTATTTATTAGAGAGTTTATATAAATTTTTACGATTCGCTGTAAGACTCTAAAATATTTACTCCGCTGAGGCTCCACTACCACCACCCACCATTGGAATAGATACTCACACCTACATTAAATGCTTTTACACAGATTTTAATTTTCTCTTACCATACATCGTATAATATTTCCTCTTTTATGAGTTGTCACCACATCGAGAACTAGGTTTTCGTTTTGAAAATAATAATTTTATTCTAAAGTGTCAAACGAATATTTAAAATGCTTGCTAGTCCTCAGTGTATTGAGTTCGTTATGATGATTATAATTTAGTAAAAGGTTTAGGGCTCATGCCATCCATGCCTATCATTGTTTTATTTTCATTTATCTTGTTTTGTTTTGTGTTGATGTTGTTTTCTTGTTGTTGTTTTGCTTGTAAATTTTGCTGCTGGTTCTTTTGTAAAACATAATTTAATTTTTCAACACCCCTACCTTCATCGGGTCACATGTAGTTTCCGTTAAAATGTATGTTTACAGTGGTTATAGACTGTAGTGACTGTAGTAAGGCGGACCAATGCAAAGTTGAATGTAAACGATTACGATGGGAGTCTTATACGGTGTTCAGACAAGCACCTTTATTGCATAAATCGCAATAAAAGCCATTATTGCGCAATAAATACGCAAATTGTTATAATATTGAGTAAAACTTAAAATGCAGCACTGTCATAAGTGTGTTTAGTGAGCATATTACAATAAACCGAACATTTTCTGTTGATATTTGACAACTCAAATGTCAGCGAACAAGTAAACACAAAAAATAAACAAAATAAAAACAATGTTGTTTAAATAACCAGCTGTTTTGTTTACCAGCTGTCAAATGAATATTGAATAAGCAGCTGAACTGCCTATATTATTGTGCTTGAACACATAAAATATTGTACTCAATTAACCGAATATTGACTCAATAAAAGTGCATATCTGAACATAATATTATCTGGGTAAAAGAGGTTTGGTTTACATGGAAAAAATCGCTCGAATTACTGTTGATTTTGCTCTTTTCGAGATGGGTAGTAAATATTATGTCATTCGCATCCTCAAGTACATACGCCATTCCTTGGCCATTTATGCTCGACAATTACTTTCTAATAATTTGCACCTTCCTTTTTCTGTTATGAGTAATCAAATGTAATATCAGACGACCAATTAACAATCACAAACATTCAAAGTCACTGGTAGGAATGGAGCACACGGCCTTTGCACTTGTAGTTTAGCACACTGCTAACTTGACTTCCCTTTAACTTTTAGGTGCTTTCGTTGGAGTGTGTTGTAATCCTGTCCCAAGGTAATTATCTCTTAAATATCACTGAATCATATTTATGATGGTAAACTTAAAACCGAGTTACAAGAATTGGCTAATATGCCGCAAAAATACGAAACAGCAACATGGTAGGCAAAATTACAAACTACTACAGTGACTCATATATGCCGAAACCATGAACTTCCTTCCTTTATTCTTAATTTCAGGATTTTATATTGAAAGATCCATATTGAAATTAAATTTCAGTATTTTGAGTATGAGTGAGTCAACTTATTGAAATTCAACTACTCTGATTTATTCGTACTCACTACAACACTGATTTATAAGTGTAGGTTGCAATGAGTATGAGTACAACGTTAACATCAAACTCCTAACAATCGAAATATGTTTGATTCATACGCCTACTCATTCAGATTCATAAATTTAGAAAAATACTTCTAATACTCATAAATGATTCGAGTGATTCGAATCATTCTTAAAAATTTACAGTCTTAGTTGTTGTTGCATTTACAAAAAAAGTAGAAAGAAAGAGGCAAAGACAGCAAGCAAAGCAAATACGCAACCTTCTAGTGAGTATTGTTGTGTTCGTACGCGAATAATACTTACTTTGTGGTTCTTTTAAATGTTGAGTAAAGGAGAGTCGAAATCGATAATATCATGCGTATTGTTAAGTATGAGTACGATAAGTACTTCAAACTTTGAATATGAGTAGTATGAGTATGATATTAAAATAAGTATGAATGCGTAAAGAAATTATGAGTGTGATTCGAATCTACTCATCTTTTTGAACACTCATTACAAAAAAAGAAAAAGACAGCAAGCAAAGCAAGCACACAACCTTCTAGTGAGTATTGTAGTGTTCGTAGGCGAATCATATTTATTTTGTTATTCTTGTAAAATATGAGTAGTATGAGCATGATATTAAAATAAGTATGAATGCATATGAGAGAAATTATGAGTATGATTCGAATCTACACATCTTATTTATTACGCATTGCTGATCTTTGTTCTGTACCCCATATTGACTTTAAGTACTCTAATAAGAGGTCCACCTAACTTAAGCTCTTTCAAATACATATACATCATTTTGGTTTGTTCTTGGAGTTTTTTATTTTGTGAGCGTGTAGTATACTGCTCAGTCTGCGATTTGGAAGATTACCTTCTGGCACTATTATCCATCAACACATTGTCGTGATTTTCACACGATCTGATATGCATCAGAGAGTGACTTTACTCCTAGTTCGTAGCTGTGTCCTTATTTGTAGATAGGAATGGTATTTACTTCCTGTCCAAGTTGAATTGGACACATATTTATACGGCGTAGACTTCCTCGCTCAGCAGCTTAAGTGTAATCAGACAAGGGCCGAGAAATTAATTGAAATCAAATTAATTGCGGCTGACTTCTCTTACCGCTCCACGAGAGCTATTTTATTTTCCTCATATTATGTACATTTGGGATATGTTTTATCGTTTAGACTAGATTTTTAGCCATTGAGAAAGACTGAGAATAGCGTTGTGTAACTGTTTAAAAGAAACCACACATAACATAACATAATTGGCCATTACAACCCTTTAATCAGGATTACGGCCTAGCTACTCAAATTTGCCATTCTAAATTACATGATGGCTAGGTTAGCGAGCCCCCTTATTATTTTATTACATCATTTACATGTGCTTGTGTAATATACATACGTAAAATACGTATTCGTGGTTTTTGGGTATGTAAATGTTAAGGGTACTTATGACTGAAGACACCACTGTATTTATTGCATCAGCTTATTCTGTTTTATATATATGTATATACAGTTTCTTAAATATGTAAACCTATTAAAACGGTTCTTTAATAAATACTTATTGTTATTCTATTTTCTCATCTTAAAGCATAAAGATCTTCGTGTTTTATTTTAACAGGTTATGGGCCCAGCACGTACCCAAAGCGAAATTTAAAAGTAAAATTTATTCGAATTTCTTGTATATTGTAATTATTAAGATGGAAGAAATTAAAATCAATAAGCTTGAAGGCGAGGAAGGCTGGACCTTATGGAAGTTTCAAATAAAAGTAGTCCTTAAAGCTGGTGGACTATGGGAAATTGTAAGTGGAGCTGTTCCGCAACCTGTAGCTGATGGTGAACTCAAAAAAAAATGGAATAAAGAAGATGCTAAAGCGCAAAAATATTTAGTCGTTTCTATGGGCGAGAAACCTCTTATGCATATAATAAACTGTGAAACTGCTGCCGCTATGTATGCTACCCTAGAAAGTGTTTACGAGCAAAAGTCTGAAACATCGATTCATTTACTACAGCAACAGTTTTTTCAATACGCAAAAGATACGGATGACAGTATTGCAATGCATATAGCGAAGTTGCAGAAAATTGCAAGGCAGTTAGAAGACCTTGGCGAAAAAATTTCTGAAAATATGTTGATAACAAAAATCCTAATGACATTGCCGGAACAATTTAACCATTTTTTTTCGGCATGGGAAGCAACTGAGAAAATTGAGCGAACTTTAAAAACCCTGACAGCACGTTTGTGTATGGAAGAATCTAGGTTAGGCGTGCAGCCAAATACACAAGGAGCTTTTGTAGCCAATCAAGTTAAAGGCGGTGGTGCTAGGAATGAAAATAGGAAGAAAGGAAAGTGCTTTCTTTGCAAGAAATACGGACATTGGAAGCGAGACTGCCCAAATAAGAAAAACCGAGAAAAATTAACACATTATGATGCCTTTGTAAGTGAGGTTATGTTTATGCAGTCGAACTTATCACATGAGAGCAGCTGGTACATGGACTCCGGTGCTAGCGACCACATGTCTCATCATAAAGAATGGTTCCATGAGTATGTAAAGTTTGAAACTCCAAGAGATGTTCGTATTGCTGATGGTTCCGTAGTACAGGCGTATGGTAAGGGCAAAATTCAGATAGAGGCATATAATGGCAAGGAATGGAACGCTAAGTATTTAGCTGATGTACTATATGTTCCTAAAATTAAAATTAATTTGTTTTCATCCAGTGCATGTTTAGATAAAGGCTATTTGTTGATAGCGGAGGGAACTAAATGCAGTTTTAAAAAGGAAGGAAAGGTGTTTTTAATAGGTGTGCGAGAAAATACAAAATTATTCAAGCTTTTTTTAAAGGTTAGAAACATGGCTGCTATTGCAAATTTTAGCGAGAAAACTGTATCACTGCAACTTTGGCATGAACGCATGTGTCATCAAGCTAAAGATCATGTGAAAAGCATACTAACTCAACAAAATATTTCATTTAATGATAATAATTTTTTTTGTGAGGGATGTGTTCTCGGTAAGCAGCATCGTATGCCATTTCATAAGAGCGAAAATAGAGCTAAAGTACCAGGTGAACTTGTTCATACTGACCTATGTGGTCCTATGCAAGAGATGTCATACGGCGGTGCGCGGTATATGTTATTATTTCGTGATGATTTTTCTAATTATCGATGCGTCTACTGCATAAAATCAAAAGCGGATGTTGCAGAATTTATTGAACTTTTTTTTGATAGAGTTGAAGCCGAAACTGGAAAGCGAGTACAGTGTCTGCGCTCCGATAACGGATTGGAATATATTAACAAAAATGTAGCAGATATACTTCGTAAAAGAAAGGTAATTCATCAAAAATCAACGCCATATACACCGGAGCATAATGGCCGGGCAGAAAGGGACATGAGGACGATAATTGAAGGCGCACGGTCTATAATTCATGCCAAAGAATTGAGTTTAAAATTCTGGGGCGAAGCAGTACAGAATGTCGTATATACTCTTAATCATACGGGTAAATCTCAAGTTAACAAAAAGTCACCATTTGAATTGTGGTTCAACAAAAAACCTGATTTATCTGTGCTTCGAGTTTTTGGATCGGAAGCTTTTGTGCATGTTCCACAGGAAAAACGAAAAAAATTCAATGCGAAATCCAAGAAAGGTGTGTTTGTTGGTTATGAAGAAAATTGCAAAGGCTATAGGATTTGGATTCCTAATGAAAGAAAAATTGAAGTTTCTAGGGATGTTATCATCAATGAAATTTCCAAAACGGCAATATATGTACCTGAAGACAATGCTGAAGTAGAATATCCAGTGCAAGAAGCAACTGCAAATGCTGACAAACATGAAAACGTAATTGATAATAATGACGATTTTTCAATTAAAAGCCTAAATTGTGGTGACACAAATGATAATTTGGAGATACGTAAAATTGTAACACGTTCAAAAAGCAGAGAGATTGGGGATAAAGCTACACTTAGCTATGTGTATGTTGCGGAAGCTGATGAGCCGGATTGTTATGAAAAAGCGGTGTCCGGTAACCATTGTTCGCAGTGGAAGCGTGCCATGGATGAAGAGTTTAACTCGTTGATAATAAATCAGACTTGGTCATTGGTGAATTTACCAAAAGGCAGAGCAGCAATTTCAAATAAATGGGTCTACAAGGTTAAACGTGGCAAAAAACGAGAAATCGAACGCTATAAGGCGCGTCTAGTAGCTCGTGGTTTTACGCAGAAGTATGGCACGGATTATTTCGAAACTTTTAGTCCTGTTGCAAAATTCACATCCATAAGAATGATTTTTGCCATGTCAGTTGAACTTGACATGATCGTAAGGCAATTTGATGTGAAGACAGCATTTCTCTATGGCACTCTCTATGAGGAAATTTACATGCATCAACCGATAGGTTATGAAGATGGAACTGACAGAGTTTGTAAGCTAAACAAGAGCCTGTATGGTTTAAAACAAGCTTCGAGATGTTGGAACCAGAAATTTACTCAAATGCTGAAGAATTTTAATCTGAAGGTCAGTGCAGCAGATCCATGCGTTTTTATCGGCAATTCCAACGATGCGAAACTGATTCTTGCGATTTACATTGACGATGGCATCATAGCAGCGCAATCAACAGAAGCACTTTGTAAACTAATAGATCACCTTAGAAGAGACTTCAATATTAAAGTTTTCGATTCGATATTTTACCTGGGCATGGAAGTTATCAAAAAACCTAATAAAATTGTTATACAACAAAAAATGTATGCAACAAAAGTGTTAGAACGTTTTGGGATGATCGAAGCCAAGCCTGTTGCAACTCCAGCAGAAGGTGGTAATTTAAATACAGAAAATAGTCAAGAAGTGCAGTACCCATATCGAGAAGCTGTTGGATCCCTTATGTACCTGTCTACAGTTACGCGACCTGACTTGGCTTATGCAGTATCATACGCAAGTCGTTTTCTCGACACTTATAAGAGCGAACATGTCATCTTGATTAAGCGAATTTTCAGATATCTGAAGGGAACTCTTAATGATGGTATTTTGTTTGCAAAAGGGAATAATTTGTCTTTGGCTTGCTACAGTGATTCGGATTTTGCTGGTGATACGGCAACCAGGCGCTCAACTTCTGGTTATGTGATCATGTTTTGTGGTGGGCCTATTTCATGGTCGTCAAAAATCCAGCAAACAGTCGCTCTCTCAACAACCGAAGCAGAATATATGGCTGCTTGTGAATCAGCCAAAGAGCTGATTTGGGTTCGAAGATTGTTAGAGGAAATATCTGAAATTTCCACAGTACCAGAATTATGTTTAGATAATCAAAGTGCAATTAAATTGGTAAAAAAATCCACAATACCACAAGAGAACCAAACATATCGAGGTCAAAATTCATTTCATCAGAGAGGTATATGAAAATAAGGGTTTTGTACTTAAGTACGTTCCATCGAATTTACAATTAGCTGATATTTTTACGAAGCCTCTAAGAAAGTTAAATTTTAGTAACTTAAAGTCACTCTTAAATGTGTGCTCTTTTCCTGTAAATGAATAATCTGAGCAATAAAAGTGGAAGTGTTAAGGGTACTTATGACTGAAGACACCACTGTATTTATTGCATCAGCTTATTCTGTTTTATATATATATACAGTTTCTTAAATATGTAAACCTATTAAAACGGTTCTTTAATAAATACTTATTGTTATTCTATTTTCTCATCTTAAAGCATAAAGATCTTCGTGTTTTATTTTAACAGTAAAGAACTTTTTATTTGACTATGACCTTAACGTGGGATCATTTTAACTTTGTCGATGCTATTCTTTCACAAGTTATTTTGCTTTAAGCAGGACAACATGAAAATGCGTAAAGCTACGGACACATCGTCCCTCCACATCAGCAAACTTTTTGGCCTTGTCTTGTCTATGGTATTTCCACACTGCTGAATTTTTTTATTACAGAAACTCATCCTTGTTATGTATACCAGCATACCAGCAAGGGTACGGGTACTTTCATTTGCTTTGTAGAGAGAACACAGGTATGATTTTCGGGCTATTAAATATGAATGGGACATATGTACATACATATATGTATGAATATTTATGTAAAATGTGTTTTTTACAAGGCTTTAAAAATGTTAAGGTAATAGACATCGTCGTAAAGTTTTTAGCAATTGGATTGGCCGTGATTAGAGTAATTTACATTTTATAAGACTTACTTTCTATTCTATGAATTTTTATTATTTTAGAAATTGATGCAAGATATTAAAGTATATACATACATATGTATGTATGTAATAATGCCAAAAAAAAGCGATATTTTTATGAGGAAATAATACATGTTTTTGTTTCAATTGCATGAGTTTTAGCAAACTGTTTGGAAGTGTGGACTCGTTTTTTTATGGTATAAACACCATTCATTGGATACAGCAATAAACACGGACATGGTACTTTTGAATGGTTATCGTAATAAAAATGTGCTTGAACCTACATATATGTATTTGAAATCGTTTAAATCCTCGTTTAAAATCCTCTAATAAGGTCGTAGTGGATACATTTTGAAATTACGTTGTTTTAATTTTGCAACACAAGACATTATGTTTACGTTGTGGAAGGAAATTATAGTTCAAAGCCTTAAATTCTTTAGGATGGAATATCTTCCTTAGGGTGTTTAGAATGGTCTTTGAGTTTCTGTTTTAATTTTATGGCAAAATACTATAAAATATCCTGATTTAGATTTTATTCCAATTCCATAATAAAACTTCTTATGCTATGTTCAGACTTACACTTTTATTGAGTCAATATTCGGTTGTTTGAGAACAACATTTTAAGTGTTCAGACATAATAATATATACAGTTCAGCTGCTTATTAAACTGGCTGAATGAATTCTTACTGACTGGTTGGCCGCTCTGTCTGGCCTTTTTATATGTCCGCAAATTTAATATGCCGAACATTCTTGAAGAAGAATTTTAGTTTTAGCAGCTATCAAGGCTTGGGTTTTGTATAAAGAGAGGGCTCAAGTAAATATTTCACGAAAAAATTTTATTTTCCAATTGGCTGAAGAGCTAAGAAATAAATATAGAGAAGAAGTCGAGAACACTTCTATTCCAATAACAGAAATTCATGCTACTGACGCACGGAAAAATTGTCAAGTTCAACAATCACGTAAAAGAAACAGATCTTCAAACTATTGTAGTAAATGTAAAAGAAATGTTTGCGGAAAATGTGTTTCAAAAAGAGAGTATATATGTAAAACATGTTTTCCATGAATTTGTTGATAATGAAAATGTCATTTAAATTGATTTGGAAATATTTTCTTTGGAAAACACGTCAATTTTCTTGTTTGAGTCAAATTGGCTCACTTCAGTAAAAATAGGTACTTAATCAACATCCGTAAATTTAGTGTTAAAAAATAATTTAGTATCATATACCAAATTGCACTGGCAAGTAATTATTAGTAGACCGTACTAATAACTTTAGAGCAGATCGAAATTGCTAAAGAAAAACCCTTTTCCTTTTGCTGCTATTTATCATGATGGTAAATAATCTAAATATTGTGTTAATAAACAAAACCTGATTATAATACGCAAATTGTATCAGCTATGGCCATTATCTACATCTGTTTCGTAAAAGATGTAGAACAGTGGGTTTGCTGAATACCATAAATGGAAAACAGGATAAAATTGTTATAACTTATGTATTGAATTTGTGTAATAGTTAAATTATATTTCATAACTCCGTTTAAAAATATATTTTACCAAAGAAATAATAGATTGAAAATTATTCCACAAGACTCGTAAATTGCTAACGATTCCAAAGTGCAACATCAGAGATAATTGTTTGTCTATTTGGCTGCGTCACATTTACTGCAAACGTTTATAGCCACATTTATTCGAACATAAAAGAAAAAGAAAAAAATTAGAAAACATATCTTATGCGATTTAGAAAACATTAATGATTAATCTGTTACAAAAAAAAAAAAAAAACGTTTAAAGATCGAATAAAAATTAACAAAATAAAAAAGCGAACAATGTAGTGCTTAAAAGAATCTAACAACATGCTTCAAACATTGCTTACATTTATAATACCAAGACAATAAAGATTTATAAGTACATTTACACTTACATATACATATGTCTAGGATATACCATGTATACAAGTATTTGTTGCACATACCATTACTGAATTCTTTTGCAGCTATACCAAATTTTGCACTGCCGACTAATAAACTGCAAACCAACAAAGCAAAATCAAATTTGTTTACATATGCAGTTTTGCAAGTTTCGCTTTTATGTTACTTTTCTTTCTTTCTTTCATTATGGGCCGTTATTGCAACTTGTCGTTAAAGTTGGGTTTAGTTAATGGTAACTTTAGCTAAAGAGAAGTTTAAAGTCAACTTTAACTTTTTTTTCGTTATTACAACCTATTGATAAAACAAAGTTAACTTTTTTAAAAAAACCACTGCGCCGGAGCATTGTCGTAACACTGCTCATTTAAATAAGTTTTTTTTAAACGCAGTGGCAACAATGGGCTTCTTTTTTTATTGTATTTGATCATTTTGTTTATATTTGAAGTTACCATATTGAAAATAATATATAATACGGCAAGCTCAAACATAAACTTAACTTTAAAAGTTACCGGTAGGACGATCCTACCTTTAGCTTAACGCTCACTTCTATCTTATTGGCTACTCATAACAATGAAAAACAATTTATCTGCCTGTTAAAATCCTTCCTTTAGTTAATGGCAAGTTGTAATAATGACCCTAAGTTGTGATAACGAAAAGAAGTTAAAGGTGACTTTAAAGTTTACTTAAACTACTTAACTAAACCTAACTTTAACGGCAAGTTGTAATAATTATCATTATTCTTGCAATTCGTTAAAAGAAAAAAATGAAGAACATTTTAATTGAAGTTCAAAATAAAATAGTCACTCTAGCTGAAAGAGATTATTCTTTAAGGACAGATGCTGGAAAAGTTAGAGTTTCTTATCGGACAGTACTTTGAAGCATAAAGGAGAGATGTAAAGCATAGCAAAAATCCTGAAGGCCGCCCAAGTTTTCAAAATGATGGTGACAGTCGGCTAATGAAACGAAGTCAGTATTCTGAAAGCAGCAGCAAATGCTAGTAGTGTGAGTGACGCGCATTGCAAAGAAGCGGCCTAGTTTCAACAGTTAAACAGAAACTAACAAAACTGGATAAATGCTGCTAAAGAACATTTAAGCTTTGTTTTTTATTTTAAATGAAGTAATTTTACTTAAAAATTTTTTTTTTTTTTTGTTCAATTGGAAGATCATCAAAATTAATATTTAACATATGGATTGTTTTCTTTTTATTTTAATAAATAAAATGCAAATATAGACATCATATCTTTTTTACCACTTTTGCTCGCCAGTGTACATATTTTCTTTGTGTAGACTTTAAGACTTATTTCGAAGTTTTCCACTGACATTTTTCAAACGAAAAAAAACCCCAGAAGATGAAAAACATACTGCTGCTTATCCATGCACATGTATACACGTCTCTAAATGTCTATGTATAAGTTTAACGAGACTCAATAAATGGACTAAGATGCATGTGTGTGTGTTTAACAGTGTCAAATACTTTTACTCTACAAAATGCATTTAAATTCCTATGCAACTTTTTTGAATCATTTATAGCAGTCTTATACTCAACTGGATGATAAACACATTCGAGTTCAAGTCGAATTTTATTCGATGTACTAGCTGTACCCTGCGCGCTTTGCTGTACTACAAACTAAAATAAATTTGAAGGAAAGACATTAGACAAATATCCAATTAAGTTTGAATCATTTTATTGATTTTGTTTCCCGTTGTCCAGATGATTCAGACGAACGGGCCTGAGTAGTACGCATTCGATCAAGTGATTCATTGTTCAAGTGATTCATGCGAACGGATCTGTGCGGCATGTACTCGAAGATTTTTCAGTCTCAATGCTGATTCTGAGGCTAGTAATGCTCTTTTCTTTTCTTTTCAACACAGGATCAAATGCACAGTTTACGATTTAATTAATTTTGAAGAATTTTCAGTGGCGCCACCTGTCGGAAATTGGTTATACCAACTTAGAAACCTTCGTCGGCTCATGCGCAACAACTTTGCTAAAGATTAAATGCATAGTTTACGATTCCATAAAGTACATTCATTTTTATATACATATATAGATAATTTAAACTTGAAAAAAAAATAAATAAAACAAAAGTCTACGAATTTAATTTTGGTTATATTTTTTCTTATTTGGTGAATTTTTTCACAAATGTTGGTTACAAAATTTTTTTCTTTCCCTTCTATCTTTCCCCCCGCGTCGTTCTTTACACTTTATTTTCTTTGGTTTTATACATCAAGAATCACAGATAGCATACTTGTAGGGGTAACTACTATGCGTATGAGTAATATATTTCAAATGCAATTAAATATTAAGTATGTAGTATGTAGCATACGTGGGCATGGCCCCTCGCTTATTTGGAATATCAACATAAAAAGTAGCCTATAACTCCTTCCAGACATACAGGAAGATACTGTGAAAATTTCAAGAAAATCGGTTCAGCCGTTTAATCGTCTATAAACTTCAAACATACAAACATTCAAACATACAAACATACAAACATACAATCAAACACACATTCATTTTTATATATAAGATAACAGTTTATTCAAGTTTAAGTTAATCTGAATTTTTTAATAATAATAATTTCTAGTTGCATTTAATTTTTGTGTATACATAAGATAATGCAAGAGGGAATCGACGTTATTTAGTGGAAAATCATAAGCATGTCGATCTCTATAGTTTTATCACTCTTGAGTGAGTAGACGAGAGTTCATTGTTTATTGTAAATCTCAACAATAAAATGCATCAAATCTGTCATTTGATGTTAAATGTAAACCGTAGGTCATGGCGCAATAAAGGTGGTATGAGTAGCTAAGCTAAAGTAAAGGCTGCTACTGTCAATAAAAATGTATGTTAATACTAGCTTCAAGAATAAACTATATTTTTATGACGTTGTCTCCTTTCTAAAGCCAAAGAAATTTTATTCAAGTTGAAGGCTAAGGCATCGGATCCAATCACATTAAACTCCATTGAAAATTCAATTGATAAACTTTCTGTACTTTCTCTTTCTATCGAGTGTATGAAATGTTTTAATGTATGCTTCATAGCCTTCCACATATATTTGGGTCCAAAACTCATTCTTCTTGGAAATCAACCACTGCTTTTCGTATCGATCAGACCAGCACCATCGCTTTCTATCATATTAAAACTTAAGTACAAAAACTTGAAATACGCGTATAGTTCCATTCTCCTTCTATCATATTCTCTGTGACATTTTCCGAATTAGCGAGTTTAGTTCCATGGCAGATGGCTCGACTTGTCATCGATTGCACTGGAAGAAGCTGTGCTCTCTGAATTAAAAATAGATGAAGTCGCCGTAGTTTAGTAAGTAGTGTATTGGCTTATTAGAAGTGTGGCCACTCCGGCTCAACAAAACGAAATATGAAAAATATTTCTTCGGCGGCTGACTTTCAGCAGATTTCTGGCAACAACTCTGAGAGTAAAAAAAATTGCCTTGAAAAGTGTTTAAAAAAAAATATCCCTTTGGAGTGGACTTTAAATTGTGGGTCCCACTACTCATGTATACAAATAGCACTCACAACATAAATGGTGTGAGAAGCTAGGTCGTATGTATGTATGTAAATATAAATATTGTTACGAATATGAAAACAGTGTAACATTGTTTAACATTAAAATGATAAACAAAGGCTACAAGAACAAAAAAACATGAGAATGAAAGAAGAGGGGATAGACAAGTAAGCGAGAACGCAACAACAAACAACGTGAACAAAATACACAAACAACAATGAAACCGCGATAGAGTTCTCGAGAAGACGAAACCACGAACATTCGATTTCAAGAACCTATATCAGACTTTATGCGTGGGCTTATAGAAAGGCAAGACTAAGCAGGCGACGAGTAGTAAGAATTCAGTCAGTCTTGTGTGAAGAGAACAGCCGTGGTTTGAAGATCTGCGTTGTAAGGACAGAAGAATAGCTAACATGCAATTATTGTTGTATACGTCAAGTTATTAACAGTGGCACACAAAAATAGTGCGAACTCATATTTTAAACGTTTTTAAAAAGGTTAAAACTTAACAATACGTTAAATTTCATATGATATTACAAAAAGATTGTCTGGTATTGATCCATTCTAAGTTACGCTATAAAGCAGCACTTCCAAATGATAAAATTAGAGCATAGCGTGGATTTTATTGCAAAACTGTCTTAGATTTTAAAGGTATTAAAAATCCCGGGAATACGTTGAAAAAAACAGCAGGAGTGGGTGATTAGACAGTTCCGTCTGTCTGCTAAGAATTCAAATAAATTTTTTGCATACCGCTGGCAAGTTATTTATCTATGGAAGCATGAAATAACAATGACAATTTATCTAATTTCAAAACTAAGGTATCTTTTTATGCCTCATCAACATCAGGAAATCGTTCGGCCTTCGGTGTTGTTTAAATATTACGTGGAAGCAATATTATATAATTTGTGAGGTGTCCTTCATTTTTAGGCGAATCTGATCACAGTAGTCTAAGATGTTACGAGTCAGAGCAATTGAAAGTTTTTGCAAATACTTCGCAATCTGTGGTTGCATAAACTTAGATATCATCAGTGTTTTAAATAGTTTTGACCGTGTTGGTAATAGACTTATAGGCAAATAAGACCCCGATTTTGTTTTATCCATGCAAGGCTAAGGTATCACTTTAACTAGAGTGGCCTTCCACTCTCGAGGGTAATATTCGAATCGTAAAATTACGTTGAAGATAAAAGTAGGAGTCGTTATCTTTATAAGCATCTTGTTGCTGATCTTATCAATTCTAGAGCATTTTATGTGACTAAGTTGGGCAATAGTTCTCTGAATATCGCTAAACTCGAATAATATTTCACAGTCAATGGAAAATTAGATGAAAGCAGTGTCATTTTTGGCCCATCGCCATCGGAGCTCTGTAAAGGACGTTTAAAGCCTTTTAAGACTTCTATCTGCGCGCCACAATGAGTAGTTCGGCTCTGGAGTAGTATTAAGGCTTTCCAAATATTTTCCAGATTCCAGATGTTCTTTAAGACGTTTTGGGCATTCCTCAAGCTTGCTTTGGGCCACATCCTTCGAGCTCTTCTTTTTTGAGCAATTAACCAACTAATCAAATAAATATTATGTAATTGGTATTGTTTGGCGTTTTGCAATAGGAAAGTGAAATAAAACAATAAAAATAAATAACAGAGAATATCTTAAGCCATTTCTTTTTAAATTTCCGCTCTCACTTGCGTTTTCGGTGACTCTGTTGGCCCTAATAATCTCGATGAACCACACAGACCACAACTTGACGGATTTTACGTCGTGGCTTGGGCTTGCATTTGTGCAAAATTTTATGAAGCCTGGAACTGAGGTTAAACGTCCATCAACGACATGTGCTTGCTAAGTAGACTTTGGGTCGTTAGCAACTCAGTTAAATTGTCATGGAAAAATAATCTTCAGCTATGAGGCCAATTTCTGAATGAATGATAATGTAAACCCACAAAGTTATCGAATTTGGGACCGGTCGCTCTATATGGCGATAATTACCAACTTTTTTCGGCTTAAATTAAATGATCTGGACAACATCAAGATGTGATGTCAACAACACAGCGCTACTTGCCAAACAGTTCATGCCACATTGGATTATCCGCACAAGCGATTTGAGAGCGTGGTTATCTCAAATGAAGTCGATGTGAACTGACCATCGAGTACACTTTTCCCATCCCTTTTATCATCTAAACGCACAGATAAAATTGCAGATACGCTTAGTTTTAAATCTGCCGCATGGACAAGTCGGACCATAATCCTTATATTCAAATATCTCTACAGATAATCAAATGACAATTAAGGTAATATCATCCAGGAATGCGGGATCAAAGACCGAAGTGTAAAAATTCGATTAAAAATTCTTTCAGACATGGTGCGTATTATATGGGTAACCATTCATTATGGAGTGGGAAAGTGAATATTCTGGATAATAGAGCCAGAGCCAACCAATGGATAACCTAATGCCTTCCAGTGCACTAAAGACGAAGCTGAAAAGGTGATCGGAGACGTGACATCGAGTACGTCATATTGAGATGGTGGGAAATGATGAATGCAGGGCATGCGGTGATAAATTCGTAAATTCGTGATCAAAATATTTTGAAGATGACACTATAAGAGATATAATTCGTCTCAGAGGAGTGAACTGGAAAAGGTTAAGTAAGTTTGTACAAGTTACAGACTTCTTACAGAAAGTGAAGTGATATTGTCTAATATTGAGCACATAACAAGGCTTAGGTGTACATACATGAGAGCCTTCGTTGGTCTCTTCTTCTTCAACCTACCTATTAACCTACCTTTCTATGTTTTTGAGTTAGAAATTCTTGCCGAACGGTGTAATTCTTACTTCATACGCACATATGTACATATATGCACTACTACCTGAATTTATCAGAGACTTGCAGAGATTTGCACTTTTATCACAATCTTGGTAACCAGTTAAATTAGTCAGAATTCCGTGAGATAACTTGTTTTGGAAATCGCTGCTGCAATTAATCGATTATAGCACGCGCGGTATGACTGATAACTCCGTCTTTTGAGGCTATATCTTTCTGTTACGAATGTTGATCACAGTCACAGGCCTCATCCGCAAAAATGTAAGTGCTGACGCTAACAGTTCACTGATAAAAGTGATGGAAGTTCGTGCTTACTATAGAAAGTAAAGTGGTATTCTTTAATGGTAAGCTCACAACAAGCCTACATCATGGACTGGTTGTATGTCGATTGGCATGAATTCCTTGGTTGGTCTCCTTTCTTCCAATCTACCTATCAACCTGAAATAAATTTGGGTTTTGCAAAAAATTATTCCTGGTAATTCCATTGCCATGTTAAGATAAATCCATTGATGAAATAAATTTTATTTGAATAAGATATTATATTGAAAGAAATTCATGTAATCTGGGTTGCGTTTGCGGTTACTATTAGTTGTGAATTTAATTTGTGCCAAATGCTGTGTAAATTTATAAGTATAAATTTGTTTAAGAATTATATTACTCGTGTAAATATGATTTTTTTACATTCGATGTTACAAAGTCTTTAAACAAATTATGATATTCACGTACATATTTTTGGTTTGTAAAATAAACAAGAGTTTCTCTTTAATTTTTGTTTTCTTATTCTATAGCTAAAAAGCTTTTCCAGCCAAAGTGAAACGTACAAAAACTGACCTTCAAGTTTATTTAAATTCATTGCCAAAAGCCAAAAACAGTGTTACTCTCATACTTTTGTATATATAGAACTATTCTTATTTTTCGAACCAGCAAAAGCTACACATTAATACTGGTTCATGGCTAAGAACCAACAGATTCAATAGAAAAAGACAGTGTTTCCTTTAAAAAAACATAAATCGTGATAAAAGATAATAATTAAAACAAATTATTTATAGACAATCTTATAACTGATTTAAACTTGTGATTATGCATTCCATGCATTCCTCTTTTTGGACTTTAACCCACACGCTTTACGCTAATAGAGTAGAACTTCACCCAATATATTACCTAACTACTGATAACCTAGGTGTTAGGTTACTTCAAAAATGTGACTATAAATTTGGGACAATAACAATTGAATTGAATTGTAAAAGCGAGAGTAACATCCCGTAAAACTCACTGTTTGGAGTGAATTTTGGGCTGGTGAGGTCATCGGGCCATATTTTTTGAAAACAACATTGGTCAGCCGATCACAGACCACGCGGAGCACTATAGATAGGCCTGAACTAGATAATCTGGTTCCAAAACTCATCATTTCGCATTGCAGCAATTTGAAGACATGGTCACCGCTCGTAGAAATCATACGATTTATTCCCGTTAAACGTTTTCTTTTCGGGGGGATGCCAAAGGCAAAATTCAGCCTGATTTATGCACTAGAGTAAAGGATAATTAGAAATTTCGAATGCGCTCCACCGAGACAAGATGTGGCTTACATTGTTATTCTTTACAATAAAGACATAAATAGGTTTGTCAACCAAATGTTTTCAGTCAGACATAATGTGCTACAAAATACATCACACATTCACCAGGCTCTAGCTACTATTTTCGAAAAAGACACATATTATCGGTAAGATCGTAGATACATTCAACAGCAAAGGGAACTTTACTATTTCCTTAACTTATTTACACCGCAATGCCATTATTAAGGGCGTACAGGAAGGAAATGTATCGATAAAAATGCATTATGTAATGCATTAGTAAATATACGTAAGAACTACGGCAGTCGCTATTGTTTAGTAAGTAGATATGAGCCCCAGATCAATTGTAAAACGAAACACGAAAAAATATTTGTTCGGTGAATTCCTCTTAAGAACTCTGAGGGAAAAATAAAAAGATCTTGAGAAGTTTCTCAGAAATCCGTCGTTCGGAGACCCCATTAAACTGAAGGTCCCGCCACTCACGAGTGAAATTAACAAAACCGGCATGTGTGGTGTGGAAAGCTATTTTGTGATTTGGCTAATGGTTGCAACGACCTATTCAGAAAGTAATTGAATACTATAGAATAGGGACAATTGGGCAATTCAAATAAGCCCTTGTATCGTTGTATTCATTGTATTGTTGGACGATTATACAACACGCTGCACGCTTGTTGTTCATGATTTTCATATAAAAATCCGATAATCTTATACACATTTTTTCATATGTCTTAGGAAGTTGTATTGGTTTCATGCTATCAGTTTATGTAAATGCCAGTAATAAAGAAGAAGAATAAAATACAATAAATTTTCTATGTAACTTGAGTTAACAATTAACATATCAAAATTATAATTGTTCGCATAGGTAATTAATTAATTTACCTTTTTTCGTAATATTTTTCATTTTGTTGCTTGAAAATCAAATTGTGAATACTGGTCTTCTTCTTCTTCTTATCGTTTTTGGACGTTTGAAATACGAAATACACAATAGAGCATAGCACTGAGCATTCACAAACAAAAAGTGTATTCAATACAACATACACGATACAAAGTCATGTAAATTAGCCATATGTGTTTTGGTTGGATTGTGTTCTATTATCAGCAGTTAAATTAGCATTGTTTCCGAAGTTGCTGGCTTTGGGAATTTTGGAAACAGTGTAATCTTATACTGTAGCGCGGGGAAAACTACCAGGGCACAACTGTAAGAAAGATGCTTAAACTGTAAAAATAGTACAAAGAGAAAGAAAGTGAATAAAAAAAGGAAAAAAAAGAGGAAATATGTAGAGCCACAATGTATGCCGTACGTATTTTTAAGTTACAAGGTTTCTAGAATTTTCAAAGATTTTTGTTTTTATATTTTATTTTTATATTTTTTTGCTTATTTTTGTACTTTTATATATATATTTTCAGCTTTTTCATTTAGTTTTGTTCTGTTATTTCTATGAGAATGAGATTCTTTTATTTTATATTTTTATGTTCTCTTTTTTTTGTATAATTTTTCGTAGAACGTTCAGTTCTAGTTTTTTTATGATATTGGAAGTTACATACACACTTATATTTTTAAATAAAATGACCAAGACAGGCAAAACAAAATGTGGACTAAAAAGATAGAGAGACTATTATATAATTTAATGAAACGTTTTAAATGAGAATGTTTAAATCAAAAAGGAGCATATGTCTATAAAACTTTAAGTAAATATTTTCAAAGAGCGATATGTATTGATGTATTAAATCAAATCTGTATGGCAAGAGATCAAACGCATATACACATCTAAATAGGTTTTATCAAAATGAGCAGCAGGACAATTAAAAGTTTTATGATATTGTTACGAAATGAAAATGATGTTATCGTTTAGCACTAAAATAATAACCAAAAGCTACCAAATGTAACCAATGGACTTGTTTACATGATAACCGAATAAACAAAAATATAGGAACAACAAAAAACAAAGCAAAAAGGGATGAACAAGTAAATAAACAGGTAAAAACAACACTGCAAGGACAAAATGTTTACATTTATGGAGATTTCGCGAAGGCAAAGTCATTCTCCTTCAAGAGCATTTATCAGACTGTTTACCTTGTGATATAAAAGACAAGACAAAGCAGACAACGAGTTCAGAAGGAATCAGTCTTGTATGAAGAGGTGTTGCGTGTGAAGAGAATAATTGTGGTCTGAAGATCTCCGGTGTAAAGATCTAACGAACAACTGCTGGTATGTACCAGAGATCAGCAATGAATCGTTTTTTCGCTACTGATAAGTACTCATGAAATTTTGATTTTGAGTAAGTCAACAGAATTGAAATTCAACAACTCTTATTCATTCGTACTCACTACAACATTGATTTATAAGTATAGGTTGCAATGAGTATGAGTACAACATTGTCATCAAACTCATAACATTCAAAATATGTTTAATTCATACGCCTACCCATACAGATTCCTAAATTTAGAAAAATACTTATAATACTCATAGATGATTCGATTCATTCATCAAAATTTACAGTCTTAGTTGTTGTTGCATTTACAAAAAAGAAGAAAGAAAAAGACAAAAACAACCAGCAAAGAAAACACACAACCGTGTAGTGAGTATTGTAGTGTTCGTAGGCAAATCATATCTATTTTGTAATTCATGTAAATGTTGAGTAAAGAAGAGTCGAAATCAACAACATCATGCGTATTGTTAAGTATGAGTACGACGAGTACCTCAGACTTTGAATATAAGTAGTATGAGTATGATATTAAAGTATCAGTATCGTTATGAGTATAATTCGAATCTACTCATATTTTTGAATACTCATTGCTGAACTCTGGTGAGTATGCGGAAGAATGTAAGGAAGAATAACAAATAAAGCAAATTGTTGTTGTTTAAATCAAGTTGCATACAGTGGCACACGGAATTGTGTGAACAATAAAGAATTGATTTAGCACTAAACACAAATTTATTTTTATTTTGTTGCAATGTACGTACGTCATATCTTAAACGTTTTTAAAAGGGTAAAAACGTAACAATATTTTCAAATAACATAAGAATGACAATAGATTGTAAGGAATACGATATGAGAGTGATTTTCTGTTAGATGAAACATTTGTAATGATAGTGAATTAGTCATTTTATTTCAAAATTGAAAAAGATAACAAAACTAGAAAAAACCAATTAAATAAATTTATTTTATGACACGAAAAAAAAATTGGTACTCAACTACAGGACTACGGTTCTCCGCTAACGAAAGTACTTTTGCTAATTTAACAAGTAAAGATCATGTAAAATTTAACATCCAAGCATAAAATAATTGATAACGGTTTATTCTGTTTTTTAACGAAAATTTAAGAAATTCATTATGATGTTACACAGGAACCAGTGCCTACCAAATTTTTATCGATTTAGCAATGAAAAGATTTTCGTTCTCAATATTAATATTTTATTTAAATGCATCCAAAGAAGATGCAAATAAAAATTAAGTGTAGAAAATGTGTGGAAGAGTGTGGCAAATGTTTGATAAAGCATATAATTCACTTTCTACAATAAATAAAATAAATCACAAAACAAAAAAAAAACAATTTTAAATAATGAAGTTTGAAAACGAACGTGTATATTTTATAAGACAGGTAAACCATATAAAAATCCAACGTTGAATATACATACCTATGAGGTAAATATGATGATAATAAAAAATAGAAATTCGTCAGCAAACTTACTGTACGAAATAATAAAAAAGAAAAGAAAAAAATAATAAAATCATAAATAAAGTAGTTTTTGTTGAATACGTATTTTCATGTCCTTAACAAGTAACAAACTTTTATTACAGTTCTTTTGGAATGCATGCATGTGTTTCAACAAAATAAATTAAAATATGGAAGTAAATTAAAAAAAAAATGGAAAGAAGAGTTTTCATTTTTATTTTGTGAAACTTAATGTTTTTCATTTGTCTTTAGGTAAAAACCTACATGCACATTAATGTATGTAGATTTCGTAAAGAAACCCTTTAAGAATTGCCACAGTACCAACGTATTTTACGTTTCAGAATCCATTCCATATGATGAGAATTATTTAAAAAAAAAATTTTACAAGTGTTATAATATGCTAAAGTAGTTGCCTTAGTCTAGTAGATAGTGTGTTCGCTTATTAGACGAAAAGTTCGTTCGAGCCCCAGGCCGAAATATGAAAAAAAAATATTTCTTCGGCGACTTCTCTCAGCAGATTTCTGGCAAAAACTCTGGGAGTAAATAAACCTGCCATGAAAAAGTTTCCCAAAATCAGTCGTTCGGAGTCGACGTTAAACTGTAGGTCCCGCCACTCAAGTATAGAATTAAGGCACACAACATGAGTGGTGTGAGAAGCCAGGTCATAATCCAGACTGAAGGATTGTAATGGCCAAATATGTATGTAGAATATGCTAAAATTGTTGCAGCATTTATAAAACCTCCAAACTGTTAAGATTGAGATAACCAAAACGAGCATATACAACAAAAAGAAACTGAGCCACTGCGTTAAAAAGCTTGTTTAATTCAGCAGTTTTATTGACATTGCTCCGGCACTACTATATTTTTGAAAACAGTTAAATTTATTTTATCTGTAGGTTGTAACGAAAATAAGTTAAAGGCAACTTTACAGTTCGCTTTACCTAAAGGTACCTTTAACTAAACTCAAGTTTAACGGCAAGTTGTAATTATGATGTCTGACGTGGGATGCGAACCCAGGCTTTACGTCTAATAAGCGAACACACTACCTACTAGACTACGGCGACTTCAATTTCGAATCTAATATTTTCTATTTATTTTGCATTGTGATATGTTTTGACCATTACAAACTATATAAATACATTTTAATTCCTTTTATTTGTTCTGAAATATTTGTGCAGATCATCATGGCATATTTACATACATTATCATGAAAATTGTGAATCGGCATGTCTTATAGGTTTTTGGTAAAAGAGAATTGCCAAACTGTGAAAGTGTTGAATTTACATTTTCTGGTTCTTCCATTAGTTTCTTGTCCACATGGTGTCGTGATTGCAGTGTAAGACTGTTATAGCGATTGTCAAAACCATGTAGTAGTTAACATACAATTTCAAAGGCATATGTATGTGTGTAGGAGGATGCAACATTTTCTGTGTGCAAAAAGAAAAAAAAAACACAAGAAAATAATGTTTTTGACAATAATTTTGCTTATTTGCTTCATTCGACAAAGAAAATTGCAACATTTTACGAATGTAACATAGCCATGATATGCCTTCATGGCTGCTCATTCATTCATGTATTTATTCATTGCTTAGTTAGTCTATAGTTTCGCAGAGACGTGAAATTCATTTTGTTTGAAACCACAAATGAAACAGAGAAAGTAACATCAACACAAATACCAAAATTACATTCCTTAAACGAAATTTGCAAAGAGGAAAGAGGCAGAAGGCGAGGATTGTGTACTACAAGTGTAGTTCAGACCATAAAAAAATATGATGGGATTGGAAATGTTTATGTATGTATACTCATAATTGTTGTCATCATTGTGAATCATTAAAATGGAATTGAACAGCTTACTTGTGTGTGCTGAGCACGATTCAGATTTTATGAGATATTCAATGAAAAGTGAGCGGCTTTGCTAAATTCATTTGATTAAATTTCTTTAAAAAATAAAGCCAAAAAAGTTATTCCAGCAAATAATTTTAGGCAAACACACTCATAACGAAATATATACAAATACTTTTGAATTTTTTTTGAGCAATTTATGTATAGAGCCCATCTCAGGCAGTCTGCTATTTGAATGATAATCCATACTTTTGTTGTGGGTTGTAATAAAACCAGTTGGTCTTCTTGAAACGTTCAGTAGGGTTCTTTCAATCATACCTAGCTTTACTCTTTTCACGTCTCTTGTTACTTGCTGGTGAAAATTTGACGCCATGTTCTAATTTATCAGGCAACCTCGTCCCAATATTTTTGCAGACATTTCTGCACATTACGGCTAAATTGATTGTCTTATCTTTCTGATTCCATAAACTTCGTACATTTCCTTAAGAATGGAAAACTCAAAATTTCTGTCTTGATCGGAATTCACTTGCAGTGGAAGATGACAGCCTCTATTAGAATTATTCACTAATTCACTGGGCTAGTGTGAACCCCATCGTATCGGCGAAGATTGTTTTTCGTGCTGCGTTCAGCAATTTAAAAGTCTGATTGCATATGCCGTCACTGAACGGCTAGTAACTGAAACAGTCTATAATCGGACGGTCTACAACTAGATAAACATAATGTATTGTTACGTTTTTTACCCTTTTAAAAAGTTTAGAATATGAGTTCGTAGATTGCAATTTGTGCTTACTTTTCGGTAAATTCTTTATTGTTCGCACAATTCCGTGTGCCGCCTTTGGCAACTTGATTTAAACAACAACAATTTGCTTTGTTTGTTATTCTTCTTTACACTCTTCTGCGTATACACTAACAATTGTTCGTTAGATCTTTACAACTGAGATCTTTAAACCACGATTCCCGTCTTCATACAAGACAGACTGAATTTTTACTGCTCCCGTTACCTGCTTTGTCTTGCCTTGCAGTCTGATGAATGCTCTTGAAGGAGAATGACTGCCGTCCAAAGTATAACAAGTAGTGCAACCTTTGACCAAAGACTATAAATATATAAAGATGTTGCACGCAGTGTATTTAAAATTGACAAAATTTTGTGCTTCTTTAAGATGAAGGGGGTAGGTAACAGGGGAAGCTAAATCTTCGTGCTTACTCTCATTTTAACTGAGAGAAAGAGAATAAAAGAGAGCAAAATATAACATCTACATGTATATGGTACATTCACATAAACATATTTGTTTGTTTTTATATTCTTCGTGAAAAAAACATTCAAGTTAAAGAATATTAAAAACTAAAAGAAGTTTTGTTTCCATACAATTTAGGTGCAAATAACCTGCAGATAAGCAAATGCTACCGATTGTGTAACTGTAGGGTAAGAATACGTGTTTTATTGTTGTAGAAATGAAACTATATCGATTCGCACCGAATTATAATGCTATTTTTTAGACTATTCAATTATGTATGTATGAACTTCTGTCTCTATTTTTGTATAGAATGAAGTTGTAATAAAACGAATGCTTTTTTGTTTAGTATTTATTAAATTTATTTATCATATTAATGTTTAAAAATTTTCACTTTTTCCATACTGGATAATTTGAATTTATATGTTTCCCATGAGAATGCTTCCGTAGTAAAATAACAACTAGTAAAGCATCTCCACTCTGTATTTATAACATTCGTTATTCTCATCAAACCAAAAGGAATAAATTGTATTTTTGGTGCAACTTACGCATTGCTCAACAACAAATATTTTTATGTTTTTTATAGCTTTACTTTTTAAAATTATTTTTAAAAATTACTTACTCAAAAATTACTACTAAACTTTAATATTTAATCAATATCAATAACCAAAATATGTAATAATTAAGAGATTATTTTCATAATTTGCTAGTTTTGTTTCTCTCTAAATATGGAATTCTAAAGATTTATATAATAAAGGCTTTTTATTTCGGTGCGAATCGATATAGTTTCGTTTCTACAACAATAAAACACGTATTCTTACCCTACTATAAAACAAACGGTAACATTTTTCTAAATACATTTTGTGAAAACAAGACTTCTTTTAGTTTATTTGTTTTTTTATTTGGCAATGTATGTGAGGAAGAGAGAGAAAATAAGTTGAGAGAAGTTATTTATTTACAGCCATAGAAAATTGTTAGTAATATACGCTATTTTTATTTTCATTTCATCAACATACATATGTAAAGCTATCTATCTTTGGCTTAATAATTTTAGATAAAAAAAAATAAAATAAAAAATCCATTTTTTATTAAAAGAACATAAAGCTATCCATCTTTGGCTTAAAAATTAGGCCATGTAACCTATTTTTCATTAAAAGAAAAAACCTATTTTTTATTAAAAGAAAAAAAGCGAGCATTCCAAGTCATTTAAAAAAAATATACTATGCGACAAAAATAAAATAAGCCCAGCTCATGACTTTGACCATTTATAGCATAAAATATTTTTTGAGTGTCATTCTGAAATAAAATGACAAAGCATCCATCACACATGTGTTCTTGTCGCAGTCTGATCGACAACTAAATTAAAAAACACAAGAATGCATGTGAATTCTTTCTGCACAATTGGAATGAATATGCACACCAGTGTTACCACCAACAGCTTTATGAATTACACACAACTGGCATCGAAATTACACATATGAAAAAAAATTACACACAAAATTCTGTTTTTGTAAATATTGCATACATACAAACATAATTGTTCATTACAACCCTTCGGTCAGGATTTCGACCTAGCTTCTCACACCACTTATGTTGTGTGCGTGAGTGGCGGGACCTACAGATTTTTGAGAAGCCCTTCATGGCAATTTTATTAACCCTCAGAGTTTTTGCCAGAAATCTACTGAGAGGAAGACACCGAAGAAATATTTTTTCATATTTTTCGTTTTGGTGTCTGACGTGAGGTTGAACTCGGGCCTAACGTCTAATAAGCCTACACACTACCTACTACCTATATGTACTTAAAATAATATACATATAACATTTCTAACTTTTAGGTTAGGTTAGGTTAGGTTAGAGGACGTGTATTTGTCAACTGTGACAAGTACAGTACCCGGAGGTCGAATGGACCCATTGTACAACGTCCTCGCTTCTCACACCACTCATGTTGTGTGCGTTAATTTTATACATGAGTAGTGGGACCTACAGTTTAAAGTCGACTCCGAACGACAGATTTTTGAGAAGCTTTTCATGGCAATTTTTACTCTCAGAGTTTTTGCCAGAAATCTGCTGAGAGGAAGTCGCCGAAGAAATATTTTTATATTTTCGTTTTGATGTCTGACCTGGGACTAACTTTTATTTTAAACACAAACAAAACAAAATATTTTTCTATTTTAAGAAGAAAAATCACACAAAAGAGAAGGATGTAGTTGTTTGTTTTTGCAAACTACTGTTGGAAATTGCAATAAATTTACAAAACAAATCGGTGTTAATAAATTGACAGTTAAAAATTAGCGATTAAAGAAAAAGGTAGGACAAAAAGTAAAATTACACACAAATTACACACGAAGCTAATTACACACATGCTACACACGCAATTAAAAATTACACACAATATGTGTAATTACACACAAGGTGGCAACACTGATGCACACACGTATACACGCATATGAGAATAATTTGCTTATAGAAGAGAACAATACGTTCTCTGAGTATAATAATTCTCTGAGTACAAAAAGTGGCAGTAGCCGTACTGCCATCGACAAATTTGGCACTGGCAGTACAATGTATGGCAGTGCAACATCTTTATATATTTATAGTCTTTGCTTTGACAGTTGAAAAACGTTCATAACATATAAACGCAGGACGGCTTAGAGGGAGAAAAAAAATCTTACAATGTATTGCAAAGCAAATGTGTTAGAAGCAACAGATATACAGAGTGAAAAACTGGCGGATAAAGCAGAAAAATTAAATGTAAACAAACATTTATTTTGTGTTAAAAAAGGGAAAATTTGGAATATTTTTTAATTTCTTCAATGAAAATTTTAAAGATTCTTAAATATTTAAATATTAATCGAAATGTGGTTGATTTTCGGTCACAATGAATATAGTTTCATGTGCAAAAGGTTATTAACAAGTTAAATATTACAAGATCAAAATAAGACGTACTGCTCATAAAAAAGTTTTCTTGTTGAAAGTTGCCAATATTTTTTAATTTCTTGAGAGAAAAAGTTAAAAATTATTAATGTTATTAGTTGTTTTTATTATTTATTAAGAGTTTTAGACAAAAATTAAATTTTTTATTAACTCTCGCCAATAATAAAAATCCACCCCGAAAATAAAACATAAACAAAACAAAGTTGCAATCAGAGAGAGACAGAAATACTTTTTGGTAATATTTGCTGTCTCTTTCACGACTGGTCTATGAACTGTCAAACCGTTGCGTTACTGGTTGGCTGTGCTGCCGTCGCTAAATCCCAATAAATGTAAACATGTTGTTTACGTTATTGTTGTTTGTGTGTTTTGTTTACGTTTGTACTTCCAGTGTTATTGTTGCCTGTTTATTTACTCGTTTATCCCTTCTTAATTATGTAACTACTGTCAATAATTTTTTGGGAAAGTAAATATGCTTGATCAGCGTCTGCATTCTTGCACATGTTGGTGCAACGTGACCTACAAACAAACGAGCGAATGGGGTTGATGGAAGAACAGTTAGTCTTGATTGCGTGTACGTTTCGTAAGGGTTAATATATTAATTTAATTCAAATTGTTTTATAATGAAATTATATTGTTAAAACAATTAATAACTATTTTTAAATGTAAAAATAAATTATAGAAATTAATTTGTGTGTGAAAATATTTTGAATTAGATTTTTTTTGTAACCTCCACGTAAGTCTCCTTAACTTTTATACTGATATTGTTGCTATATTTTTGTTTATTTGTTGATCATGTAAACAAGTCTATAGTTTTTGTTTTTGTAGCTTTTGTTTATCATTTTAATGTTAAACTATGTAACACCGTTTCCATTTTCGTAACAATATTATATTGTGATTTGAGCACTTACAGTGATAGACTGCCATTAAACGAAAGTGCTTTTACGCCAATGTTTTTCTCTACGGCAGAATATTTTTAAACTACCTTAGCATCAGAGGTTTCCTATAGAGCTGAAACCTTTGCAATTTTCCCTCACTTGTATTACCCGAAGAAAGGACAAAATGGTCTTTGAGTACAAGACTCCGCTAACGGGTGGAATCCTTCTGCTCTATTACAAAGAAACTATTTCCAGCGTGGTGGTTATCCCAAAAGTTTGAAAAAAGAAACTGCACACCCGTAACCCTTAAGATCATTTAGTCTCACATATTTGATGTTAAAAAGCCTTGAGACAGGTGTAGACGACTACATATGATACAAGGTCGTCCTCTTCGCCGACTTCCGTAGATCCCCGTCACGCCGGAGCATCATCCTCCATTCGAATGACATGACCGAGCCGCGTAGCCGCTGGATATTAATACTCTGCACAATGTCTATGTTGTTGCGGAAATCATCGCCAACTCGCACTGAACCGAAGATCTTACGTAGGACATTTCCCTCGAATACTCTCAAGACTGCTGCATCAGTGCTTAACAGGGTCCATGCCTCTGCGACATAAAGAAACACGGGTAGGATGAGCTTCTTGTAGAGTTTCGTCGTACGAGAGAGGTCTCTGCTACTCAACTGCCTATTGAGACCATAGTAGAACCTGTTGGCAAGAGTGATCCTGAGCTTGATCTCCAGACTGACATTATTTTTGGTGACAACGACGGAGCCAAGATAAATAAATTTCTTGACTATATCAAAAGTATAGTTATCGGCCGTAATCTGGGAATCAATACGCCGCACATCTCTACTTGTCGATAGCATATACTTTGTTTTGCCCTCATTTACTGCCAGATCCATCTTTAGTTCATTAGAACTAAAGGCAGCAGCAACATCTCGCTTGGTACGCTCTATGATGTCAATGTCGTTAGCGTACGCAAGCAACTGGAAGTTTTTTTTTGAAAAATAGTGCCATTGGGATGCTCTCCTGCCTTTCGCAGAACATTCTCTATGACGAAGTTGAAGAGGTCGCATGAGGGGCATAAGGGGTCGCCTTGTTTGAAACCTTGCACGGTATCAAAAGGTTCGGAAAGGTCCATTCCTACCTTGATGGAGCTGGAGGAATTGCTCAACGTCATTCTGCATAGCCTTATCAGCTTCGCAGGTATACCGAGCTCAGACATTGCGGCAAAAACACAATCCCTTATGGGGCTATTGAAGGCTGGTTTATAGTCGACAAAAAGATGGTGTGTGTCGACTCGTTTTTCGTGGGTCTTTTCCAGGATTTGACGTAATGTGAAGATCTGGTCGATGATAAGGTCCAATCAGTGTTTTGACGAGTGGCTTCAGTCGTTCACACAATACGCCTGTAAGAACCTTATATGCGATAGGAAGAAGGCCGTGTTGTTGGCGCATATCGTAGGGTCTCCCTTTTTATGGCAGGACAGAGGACACTGAGGTTCCAATCGTTATTCATACTTACCTCTATCCATATTTTATAAATAAGCTGGTGCATGCGCCCTACCAACTCATTACATCCGGTCTTAAACAATTCAGCGGGGAGGACATCAGGACCTGCAGCTTTACTGTTTTTAAGGCTCATAATAGGGACTTTGACCTCTTCATGGCTAGGCGGCGGAATCTCCACGCCGTCATCATCGATCGGGGTCGGAACATCACCTCTAAAGGCGGTATTGGCGTCGTCATCACCTTGTAGCATAATAGGGAAGTGAAACCTCTGTTACCAAGCTTGTGAAGAAAAAATCTGAAATATTGTTAATCATCTAGCAAAAATTTTAATATAATTGGCTTTAAAATAGTAATCCTGAAGAACTTCTTGAGTGCGTATCGTTAAGTATACATGTGGTACATATGAGGGTTTATGACTATCGAAGGCTGGTTTATAGTCGACAAAAATATGGTGTGTGTCGACTCGTTTTTCGTGGATTTATACGAAATTGATTATCGAAACAAAATACACAAAAAACAAACATTTTTTTTTGATAACGACGATATTCAATAGCTGAAAATTTAGGGACACCTTACATATGAATTCGCCTTGTGCAAATCGTTTGCAATGAAAATTGAATTAAATTTCATGACAAACTATTTTCCAGAAAAATAATTTTAAAGTTTTAACTTTGAGAGCCAATGGCTTACAATTTATTTTATTTTCACTTTCAAATATTTTTTTTATTATTATTTTTGTTTTGTTTGATATTTAATACCTAGTGTTCAATGTACATATCATATGTACATACATATCATATGTATGTACATATATGTAACATATGTAGAACACATTAATATGTTTGTAAAACTACATATCAAAACGATCTGTATGTACATATGTATATAAAAAACAATAGTAACTGCATAAAATGGCGAATAAGTGAGCAAAACGTGAATTTTCAAAAATTGTTTGTTTCGTTTAGAAAAGTGATCAAATTTATTGTGTTAGACGTAAATGTAACAGTCTGACACAGATACAGTTACAGTTACAGTCACATTTGGCTTTTTTATACAACATTTAGCAGCGATTGCAAAATTACGTGATCTGTTGTTTTTGTTTGTTTCGCTTCATTTGTTTTTTTTTTCTTTTTTTGTTATTCTTGCTGTTGGAAAAATATTAGAAAACTGAATTTAAAGTCATTAATTTTTGTTTTCCTATCAATGGCTACAACACAATACAAGTAAACATTCATGGCATTCACACAAACACACACCATGAAAATAGCGAACATCATATCAATACAAATTCATTCATTGCATAAACCAACAACAATGTAAAAAAACATTTTTTTTGTACAAAAATTGAACAGTAGTATGCACGTACGTACCACAAAGTATTTTACAGCACTACAGATTTAATCAGTACTTTTGCAATATCGAGAGTTACATACATATATAATACAAGTTTTTCAGTACAGACAGACGGAAAAACAAACAAACAGACGGACAGACAAAAAAGTACACAGTAATGGATGCATTGATTTCAATTTCTTTGTTACAACAGTATTGGTAATCACAAAATGTATGTATCATGCCATGCCAATGTATGCAAATTAGTTTGTACTGTGATGTTTTTCTATTGTTAGAATTAAAACCAGCACGTAGAGATATCGTTTATCGTGTGCAAAAAGAGAAAAAATTGTTAACTTTTA
This sequence comes from Sarcophaga rosellei, assembly GCA_930367235.1. Classification (NCBI taxonomy): domain Eukaryota; kingdom Metazoa; phylum Arthropoda; class Insecta; order Diptera; family Sarcophagidae; genus Sarcophaga; species Sarcophaga rosellei. Next base: position 39,646,400 of record OV884020.1, read on the forward strand.
GCAGAGAAACTACGTAAACTGATTAGTAAGTTTAGAGACCCTAAATTTACAAACTAATTTGAATGCGAATAAATATTGTTTCGGTAAGCAATTGTAACGCCGTACTAACAGATATCGAAGAGAAAAGGTATGTGCAGTCAAACTGTATTCGAAAAAAAGTTAAAAAATACACACAAATAGTGAAAACTTCAAGTAAATAAAGTAATCGACAAGATTAAATGCAGTGCAGAGGCGTTATTCTACTGACAAGTTTTTATATAACAACACAAACATGTTAATAGGAGTGTTCTTCTATCAATATCGATTACAGCTGAGAATGTCAAACTATGTGGACATTTCTGTTCAGTAAGGATTCACAAATTATGAATTGTCTAATGCCAGTACAATACTTCCAAATTGTGAAAATTTACTTTGAAGAAATAATTAAAAATCTGTTAGCAAATTTCATAGAACATAATCGGTCTATTGAGAAAAATCCCATGAATATTTTAAAATTATATAAGTGCGATCTAGGTATGCTAATGAGCGTATTCACCGCATACTCCGCCTTACAATGTACATCAGAACCCTATTGACGTGGTGGAAAATGATAAGTGCAGGGCATGCGGTGAAGATCTATCGGAAGGATGGAGTAGTTTTTGTGTCATTGCATAGCTTTCTTAAATTCGAGCTCAAAATATTTTGAAGATGATACTATAAAACATATAACAGGTCTCAGAGAAGTGGACTGGAAAAATTTAAGTAAGCTTGTACAAGTTACCGATCTTCTATTGAAAGTATGGTAATATTCTTTAATACAACAGGCCTAGATGATGACTTAGCTGTCGATAGGCATGAACATTTTGGTTGGTCTCCTCTTCTTCAACCTACTTATCCACCTACCATTGTCATGTTTTTAAGTTAAAACTTCTTGCCCGTCTCTGTAATTCTTACTGCATATGCACATATGAATCTACACTACTAACTGCATTTATCAATGTTCCACCGAGAGATTTGCACTAATTTTATCATATAATCTTGGCTACCAATTGAATTAGTCAGAATTCCGAGCGACAATTTGTTTTTGTTGCTGCAATTAATCGATTGTAGCATGCACCGTATGGCGCCGTTTTTCCAGATCCAAGTAGTTTAGTTGAGGCTATCAAAATTCCGTTACATTGTTTCTGTTATGACTGTCGTTCACAGACACTGTAATTGCGACTTCATCCTTAAGAAAATAAGTGCCGCCTAACATTTGCTTGTTGTGACTTCTTTCTATTCTCCTGGATTGCATGAACATTTTGTTTGCGTCACAATCGATAATTTTGTATATTTACTAGGCCACTACTAGGAAAAATTGTTGAGAATGATGTCTAATTTATTATTTGCGGGTTTTTACCACACAGTCGTTTCAGGCAGCAAAGTTTTTAATAGACCGGTACGTTTATGTGTCTTAATATCTATAAGCATTCAGTTTTTTTAATTTCTTTGAACACTGGGTCTTTGACCAATGAATGGGCTTTCAAAATTGTAATGCGTTATACTTTCGTAAAGCGCTAAATTCCTATTCTTCCCATTATGTCGGCTTGTACTCAAAATGGCATAAGTTATGTTGTCTTTGAAAACAGGTGTCGTTTGTGGTTTATGCACAGACACATGTCGCATAAGAGAATTCCTCAGAAAAAATCTGAGCACATCGCACGATTTCGGTAACCAGTTAACCTCGTCTCCACGTGAAAGATGCAGAATATTCAATATAGCACGAGTTGTGTTAAAGCAGCACCATCCTATCGTTGCTGTCTAGAGTATCCAATTCAGGCCACAATATTCCAGTGATACAATGATGGCCTGACCGACGTCGTTCTCAAAGGAATATTGACTGATGCTCTTGCAACTGATGTGGATTGGTATCGTTCTTAATTCAATAATCTTGTTTATTCACGTAGTCATTCATCCAGAAATCGACCTCATCGCGGGGAATGATTTTGTCAATAAAAATTAGGATCAGTTGCCAACAATGGCAGAGCAAATTCAGTGAACACAGGTCGTTGTGTGTGGTCCACAATAGTGATTTGGCAAAAAGGCTGAATAAATGACGGCTAATTTGACAAATGCGGCTTCAACAATATGATATGGCCCTTATTAATTATTATAGTGCGGAAGCCCGTGTTGGAAGGTTTTCAAATTAAATTCACATGCCTAAATTCACGAGGCACACATGGCTGGATTTCTTAAGAGATATATACATACATACATACATAATTGGCCATTACAACCCTTCAGTCAGGATTACGGCCTAGCTTCTCAACACCACTCATGTTGTGTGCGTTAATTTTATACATGAGTGGCGGGACCTATAGTTTAAAGTCGACTCCGAGTGACAGATTTTTAGAGAAGCTTTTTCATGGCAATTTTTACTCTCAGAGTTTTTGCCAGAAATCTGCTGAGAGGAAGTCGCCGAAGAAATATTTTTTCATATTTCATTTTGATGTCTGACCTGGGATTCGAACTCGGGCCTTTCGTCTAATAGATAGATAGAGATATATAAGCAGAATAATTTAACATCTTCAATTCCAGCCTTATTTGTGACTGCACAATGTGGAAGATAAGTGCGTCCATATCGTAGTCGCCGTGGTCTAGTAGGTAGTGTGTTCGCTTATTAGACGTAAAGCCTGGGTTCGTGCCCCAGGCCAGTCATCAAAACGAAATATGGAAAATAAACCATGGCAAAAACTCTGAGAATAAATAAGCCTGCCATGAAAAATCTGTCGTTCGGAGTCGACGTTAAACTGTAGGTGCCGCCACTTAAGTATAAAATTAAGGCACACAACATGAGTGGTGTGAGAATCTAGGCCATAATCCTGACTGAAGGGCTGTAATGGCCAATTATGTATGTGTATCGTCAAAACTACAAGTGTCTGCGGAACATGTATGAATGTTGACCTGTTATCAACTATGAACTCAAATCAAATTCATAAAACTCAATTAAATTTCGATTCAAAAGACAATAGGGACGGTGTATGACCTATTTTATCCAATTTTCAAGTCAACTGATGTTCCGTATTCAATTTTGAAATTTATATTCCCGTAAAAATATTCTGAATTAAATAGAGAACCGTTTAACGTTTAAACCTTAAATAACAGTCTGTTTACAGTTACCATGTAAAAAACGTAACGGAATCCTCTTGCAATGTATCGTTATCTGCAGTTATATTGCAGGGAAGAATTGGTTTAAATTCGTGTTCTTTTATTTGGCGCCTTTTACTTTTGATTGTTAAGCTAAAGCAGACAAAAAATTAAGGACTCTGAACGGAAGGAAGTGCTAAAAACCGTCACACATACAAATGTTTTAACACAATCAATTGCAAAAGTATTAATGTACTTACATCATGATCAATACATATATGTATGTAGTACTTGAGTTTATAGCGATGAGTATATATCGAGTACATAAAATGTGGCCACATAAGGACATTTAAACGCAAATATATATTTGTACACATTTACACGGGTACATTACACTGAAGTAAGGTAGATATGTTAAATGATTACGTTTATGCTACAGACAGTCTAGATTAAAAAAGAGTAAACTTGAGTAGGAGAGCAAAAAGAAATTTTGAAGAGATTCTTTACGATATCATACATGTCTTTACGACATAAACCCTTATAAAAGCAGAATAGTATCTCTTACGAAATGGAGAAATTTTCATATATGTAAAGAAAAATATTTGAGCTCCTGGGTGAGATAATATTACGGAACTGAAGGTAAAATGTCAGGAAACATCATTTAAAAAGCATTTCAGTAAAGGACTTATATACCGTAGGCAGGCAACGAAATCTTGCAGTATAAACCAAGTATTACGCACTAGATATTGATAGTTAAGCCAATTGTGACCAGAGATCAGCAATGAGAATTCAAAAAGATGAGTAGATTCGACTCATACTCATAATTTCTGATACTTACCCGCATTCAGACTCATTTTAATATCATACTCATACTACTCATACTCATACTACTCAAAGTTTGAAGTACTCATCGTACATATACATACATACATACATACATAATTGGCCATTACAACCCTTCAGTCAGGATTACGGTCTAGCTTCTTACACCACTCATGTTGTGTGCTTTAATTTTATACTTCAGTGGCGGAACCTGCAGTTTAACGTCGACTCCGAACGACAGATTTTTGAGAAACTTTTTCATGACAGGTTTATTTACTCTCAGAGTTTTTACCAGAAATCTGCTGAGATATTTTTTTCATTATTTCGTTTTGATGTATGACCTGGGGTTTGAACTGTGGCCTTACGTCTATTAAGCCGACACACTACCTACTAGACTACGGCCGTTACACACATTGAGTCTTTTCGAGGTGGAATAACTTTCAAAATTTAAGAAACTTCAAATCAAATTAGAAGGGAAAGTATACAAAATACGATTGGTTGAGTATGTAGACCACTTAAAGTATTCTACGCTTGTTTAAAGTCAACTATCTTGTACGAAAGTGAACACCATCTCTCAATATCTTCAGCAAGTATAACATTAGCAACGTGTAGATCTGGAACTGTACCTACGAGGACCCCATAAATAAAATTTGGATATGAATTGACCATGATATCAGAAAGAATTATAATAAATCAAGATGCCGAGGTCGTCGAAGAAAGTACTTGGAGATATTTGATACTCCAAGAACTAAGCCATATGCAGCGAAATTTAATGGAAAAGGGATATAAATTTGAACCTCTCTATTTACTGATGGCATAAGTAGTCTATACTGTTTGCTTTTAAATGGAACTGTTTTTTTTCGTAATAAAACAGGTAAAATTTTTGTTTCTTTATTTATATGATATCGTAAAAAAAGGACCTGCATGAACAAAATGAAATGGAAATTTATTGCTTCGTGTGGTTTGTTTTTGGTGGTAATTTTGGTTGTATGCTCTACTTATAAAGGATTCTAGTGTATAACGAATAAATCAGCTCTATAATAGGCATGTTGAGGAAAATTTCTTTTAATCGGAGAAACTGAAATACTTTGTAAGTGTTTAAGATTAAAGGATGTATTCACATTTAATCATTTTTAAGTATTTAAACTAGAGAACAGACGTTACAAACGATTGTGAATGAGATCAAACATATAACATATGATTTGCCATAAAGTATTATTAGCAATTCTCTATCTGACATTCAGGTTTCGATTTCGAATATATGCTCCTTTTATGACTTGCAAATAAAGAAAGTAAAGTATTCTTCTTCTTAGTTTTTAGTCTTAATAGTGCTCTTGAGTCATTCAGTTGTACCTTTTTGAATTTTGTAAATAAGAATTAAAAGAAAGTAAAAATTATAATGAATTAAAAGTGAAGTGAATTAATTGTGTTGTCTTTTATTTCGCTGTTGGATTGAAACATTTTGGTTGGCGTCTCACTTTTCGCAGACCATCTCAACCTAACCTAACATTTTGGCATCCCTTGTGGGGAACAAGTGACGATTGCATCATCTAAGTGAGGTATTAAGAAGGTTCCTTGGAATTTTCTATGTCATCTGACATATAGAGGTTAAGCTCAAAGCTTTCTTGTCATAAACCATCTACGACATCTACTGTTCGTCCAACATATGATTAACACCAAGCTTAATCATTACGTCGTGCGTTGAACGCGATCTGTTGGTTAAATCAACATACGAATAAATCGTTTAATTACTTGCACTGCCTTACCATCAATTTATTGAATTCTTAATCATTACGTCAGACGTTGTGCACCGTTGATCTGGTAACTCGATTTGTCATTCACTCTAACAGCTGCTTTGATTTATTTACTTATAATATGGGGTTTGAAGAAAAATTAACCACATATCGCACCGCAATCCAAAACTTTCGTGCCAACACAAAGAAGACAGCAAAAGCTAAACAAACGGCGGGATTTCTTCAAGTGCGTATAAAGCTTCTTGAAGATTATTGGCAAAAATATTGCGATGCTAGGAACCGCCTTGTGGAAGATGTAAGCGAACAGCAGTCAGAGAAAAAGGTGAACGAAACCGTACAACTACTGATTAGCGACAATGATTTTGTCGACATCGAGACTACATACTGCGAAACTCTGGGCGAACTAAATGACTACTTGCATCAAGTAAATCAGAAGAGTACTGACATTCCCAACGCTAGTGTTAGCACTCCACAGCTCACTCCTTTTAACATGGCGACATCAACTCAGTTGCCGGCTATCAAGATACCTTCGTTCGATGGGAACTTTCTAAATTGGTTTCCATTTAAGGACCTCTTTGAATCAGTAGTAAAAAATAATTTGCATATTTCAAATACGCAGAAACTACAATATTTGAAGGATGCTCTCGCTGGCGACGCAGCTCATGTTTTAGATAATATCGCAACTACTGATGCAAATTTTACTGTTGCTTGGGATATATTAGTCCAGAAATATGAAAATAAGCGAATAATCGTTAACTCATTTCTTACGCAGATTATTAATTTACCCGATGCACAAACGGAATTGGCATCAAGTTTACGCATACTGAATGATGGGGTTACTTCTGCCTTACGAGCACTTCAACAACTCCAACGCCCCGTAGACCATTGGGATGATTGGCTCGTGTACTTGGTAGTCAACAAGTTAGATAGCGCAACAAAAAAGGCATGGGAACTTTCGATCAAATCAGATGATGATGTACCGAAATATTCAGTACTTAAAGAGTTTTTAGACAATCGCATTCGATCGTTAGAAATGCTTCAATTAATGGTGGATAACAAAACCTGCACAAAACCATGTAAAGACGCATCCAGTAAATCAAAATCGGTTGTTAGAAATATGCATACAACCACACAATATTGCCATCATTGCTCCGGTAAGCATTTATTATCATATTGTAATACCTTTAAGCGTTTACCATTGACAAAAAAACGAGATTTAGTTGTTCAACACGAATTATGCTTTAATTGTTTACGGCAAGGGCATTCAAGTCGATCATGTCCTTCCAAAGGTCGTTGTCAAAAATGTCAATCCAGGCATCACACATCGCTTCATGAAGAAAAGACCCATACGCAGAACAAAAGCAATTTTGTTGAAGCTCCCGATTTAGTTTCAACGCATAATGTGCATATACCTTCAACAAGTTCAGTACCAAAAGTTTTGTTGGGCACAGCAGTTATAGAAGCTCACAGTGAAACAGGTCAACGACTACGTCTTCGAGCATTGGTCGACAGTGGTGCAGAAGCAACATTCATGAGCGAATTTGCGGCAAGTCAGCTGAGGCTACGACGTATCCCAAATAAAATTTCCATACACGGAGCGAATGGCGACCAGTTGGCAACGGCTAAAGGCACCGTATTCTTCAAAATTCAGTCATTAACGTCAAAGTTTTGTATGAATTGCGAAGCTTTAGTTTTACCTCGAGTAGGTAGTATAACGCCAACATTGCCTATACCTGACGATGACTTACGCGAATTTTTAGATTTAAAATTAGCCGATCCAAAGTTCAACAAACCAGGGACCATCGATATTATTCTCAGTGCATCAGATTATGCTGCCATAATTAAACAGGATATGAAACGCAGTCGAGCAAAGAATTTCATTGCACAAAATACTCATTTAGGTTGGATGATATTTGGTGGCTTAGTAACAACATTGAAATCAAGAGATTGCTGTTTTACACAAGTTGATTTGGCCGACAGTATGCGGAAATTTTGGGAGGTCGAGGAGATTGATTTTAAACACCAATTAAAACCGAATGAAGACCTGTGCGAAGAACCTTTTTCCTTTACGTATGTTAGAAGTACCAGTGGACGTTACATTGTCAATCTTCCTATTAAACCAGGTGCAGATTTAACAAAACTCGCAGACAGTAAACAAAATGCACTTCTATCATTAAAGCACGTACAACGGCGATTATTACAAGATCCGGCCATGGATAAATTATATAAGGATTTTATAGACGAATATCATAAATTGGGCCACATGGAGTTAGTGTCCGAGGATGATACTAAGAACCCAGTTTGTTATCTTCCACATCACGGAGTTTATAAGGAGTCTAGTTCAACCACGAAATTACGTGTTGTGTTTAACGCGTTCTGATGGTGTGTCATTGAATGACTGCGTCCATGTCGGACCAAAATTACAAAATGATGTTACAGATGTTATGGTAAATTGGAGGCGTTATCGAGTAGCGTTCACTGGGGACATCGAAAAGATGTACCGTCAGATTTTGGTAAACCGCAAAGATGCAGATTTACAGCGTATTGTTTGGCGTACCTCGCCATCTGACGAACCAATTACTTTCCGCTTATTAACTTTTACTTATGGCATGAATTGTGCGCCATACCTGGCCATAAAAGTACTGCACACTTTGACCAATGAAGAACAGCTACGGTTTCCAGTTGCTTCAAAAATTCTAAAAACCGAATTTTATGTTGATGATGCTTTATCTGGTGGCGAAAGTTCAACAGATGCTTTAAATAAACTTAAGGAGTTAAGTGCATTGCTGAAAACTGCAGGTTTTCATTTACGGAAATTTAGTTCTAATTCAAAGGAATTATTGGCAGCGCTGCCAGCGGCGGATCTGACGCAACATGACGCACTAGATCTTTCTTTAAATAATGAGACCACCGCATTGGGGCTAGTGTGGCATACACAATCCGATCATATACGTTTCAAAATTAATTTAGATTTCAGCAAGTCAGTTTTCACAAAACGTCAGATGTTATCTGAATTGTGCAAAATATTTGACCCCCTTGGTTTCTTAGCACCATTTGTAATAAGAGGTAAAATATGTTTGCAGCAACTATGGTTATCGGGACTCGAATGGAACGATCGCTTGCCTCCAGAACTTGCTCAAACTTGGCAATGTTTTCGGCAGGAAATACAACAGTTATCCAACCTGCGCATTCAGCGATGGCTCGAACTCAGGGATACTAGCACGGTTGAGTTTCACACCTTTGCGGATGCTTCTCAGTTCGCATACGCCGCATGCGTCTATATAAGGTCTGCGAAAGATAACGTCACTTCAGTGAATTTGGTCATGGCAAAAACAAAAGTGGCTCCAATTAAGAAATTAACAATACCCCGTTTAGAGCTTTGTGCAGGCGTTCACGCAGTAAAACTTTTAGAAAGGGTCAAAAAAGCACTTTCGCTGCAAGACTCACCATCTGTATTTTGGACCGATTCAACAACGGTTCTATGCTGGATTCGAACCCATCCGCTTAAGTTAAAAGAGTGCATTAATACAAGAATTTTCAACCACTGACGATTGGAAGTATGTGCCTACAAAACAAAACCCGGCCGATTGTGCTTCCAGGGGAATCTCTGTACAACAACTTATAGATCATCCATATTGGTGGCATGGGCCGTCATGGTTGAGTTTAGCAAAAAATGAGTGGCCTGCATTTACAATTGATACTTTAACAGCAGCTCCAGAGTCTAAAGGCATACAGGTGTTAACCACTCAAACTACACCTAATTTGTACACTCTTCTTGAACGGTTTTCGAATCTCAACAAATCGAGTACATTTTGCGACTGGCAGGAAAGATTCACCGCACTTAGAAGGCTAGTTAGCCTGGTACAACGTATTGAATTTCACGAAGAGCTCCTAGCACTTCAACAGCAGAAGCTCATCAGTAGACGGAGTAAACTTTTTAAACTAAATCCGACACTGGATGCCGATAATATTTTGCGGATCGGCAGTCGATTAACAAATGCAAATATACCGTTTAATGAAAGATGCCCAATGATTTTACCTAAAAACAATCCGCTAACGACTTTGTTAATAATTAATGCTCATCGACGTGTTATGCATGGAGGAACACAAGCTACCCTCGCAATCATTCGACGCCAATTTTGGGTGCTTGATGGACGTACCAGCAAAAATTGCATACCGTGCTTTCGACAAAACTGTAAGCCTGTCCAGCAAATTATGGGTGAGCTGCCGCGTGAAAGATGTAATATTACCTTGCCGTTTCTACATGTAGGTGTAGACTACGCGGGTCCCTTTTTAATTCGTACCACAAGAGGTCGGGGACATAAAAGTTACAAGGGTTACGTAGCACTTTTTATTTGTCTAGCGACAAGCGCTATTAATTTGGAGTTGGTCAGCGACATGACTACTGAATCGTTCATAGCAGCCCTGAAACGGTTTACAGCAGTAAGAGGACATTGCTCCGATTTATATAGTGACCAAGGTACTACGTTTGTTGGTGCAGACGTGTTGTTACAAACGGAACATAAACTCTTTCTTGAGCAGCTTAAGGCTGGTGCCGCATATTCGTCGCAGAATGGAATTCAATGGCATTTCATTCCGCCTGGTGCTCCCAACTTTGGTGGCCTATGGGAGGCAGGTGTTAAAAGTATGAAGGTTTTATTAAAGCGCTCTGTCAACACTGCCACACTTACCTTTGAGGAATTTTATACTCTATTGAAACAAGTGGAAGGGTGTTTAAATTCACGGCCCATAGCCCCACTTTCTGATGATGCGACTGATCTGTCAGCGCTAACCCCGGGGCATTTTTTAACTGGTAGAGTAATCGCAGCCATTGCTGAACCGAATCTATTAGATATTCAAATTAGCGTGACACACCGATGGAAACAAATTTCGCAAATGTACCAAGATTTTTGGAAAAGATGGTCAAGTGAATATTTACAAACCTTCATGTTCGCACGAAGTGGCAAAGGCAATACAACAATGTCAAAATCGGTCAATTGGTCCTGATAAGAGATGAACGACTCCCTCCCAGACAATGGCTATTAGGACGCATTATGAATACTCATCCAGGTCCCGACGGAGTTGTTCGAGTCGTTACCCTAAAAACGCAGACTTCGACTTTGCGACGACCAATTTCGAAAATATCATTGTTACCATTCGAAAATGTTGAACCAGCCTGTGATGGTGGGCGGCATAAGTATTTGAAGTTTATTATCTTTAATTTAATAGGGTAGAAATAATATGAGTTGTTGTATTCTGTATTTCCATAAAAAATTATTTTAATTATTTTTGAGTTAAGGAACAGCTCAGAGCATTTTTCTGTTCATGCTTACTTCCGTCGCTTCTCGACGGGGTGGGCGGTAATGTTTAAGATTAAAGGATGTATTCACATTTAATCATTTTTAAGTATTTAAACTAGAGAACAGACGTTACAAACGATTGTGAATGAGATCAAACATATAACATATGATTTGCCATAAAGTATTATTAGCAATTCTTTATCTGACATTCAGGTTTCGATTTCGAATATATGCTCCTTTTATGACTTGCAAATAAAGAAAGTAAAGTATTCTTCTTCTTAGTTTTTAGTCTTAATAGTGCTCTTGAGTCATTCAGTTGTACCTTTTTGAATTTTGTAAATAAGAATTAAAAGAAAGTAAAAATTATAATGAATTAAAAGTGAAGTAATTAATTGTGTTGTCTTTTATTTCGCTGTTGGATTGAAACATTTTGGTTGGCGTCTCACTTTTGGCAGACCATCTCAACCTAACCTAACAGTAAGAAATAATTTTAAAATTTCTTGCTTTATTATCATAATCAATATCAAACGATTTCTTTTCATATCTTTTGAAAACTAATATTTGGTGAATGTTGTTAATACAGAACAGCGTATAATAAAGTGGCGTACAAATATCCGCATTTAGTTCCAGTAATTTATTTGTTTACAAAATTGTAGGCCACATTTTTTGCTTTGTTTGTACTATTGGCTTATAATAGCGTGTTGGTAATGGTGGAAAGCAATTGCGGAAAGTTTGAATTGAAAAAAATTAAACGTTTGTTTGATTCAAGTCATGGTTTTGCAGTTGTTTGTATTACACCATATAACTCTTCCTCTTTTATAACCATTTAAAGCGAATATGGCGTCTAGTTTGAACTTATTAGTGTGGTTAAAATAGAGAGGTTAAAATGGAGAAGTTGAAAAAGCAATGTAAGAATTCTCGTACATATGCAAACAAACGAGCGTTAGAGAAGAAACCTTCGGCGCCGTTGATTTGATCAGAGCTATTCTGTGCAATTGAAGCGCATTTTTAAATACACTTGAAGCTGTAGTAGTTTAGATTGGATTTGTAAATATCCGATTGTAAAAACCGACCACAACAAAAATTTTGCGAAAATCGATTGGTTCAAATTTTTCCAAATAAAAATCTAATTTTCTATGTCCGCAGTGAAATTGCACACAACACCTACGTGACGTATGATGAATACTGGTAGTATTTGATTTCTTAATAAATATTCCTTATACGCCACATTTTTTCAATTAAATATGTATGTATTTAAACCCTTAAAATATGCAACGAATATTTTTTAACCACTTTACCGTTAAAGTTAATATGGAGGGTAACGAAAAGGAAGAATACTCAGCGAGAGAGAGTATAAAGGAAGGCAAAGATTCTTCTAAAATCAAGTGGGCTTGTTGCAATCAAAATATTTGTCCTTCTTTTGTTTCACTGTCATTAATTAGGTCAGCAGGATTGTTTAACTGCGACAGGTCTTAGGGCGGTAAGGCTACCAACCGTCCCTTCATGAGATAATGTATTGCGTTCCACTATAGAATGTAATGGTCAAAAGCTGTTCTGAAGTCCAACTCTTTCCCAAGAGCAGCCGTACAGTCTGATCTCAATATGATGTCTACTGTTGATGTTAACCCTTCTGGTGATATCAATGCTTAGTGAACTTACTGAATGGATTATTTGGAGGCCAATTAAATCCTCTTAATTCTTTAAATTAATTGATTTCCTGAGAAATCAAAAAAATAATATTTAATATCTATCTTCATTCAAGTGTTTTTCATTAAATATTTCCCTGAAATAATTAATATGGGTCAATATTAGTATTTTAAGAGTTATCCGTCCATTATGTTGGCCATTTAATTTGTTTTTGATATTTCAGTTGGCCAATAAATTGTTTATCCTTTAGGCAGAGTAATGTGCCGTAAATAAATTTATGACCATTTCTCATGTCTTCCAATCGTATGTATTGCAATATGCAAGAGACACCCTAAATATGTGGTTCTCTTAGATTTTATGCTACTGATTTAGTGGGTATTCATACAAATACATGCCCATTAATAAGTACATACACCCATGCATTTCTCAAAAAGGACCAAAAAGTATTTTATTATACCCTCTTTACGTTACGTTTTAGAGGCATCATGGGCAAAGCCAAATAATAAAACTTGCAAGCGGAAGAAAGTTGTTAAAATTCTTCTTCTTTTTTTATTGAATTTTTTTATTTTCTTTTTATTTTTATTTCGTTTTCTATTTTTGGGGCCTTTATGTGTGTTCAATTTCATTTCTTTGAATTCTTGTTTTATTTATATTATTTTTCTTATTGTGGCCTAAATGTAAGTTTCGATAATGCGGTTGTGCTTCATTTAGTTCCTTTACCTGTCTTAAATTTATCCATTAGATAAATGAAGTTGCTAGTCAGTAAATGTCCAGTATTTGTAGGTTTAAAATTACTTTGTGCATGTCCAGTAAGAGGAAAATAATGTTTAAGGATGAATCTACTGCCATAATACCATATAGGGTTCAAGCGCTTCCTATCACTGAATTTAAATGGACTTCTCAAGAACTCCAGTCATATGCAAAGAGTCATTGCATGATAAGAAATCAAATGTGTGCTCTATGGCAAGCATTTTATATTCTTTTAAAATTTTCAAATTATACTGACACCAGCAGCTGGGCAAGCAAGCATCCAATACCACTACGAGCCATTCACCATGTTTAACAATAGGACAGAAGTGCCTGAGATTAATCTCCTGATCAGGGTTTCTCCAAATATTTTCAAACAGAAATATCATAAAATGAAACATTTTCCCCGCATCAACAATAAGAAAATTTCAATAGATTTTTTATTTCTTTTTCACATTCGATGCTGTTATTAAAATCATTCCTTCGAGTTTGGAGTATTGTTTCCATAAATTTAGCTTGTGTTAAAATGCCTTGCAGCAATATTTCACACATTCAAGACACTTAAGGTTTCTCAGGTTCCGTAAACAGCTATTTCAAGCAGCTTATTCGGCATTTATTTTACAAACTCTGGGCCCTCTCTTCTACTGTTGTTCATTTTTTATAAACCCATCTAAAGCCAAACTAAGACTATACTGAAAACTTTAAAAAAATTTGTATTTATATAAAAATAAGAGTACAAAAATAAAAGAAAACAAAAGAAATTTTATAAAAAAATTTTTGTTTAGTTTGCCATAAAAGGTTGTGTACTCACATTAGCATGGTGGTCACATATGAGTGAAGTTTTGAAGAGTTTGCTTTGTCAATGTAAATTGCATTCTTGCACAATGACTTTCCCTGTGGCCGGTTTCACAATGTATGTATTTAGCTTTTTGGAATGTGATCGGTGGTGTCTATTTGTCAGCATACAATATTTAATGATGAAGTATAGGTACGGTGACCATATTTTTTTCAGCAAAATACAGAACAGGAGAAAATAAAATACATCATCATCATTTTCTAAACCAGGTTATTTTTAACCGTCAAAATTTCAATTGCCAATAAAGTTTTAAACATTATTGTATTGATTGTTAGAATAATAAAAATTTATTAATTCAATTTAATAAAACACAAAAAGAAAGCAAATAATAAATACAAAAAGACGCAGCAATAAATACATAAATACTAAAAAACATAACAAAATAACATAAAATACACTAAAAATTTATTTGTACTTCAAAATATGACAATATTTAAAGGAGCGCTTTAAAATCCATTTTTAATATTACAAAATCAATCAGAAAAAACTAATAAAATTAATTTCTAATTCAAAAAAGCACAAGAACAAAAAAATTAAAAATGTTTAATTATAGTATTTTTCAGAGGAATGAATTTGCTTTATTAAGTTTTCATTTTGTTTTAAATATTCAATTTGGTGTTTAAAATTGCTTTAATAGTTTCTATTTTTATTTAAGTCTTTTCATTTGTCAAAACATTATTTAAAATGGAAAATACCCTTTCAGTTGGGGCATTTGACCCAGGTGAACATAAACAAAATTCTACAATTTTAAGAATATTTTCAAAATTTCATGAATATGTTTGAAAATTTCTACCCAATGAATGTTTGATCGTTATTCCATTCTAAACTAGTATAATTTTTAATAACTGAAAATTCATCAAATAAATTAGAATCGTTAGTGTTTAATTCTGTACTTTTTTCCATTATAAAAACACAACTTGTTTCAACTTCGTCCCAAGTAGGAACTTCGTGAAGAAGAACCCATTCCCCCATCGAAATTAAATACATAATAATTAAAAAGTTTATTTATTTAGTAATTAAATTATTCAATTTTTCTTAAAGAATGAAACTTTCATTTGATGACAATATCGAGCCATAACCGCAAAATTATCTCAAGCGACATATTTTTCAAATATCGTTTTTTGTAATAAATAAATTCATTCAATCTATAAAAATTTCAGGGTCACACGCTGTACCGTTATGAATTTATAACAGAAAAAAATTTAATTTTCTAATTTAATTTGCCTAAGAAATAAATAATAAAAACCTTCCCCTGTAAAATTTTGTTTTTGTCGCTTGAGATATTTTTGCGGTTATGGCTCGATATATTTAATTTAAATTATAAAATAATACATTAATGGGCTATTTATTTCTTACTTGCTAAAATTTAATATATACTTTTTTTCTTAAATAAATAATTCTCATTCTAATGCCTTGGGGTACACAATAGTTTTTGTTTTTCCCTCTGGTGCGTATACATATAAATCTGCGGGTTTTCCTACTCGCGAACATGCGACGTAAAGCTGTCCATGTGAGAAACATGGATTTTCTAGATTAAGTCCACAAACTTGCAAGGACTGACCTTGAGCTTTATTAATCGTCATTGCAAATGCTAGGCGAATAGGAAATTGCAGGCGCTTGAAATCGAATGGCATCTCCGATGTGGTCATAGGAATACGTGGCAGCAACACATCAGTTCCCTTAAACTTTCCAGTTATAATGGTCGCCTCGATAAGATTGTTCATCATTTTTTTTACTGTAAGTCGAGTGCCATTAGAAAGTCGTGGAGGATCAATATTTCTAAGTAAAATAATGGGAACACCGTTTTTTAGCTGTAAGTCATGTGGTGGAAAGCCTGGTAAATCTAACGAATTTAAAAATTCGACTGGATAATTGACGACATCCTCAATATTTGAAACTGTGTCGATCGATTTATAAGTTCTTAGATTCCCATCGACCTTGTTGAGAATATTGCTGTTGGTGGAATTAACGTCAATATTTTTGGATGCCAGTAACGCACGTTCACATGACCATTGCATATTTTTAAAATTTTGCACGATATTGGGAAATACACAATTTATTAATTCTTCTTTGGATTGTGTCATTCTGCAAATATCTGATGGAAATTGTATATCCATTTATAAATGTTGTTGTACGATTTCGCTGACTTTGTAGTCGACCTTCATGTTCCAACGGTGTCTCGGTAGCTTGTGCGGTTTTCGCATGTTGTCGAAGACGTTCAAGACGTCTTTCACGCTCTAAAGGCATTTCTGTGCCTCGTGATGTTTCGATACGATTT
This sequence comes from Sarcophaga rosellei, assembly GCA_930367235.1. Taxonomy (NCBI): domain Eukaryota; kingdom Metazoa; phylum Arthropoda; class Insecta; order Diptera; family Sarcophagidae; genus Sarcophaga; species Sarcophaga rosellei. Next base: position 39,662,909 of record OV884020.1, read on the forward strand.
CGCTGGCTTTGTAGCCGACCTTCATGTTCCAACGGTGTCTCGGTACCTCTTGCGGTTGTCGCATGTTGTCGAAGACCTTCAAAACGTCGTTCGTGTTCTGACGGCGTTTCAGAAGCTCGTGCTAAAGAGGTAAGATTTCGTTGACTTTTAAGGCGCTCTTGGCTTTCTGAAAGCGTTTCAGTAGCTCGTAGGCCTTCAAGGCGTTCTTCACGTTGTGATGGCGTTTCGGCGGCTCTAGAGGTTGAAGCTCGACTCCTTTCAGTCCTTAGGCGACTTTCACGCTCTTCCGAACTTTCATTTGCTCTCTGGGATTGCAAATGCAATGCATTTTTAGTGCTTCTGGAAAGCGATGCTTTTTTGGGAGCATTTTTATAAATTGTTGCAAAATAAATGTCACTCAACGTTTAACTCGTTTAGAATCAAAGATTCAACTGAATTCCAAAACCGAATGCGTGTTATATTTATTCCTTTATATTTTACCTAATATGAAATAGGTTCAGGTCAAAAACTTTTTAAAAAAAATTAAGGCTATTTAAATTTGACAAACAATTATGTTTGTGTCGGTCGCATGTAATTTTTTATTTGATGAGTTTTGCAACTTCTTATTTTATTTGGAAAAAATATTGACAGTTTACATTTTATTACTTAGTTAATCGAAAGTAATGAATGAAAATTTTACTGCCTATTGTTACATGCCCATTCATCGCCCAATAAAATGCTGATTATAAACTTACCTGATCTATTTTTCAAGATATGCAACAAATAAATAATATTTTTATTAATTACCCATTGTTAGAAGTAAACAATAACATAACTATTACATATATACATATATGTTTTTCAAATAAATATTTAAATAGTATCAAGTTCAGTACTTACAATGTATATGAGTTGAAAATTTCAAGCTCAACAATTTAAGGGTCATATGTTTGAGCAGCTCAAACATTCTAGAATTCAAATGTATGTTGATGATATTCAACTCTACCTTGATAGCTCTATAGCTTCCGTCAACACTGGAGTTAAAGATCTTAACACTGACCTTAATAATATTTCTCTTTGGGCGACTGCAAATGGTTTAAGGATTAACTCTAAAAAGTCAAAATGTATTGTAATTTGCAAAAAATTCGCAAAGATTGAGTCTAGTAATGATATTGCCTTTTTTGATTATTTCTGAAAAAAACAAATAAATAAAACAAAAGTCTACGAATTTAATTTTAATTATATTTTTTCTTATTTGGTGATTTTTTCACAAATGTTGGTTACAAAATTTTTTTTCCTTCCCTTCTATCTTTCCTTTCGCGTCGTAAAATATTTTTGAAAAATCTTCCAAAATATGCCAAAATTCATATTCTTTATACTTTATTTTCTTTGGTTTTATAAATCAAGAATCATAGATAGCATACTTTAGGGGTAACTATGCGTATGAGTAATATATTTCAAATGCAATTAAATATTAAGTATGTAGTATATAGTATATGTGGGCAAGGCTCCTCGCTCATTTAGAATATCAACATAAAAAGTAGCCTATAACTCCTTCCAGACATACAGGAAGATACTGTGAAAATTTCAAGAAAATCGGTTCAGCCGTATAATCGTCTATAAACTTCAAACATACAAACATACAAACATACAAACAAACACACATTCATTTTTATATATAAGATTAATGACTGCTCGGTGGCGGCTTGCCATTCTTGTTACAACGATCAAATACAGACTGTTCTCGTTGGCACTGAGCAGTATTTGTCAGGGCAATAGGCTACGAAGAGATATTATACGGATATCCTATAAAGTTGATGGGAATACATACAACATACTATCGTGGAACCTCTTCACGATGATCATAAAATAGTTATGCAGTCGAATAATCTTCAACATAATATTTTGCTACGAATTCTGTATAATGACAAGGACTGATCTATTTTATCTACTCTCCCAATGCCTTTATAGTGTTTTAAAAGAAACACGTTTGCAGTTATTTGCTCGTTTTGGGAACACCATTTTTGCCACATAAGAATCACCATTGATTAAGTCATAGAGCAAATGTTGAGCTTATAACATCTCGCTATTTTAATCGAATCTATAATCTGCTCTTGCTGTCTTCATTACATTTCTTGCATTTGGCAGGGGACCGGGATTTTTTTCATAACACGGAAACCTTAGTTACGTTAATCAATCAACTTACAAAAGAGTTATAACAATTGACAATTGTGATTGATGTTTTGACCACTCTAGTACCCAGCCGTTCAAAAACAGGGTTAGTTGACATATCACAGTGTCCAGAAGGACTTGCTGTAACCCACTTTTTATTGTTTTTCTGTAATATACATCATTAAAAAAAAATTTTCCAAATTGACATGTTCTTATTTGATGAGTTATAAAATCGGATATATACGTATTGTTACACTTTTATCTTTTGAAAACGTTTAAAATATGAGCTCGTAGATTGCAAATAAATTAAAAATAAATTTATGTTTAGTTTTAGTAAAATTCTTTATTGTTAGCACAATTCTGTGTGCCATTGTTCACTACTTGATGTAAACAACAACAATTGCTCCGTTTGTTATTCCTCTTTGCACACTCTTTTGCATAAGCAATAATAACTACTAGTCAATTGTTCGACAGATCTTTGTAACGGAGATTTTCAAACCACAATTACTCTCTTCAAACACACCTTTTACTGACTCCGTTACCTGCTTTATTTTGCCTTTTATATATATCAACGTAAACAGTCTGTATTTTGTTTACATTTATTCTTGTGGTGTTTGTTGGTATATTTTTGTTTACCACTTTTTTATGCTGGTGCTTGTTGCTATATTACGCAGTGCGATAATTTGTTAAGAAATTAATTTTTTTTTATTTTTGTAGTTTTTGTTTATAATTTTAATGTTAAACGATGTAAAAGCAAAACACCAGTATCTAGATTTTTCCATTTTCGTAACAATATAATACGTTAAAATATAAATCAATTTCTGAGTTTTGTTACGGTATGAATTTTTCTTCAAATAAGAGAATTTATTATTTTAACCTGAACACAGAAAGTTTTATTATCGTTATCCAGCGCCAATCTCTCTACTTGTACTTTTATTCAGTTTAACTAACAAACAAACCAAATTTTATTATTCCAAATGTTTCATAGCCATAGGTCTTCCTTATAATTATTAATGCCAATATATATTTTACTAAATGCCGATACATTTCAATGCACCCTAGATAAGTTTTTCCCATTATCCCTCTTAAGTATATGGCCTTCCAAAAAGCATTTTAATCTTACCGGTTAACTGTTGTTATTTTCCGTCTTCCCAGATTGAACTGTCCTAGATCTTGGAATATCTCCAGGTGTTTCTTGGCAGGCCACGATAAGGAAGTGCTTCCACCGTGCTGGCGCAGCGGCCGTAAATGGTGATTAAATGAATTACTATTTAAGAGGTTAAGGGTCATTTTTACAACTTGCCATTAATTAAAGGGAGGATTTTAACGGGCAGATAATTTTTTTTTCATTGTTATAAGTGGATAATATTGTAGAAGTGAGCCTTAAGCTAAAGGGAAGATCATCCTACCTTTAATTTTTAAAGTTCACTTTATCTTTAAACTTGCCATATTAAATATATATATATTATTTTCAATATGGCAACTTCAAGTATGAACATCTTAAAATTTAATTGCATTTGAAATATATTACTCATACGCATAGTAGTTACCCCTACAAGTATGCTATCTATGATTCCTGATGTATAAAACCAAAGAAAATAAAGTATAAAGAATGTGCATTTTGGCATATTTTGGAATATTTTTCAAAAATATTTCACGACGCGGGAGGAAAGATAGAAGGGAAGGATAAAGAAACCAAGAGCGTAACAGTGTTCTCAATTGTTCTCATCGTACGTTTTTGTTGTTTGACTAATTTTTTATTTATTCTTCTGAAACAGTGTTGCCACGAAAAAAAATTTTGTAACCAACATTTGTGAAAAAAATCACCAAATAAGAAAAAATATAACTAAAATTAAATTCATAGACTTTTGTTTTTTTTTTTTCAAGTTTAAATTATAATTAATAAAAAAAAGAAACAAAAAAATAGGTTTTTTTTTTAAAGAAAAAGAAAAAAACCAAAAAAATCTACACATCTGCACATTGATCAAAAAATAAGCAATTTTGGTTAGAAATAACCAAAAACGGGAACACTGTTCTGAAATCACTTATTCTCAGACGTCGGCACAAAGAGGACATGAGAAAAATTATGACAGGCATCTTTAACCCAGAGGAAAATTGTTAGTAATATTTTCAAATCTACTTATTAACCCAATAATATGTATATGTGAGCGAAAAGTATAGAACAATTGTACTGCGCTAAAAACCTAAAAACACCGTATTTTACTTGGCAAATATTCTTCCAAAAATCGAAATCATTTCTCATTGATATTAGTGAATCACACTGTAATATTTCTTTGGGTGTAAAATTGAAGTCTGAAAAAAGAGACATGAACATTTTCCTTTAGAAGCTGACAAGCAACTGAATGCATTTTTACGCTCTCATGATGAGAGCAACACATTGTTACGCTCTTTGTTTGTGTTTATTTTCCTTCTGTCTTCCGCCCCCTTATCCAGAAATGATTTTTTAAAAAGATTTTGGTGAGAGCGGGTCATAATGCTACTTCTACATAATGCGTATTCTTTATATCCATATTCTTTGATAAAACTTAATGGAATTGGATATCACTCATACGTCACATATGTAGTTTTTTTAATGAATTTTACATCTATATAAACAAAAATGAATGTGTGTTTATTTGTATGTGGGTTTGTTTGTTTGAATTCTATAGACGACTAAACGGCTGGACCGATTTTCTTGAAGTTTTGACAGTTCCTTCCTGTATATCTGGAAGGCGGGGTGCTACACCCACATATTCAATAAGTATTTAATGTCGCATATCTCATAAACTGCGAATTTTGTATGGGCGACTTTGACGTATATATAAACAAAATGGGCGGATTGGCTATAGTGGGTGTGTCACCTCCAATATAAAAAATATTAAATTATTATATCTATGAAAATATCACAGTTAGAGCCCTAAAATTTTTTCGAATCCACTTTAGTATAAATATGAATATTTTAGACAAAAATGGGCTGACTAGGAAAAGGGTGTGGTACTTCCCATATGAATTAAATTTAAAACTTCTTCTATCTCGGACATCACCTATATATACAAATTAATGTGCATTTGTTTGTATGTTTGAAGTTTATAGACGACTAAACGGCTGAACTGATTTTCCTACTTTTTATGTTGATATTTCAAATGAGAGAGGTGCCACTCCCACATATATATACAAAATCATAATCGAATGGCGCTGAATCGACGTAATGTTTTTCATGGATACTCAGGTATTGCATTTAACTACAGATCTGATATAGATGACCACATAATCGCAATTCATGCTGATAGAACTCCAGAACTCCAACAATGGCGTAACAATTTTGATGGTGGGCGATCCAGTTGCATCACGAGATATGTATTTAATTCCGATGGGGGTAGCGAAGCACACCGGGTATTAGCTAGTGAAAAATAAACGTTAATATATTAATATTTATTTTAAAACAAAAAATAATAAAGCTAAAACCTAAACACACAAATTTTATAAATAAAATTAATAAACATAACAAATAAGAAGACAGTTCGTTGCCACTGCGTTTTCAAAGCAGTGTTATCGACACTGCTCAGTCACAGCCATATTTTTGAAAAAGTTAACTTTATTTTATCTGTAAGTTATAATTATGAAAATAATTAAAGGTGAGTTTAAAGTTCACTTTAGCTAAAGTTACCTTTTATTAAATCAACTTTAACGACAAGTTTAATAATGGTCCTAAGAGTATTAAAATAATGAATTGAAAATAAAAGAAGAATATGAAAAAGATCCCTTATTTTTCATAGTAACTCATAGTGAACCATTTTTGTTGTCACCTGAATATTCTGTTTACAAGATACTAAAGAATTTTTTACTGTTAAACCGGCTTTACACAATTATTTTTGTTTATTTAAGGTTTAAACAAAACGATCTAATCGATTAAAGTCTGAACTTTTGAATTGTAAGTGAACCAATTTCACTTTGATACACTGTTTATTGCTCTAAATAAATAAATTTTCCATCTGCTTAGTAATTTTTAGAAATTTTCCAAAGGCTTAAATAGGCAACATTTATAAATTTTAGAAAAATTATTAATTCACAGAAGTTAAATGAATGTAATTTGAGATCACATTTAATACGTGATGAAATGTTTAAATTGTTTAAAAAATATTTCCTTAAATCTGTTAAAAATTCTGTCTGTCTGTTTGGCAATAACTTTACAAATCCTGTTCAATTAATTTATGCACAGAACGTACGTTCATATTATGCAATTTCATTTTGAAAACTAAACCAGAAAGAAACTTTTGCATTAGCAGTATTCAATTAGTTCACAATTGTGTAATTAACGGCAGAGGATAACGTTCAATGTTCTTACAATTAGATTTTCTGAAATAGTAAAATAGAAAGAAATTAATTTAATTTAACTTTTTTGATTAAAACTTTTTGCTTTTCATTATCAGTGCAGGAAAAAGGGGAGAGATTTTATCAAAAGTTTTATACATTTAATTATGGTAACACCACCCTTCCCCCATTCTTTAGAGAACTGTAATTTTATTTTTGTTTTTTTATATTTACTCCGTTTAAGTATAAAATACGAAAATTAAAATGATTTTTAATGAAAATGCTTGCAGAAATACATTCATTTTAAAATAACTGTAGGTCAATTGTATGTCCGTGTTTTTTGTTTTTTAATTTGCCGGTGCTTAACTGAAATATCAGAACTTATTCTGTTAACAGACATATACCAGTTCACTTCTGGCAAACTTAAAATTTTATACATACTGTTACGAAAATGGAAACGGTGTTACATCGTTTAGCGTTGATAAACAAAAGCTACACAAACAAATACAACGAACTTCTTACAAGTAAACCAACAACATCAGTATGAAAGAAAAGTGGATAGACAAGTAAGACAAAACACAACAACAAGCAATGTGAACAATATACACAAACAACAATGAAATCACGATAGACTTCTCGAGAAAGCGAAACCACGAACGTTTGACTTCAAGGACAATCATCAGACTGCTTACGTGGGCATATAAAAAGGCAAGACAAAGTAGGCAACCAATAGTAAGAATTCAGTCAGTCTTATGTGAAGATGCCTTGCGTGTGTAGAGACCAGTCGTGGTTTGAAGATCGCCATTGTAAATTCAAATCAGATTTTTGATTTAACACAGTTCGGAAAGAAACTACTTCAGATGAATAAATCGTTCACATCTTAATAAGTATGGAAGCAATTGCTAGACATACACTGTACTGGTATTTTAGAAAACCTGAGCAACCTAAAAATATTTGGGTAAGAACGACGAAAAATGAATGCAGATTAACTTAAGACCAAGTAAAGAACGTAACCATTGATTGGGTCTTTCATTCAACGCCTCCTATTTGTAAATTTAAGCAAAACAAATTCTTTGTGGAATATAACATCGTATATGAAATGCTCAATTTTTCATGTCTCGTTGATTACGTTGGCTTTGATGATGTCTGTGGTTTGTGATTTAATTGCAACATAAGAAAACTCCATATTGTTATAACGGGATCGCACAATTTCAGTAGCATATTATTTCAACTTGAAATAACCATACCCCAAATTCGCTTATGTTTCATGAGCTGCTTTGTCCTGCTGAAACCACGTGTCGCTGGTATTCATGTCATTTAATTCAGCCTAAAATAAATCGGTAATAATCGACTTATTCTGCTCGCCGTTAATAGTGTTAGTGATGGACCAGCTCAAAATTCACACCAAACAGTAACTTTTTCGACATGATAGGCCTCATCGTTGAAGATGATTTTTTGATAAAAATTAGAGTAAGTTGTTAATTACTGCCGAGCCCAATCAGCCCATGTATGTGTAAATCATTTTCTTCATACAACGAAATGATACACTTATGGGTCGATTCGGGATAGCAGATAAACTTCTTTAGCTTTGGCAATTGGTAATTAAAGTGAAATTATAAAGTGTTTGTTTTCAGTTGGCGTCTATAAGATGTTAATTTATAACATTTTTGGCGACTAACAACTCATCTGAAGTTCAGATAATCTTTCCATAATTGATCCATTTGCGATATGTGCTATTTTTTCAAAGCATTTTAATTGCTATTGGGTTCAAAGTGCAAACTGTTCAGATAAACTTTCAAACTTTGTGTATTCAAACTGTATATATATATATATAAAAATTAATGTGTGTTTGTTTGTATGTTTGTATGTTTGTATGTTTATAGACGATTAAACGGCTGAACCGATTTTCTTGAAATTTTCACAGTATCTTCCTGTATGTCTGGAAGGAGTTATAGGCTACTTTTTATGTTGATATTCCAAATGAGCGAGGGGCCATGCCCACGTATGCTACATACTACATACTTAATATTTAATTGCATTTGAAATATATTACTCATACCCATAGTAGTTACCCCTACAAGTATGCTATCTATGATTCCTGATGTATAAAACCAAAGAAAATAAAGTATAAAGAATGTGCATTTTGGCATATTTTGGAATAAAAAAAAATATTTCACGACGCGGGAGGAAAGATAGAAGGGAAGGATAAAGAAACCAAGAACGTAACAGTGTTCTCAATTGTTCTCATCGTACGTTTTTGTTGTTTGACTAATTTTTTATTTATTCTTCTGAAACAGTGTTGCCACGAAAAAAAATTTTGTAACAAACATTTGTGAAAAAAATCACCAAATAAGAAAAAATATAACCAAAATTAAATTCATAGACTTTTTTTTTTTTTCAAGTTTAAATTATAATTAATAAAAAAAGAAACAAAAAAATAGGTTTTTTTTTAAAGAAAAAGAAAAAAACCAAAAAAATCTACACATCTGCACATTGATCAAAAAATAAGCAATTTTGGTTAGAAATAACCAAAAACGGGAACACTGTTCTCAAATCACTTATTCTCAGACGTCGGCACAAAGAGGACATGAGAAAAATTATGACAGGCATGTTTAACCCAGAGGAAAATAGTTAGTAATAGTTTCAATTCAACTTATTAACCCAGTAATATGTGTATGTGAGCGAAAAGTTTAGAAAAATTGTACTGCGCTAAAAATTAAAAACACCGTATTTAACTTGGCAAGAATTCTTCCAAAAATCGAAATCATTTCTCATTGATATTAGTGAATCACACTGTAATATTTCTTTGGGTGTAAAATTGAAGTCTGAAAAAAGAGACCTGAACATTTTCCTTTAGAAGCTGACAAGCAACTGAATGCATTTTTACGCTCTCATGATGAGAGCAACACATTGTTACGCTCTTTGTTTGTGTTTATTTTCCTTCTGTCTTCCGCCCCCTTATCCAGAAATGATTTTTTAAAAAGATTTTGGTGAGAGCGGGTCATAATGCTACTTCTACATAATGCGTATTCTTTATATCCATATTCTTTGATAAAACTTAATGGAATTGGATATCACTCATACGTCACATATGTAGTTTTTTTAATGAATTTTACATCTATATAAACAAAAATGAATGTGTGTTTATTTGTTTGTGGGTTTGTTTGTTTGAATTCTATAGACGACTAAACGGCTGGACCGATTTTCTTGAAGTTTTGACAGTTCCTTCCTGTATATCTGGAAGGCGGGGTGCTACGCCCACATATTCAATAAGTATTTAATGTCGCATATCTCATAAACTGCGAATTTTGTATGGGCGACTTTGACGTATATATAAACAAAATGGGCGGGTTGGCTATAGTGGGTGTGTTGCTCGAAGCAACGTAAAGGTCGAAGAGAAAAATACTTTTTAATAGCACTCGAAGAATCCGCGAAATAAAAACACCTTTTTTATTATTTTAAAATATAATTTTAATTTACTTTAATTTTAATCACACTTAAAATAATATTAATATTGTGAGCGAGGGGCGCGAACAAGGTGATGGGATGGGAAGGCTTTAAAATTTAATATTTTTCTCCGACGCGTTCAAAGTTTCTGACACTACTGACAACTTAACTCGCAAGTTCATTTAATTTATTATGTATGCTTTATGTGTATACAAGAATTTAGGTCTACATGACAAAAATGAAAGAACCGTTATTTTCAGAGGAGAATGAAATAATAAAAGAAAATAAAAGATACATAAGGATCACGCCATAGAATAAAGGTAATAAAGAAGATAAAAAGATACATAAGGATCACGCCATACGTTCATATTTACAAAGTAAAATTATTTACATGAAGCTTAAAAGAAGAAAAGAAAATTCTCGAAGAATTTAAAAATACAACGTCTACCAAAATTAACCATTTGTTGACGGCGGTAACAGGGTGTGTCACCTCCAATATAAAAAATAATAAATTATTATATCTATGAAAATATCACAGTTAGAGCCCTAAAATTTTTTCGAATCCACTTTAGTATCAATATGAATATTTTAGACAAAAATGGGCAGACTAGGAAAAGGGTGTGGTACTTCCCATATGAATTAAATTTAAAACTTCTTCTATCTCGGACATCACCTATATATAAAAATTAATGTGCATTTGTTTGTATGTTTGAAGTTTATAGACGACTAAACGGCTGAACCGATTTTCCAACTTTTTATGTTGATATTTCAAATGAGAGAGGTGCCACTCCCACATATACTACATAACCTACTATTGTAAGATAATAACAAAATGGATATATTGGAAAAACTATATCAGCAAGATACCTCAAATTTTGTACAAGTAACTACGGTTTTAATATAAATATTTTGGACAAAAATAGGCGACCTATCATTAGAGGACAATGCACCTTCCATATGAAGTAAATACTAAAATCTGCCTAACTGAAGAACTTTAACAGTTAGAGTCCCCAATTTTGCATAAATAACTTTTGTTTAAATATAAATATTTTAGACAAAAATAGGAAGTTCAGCAAAAGCGGGCGTGGCACCTCCCATATGAAGTAAATACTAAAATCTGCATATCTAGAACACCAGAACAGTTAGACTGCTAAAATTTTGTACGAATATCTAAAGGTTCAATATCAATATTTTTGTTAAAAATGGGCTATCAAGCATTAGGGGCGTGGCAAACTCCATATGAACTTATTATTCAAATCTGTATAAAAAAACTATAAAAGCTAGAGTCCCCAATTTTGTATTCCAGCTATAGGAAGGTGGTGCCTGTCTGATTTGTGGGTGTAGAAATTATTATATCTTGAAATATGCAATAGTAAGGTATATGACCCTTAAATTATTGAGTTTGAAATTTTCAACTCATATAGATAGTAAGTACTAAAGTTCATACTATTTAAATATTTATCTTGAAAAACATATACATGTACATATGTAATAATAATGTTATTGTTTACTTCTAAAAACGGGTAACTAATAAAACCATTATTTATTTGAAAAATACATTAGGTAAACTTTATAATAAGCATTTTAGTGGGCAATGAATTCATTACTTTTAATTACCTAAGTAATAAAGTGTAAACTGTCAATATTTTTCCCAAATAAAATAAGTAGTTGTAAAACTCATCACAAAAATTACCTGTGACCGACGCAAACACAATTATTTGTTAAATTTTAATAACATTAATTTTCTTCAAAAGGTTTTTGACTTGAACCGATTTCATATTAGGTAAAATGTAAATAAATAAATATAACACGCATTCGGTTTTGAAATTCAGTTGAATCTTTGATTCTAAACAAGTTAAACGTTACCTGAGTGACGTTTATTTTGCATCAATTTGTAAAAATGCCCCGAATAAAAGTATCTAAAATGCATTGCGTTTGCAATCCCAGAGAGCAAATGAAAGTTCGGAAGACGTGAAAGTCGCCTCAGGACTGAAAGGAGTCGAGCTTCAACCTTTAGAGCCGCCGAAACGCCATCACAACGTGAAGAACGCCTTGAAGGCCTACGACAACGCACGAGCTACCGAGACACCTTTGGAACATGAAGGTACCACAACAGCACGAGCTAATGAAACAGAAGTCCAACATGAATCACGAGTAGAAAGTCAGTGGATTCGAACATCAACAAGAAGAGCAGCAAAGAACAAAATCATAATCGAATGGCGGTGAATCGACGTAATGTTTTTCATGGAAACTCAGGTATTGCATTTAACTACAGATCTGATATAGATGACCACATAATCGCAATTCATGCTGATAGAACTCCAGAACTCCAACAATGGCGTAACAATTTTGATGGTGGGCGATCCAGTTGCATCACAAGATATGTATTTAATTCCGATGGGGGGTAGCGAAGCACACCGGGTATTAGCTAGTATGTAATATTTATTTTCAGTGTTTGTCATTTTTTGCACAAAATACTTATTATTCCTATATGTTAGTAATGAGAACTGAACTTAATAAATTATAAAATTTTTGAAACGGATCTATGTATGCCGTGCGATCAGTACGGACTCTTATTCGGTGTTCAGATATGAACCTTTATTGCATAAATCGCTATAAACGCCATTATTTAGCTCAGTATTTCATGTAAAGTTTCAATTAATTACTGCGCAATAAATACGCAAATTGTTATAATATTGTGTAAAACTTAAAATGAAGCACTGTCCGACCACTTTCTGTTAATATTTGACAACACAAATGTCAACAACGAGAAATAAAAAAAAAAAAACAAAAGAACCATCTGTTTTGTTTACCAGCTGTCAAATGAATATTGAATAGGCGGCTGTACTGCGTATATTATTATGTCTGAACTCTTAAAATATTGTACTCAATAAACTGAATATTGACTTAATAAAAATATAACATAGTATACAAATGATCCTTGCGATGGAATCTATGCATTGGCTATACGCTTCTGATCACATTTCAGTTATTCCGTGTATAAGTTTTCGACTTATTCTTTAATTTGATGGAACTTTTGCTAGAAAAATTGACAAAGGCGTCCTGTTATTTGCTTACTACATTGAGTCTTCTTTAGACGATAAGTTACATATTTGTAAGTGCAGTGCATGGTCAGTATTGCCGGTTGCATCACTTGTAATACTACACTGTGCGCCTGCAGGATGATTTCTGCTTTTGGGAAAAAATGCTTCAATCAAATTGTGTGAATTTTTTGACTTTCAAATGACCTTTAACCAATGTCATAAACTATCGTAATTTTGATCGATTTAAACTTTCTTGTTGATTTTCTGTCAAAACTCTAATGGAGCTATTGATGCAGAAATAACTCACATTAGTTCACATAACATTTCTAATAGCAAATGCGTGGTAAACACTTTTACCCCATAAGTGTGTTACTAATGTTTGCCGCTTCTGCAGAAAAGTGCTAATTTTGCAAACACTTCTTCGAAGCAAATCCTAATGTACTTTGAAAGGATAATTACGAAAAATTATTTTGCAGACGATGCAAATAACACTCATACAAACATACTAAAAGTTTAGAATCCAAGCTGAAAAAGTAGAGATAAGTATGTAGTAAAATCGTATGAAAGGAGACAGTATTAGCCTACACTACGTTCTTACCCTGTAAGCATGCAAATAATTGGTGAAATGCCTTCGAAGTAGCTGTAGTGAAGTAAAGTATGAACGCCGAGGTGGTAGCGTGTAAGATAAAAGTGATTACATAAACAACAGCAATGATTAGGGAGCTCAAAATACCGTTACTTTAAGATATACGTCTAATAAATTACTAAAATCAGAATGTGTTTTCTAGTACACTAGTTACCACGATTGTGTAGATGCGGTTTTTGAGCATGTGTTGGCATTTAAAACATTTTTTTCTTAACTTTTCACACGGTCCTTGAGAATTCCACGTAATTAAGTATAAGTCTAATAAGGCTTTGGTTGTTTGCTTTTGGGAGTGTGTGTGTGTGTGTGTGTGTGTATCTGTTAAGCTGTTTGTTGTTGGTTTTTTTTAGGGATGTTGCTGTGACTAAAATAAGAACTTCTGATAGAGTTGTTGATGTAACACTCAACTCTTGAAATATTTACGTACATCAATTGTAGTGGCATTTGCTTAGTGTAACAATATGGTGCCACATTTTAAGGACTTTAATACACACATACAATGTTTTGCAATCAAATAAATTTTCACATGCAAGCAAAAGTAAATGTCAATAGAGACGGTGATGTATGTTTACAAATACCGTTGACGGTAACTGAATACATTTTTAATTTCTAGTAAACCTGGGGCCAAATCACCGCATTCGAAATCGAGTACTTTATTATCGAAATGTGGTTAACGTGGATCACGGTAATCGTTATCGTAACGTATCTACTCGAAGTTGTACTCGATTTGTAAGTGGTCATCGAAAACAAACAAACAGTAGCTTTTTGGCTCAAAACAAAAGAAATAACTAAAAACAACGAAGTAAAATAATAAATACGTAAGAATAAGAATAATAAGAATATTTTTCCAACATTTTCCCAAAAAAAATTTTTTTTGTTCCGGAATCGAATCGTCCCTCGATCCCGAAAATGATAAATACAAAAAAAACATTTTTTATCCATTTCTAATAAGCTTTTTAATATTTTTTTTACAAAGTTTTGAAATTATTACGCACAATAATCACTTTTTTGTTTGTTTTGTTTTCCTTTTTCGTTTCGTTTTTCTTATTGGCATTTGTTACAGCAATGTAAATAGTAGTAGGAAATATAAATTACATCGAGTACCATGATCCAAAAAATTGTGGCCATCGAAAATAGTGTTTACTCGATAGTGCATTCGATTTCGAATGCGGTGATTTGGCCCCTGTTTTCATTAAATGTCTAGCAGGCAGTGTGTTGGCTTATTAGACGAGAACCCGTCGTGGTTCAAGCAAAAAACACTACATACTAGACTACGGTTGTTACCAAATCACCTCTGGCTATACAAATTCCAAAGGTAAATGCTAAGTGCGAAGTAATCCTACCAACGCCTGATAATACCACATTTCAGCATCAGAAAAGATTTTGAGCAGCCTATTCTTCAGAAGTTTGAGTAGCCTAAAGAACTTATTGTACGCTAACTGTCGTCTTTGGGCAAGATGTCTAGACACCACGATCTTGTTGTGACCACTATGAGATCTTAATCAGATCATGTGCAGCACTATGTCCGGAACTATACACAAATTCCAACATCCAGATCCGGCTTTTTAACAATAGTATCCGTTTTTAATGTTCTTAAACAAGAGGCCAGTATATGCTTTCGTTTTGTTGTTTTTATTTAAGCTGTTAGTGTTCCCAATGGAATCACTCTGCGGTATTCACACCACAAATTATTTACGGCATCGTAAGTATTATCTGTATCTTCATGTACGCAATATGCTGTGTTGGATTTTACAACACTAACTCATCTACATCATATAATTATTTCCGTGAAACTCTTGTTGATGTAAAAAAGCTCTTCATCTGCCTTTCGTGACGAAGTTCTATCTTTTTTGCCATTTGTGGATAATGTCCTGTTCTCTGTGTCGTCCGTAACTTTCGTCCTTAACTTTCATCCTTTTATTACGACTTTTCGTTCGAATTCTTATAACAAATGCTGCCGCTGAAGACACTGAAGATGTGTGTGTTTCGTAGCATTTCTATGATTCAATTTCGAAGAGGCGGATTTATTACTAAAGATATGTGCATTTTGTTTGCCTTTTAAAACTTTAAGAACAGAAAAAAGTGAAAAAAATGTAGAATACATTAACGATGTCAACTGATGTTCATTTTTTCCCTCAACACATCGAGTCACCTTCCAAGAGCTTAAGACGAAAACTGCAATGTTTGCCAACTAATTAAATGTGAATCTGAATCTGAATCCAATGAGTGAATGTTACATGCCTTTATGCACAATGTAAGTCGGCATTTAAATGTAAATGCAAGGATTTAAATAAAATTAAATTCATTTAACAATTTAAGCAGCATTCATTGTATGGTTTACATCTTTTTATTGCTTTCTTTTCAACACTACGAGAAAATGTTAAAAGAGAAATGCAAAATTCATTTGTTAAACCAGAGAAAAGAATACAATTTGTCGTGAAGGGGGAAGTCAGTGCAAGATATTTTATTTATGCAGTTTCGTTTTCAATTTCAATTGAAAAGATGCGAATATTTTTGTTGTCATTGTGTCATTGTGGGTATACTGTCAACAAAAAAAGAAATTCCGAAGATAAATGTAGGTTTTGTTTGCCAAAAAAAATGTTTCTTTTTCAACATAAATTCAAAGGATAACAAAGAAAACCCATTTGATTGGTATTTCGGCTTCTTTTTAAAATATTTCTCGAATGGTCAGAAGAAAATTTATAAATATATAAACCCGGTGTGCTTCATTGCCACCATATCATCATGACAGTTCATACCATAGATCAGCAATGAGTATTCAAAAGATGAGAAGATTCGAATCATACTCATAATTTCTGATACTTATACGCATTCATACTTATTTTAATATCATACTTATACTACTCATATTCAAAGTTTGAAGTACTCATCATACTCGTACTTAACAATACGCATGATGTTGTTGTTTCGACTCCCCATGACTCAACATTTACAAGAATCACAAACTAAGTATGATTCGCATACGGACACTGCAGTACTCAATAGAAGGTTGTGTGTTTGCTTTGCTTGCTGTCTTTGTCCTTTTCTTTCTTCCTTTTTTGTAAATGCAACAACGACTAAGACTGTAAATTTTGATGAATGATTCGAATCACTCGATTCATTTATGAGTATTATAAGTATTTTTCTAAATTTATAAATCTGAATGCGTAGGCGTATAAATCAAACATATTTGATGTCAACGTTGTACTCATACTCATTGCAATCTGTACTTATAAATCAATGTTGTATTGAGTACTAATGAATCAGAGTAGTTGAATTTCAATACTGTTGACTCACTCTTACTCAAAATTTCATGAGTACTTATGAGTAGCGAAAAACGATTCATTTCTGATCTCTGGTTCATACATGGTAGTTGGAAATAAATAAAATTTCTTAATATTTAATTAAATAATGTGTATGATCTAAGAATTAGAAATACTACTTTGAGTAAACTATTTGACAAAAGAATACTTAGATGGTTTAAATTCCAAATAAATTTAAGCTTTAACTAGCTCGCTTAAGCAGCCATGATTAGTTTGTGGGCCTAATACTCCAAACTTTATCATTCACTGTTCTTAATACTAAAATATTGTTACGAAAATGGAAACTGTGAAACATCGTATACATTAACATGATTAACAAAAGCTACACTAAAAAATACAATGAACTTGTTTACAAGTAAACCAACAACATTAGTAACACAGAAAAACAACAAAGAAAAGCTAGTAGACAAGTAAGCGAGAACGCAACAACAAGCAATGTGAACAAAATACACAAACAACAATAAAGTCGCGATAGTGTTCTCGAGAAAGCGAAACCACGAACGTTCTACTTCAAAAACCTTCATCAGACTGTTTACGTGGGATATAAAAAGGCAAGACAAAGCAGGCAAACAGTAGTAAGAATTCAGTCAGTCTTGTGTGACGACGCGTTGCGTATGAAGAAAACAGTAGTGGTTTGAAAATCGTCGTTGTAATTTGTCGTCGTTTGCTGTTGTCAAATATCAACAGAAAGTGTTCGCATAATTGTAATATGCGCACTGAACATACTTATGACAGTGCTGTATTTTAAGTTTTACTCAGTAATACAACAATTTGCGTATTTATTGCACAATAATTAATTGAAACTTTATATGAAATATTGAGCTTAATAATGGCGTTTCTTACGATTTACGCAAAGTGCATATCTGATAACCGCATTACAAACAAATCACGTATAATATATATGGCTTGGAGACCGAATTATGGACTATAAAAACTTTTGTGTGACCTAATATAGGCCCACGATCTCCGACTGCTTCTACGATATGTTGAGTAATGGGTGCGAATTTAATTTTCACGATCTTTCATTAATAATCTTTAAGGATTTTAATCTTGTGTAGAAGCTTTGCTCAATGTTAAATGCCTCAGAAAGGTTTTCGTCAATTTTAAGGGTATTTTTATTGCTTGAAAAGTCCAGGAAGGAATCATGAAAATAATACCAAGTTCAAATATGGCAATGTAAAATATTTCTTTTATTGCATTATTAAACATATACTGTAATTTTTATGACTTTACATAGTCCAAATATGAGAATTCAGGATTTAAGAGATTCAAACCGACAATTGTTTGTGTAGCACTGCTTGAAGATTTTACTTGTTTTTGTTGAACATTCTTACCAAACTGAAACTGGACACACCCTTTGAATTTCCGTTTTAGTCATGTGTATGTATTAAAAGTTTTAATTCATGGCTTTTAAAATGTTGGCCAAAATCTGAGTATTTTTAATATTGCATGTTTAGCTTCAGTATATTTTGCATTCTGTACGATTTTTAAACCCAGTATAAATATGTATGTACTTCACTATTTGAAATTCTTGAAAAATTAGAGAGAAGAGCCGGAATAAAAAAAGAACAATTCATATAATTTTACACATCTGGTGTCTGCCTTCGGTTTCAAATCGTTTATTTTTTTTTGTTTTTTTTTTTAGAGAAAAAGAGGTGTAAAAAAAACATATAAAAAGCCAAGGAACATTCACTTGCAGCTGTTAGGCACATTGTGAATTTACGAAATATAAGCCAAAAAAATTTCAATTTTTTTTTTATTATGCCAGTACTACTTTGCTTAGGGTTTTTTGGGTATTAGTTGCTACTATCTAAGCCATTTTTACATAACGTAATAACATTTACTTACTTTTTATATTTGCATCTAATATGTCGTATCGTATGAAAACTTTCTGTGTCCATATATGAGTCTGGGCATGAGAAATGTAAGCAGAAGGCAAAAGAAAAATGTAATTTCAGTCAATTTAACGTAAATTAGATTTTGACAGGCATTTACTTTCTTTTTTTCTTTTCTCTTTTTCTTTTTTATAGCATTTTGACTTTTTTGTGTTCCAAAGGAATATGTTTCTTTTTCTTCTGTCTATAATAATTGCATAGTTCTTGTTTTTGTACATGCAAAATTTCATATACCATATAATAAAAATTGTAGAGTTTTGGCCAAATAAAATTCTTACCGCAAGAGGAACAGGAGCAACGGGTGTCCTTATTTGCCGTATTATAACGTAAAACTTAAATTTGAAGGAAATTTATTTCTTTTTGAGAGCCAATAAATTATTTTCAAATGGAATGAAATGAGAAAATGGAATGAAAGAAATATTATTAACTTAAGTTATAAGTAATCAAAAATTTTATATAAAATGTAATTGACTTAGTGAACTTTCCTTAATCTTTTTTTTCAAGTACATACCTTTTTTATATATTTGGTCAAGTATATACACACATATGTATATGTATGTATAAATAGGTATACATTATCAAATTAAATCAAAAGGCTGATCAAGGTAAGGCTATATTGAAAAATGTAGCGACAGTTCTTAATTTTACTTTTCGGGCTTAACCGGTCTTATCCAATATATTTTGTCGTTTGTTTATTTATTCATTTTATTTATTACTAACCATTAGGTTTAGGTTTATTTTATTTAATCGAGGTTGAATCTATCAACACCATATATTTTTTTTCCAAAATCTGTAATTTTTTTTTAATTTTTAAAAGCAATTTTGTTCTTAATTTTTTTACCGGTACTGTATATTGTGTCTAGCTTTCGAAGTACATATTAGAAATCTTAGTCTTGAATTTTCTGATTCAATAGTTAAAGATAATTATAAAGTTTTATAAAAAGAAAACATTTAACGACCCACTTTACAACCTTTCAATGAATATCGGGTTATCCATTTCGTGGTTTCAAAAGTAAACGTAAATAAAACACATATAAAATATTTTTTCATGATATTTCTTTTTTATTGTAACGTTGACATTATGTGTGAAACACTACATCATTTAAATGACCTCCACGCGAAGTGTTGCAAGCATTGATTCTTTTGAGGTAATTTTCTACCACTTTTTGACACATAATGGGCGGTATCTCAGCCATAACTTGCCGAATGTTGGTTTCTAAGTGCTCAAGAGTTGAAGGTTTATCTGTATAAACACGGTCTGTCGCGTAGCCCAACAAAAAAAAAAATCTAATGGTGTCAAATCGCATGATCTTGGTGACCAGTTGATATCGCCACGACGAGAAATTACTCGGCCAGGAAATGTCTCTTGCAATAAAGCCATATTCGCTCGAGTTGTGTGCCATGTGGCACCATCTTGTTGAAACCACATATTCTCCAAGTCGCACAGTGGTCCCAATGACGAATTTAGCGCGGAAAAAGTCATAACTCTTGTTTAAAAGCACTTAGAGGGATACGAATAAGTGATTTGGTACGGCGCGAGCTCACACCAAAAATGGGCGGATTCGATTAAGGAGGCGTGGAAATTTTCATACAAAACATGTTGACATAATGACTGTGCTAATTTGCATATTTAAATATTTTCACTGAGAGCATAATACTTAATAAAAGTTGTAAAAATATAAAAAATATAGGAATATTGTGTTTTAAAGGTTTTATTAAAGATAAGTAAGGTTTTGTTTATTAAAAATAATTAACGTAATTGTGTATTTTAAATATATATGTACATATATTTACATAAATGTTTATTCATCTGAATGGGTTTCCGCTTCATCCGATTCATCTCCTGAAAGGTTTTCTTCATTTAAAATAGAAGTATCTAAAAGTAAAGCAATTGACTCCTGAGACAATGGTTCTGGATTTCTATTCGGTAGCTTTGTAGAAAGAGACGATATGTAAGGATCCGATGAAAATAGAAGATTGTTAAAAAGATCTTCGATGTTATTCTCTTATTTTTTGGCAACCAAAAGGTTCTTATAAGAGGGGAATATATCCGCTTTACGTTTTTTGGCACCCGTACGCATGGAAAGATACGAACTTTTTGAGTATTTTCCGTCAATATACACCGCTAGCGCTTCTTCACTGCTATAATGTATTAGTTCTTTAGATGGCGTGCTTAAGAACGTTTTTATTGTAAATGGCCTTCCTGGAGAGTTATCTATAGTTCTAATAACGTCTGAAGCAGTCCTTTTGCCTGATTTATAAAGGCTACTTGCAGCAGCAAATGTTAGCTCTTTAGGGGAACAAGAGTTTACAAGATGCTTTGTTTTAGATTGTTTAGATCTTTTTCCTATTTCTAAAAACGGTTTAGAAGGTCGTCCGTATTTTGACGTTGACGGTCCGTCAATGGTATTTTCGTCCGAGTTTTCCTTATTAGGAAGAACGAAATATTCATCCAACCAACTTTTAAATGAAGACTCGAACACACTCGTTGTTCGATGTACCATGGACTATTTTTTCGACAATTGTGTGATGAAATTTCTACCTGCTTGCTTTAATTTTTTTGTATAGCTATCATTTTCATCATTTTTTATACCAATTTTCATAAAAATGTAATATATTACAGCATTAAATTTTTTTTTCCACCTTTTCAAAGAACCAAAAATTAAACAATTCCCCTTTGGTGATAGACATCGCAACTAAATGATTTAATATGAAAGCTTTCAGGCAGAAATCGGCAGGAAATTTTTTTTACCATTTAACTGGCCACATATCATAGATGATAACAATATAAAACATTTTGCTCAGTTTTCACGTATTTTTTTCTGAGCGAAATGCAAAATCGCCGGCATATTAGGAATTATAAAAATACATTCCCCAATTGTATAAATAAGACCCCTCAAATAATAAGGAATATACTTTCGCTTTATTTGACAAGATCTCCAAACCAAACTAAAATATTGTCTAGTCTGTTATTAAAAAAAAAACTAAATCTATTGTTTGTGTTTAAAACAGTACTGCAGTATTAATATTGCTGATATAATAAAAAATTTTATACCGTTATGTTGGCTGAAGACTTGTCATTACAAAACCAAACCAAAAATTCACATATGCACGATCCGACAAAACCACTTTTTTCGGGCTAAACTCGTCATTGGGACCAGCGTGAGTCGTCTCCATAATCTCCTCTTAAAGCTTCAATAGCAGGCAAAAAAAAGTCGGCTATCATATGACCATAACGCTCCAAATTGACGGTGACAGTCGTTCCATCGTCGTTTTCGTAGAAGTAAGGTCCAATCACAACTTCGGACCAAAGAGTGCACCAAACAGTGACTTTTTCTGGATGTAATGGCCCCTCTTCAATTACTTGAGGATTCTCAGAACCCCAAATACGACAATCTTGTTTATTAACATACCCACCGAGTGTGAAATGTGCTTCATCGCTGAAGAAAATTTTGTTCGAAAAATTGCCGTCCACCGCCTGTTGTTCAAGCACCCATTCAGTTGTTGCGTGAGCTGGACTTTATATGGATGTAGGTGTAGATCTAAATGCAAAATACGCCATAATGTGCCGTAAGATATTCCAAATTCCTGAAAACGACGAGGAATCGACACATTTGGGTCTTCGGCAACACTTTCACTTACAATAACGATATTTTCAGCGGAACGAGCGAAACGATGATGCACAGGCCTTTCAATATTTGTAACCACTCCAGTCTCTTTAAATTTCTTCACAATTTTGCCAATTGCTTGCGTAGTTGGACGATTATGTAAACCATAATCTCCTCTTAAAGCGCGATACGTGGCTGTGGCAGAATCACAATTATTGTAGTAGGTTTTGATAATTTTTATGCGTTGTGTGATAGTTAAGCGATCCATTTTCGTCAATGTCAGACTTTCAACTGAAAAGAAAAAAATTGATTTCACAACATAGTTTGACAGATGTCGAATTCCAGTCCCATACTTTTGAAACCACGAAATGGATAGCCCTTTACATACACGTCATGTAAGAAACACTAGCCATAGTTTTTCTAATTACTAGAATGTATTTATGTATGTAACATTGTCATAGTTTAATTGACATGCCGCTGCCCTTAAAATGGTATCAACGATGATTATACATAAATAATTTTATATTATTCTTTAATAAAATTTTGAAAATATATTTTTCATAATTAAGGCTTCATCAGCAACATTCACTTGAAGATGAATTCATAGCTACAAACTCATTTTGTATCACTTGGGGATCAAATTCTTTATGTTGTCTATGTTTAATTAGTATTGTCCCTGTGTCTCTATAGCCGTAACAATGGTAATGATTTATTAAAGTTACAATCGAAGAATATATGACAGTCATTATAAAACTCACAAACTCGTAATTTTTAAATTTAAATAATTAAATATTTTAAACAATAAAATAATATATAAGTTATGTGTATACATATGTATATAGTTTGTACATATAGAATATAAAAATCCTTTCTTTTAGTTTCACTAACTATAGTTCTTTGAGTGTAAGTTAACAGAGTGCTGCAAAGAAATATTTAATGTTTTAATAACACTTCGAATCCCTTCCATCCATAAATGTAAAGGGAAATGATAAATGCTATCAGACTTTTGTCATTGCAGCTGACCATGTTGGAGGTTAAAACATGATGTTGGTTGTGTAGTGGCCATAAAACAATAGAAACTAATTTCAATTAATTTTATACACAGATATCAGTGTAAGGTAAAAAGCATATTAAAAAATCTTATTATTATTTCAAAACACATTATTTAATAATGTATTCATAATTTTCATAGATTCCTTTAATATTTTTCTTCGATTTAATAATTTAAAAATATTAAACTTTCTTCAATCATATCGGGTCTTACAAAATGAGGTATTCCGAACTTTGACATTGGATAACGGCCATCTTGTTGTCTGTAAAATTAGTTATTAGTATCCACAGATGGATACAACTAATAAAACTGTTTTATCAAAATTACCGCTCTTATAATCCTGTAATTGTGCTAGCAAGTAGACTATTCACAATATTATATAATAATTCGGGTCCGCTGGTTAATTTAAAGATCGACAAACTCCAGTACTTCGTCGTCGAAATACAATATAAACCGAGACAGTCGTATTTGCTTCGCTCGCAAGAAGTCGTGATTTAGCAGAACATAACTTGGGAAATTTTGAGTTGTGTCTTGGGCTTGCACACGTACAAATTTCAATAACCCAGAAACTAAAGGTAAACGAGTATAGACAACGCCGTGTATTCTCTGAAAAAGCATCTCAACGATGAGGTCAGTAGTGGATGAATGTGAAGGTAAGCAAATAAATTTGCTGATTTGAGGATGATAGCAGTCCACGTGACGTCCAAAAGCATGGGTCATCGTCATCGGTTCAGTGTCGCGTGAGAGATCTGAATCTGATCTGAATTATATAATATGGACACCAATGATAATTAATTTTAACACATTAGCGCGACACGTATTGTGGCATATTGAATGTTCTGTACGTGTGATTTGATCATGCTCATGGTCACCGAAAACGAGCGTTTTGAGACCGTTAGAGTTTTTCTTGTGAGGCCATCTTAAATCGCAAGTGTATGTGAATAAACCACAAACCATTAAGTTACTCAAAGCCAATATAACCCATGCTTTGGGAAAATTAAGCCCGATTTATACTTCAGAGTTACTAAAAAAAAATTAAAATTTTGTATGCTTTCCATCGAGTGAAGCCGTGGTAGACATTTGAATGCACGCATACAAAATTTCGATAATATCCTCAACACACTTTGTTTTATTTAATTTATACTTTATTGTATATACTTTATTTAATTTATTCTTGATTTTATTTTATTTATATTTGAGTTGAAACCCATGCCTTACACCTTTCTTGTTTATTTTTAGTACTTTTGTGGAATATTTAAATAATTAGCAGCTATAATTTGTTTATAAATCCCAAAAGTTAGCAATTTTTCAAAGTTACTTGGAAGCACAGAATTCTATACCAGGCTAATATAATTCAATTTGGCTTGCAAGTAATAACCTTAAACAACCTTTACGAAATGCTGTCAGTGATTTGGCGAGTAATGGTGTTGAAAACGAAAAACAGTTTGCAAGGCGATGAAACGGTTGATTTTCCATCTGCTGCCGATAGAGCGGATTTACCCCTAACCAAGATCCAAAATAGTATTACCAGTCTCTCTGGCTAATATCATACGAAAGCAGTGTTAAACAAAGCTATAAGTTTATTAAAATTCAAAAAGATGAGTAGATTAGAATCATACTCATAATTTCTGATACCTTTACGTATTCATATTTATTTTAATGTCATGGAACATCTACTCATATTCAATGTTTGAAGTACTCATCATGTTCATACTTAATAACACGTATGATGTTGTTGATTATCCATGTTGGTCCATAACTCAACATTTACAAGAATCACAAAATAAATATGATTCGCGTACGAACACTAAAATACTTACTAGAAGGCTGTATGTTTGTTCTGCTTGCTGCTCTGTCTTTTTTGCTTATATGTCTTTTTTCTTTTTTTGTAAATGCAACAACAACTAAGACTGTTTTTATGAATGATTCGAAACACACGAATTATTTATAAGTATTAAGAGTATTTTTCTGAAGTTATGAATCTGAATGAGTTGTCTTTTGACTGAAACATACTTCGAATGGTATGAGTTTGATGTCGACGTTGTACGCATACTCATTGGAAATCAACATTGTAGTGACTACGAATGAATCAGAGTAGTAAAATTTCAATATTGTTGACTTATTTATATTCAAAATCTCATGAGTTCTTACGAGTAGCGAAACAGCGATTCATTGCTTATCTCTCATTGGCACCCCTGGTTATATACAAATGTGGAAATTAAATGATAATGAACAAATGTATCGCTATTCGAATGGATAATCAAATATTCATAAAATATTTTGCCATTGACTTTGTACTTCTACTGTACAATTCGTTCCTAAACCGATGTGGTGTTATGCAATCTAATTAAGAGAAACTGTGTCTGTTTCTCATGTAAAAAAAGCCAATACAAAATGTTACATAATATTAGAGATGCAAAGAAATATCTTAAAACCTCCAATATACATTAGGACTGAGACGTGTCGTAGCACAACGCAAAGTTTAAGAAATATTGTGAAAAATGCTTAAGAAAACTGTTTTCCTGCATCCTGTACTTGCCTGAACTAAAAAGAAGACGCTGAATAATAAAGAATAGAGAAAAAAGATTTAAAAGAAATGACGAAATGAATGAATTGTTGTTATTCGAATGAATTTTATGACGAGTTGCAGCTATTGATAATTACGGATAATTTTACAACATGTTACTGAGAAGAATGGAGTTGTATCTATTATTGCTTTTAGCACTATATACATAAGTGTTGGAAACTGTGTTATAATTAATAAAATTTAAACTTTGAACTATGATTGTTAATTTAAATTTCAAACGTAACAAGCCTTTAAGGATCCCCAGATGTAGGGTTTAAAAGCCCAAAATAATTTTATCGACAATAAACAATCCAAAAAGTTTATTTTCATTTAAGTTTATTGGCATTTGCAGAGCGGAATGCAATGCTGATGTCATATTAAATTTATTTCAAAGCCATTAAACAAATGAACTCAATCGGTTTCTGTTTTAAAATTTTAGTTTTCTTGTGTGCTCTCTACCAATTAGTTAGTGGAATGTTAAATTCTTGCACAACTTCATGGGTCAAAAGAAGATAATAAAATATTAACTTGAATTGAAAGGAATCTGGTCTAAATAGATTGAAGTGTTTCCCTGGCTTAATTAACGAATGATATGAAAATTAGGACAAAAATGCGAAAATAAAGAGCTAAAGGTACAGTAAAGAGTATCTAATGAATATAATGAAGCCATGAACTGTGCAAGGAAAATTGTTAGCAACGTGTTTCAAGAATAAGCACACTTTACTGCTACGGATGATAAACCAAAAAAAAATAATTGACTGTAACAAACACCAAAAATTTTTTAGTTCGCGTTGCCACTCACCTCGCAATGCAACGAAAAATTGTTGTCGTATAAAACTTTTCTATTGCTTTTGCTTTTGATACTCTGCTATCGTATTCGTTCTATCATTGCATTCATCAGTACGTCACTCTCACATTTCTCAATTTCAAGTAGTTTATGCTTTCCGGTTACTTTTTCGTTGCTGAACAATTGTGATTAATTGCCGCTTGAGCCGTGAAATGTAGGAAACAAGACGGTTTTCTTTTTTTATTTTTTGGGGTACCTTTTTTAATTTAGGTGCTCCCTGAACGACAACAATCTAATTCGAAAAAAAAAATTTTAAAACAAAAAAGGAATTTACAGTTTCCCTTGTCATTGGTTACATATTAAGAGCTACTCAGAGAAAAACCTTGCAATGAAATTAGAATTTTTTTGGTTGCGTTTTTTTTTTGGTCAGCACAGGTTAAACTAAACACCATGAATATACTCCTTAAGAATTCTTTGAATGGTGAAATAAAAATTTAACGATTTTCCAATGGATTTTTGGATTCCAGGTTACAAAAACTTTTTGAATTTATTTTTATTTAAATTCACAATTTTTATTAACTAACTAACGCCCCTAATGCTTGATCGCTCATTTTTGAACCTTTAGATATTCGTATAAAATTTGAGCAGTCTAACTGTTCTGGTGTTCTAGATATACAGATTTTATAATTTACTTTATATGGGAGGAGTCACGCTTGCTAGACCGCCTATTTTTGTCCAAAATATTTATATTTAAACTGAAGTTACTTGTACAAAACTTGGGGACTCTAGCTGTTACAGTTTTTCAAATATACAGATTTTCGTATTTGTTCACGCTGGCCACCCTACTTTTTGGCTTAGATATAAGTTTTAGTTTAAGTATATAAACCACCCCTGTGTTCATATTAATTAATTGTGAATTGTTATGAAATATAAACGAAAAGAGATCAATACCCGATCAACCCCCAACCCGAAAGTTTATTTCCCGTATTCTCGCAAAATATTTTGTTTTATTGCTCTACCCCAAATCCCCCCGAAACAGTATTTATCTACTTTTTATGGGAGGTGCCACAACCACTATAGTAGTTACTTGTACAAAATTTGAGGTATCTTTTCCAATATACCCATTTTGTTATTAGCATACAATAGTAGCTAATATAGTATATGTGGGCTTGGCACCTCGCTCGTTTGAAATTTCAAAATAAAAATTGGCCTATAACTCCTTCCTGACATACAGGAAGATACTGTGAAAATTTCAAAAAATCGGTTTAGCCGTTTAGTCATCTATAAACTTCAAACATACAAACATACTAACAAACACACATTCATTTTTATATATATAGATAGATATAAAAGGCATTAATAAAAACTACATAAGTGACATATGAGTGATATCTAATTCAATTAAGTTTCATACGTCAAAAAATCATAGATTTTTTATTGCATACCTCTCAGGGTAACTATTCTAGTGAATGTATTATGATGCGTATGAGTAATATATTTTAAATGCTATTAAATATTAAGTATGTAGTACAGTCAACCCTACTATAACGCGGTGAGTGCGTACCGCGTTGTATGGAAACCGCGCTACAAGAAACTCGGATTGAACCGTACAAACCAGGCTAATTCTTAGCGCGTTCTATGGAAACTGCCTACCGCGCTGTATGGAAACAGTCCGCGCTGTATGGAAACCGCGCTATAGGAGACTACCGAAACTCATTCGTACCGCGTTATATGGAGACCAAGACAAGATAAATTATAAATTATTTTTATTGAATTAAAGAGTTCATATAAGTATTGGTAAAAAATGAAACAATAACTAAACATAGAGAATGTTTTCCAACAAAAATAAGGGAAACTTTTGTAAAATTATGTAATTTTTCCACATTCATCCTCACTATCAGATATGAGTTCCAGAAAATTTTTTGGAATGACTTGGTCACCAACAAAACGTATGTACTCTGAAAAAGCTCTGAGATGACTGAAACCGATGTCGTAGACGGGTATGAGATAAGCTGGCATGTTTATATAAACATGTTGTTTATATGTATATCTCGGCTGTGCTTTTGCGTCGAAAATAAAACTTACCTTCTTACAATATCTAGTTACTAGAGTCATCCATAGGCTGTGAGGAAGGAACTTATGGGATGTTGTTAAACGGAAACCGCGCTGTAAGAGTACCGCGTTATATGTTCAAACATACAAACATACAAACATATAAACATACAAACATAAACATCATAAAGTGCCCTAATGAATATTTATGTATATCAGAATAAAAGAGACGAAAAATTTCAAGACATAGTCTTATGCTATTGCTTGTTTAAAAAATAATCTTGAATTACTTTCAAGTTATTTAATGACTGTTTCAAGAATAAATTTTTTCATAAATTTTCATAAATTTCTCGCAAAAAGACCTGCTTAAAATCGACATTGCCCTAGCATACGATAATTGAATAAAACAGAACTAAACGCACAACTAAAGATGGAAGTGTGGGAAATTTTAACAATGCAGACAAACAAAGTTTAACCAGGTCCACATGGTAGATTATCTGGTACAAAAGATTACCAAAAAAATTCGATGAACTACTTATAAACTTAGAACCCTGGTAAGGCAGTAAGACTTATAGAGACAATTCACAGATTCCATTGACAAAGCTGTCTGAAACCCATGACTGATTTCAAAAGAGTGTGCAAAGAATTGAAGAAATTGAATATGATAAAGAAAAAGTAGGTTGGCGAAGGCAACATGAAATTATAGTCTTATAACTATACTGTATTATACACTGTGAACTTTGATCTTTTGTAGTTACACACAGTTTAATAACCCCAATAGTGCGGTATTAGCCACTGAAGTGAGTTATAAATTTTTAATAATAAAATAATTTATTTAAATAGATAAATAACAATAGAAAAGAATTAACAACTCCTTTGACTTTAAAATCATAATCATCCAATTCACAGTAAAGACTTTTTAAAGGTTAAAAACCCACAATTGACTTAAAAACAGAATCTTTACATCTAAAATCAAGTAACTTCACTTATTGATCAGGTAATTGCTGAAGATATTATTACGTTTTTACCTTTTTTTAAAACTTTTAGAATATGAGTTCGTTGATTGCAAACAAAAATAAAAACAAATATGTGTTTAGTTTTAATTAAACTTTTTATTGTTAGAACTACTTTTGTGTGCCACCGTATACAACTTCTTCTCTGCTCACACCCTTTTCGTAAGCAACAACACTTGTACGTTAGATCTGTATAGCGGAGATCTTCAAACCACGACTGTGCTTTTCACATGCACCGCGTCTTAACACAAGACTGACTGAATACTTACTGACTGGTTGTCTCCTTTGTCTTGCCTTTTTATATGTCCATACAATCAGTCTGATGAACGTTTTTGAAGCAGAAGGTTCTTGTTTTCGTCTTCTCGAGAATTCTATCGCGAATGCATTGTTGTTTGTGTACTTTGCTCACTTTGTTTGTTGTTGCGTTCTTGCCTTTCTAACTCATGTTGTTGGTTTACTTGTAAAGAAGTTGGTTGTAGTTGTTGGTGTAGCATTTGTTTATCGTTTTAATGTGAAATGATATTACACTGTTTCCTTTTTCGTAACAATATTTACACAAAATCAACGGGATTGTGGATAAAGAGATGTATAAAAGTAAATTGGAGGAAAAGATGCTAGCTCACACATATAATAAAATGTCTGGGCACTAGATATTCTAACTCAATGACGACCTATCCAAATTTGGATTTTTTGTAAATCAGTTGACCAACCACTTGATCCTGATCCCATACTAAATTTGTGGAAAATAGTAAACAGTAGGTAATATTGGGCGTTGGCATTTCGAAATCAAATCAGTCTGTTTAAAGCTATGGCTGACTATTCAAATGGCAACTTAGCCAAATATTGTAATTTCTACTTTAATATATTTTTTTAAACCGTTTTGACCGTTAAATATTTAAGTCAATACCGTTTCTTAATTTGTTACAAGTATCAATCAATCAATGAAGTCGTAGTAGTTTAGCAGATACAATGTTGGGTTATTAGATGAGAGCCAGACGCCTGAAATACGAATATTTCTATCGACGAATTTTTACCAGCTGTCTTCTGACAAAAACTCTGAGAGTAATTGCCATGAAAATTTTTTTAAAAATTTGACGTTACAAGTCGACTTTAAACTGTAGGTTACGCCACTAATGCTTATAGGATGTAATTCTGACTTAAGGGATGTATTGATCAGTTCAGTAAATAAGTAATTAAACAATCAATGAAATGTTAAAATATTTTTTATTTATTTTTTTTTACTAAAACGTACATTAAGAATAAATAAAAACTATACCAAATGGACTTTATTTTTACCAACAAAATCAAACAAGTTCTCATCAATTAGTAACATGTTTGATTTTTATGGTAGATAAGTAGATAGTCGCCTCGATTGATTTTAAGCAATAACTTCAGCCACACATGTAACTTTCAAAATGTTCACTTTTGTCTCACCACTATTCGCTTTACGTTCTTGTAAGTGACGCATTTTTCAATACCAGTCATTCCAGTTCACTCCAGTAATGAATGGTCAAAGAGATATTTTTGCGCTCATTGCAATCTTCCGTTTCTATACAGTATTCTTCAAGTAGGTTTTAAAGACGTTTACTCACTCACACCTTTAGCACCTAAGTGTGTTGCATATTTGGTATCTGCGTTACAAAAACGAAAACGACGGGATAATACAAGCCATTTATATTTTAAGATGCTTAGGGTCTACAGACTCGTGAATGAAATAAATTCGACAAACTCGTGCAACTGAAGTTATTTACATACGAGTCTGATCGAATTTTTTCGAAAAACAAAAAACCATGAGTATGAAAGAAAAGGGTATAGAAAAGTAAGCGGAAATGCAACAATAAGCAACGTGATCAAAATACGCAAACAAAAATTAAACCTTGATAGAGTTCACAAGAAGGCTATGCCTCGAATATTCAACGTCAAGAACATTCATCAGACTGTTTGCGTGAGCATATAAAAACGCTAGACAAAGCAGGCAAAGAGTAGTAAGAATTCAGTCAGTCTTGTGAGAAGACGCTTTGCGTGTAAAAAGATTAATTGTGGTTTGGAGATCTATTGAACAATTGTTGTTATTTACGCAGTTGAGTCTAAGGCAGAACAAGAAACAATGTAATTATTGTTGTGTACATCAACTTGTGAACAGTGGCACACAAAATTGTGCGAACAATAAAGGGTATAATTGAAACTAAACACCAATTTATTTTTATATTGTTTGCAATCAACGAACTCGTATTTTAAATATTTTTAAAAATGTGAAAACGTAACAATATCAGTTACTCGAGTATTGTTCGGTATAACATACTTCGGTAAAATTTACTTTCTTTAAAAGTATTTTGCATAATTTTGTTATGAAAAGACAAATAGAAAACGGTCCCAAAGCTATTAAAGCCTAAATGAGATCATTAATAGGAGTGAAGAAACTAAAAAAAGGATGATCTGCACAATAATACATACATAATTGTATGTGAAATGAAAAACGTTTAACAAATTGCTATAAAAGTGCTGCGTTAGCACTTTAAAGCACAGGAAAAAAGTGGGAATCTCTCTGTTACATGTTCATACTTATGAATGCAGTTTCCCATTTTCTGTTTCCCGTGCTGAGTTGTCTATAGCAACATTAGCAATGGCAAAAAGTAAATGAAGAAGAATTGTAAAAAATTGCTCGACTTGTTCGTTGTTACGCCTTCAAGGAAACGGAAATTCCTTTTGAACCGCACAAGAAGTATTTTAAAAGATAGAAAAAGAAAACGAAAGCAGAAAATTTAAAATAAAATAAAATAAAATGTAATAAAATAAAATGTAATAGAATAGGGAAAAGAAGGGATTAAATTTAAAAGCCAAATGTGCTCTATTAAGTCGGTTCAACTTTAGTTTTTGCATAAGTCACAAATGATATATGTGTGGTCGGACGAATCCATTTTCTAGCATAAAAAAGTTTATAGGACGAGTATATAGGAACAAAGGAAAGTGTATATTATCTTTATTAATTGAATCTCTGATTTATGATCTTGTTCCTCCAGAAACTAGTTCTTAAGAGAGTTGCTAAAATTTACTCCTTTATGGTTGTTGGCAGTTGAGCTCGATATTTCCTTTTCCTTCCTTTATGTTGGCTTATTAGACGTGAGGCCACGGTTTAAGCATATACATTCATAATTGGCCATTACAACTCTTTAGTCAGGATTGCGGCCTATCTTCTCACACCACTCATATTGTGTGCCTTAATTTTGTACTTGAGTGCCGGGACCTACAGTTTAACGTCGACTCCGAAAGACAGATTTTGAGAAACTTTTTTATTACAGGTTTATTTACTCTCAGAGTTTTTGCCAGAAATCTGCTGAGAGGAAGTCGCCGAAGAAATATTTTTTTTATTCATATTTCATATTGATGTCTGGCCTGGGACTCGAACCCGGGCTTTACGTCTAATAAGCGAAAACACTACCTACTAGACTACGGCGACTACGGTCGATCTGGATATCTCCTGGTGAAGTGGTTAGCGCAGCCCCTTAATTACGATATCAAATTTAAACAACTTTGATGACAGATTCTGCAAATTTCACAAAAATTGTCTTTAAACTAACGCTGAAGGCAAAAACTCTGTGAGTAAATAAAAATTTCGTTGAAGAGTTTCTCAAAAATCTATCGCTCGGAGTCGACTTTAAACTGTAGGCTTGAGTATAACATCCATCAATTAAAGACCATTAAAGAAAAAGTACAGTAAGTTGTTCATCCGATTTTGAAAAAGATATATACTTACATACATAATTGACCATTACAACCCTTCAGTCAGGATTACGGCCTAGCTTCTCACAGTAGCGGGACCTACAGTTTAACGTCGACTCCGAACGACAGATTTTGAAAAACTTTTTCATGGCAGGTTTATTTATTCTCAGAGTTTTTGCCAGAAATCTGCTGAGAGGTAGTCGCCGAAGAAATATATATTTTTTTTTCATATTTCTTTCTTTTTTGTTAATGTATGGCCTGGGACTCGAACCCGGGCTTTGCGTCTAATAAGCGAACACTCAACCTACTAGACTACGGCGACTACAAAAAGATAGATAGATTTTGAAAAAGATAGCCTTGACATAAAGAACCTCATGCTCTCTATATTGGGAAGGCTGGCCAGTTCTGTACACAACAGGATAAGAGTACATTCTCGATAATATTACTTGGGGAATATCACTTACGTAGTTTCGTTCAATTTATTGTTGTGGTTTCCAGTGACAATTTATATACATTTCTTGTAAATTTTACAAGCGCCTCAGCTCATATTGTTTATGATTAATTTATGGTGTTCGCATTTGTTGTTATACCAGCATTATCATCAACAACTCCTTATTTAACCACATTTCATGACCTCAGCTGTTGTGAAGATCTCCGCTAACAAATACGTACAAGTGTTATTGCTTACAAAAAAGTTGTAAGCAGAGAAGAATAATAAACAAGCAAGTTGTTGTTGTATCGTGAAGTTGTATACGGTGGTACACAAAAGTAGTACGAACAATACAGAGTTTAATTGAAACGAAACACATATTTGTTTTTTTTTACTTGGTTTGCAATCGAGAAAATTATATTCTAAACGTTTTTAAAAAGGTAAAAACGTAACAATATGAACCATTCAGAAATATTTTGTAACTATTCTTCTAATCAATTTGTTTGTAATAATTTTATAGACGCAGTGAAATTCAACTACTGACAGCCAACACAGCAAATTGATTGCAGCATATGGGTACAACGTAGTAGATTCATATTTGCTGGACTCAAAATAGTCAACAAATGTTAAATTTAAATTATATTGGAGGTTAAATTGTTGCAGAATTTTACAAATTATTCTTCCAACAAACTCATAGGTCGCAGTCACAGATCAGCAATGAATCGTTTTTTCGCTACTCATAAGTACTCATGAAATTTTGAGTATGAGTGAGTCAATAGTATTGAAATTCAACTACTCTGATTCATTCGCACTCAGTACAATATTGATTTATAAATACAGGTTGCACTAAGTATGAGTACAACATTGACATCAAACTCATAACATTCGAAATATATTTGATTTATACGCCTACTCATTCAGATTCATAAATTTAGAAAAATACTTATAATACTCATAAATGATTCGAGTGATTCGAATCATTCATCAAAAGTTACGGTCTTAGTTTTTGTTGCATTTACAAAAAAAGAAGAAAGACAAAGACAGCAAAAACACAACCTTTTAGTGGGTATTGTAGTGTTCGTACGTGAATCATACTTCTGATTCTTGTAAGTGTTGCGTCATGGCGAGTCGAAATCAACAACATCATACGCGTTGTTAAGTATGAATGTGATGAGTACTTCAAACTTTGAATATAAGTAGTATAAGTATGCTGAAAGTATATAGGTATCAGAAATTATGAGTATGGTTTGAATCTACTCATCTTTTTGAATACTCATTGCTGATCTCTGGACTGTTTAGTGGAAACGCATTTAATCCAACTTAACATAACTTGATCTACGACATGTAGCAGTCGTAGTTGTCGTTAATTCCGCGATTAAATATTTAAATATACGGTTTTATAAATAATTTCCTTTTTACACTTAGTCAAATATAAAACTCCTTGTAAAAACAGGACAATGTTTTCTTTTTCCCTCCTCATACATTTCCTTATACATGAGGCAAAATCATGTTTGTGAGGATTGTTGTTTATCGCTTATGTTCACGTACTACATCTTAACAGCACTCACGCTATAGAATAAATTTGTCACATGCAATATTCTTGTTTATATAAGTACATGTATATGTAAGGACATACATACATTGCTTTGAGGTGTACTAAGCTTGAGTTTCTGTCAAAGCGGTAGTGGTAAATGCATACAAAATCAAAAGTACCATACACCATACGGCTACAATTTTCAGTTTATTGTGAAAAACACAGCGACGAAGATTTTGATGGAGTGCATAGAGTGAATGGTTGAATAAGCAAATCTTAAAGTGGCACATTTAATTATGATGGCAAGATGAAGTGAACAATAATTTAAAAACAACAACAAGTCTTCATGAAATGTTATGAAATAATTGCAATAAAAATGTTGTTTTGCTTCCGAACATCTAAGAGTTTAATTTAAATTTTAAAACATACGGAAAATTACAAATGACGAACGATGAAAATAAATTTTATTTCCCATTGACATTCAACATAATTTATTTTAATTGGGAATATTCATATGTAGCATGCCGAGTGTGGTTGCTGTGGCAATACAAAATTTCAATTGATTTAGGATTGCTAGGAAAGACTGACTACAAGCTGAGCTCTTTTTAGTAGATCCTTCCACATACAGAAATAGCATTGGAACGTGAAGAATTTCTCTCGTCTTGCAAAATTGAAGTTGCACCACCATATTGAACATTGTCTACAGTTTTAGCAATCATAATTGTGGATAGACTTCATCCCATTGAAGCAGAGCTAAGAGATGAGCAGCCAAATCATCTCTTTTAACCAACCAAGCACACCATGTATCATAATCCACAAGTCAAATGAATGTCTCACTCCGCTTTACATGCTGTTCACTTCAAGAAAGCATTTGACAATGTGTGAAGCTGACATCTATCTAGAATGCTATCAAACGGAAAAAGCGACCTACAGTTTAACGTTAACTACGAAATACAGATTTGAGGAACGTTTCATGGCAATTTTATTTATCCTCAGAGTTCCGGCCGAAGTCGAAGTATATTTTACATACTTCGTTTCGTTCGAAATGTCAGAGCTGGGACTTGAACCACTTGATCTAATCTAAAAAGTCAATGTACTACCTACTGGACTGCAGCGACGTCATGGTTTCTCACTCTCCCTAGCATTACTTGCTGTTGCTGATGATGAAATAATGACAGAAGTTGGCTTTCAGAAAAAAAGCAATCATTTGGCGCACACCAAGAAGACATCTTTTATATTCTCACAGATATGCAAATTAAAACAAACCAGATAGTCAGTTTGGTGGGAACACGAGGATACACCGGTGTATATAGACTTTTTCTTCAGTTGGATCGACCATACAATTCGCAAACAGCACGGAAGCGTTTCTAGAGTAGTGCTGACAGCCGTTATCCTGGCAGATAACACACAAGTCTGAAAGTGTCTTAGTCTGGATGATCTGATGTACCAACAGACAACAAGTGGCCAACTATTAAAATATTAGTCTTAAATTAATTTTAATTTCGAATACATAATAATTTAAGTAAATGAACTTCGCAAATAAAATATTCCATAAAATGAAATCGAAATAAATAAGACTCAATAACCTAATACATACATACATAATTGGCCATTACAACCCTTCAGTCAGGATTACGCCCTAGCTTCTCACACCGCTCATGTTGTGTGCCATAATTTTATACTTGAGTGGCGGGCATACAGTTTAACGTCGACTCCGAACTACAGATTTTGTGAAACTTTTTAATGGCAGGTTTATTTACTCTCAGAGTTTTTGCCAGAAATCTGCTGATAGGAATTCGCCGAAGAAATATTTTTTTTTTGATATTTCATTTTGATGTCTGGCCTGGGGATCGAACCAGGGCTTTTCGTCTAATAAGCGAACACACTACCTACTAGACTACGACGACAATAACTTAATAACACTACTAAACGATGTTACCCAGTTTTCATTTTTATCATGATTGATTCTCATTGCTTTCTCTCAAATTCCTTCACTTGCCACAAATGCAAGGCATCACTGTAAGGAAATATTCATAGCGACGTTTTTTTTTTTGTTGACTTTACGATTCACTTTTTTTTGTCAAACATTTGTTTATTAAATGAAATGAACGTAGAAATTCTGAAAAGTAACATTTCGGAGAGATTTGTAGTATTTGTAATATCTATGCGATTTGTAGTATCTATGCGTACTCACTTTAAAAAATACATCAAAAGCCGTTTTTAAAGGCATACATTTGAAAATTGAAATCTGTTTTGAAAAAAACAAGAGTTAAAAAATAAATGAAAACATTAAGTGTGTTCTAAAAAATTAATTAATTTAAAAGGTTAGAGAGAGAAATTGGTCCACTTGCTGGTAAGACTGGAAACTCTGAAATCGATATTAAATACTAAAGACTAGCCTTTAATCGGTTAAATCGTTTTGTTTAAGCCTTGAATAACAAAAATACATACGTAACTTCGGTTTAACAGTAAAGAAATGTTTGTAATTTTGTAAAAAGACGGTGAGAAATTTAGGTTACAATAAAAATGGTTGACTATGGACTACTATGTAAAAGAAAGGATTTGTTTCCACATACCTCTTTAATTTTCAATTATTTATCTTAATACACTTGCGCTCTTAAACAGTCATTCATTTAGATATTTTCCGCCATACTTTAAACTAGGAAGATAATGCTTGAAGACCATAAGAATAGATAAAGTCAAAGTGAAATTGCAAAAATCGTTAATAAAGCGTAAACAACGGAAAAAAAATTACGCAGAGTTTGAAAAATTAATGCTGTAGATCTGTGTGAAAAAGCACAAGATAAATCCAAGATCCGAATTTGTGAGATATGACTGCAAAGCATTGCAACACAATTTATAATGTCGAAACAAAACACCGAATTCATCGAAAGAATGATTTAATGGCAGCATTGCATGCAAGAATTCATTTGTAAACAAAGGAAGGAGATTGAATTACAGTTTCTTACTGTTGAGATCGAGAAAACTTTCCTTTTTGGAAGATTGTCTTGTTCACAGACAAAATCAAACATTATATTCCTGGTTGATAATATTTGGAGCAAACCCAAATAGCTGATTAAGCCGGGGCTCTTGCTACCTATTACTGTCAAAAATGGTGAGATGTTCGTAATGGTATGGATTGCTTATTCAGGAATTCATCGCTGTCCAGTCGCTAAATTGCATTTCGTTGAAGGAAATATGGACTAAATACAGTAGTCAAAAACAAGAACCAACAAATTCTGAGCGTTTAAAAGCTATGGGAAAGGTCAGAAAGTCTGAAAAATGCGTGCGACACAAATACGGAAAATCAAAAAATCTCTTATAAAATTTTGCATCAAAGGCACTTTAAAAATCAGTGTTGCATTGAATTGTTACTGACGATGAAAATTGATTTATTTTCAGAATCCTAAACGGTGAAAATCAACCAACTTCGGCTGCAAACAATACTGTGTCTGATTGTTGCAGTGTGTCTGGTTGGACCAGAAAAGTCTGGTGTACCACGAGCTCCTACAGCTTGGCGAAACTGTTCATACCGATTGCTACCTACAACAAATGATCAATTTAAACCATTCATTGATCGTAAAACGACTAGAATGGGCCACAAAACCTGGCCAGCGTACCTTTGCAAAATGATAATGCAACTGCACACAAAACAAGACCGGTTCAGAATAAAATAACAGCATTAGGCTATGCGTAGGCATTCCACCCTCCGTATTTACCAGACCTGACTTCTACCGACTGTGTGTTTCCATCGATGGGCTAAGCAGAACATAGATTTCTACTAGAAGTCGAAAAGTGGTTGACTAATTAGTTTGCTTCAAAACCCGATCAGTTTTATTGGCCTGATGGGTAGAAAAATGTGCATATAGCAGTGGATAAATTGAATTGAATAAAATGTTTTTTTCCTTTTCTCATTAAAAATTCGTGTTTTATTTATATAGTGTATTTGTGAACTGAGAATGTTTTTACTATTTAATGAAACCTGAGCTGACCTTGAAATATTGACTCAATATACCACCAAATTGTAAACAATCGTCCAATGAATGAACGAAAAATCAGTGCCAATATAAAACAAACCGAAAACACAATGTATGTATGTACATATATTTCCAATTTAAAGTTTGCATAGTTTGCAAAATATTTTTAAGTAGATTGTGTTGGAAATTTTATTATACAAATATGAATATAATGAATATTTAATTTTTCGTTGAGGGAATTTAGTATAAAAACTGAAAATTATGCCGCACAAATTCAATACAATTTTAAATAATTTCACGAGCAAGAGTTGTAAATAATTCCAGAATATTGTTGCATCAATTAAGCGTTAACGCAACATATAGGAGGGTGTGGTCAGAACAAAACAAACACGCACCCACTAATGTTAAGAGAACACAGAACTAAGGGGCCATAAATGGAATCAAAAAACTTCACTATACAGTCAATAAAAATAAAACAAACAAATATTTCAAAAGCGAACAAGTGGAAGAATGGAAAAACAACAAAAATCTTATGGAAAGAAACAAAAAAAACAAACAGTTTTATGGAACGAAAACAAACAACATTTACAAATTAACGTTGTACGAACAACAAGTCACCAAAACGTGTATGTATGCTCTTAAACAAACACGGTGCTCAAGTTAACAAACATATGGGTCATTTTAATCGAAACAGAAAATAAAAGTTTATCTGGAAAATAATAACAATTGGCTCTGCATTCTACATTCTTAGATGACGAGCTGCTTCTAAAAGGTATCTCCATCGACATGAAGCGAAATTCGTAAGGTCTTCAATGTTATCGAAGTTTCTTGTAAATCTTTGCGATGTGGAATTATTTTCTTTCAGTGTGAATCATTCCTTTTGTGTGGGTTGTAAATAAACGGTGTTACCGCTGTTGGACCGATCCAACCAAATTTTAGCCTACGAATTTCACTGTTAATATCTGCAGGATTTGTACTTATAGTGTGTAGCTCATAATGTTAATAATTCGCACTTGTCAAGTGATTCAAACAAGGTCGTGCATAGTTATTGCTAATTATGCGATTCTAAACTACACCTATAACATAGAAAAAACACTAAGGACCATTATTACACCTTGCCGTTAACTAAAGGGAGGACTTTAACCGGCAAATAAATTGTTTTTCAGTATTATAAGTAGACAATAAGGTAGAAGTGAGCGTTAAGCTAAAGTTAGGATCATCCTGCCGGTAACTTTTAAAGTTAAGTTTATGTTTGACCTTGCCAAATTATATATATTATTTTCAATATGGCAACTTCAAATATAAACAAAATGAGCATATACAACAAAATCACGAAGCCCGTCGTTGCCACTGCGTTAAAAAAAATTGCTTAATTGAGCAGTGTTATTGACATTGCTCCGGCACTGCCATATCCGTAGTCTAGTAGGTAGTGTGGTTGTGATTCAAGCCCGAGGCCAGACATCTCGCTTAAAAATCGACAAATATTTCCTGATTAGAGTTAGTCTTAAGCAAAAGTTTAGCGAAAAACAGGTATGATCAGTCAAAAACGGGGTAAAAATTAATTCCATTTTATTCCTGAACTTTTTTAAACTGTAAAGAAAATATTGGAAAATCATATCGTTTTTACTATAAAATCACTCCCAAGAATACAATCAACTGCTTTTTAATGAAATTTCTCTACATTTGAGATATTTTTTCTTTCAGTTCTTTTTGTTCGATGTGCTCGAAACAAATCAACGGATGTTAATACGCCCCCACAGATTACATGTAATTTAGTGTTGAGTAGAGCTTTTATGCTTTCAGATGTGTTTTTGCAAGTGGACAGAGTCAACGATTTGGCCTTCATGCGCGGGTAGAAAAAGTAAATTTTTAGAATTTTTTCTTCCTCTTAGTGTGTGTATTTGTATGGTATATGAGCAATAGTATGTGTTTGCTGACCATTCTCGGTAGAAGTCCGTAAACATGTCACTTTAGTTGTTGAATATACAAACGTAAACTTCGGTGCTGGTAAATCATTTTGCATGTTACGCCTCAAGGCTGTGATTGTAGTCAATCGATGACGTCAAAACGCCCTTTGACATACTTTTCCACAAGCATTAAGTGCTTGGTTTTCTCTCTCTATCTCTTTCTTTTGTAAAAATTAATCTGCGCCATCGTGTCAACTTAAATTTATCAACTTGATTTGTACAACCAATCCTTCAGATTTCATTTATTTTTGGTTGAAATTAGAATTCGACAAGAAGCAATCAATTTCAAAACGCATTTATTTACATTGAGTATGATAAGTTATATGACGAAAAATTCATTCAAGAAATTTCGAAATACATTAAATAAATATCGTTAATAAAACAACATTAAAATAACAATCATTGCTCACCATTTCTCGAACCAAATGTAATCTCTTGCAGCAGGTAAACAGACATCTAAATGGAAAAGGTCTTCCTTAACAGCGAGGCATTGAGGACAGATGCACAAATGAGACATTATAGTGGTAAGAAAAATTTTGTAATTGAACAAAAAAATTCGTTCGCAAATGTGCTAAAAGATGGCCCGCAGGATAATTTCATGGCCAATATGCAGAGTATGTTCCAGGAGATGATGAAAACTCTGAACATGCTTTTGTAAGTTTTGCTTAGTAAAAAATGAGCCTGTTGAGAATTTGTTTCTGGAACGCTAACGGGCTATCCCAACATAAACTCGAAGTAGAACAATGTTTGCACACAGAAGAGATCGACATACTTATGGTCTCAGAAACACACTTCACCAATAAAAACTGTTTTAGAATCAACGACTTCTACATTTATGACATTAAGCATCCAAGTGGAAGGGCATGCGGTGGCAGTGCCATTATTGTTATGAAAAATGTGAGGCATTCTCCAATGCCAGAATTTAAAGAAGAATTTATTTAGGCCACAACCATAAGTCTAACAGATTTTAAAATAACAATTTTCTCAGTTTACTGTCCTCCTAGACACAAAATTGAAATCCACAAGTTTCAACGTTTTTTGCCTCGCTTGGCCAAAAATTTATTGCAGTTGGCGACTACAACGCTAAACACAACTTTTGGAAGTCAAGATTCATTAGCCTTAGAGGAAGGCAGCTGTACAATACAAAAATTGCAAATAAGCTCGATGCTACCTTTTGTGGAACACCGACTGCGAAGCGTGTTTTAAAAAATAAATGTTACCAATCTAGTGCAGAAATTCTAAATCTCGTTAGAGAAAAAAGAAGACTTAGAAGGCAGTGGAAAAATAGTCGCTCTCCTATTCTAAAAGCGCAACTAAACAGGTACATTGCCATACTGCGGAGTAACCTGATGCCTACACAAAAATCTAGACTTGCTAGTTACCTCCAGAATCTGGACCCAATAAAAAACACAAATTATAGTCTCTGGAAAGCTGTAAAGCGTATGAGATGTCCTATCACTCTTGAATCACCACTAATTTTGGAGAACCACACTTGGGCAAAAACCTTTAGCGAAAAAGTTTACGCTTTTGCGAACCACCTGGAGAATGTCTTCACACCACACGACATTAATGCGTGTATCTGCCCACCAAACATAAGTAATACTGTTAACGTACCCATAAAACTCCAGCTTTCTCACGTACAGTCCGACTTTAAAAACTTTGACGTGAAAAAGTCTGCAGGGGCCGATGGCATTACAGGCTCAGGGTTAATCCACTTACCCACTAGTGCAGGGGTCGGCAAACTTTTGAGACGGAAGAGCCAAATATTGCAATTTGCAAAACTTAAGTTTTAAAAAAGCCATACATTTTGAGTTGTTTTTGTTCTTTTTCACTCGTAAAGTGTTTGTTTTGGTTTTGCTCATGTACGGAACGATTGAAAATATTAAAAGCTGTGTACATTATGGAAACGTTTACGAAATGATTTGTTCATTTTCATACACTTCTTGTTAATCGATTCTAAACAATTATTTTTTTTTTTTTTTTGAACAAAAAAAAAGAGCCACAGCTTCACATCCAAAGAGCCGCATTTGGCTCGCGAGCCGCAGTTTGCCGACCCCTGCACTAGTGCTATAAGAATTGTACTATTCATATTAATAATGCAATGTTAAGAATGGGCTACTTCTGATCATCTTGGAGGATATCTACAATTGTTATGATTCCCAAGCCGGGAAAAGATGCTAGTCAAATTACATCATACAGACCTATTAGCTTGCTATCAATATTATCAAAAGTGTTTGAAAAAATTCTTCTCCAAAGCTTAGCCATGTTCCTCGACGAGCGACAAATTATCCCTGAACATCAGTTTGGATTTCGATCACAGGATAGTCACTATAATTATATCGGCATTTGAAGAAGAAGAAACAATATTGTTCAGCTCTTTTTATCGACATCTCACAAGCATTCGATAAGGTTTGCCATGATGGTCTACTCAGCAAAATAACACGACTGCTTCCCGAGAACACATACAAACTTCTTAAAATCTATTTAACTGATAGAACTTTTAAGGTCAAATTGAAGGAGGAACTATCTACAACAAAAAAGATCTCTGCAGGTGTCCCCCAGTGAAGCATACTAGGTCAACAAGGATCCGAAGGTAGCATCAACACAACTACAGTCGCACCTATACGATTTGGAAAAATGGTTTAAAAAAGGTGAATCCATCTAAGTGTGCTCATGTAACCTTCATACTCAG
Organism: Sarcophaga rosellei; assembly: GCA_930367235.1. Lineage (NCBI taxonomy): Eukaryota > Metazoa > Arthropoda > Insecta > Diptera > Sarcophagidae > Sarcophaga > Sarcophaga rosellei. The sequence continues at coordinate 39,707,120 of OV884020.1, forward strand.
AAGACAAGATTACACACAAATAAAAATAAATAATTGGTCAATTCACACAAGCCGTTGTATCGTTGTATTCATTGTATTGTTGGAAGAACATACAACAGTGTATGATTGTTGTTGATAATTTTCATATAAAAATCCGATACACTTCTACACATTTTTTCCATATGTTTTTAAAAGTTGTATTGGTTTCGTGCTATCAAATTGTGTGAATGAAAAAAATGTGTATAGGTTTTCATATGTTGTGTTGGTTTCGGGCTATCAAATTGTTTGAATGCCACGAAATACACAATACAGCATAGCATTGAGCGTTCACAAACAAACAAATGTATTCAATACAACATACACGATACAAAGTTGTGTGAATTGCCCAAATGTTGATATCCCTGATGAAAATAACTTCAAATACCTGGGAATCCACTTCGACCGGCGTCTAACATGGTCCCGCCACATCGAGGCCAAATTAGCGGCCATTAAATTGAAATCCGCTGAAATGCACTGGATTAGGATTACCGCCTAGCTTCTCACACCACTAATGTTCTGTGCCTTAATTTTATACTTGAGTGGAGTTGGTCCTAATTCAACACTAGACCTTGAATACAAGGTTCTTTTATACAAATGGATTATAAAGCCAATATTGACCAACGGGATTCAGCTTTGGGGCAGAGTTTGCGCGTCTAACGTTAACTAAAGGGAGGATTTTAACGGGCAGATAAATTGTTTTTCATTATTATAAGTGTTTAATATGGTAGAAGTGAGCATTAAGCTAAAGGGAGGATCATCCTACCTTTAATTTTAACTTGGTTTATGTTTGAACTTGCTAATTATATATTATTTTCAATATGTCAACTTCAAATATAAATAAAATGAGGAAACACAACAACAAAAAAGAAGCCGTTCGTTGCCACTGCTTTAAATAAAACTTGTTTAATTGAGGAGTTTTATCGACATTGCCCTGGCACTGCCATGTTTTTGAAAACAGTTAACTTTATTTTACCTGTAAGTTGTAATAACGAAAATAGGGAACTGTAAAGTTACCTTTAGCTAAAGGTACTTTTAACTAAACCCAAGTTTAACGGCAAGTTGTAATAATGGCCCTTAGAATAATAAAGCAGAATGTCACAGTCCGCGATAAACGGTAAATTAGAAAATCAGTTTTCCGTTCTTCTCTTCCTGAGTGTATTCTTTTTACTACACTAACACCAACAATGTCTATTTTTACAACGAAATATAATTTTAGCCATAAAGCATTTTAAATTCTTTATAGGAAGTGTAATAAATCCATAATAAACAAACATACATTACAGAATTTCCCTAAAATAAAGCAACACTAGAATGTGTAATAAAATATTTAAATTGCGCTAAAAACTTGTATTCAAATATTTTGCATACGCAATTCAATATACATACAGGCTAAACTCGGTACTTTGGATAAAAGTATCCATACAATATGTATGGATGGATATGTATGTATACATATATATGTTATCTCCTTCTTCTTATATATTAAAAATGAATGTGTGTTTATTTATTTGTGGGTTTGTTTGATGTCTATAGACGGCTAAACAGCTGAACCGTATGTCTGGAAGGATTTATAGGCTACTTTTTACGTTGAAATAGGCAAATAAAATAAATTAAAATAAAATAAAATAAAATAAATAAAAAAAGTATGAGTGTTATTGTCTAACAAAATATTACGTATACGTCACCCGTCAGCTCTATGTAATATTTTATACACGACAGTAATTGAAATAGGTCTATCTGTATATATATATGCATGTATATTAGAGCGACTCAAGTTGTATGGAAGCAAAATTCGTGCTCGATGTACCCCCCTCAAAATGAACCTTGGACTTTTTTAAGATGACGTCTAAAATATTTCGGCTCTAGCTTTGACCTCTCGTGAGCTGGATCATTTTGAAAAAGGGGCTATTTTTGTATGTTTCGTTAATTTGAGAATTTGTTTCCTAACCAACATATAGAGTATGGGTGTCATAAGAAAGGTTTTTTCAAGGCGCGTCCAGCGGTATATACAATTTGTCCACGGACAATCATCCATGTCCTTTTTTAAGGATATTCTGTAAAAAAAACGGTATTTGAATTTTTTCTTTTCTTCTTTTCTAACCAAATTAACTCTAATATGATGGCGGATTTAGTTTCTAGATGATGTTTGGATGAAAATAGGACTAAAGCAAGAAAAACAAGAAATGATAGACGACTTTTTGAGGGCATATTTTTTTTCCACATTAAAAAAAGGTATTAAATTTTTTTGTTTATATTTACAAAACTATACTCAAAAACGCAAACTAGGGCGACTTTCAAAAAAAGCTAAGACCCGTATTTAATTAAATCAACTAAAGATTAAAATATGTTAATTTGGTTATTTTATTACAAACAACCCCGAAGAAAAAAATTCAAAAACTGTTCTTTTTAACAGAATATCATTAAAAAAGGACATGGATGTTCGTCCTTGGACAAATTGTATATACAGTTGGACGCGCATTGAAAAAACCTTTCTTATGACGTCCATATTGTATATGTTGGTAAGGAAACAGATTCTCAAATTGACAAAACATGGAAAAATATACTCTTTTTCGAAATGGTCCAGCTCACGAGAGGTCAAAGCTGGAGCCGAAATATTTTAAATGTCGTCTTAAAAAAGTCCAAGGTTCATTTTTAGGAGGGTACATCGAGCACTTTTTTTGGTGAGTCGCTCTAATGTATATATATGTTTGTATGTTGTTCAAACTAGGTTTGAACACAACCTAATTACAACATCTAATTACAACATCTTAATTTTTATATATTTTATATATATATATAACCTGGAAGTATGCCGTTAATACAATGTATGCAAAGAAGAAGAAGGAGGAGCAGAAGGCTAGTTTTGATGTAAAATTTTATACAGAAGTCACTTCTTTTTTGGCTGTCGAATCCATCAGTAAACATAAAGTGTTCATAAGGTGCAAAAATAAAAGAATTAAAACCAAAGGAAAAATTCAAAGTAAAAAAAAAAAAAATTAATTAGTCTGTAATATAATAAAATACTTGAAATTAAAATATGCATATTAAAAAGTAAATCCAAATGATAATTTAAATTTGCCATAAATTATACTTACCTTCATCACAAGTGATTCTTAAATTAATTAAAAATTTAATAAAATTAAAACCTAAATTAAAAAGAAAGTGAATTTATACTTATACCTTACACTCAATTTTATACTTACCCTTAACGTTATATTTACCTATAATTAAAAGAAAAAGAAAGTGAATTTATACTTATACTTTATACTCAATTTTATACTTACCCTTAACGCTATATTTACCTATAATTAAAAGAAAAAGAAAGTGAATTGTTTGTAAATGTATACTTACCCTTAAAAATACCTATCTGTAATAAAAGGAAAGTGAATTACTACAAATTTAGACTTGCCCCGAAATTTGTACCTACATATTACTAAACATAAAGTGAATCCAATCTCATAAATTCTACTTACCATAAAGTCATACCTACACAAAATAAAAGATTGAAGTTACCCTGTATAATACAGTATCATCATTTGGTTGTTCATCGCTAACAAAAAAAGAGGTAAGAATTTCTTTCTCTAATTTCTCAAGAAATCGAAGTAATTCTATTTCTTTCGTTCTCTTTTCCAACAACACGCATCCCAACGATTGTAATTACTCACGAGTAATTGCAATCCACATCTCCTAAAGATTTCTCTCTACAAAAGAAATCTAAAGGAGATTTAAAAACAAATTATTCATCCCCAATTTGTTTCATGGTCCTTCGAGCAACAACAAATCAAATAACCTGTGGACTTTGTTTCATGGTCCTTCTCCCCGCGAACTCCCCGCAACCTGTGGATTTGTCCTTCTCCCAAAAAAAAGAGAGGACTCAACGAATCTCCCTACACACATCATAGAACAAAAGCAACAAGTGGAAAAATTCAAAATCAACTCCATATACTTCCATACAACTACTACATACAACAACACCGCACAATGAGGTAAAAAGAACATAAAGATCTCCACTAGAACATAAAACAATCAAAAAAACCGTAAGTGACACACATTTTTTATACATACAATAAATACATAAGAAATTAAAAAAAAAAAAAAAAAAAAAAAACAACAAAAACGTAAGTGATAGAAATTTTTACGTACATACATAATTTATTTCATGTAAATCGTAGAAGAGAGAAGAAAAAACCATAAAGTGATTATATGTATGTTTAAATAAGAAATTTAACCCGTGGTTAAAGAAAGAAAAAAAAAAACACATACAAAGAAAGAATCCAAAAAGGGTTCTTAAAAAGGTTGTGTTATTTGCGTTACAATTAACCTTCAGCAAACAAGAAAGGTTAAAAGAGCGTATATACATATAGATGCATATATGCTCACAATAGAATTAAATTTGGTTACAATAACAACAAAAAAAAAAAAAAAAAACACATATACGATAAGATATCATTTTAAGATTTTATATATTCAAAATAATTTGTCTCACTCGAAAATTAATCAAGTCGGTTATTTACGTATAGGTACAAATATCACAAAATAATGTACATAAAAAATTAATACCGTTACCCAATTTCGCGTTTATCATTACCCAATTTGTATATAATATACAGAAATCTCTTTTCTGTATATTTCAAAAAAAAAAAAAAAAAATACAAATATACGTTTTTCTCTCGTTTTACCCGTGTACCGTTTTCTCATTTTCCCGTTTCGTTTATATAAAATACAGAAATTCCTTTTCTGTATATGCAAAAAAAACCGTTTGAAAGTTCCCCCTTTAAAAAAGGAACAAAGTGAAAAAGAAAAAAAAAAAAAAAAAAAGTGATCTCATTTCCCTTAATCTCTGTAAATCAAACATACAGTGTATTAATACACCACTCTCTTAGTCACACATAAGAGAAGTGTGTTTGATTTGCTATATTCCCGTTTGAGAATTCCATTGCAATTTCTCTTGTTTTGTAACAAATCTCTTTGTTACAAAATTCCAGCAAGAGAATAGCGGATTACTCAAAATAACATCAACAAGGAAGCGAACGAAGAAAAGAAACACAAACCCAAAGAAGAAAAAAGAAAACATCACTGCAGAGAAATAAAGGAGTGATATCTACAAAAAAAAAAAAAAAAAATATCAGCCGAAAATTTTATTTTTTTCATATTTTAAAAATTAATAATAAACATTAACATCATAAATAAATAAATTTTATCTCATACATCCTCATTTGTAATAATTTTAATAAAACAAAAAAAAAAAATAATAAAATAAAATTGCAAAAATAAATAAATGATTTTTTTCCTTTAGATCACTGGTGTTTATTTCCCATAAAAACAATACAGTCTATTATAAAGATAACGAACATCACGAATTAACCCATTGAGGCGAACACAAAATATCACAAAATTAAATTAAAATTTAATACTAAATTATTTTTGGAAATTCGAATAAATTATTTTCGGTCTCAATAATAAAAAATATTTGAAAATATTTTTTTTAAATTCAATAACTCCCAGAAGAAGAAGAAAGTATAGATTCTTCGAATTTATAAAATTTTTTTTTCATTTATTACCGAACTGAAAAAATTTAATCTCACCTATATTAATGAGAACTGTGTCATAAAGTAGATTTACTCTCAAGTCTCATTCCCGAATTAATACCGCAATTCACATGACAAATTTATAACATCCCAAAAATTTTTTTTAAAGGAATTCAATTCTATATTCTATTTTTTTCACTTTTTTAAACTAGATAACAGGTATCTAGTGCTATTCCCATATAGCCCCAAACCCCTATTCATAGAATATAGAAAAGAATTTCATCTTCTTTCTTCTTCAGCTGGATTACAACATCCAGCATTGACCGCTTATATATTCTTTTGCTAGATAGCAATTCTAGTACTACTTCCCAGTAGCCCTAATCTCCTGGATTACAATATCCAGTATACTCCACTTTCACATATATTCTCTTGAAACTTTGCTAGATAGCAGTTCTAGCTCTACTTCCCCTAGCCCAAATCTCTCAAATTCTAGACAAGTCGTATCACATATACGGCTATAATATTTAAATCTCAACGCTCTTTCTCACATCATTTGAAACATCAAACCCATTATTCAGAAAATGTCTACCTCATCTCGCAGCGAGGCAACCGGCTCCCCAAGGGAGAGCTTCTTATTCAATTGCGATCATTTGATCCACTTTTGCCAACTATTCCAACGAACTCCCACGGACAAACAATCGGAATCGGTTCTGGGAGTCAAGTTGAAACACTTAGACTCGATATGGGCAAAACTCGAAAGCTCCTATGAGAGACTAATGTTGTCCCATGACAGAACAGTAACCTCAGAGTTTAAGGAAGAGGCGAAGAAAAAATACGATGCCTGTATGGATGCCTACTACATTTGCACCTCACAGATTCTTGAGTTAAAAAAGATAGCTCAATTGAACTCCTATAATGACCTAGGAACATCCCAGTGTTCACACACCTTTACCCGAAACACGCCTGAATCCGCAAACAATTCTATGAGACTTCCCCCCTGCGATACAGAGGTAACTCAGGAAAAACCTCATCATCCTCTACTACACATTACAAAAGAGTCAGAAACTTTACCGCAAAAATCTCATGACTCACATTGTGAAGGTAGCAGTAATTCCCCGCAATCTACAAAAGTTACCCGAAACACCCACAATGTAACTCAAACTACATTGAAACACGAACACGCTAATTACTTTACAAGTAATGAAAATATTCTTTTGCGAACTCCTCTAAAGCAAATAGAATATAGAGGTGAACCCTTCACCATACCCACTCATATTAATCGTCAACAAACATTCTTCACAAAAAGAATTAAAAGCCGACATCAACTCCCCTATCAAACTTCTCGTTTTGATATTGTCGGCATCGGCGGACAAAAGCAATCCGCTAATAAGAAATGCGACTTCGTATTATACGCAAGAAGCAATAACTTAAAACCACAACAATCTCGTTCCCATATAATGGCACCACTTTCCCGATGGAGATGCATCCTTTCACCTCCAATTCAGGTCACATCCATTGACTTTGCTGGCCTATGTGAAATTAAAATTGCAGCAATACTAAATTCTAATACTACGAAAGCCTACATTAAAGCTATACATTTTAAACTACGCTCAGACCAGTCTTCGTCAGCATCCCAAGCCGCATTCTCTAGTTTCGTTGGGAGGCGTGGACTACCCCAAAGGGTAGTAACTGACAATGGTCGTAAGTTTCCCGCAGCACTCGAACGTGAAGTCAATGTGTTGGTAAAAACAGCAGCCCAGAATACAGCTCGAAGGTACATGACGTATGGCTATCAATGGAAATTAATCCCCCCTCGTGCTCCACCGGATAAGAATGTGCGTACCGTGGACATTCGCACCTCTTCCGGAATCATCACCAGACCGATCGTTAGATTATGTCGCCTTCCATTTTTGAATGAAGAAAACTCCAATTGAAATAAATTCTTATTCAAAATTTCAATACAACTTGCTTTTTTTTTCGAACTAGTAACATGTCCTGACTTATTCAGTTTCTCATTACTCGCAATATCCACTAATATTTATAATTTCTCCCTTAGACATAACCGTAAATTTACCATCATACGCCGGAACTACAACCCCAACTCCAATAGACGTCACCCAAGATCCCGACCAGATCCGGAGATTTACGAATGCAGATTATGCCGGAAATTTCATGCGTTGAGGTTTTGCCGTCAATTCCTGAAGATGTCGATATACAAAAGGCAGGAAATAGTTGACAAGCATCGCTACTGCGAAAATTGTCTGGCAAGGAGCCACGACTTACGAGGCTGCACTTCCTTAGATATGTGCAAAAAATGTGACAGGTTCCATCACACCTTGCTTCATCCCACCCCTGAAAGGGCCAAAAAAATTAAACAAGTGCGAAAGAAACCATCAACCAATAAACCACCACCAGCTACTTTGCCCGCAGCGTCAAATGCCAAAATAAAATAAAATAAAATAAATAAAAAAAGTATGAGTGTTATTGTCTAACAAAATATTACGTATACGTCACCCGTCAGCTCTATGTAATATTTTATACACGACAGTAATTGAAATAGGTCTATCTGTATATATATATGCATGTATATTAGACCGACTCAAGTTGTATGGAAGCAAAATTCGTGCTCGATGTACCCCCCTCAAAATGAACCTTGGACTTTTTTAAGATGACATCTAAAATATTTCGGCTCTAGCTTTGACCTCTCGTGAGCTGGATCATTTTGAAAAAGGGGCTATTTTTGTATGTTTCGTTAATTTGAGAATTTGTTTCCTAACCAACATATAGAGTATGGGTGTCATAAGAAAGGTTTTTTCAAGGCGCGTCCAGCGGTATATACAATTTGTCCACGGACAATCATCCTTGTCCTTTTTTAAGGATATTCTGTAAAAAAAACGGTATTTGAATTTTTTCTTTTCTTCTTTTCTAACCAAATTAACTCTAATATGATGGCGGATTTAGTTTCTAGATGATGTTTGGATGAAAATAGGACTAAAGCAAGAAAAACAAGAAATGATAGACGACTTTTTGAGGGCATATTTTTTTCCACATTAAAAAAAGGTATTAAATTTTTTTGTTTATATTTACAAAACTATACTCAAAAACGCAAACTAGGGCGACTTTCAAAAAAAGCTAAGACCCGTATTTAATTAAATCAACTAAAGATTAAAATATGTTAATTTGGTTATTTTATTACAAACAACCCCGAAGAAAAAAATTCAAAAACTGTTCTTTTTAACAGAATATCATTAAAAAAGGACATGGATGTTCGTCCTTGGACAAATTGTATATACAGTTGGACGCGCATTGAAAAAACCTTTCTTATGACGTCCATATTGTATATGTTGGTAAGGAAACAGATTCTCAAATTGACAAAACATGGAAAAATATACTCTTTTTCGAAATGGTCCAGCTCACGAGAGGTCAAAGCTGGAGCCGAAATATTTTAAATGTCGTCTTAAAAAAGTCCAAGGTTCATTTTTAGGAGGGTACATCGAGCACTTTTTTTGGTGAGTCGCTCTAATGTATATATATGTTTGTATGTAATTAATAGGATCGTAAACTATGCATTTGATCATGTTATGATCTTCAGCAAAGTTGTTGCGCATGGGCCGGGGAAGGTTTCTAAGTTGGAATGACCAAATTAAGACAGGTGGCGCCGCTGAAAATTACTCAAAGTGAATTAAATCGTTAACTGCATTTGAGCATGATATGTTCTTTAGCAAAGTTGTTGCGCATGAGTCGACGGAGGTTTTTAAGTTGCGATTAATTTCCGGTAGATGGCGCCACTGAAAATTATTCAAAATGAATGACAAGACATTGGTCGATCTTCACTTCAAGCACCAAAGAAAAGAGCATTTCGAGCCTCAGAATCAGACGAGCAACGAGCAACGAGCATTGAGACTGGAAAGTCTTAGAGTACATACCGCTCAGACCCGTTGGCATGAATCACTTGAACAACGAGAAGTGAGATTATAAACTGATCGAATGCGTATTACTCAGGCCTGTTCGTCTGAGTCATCTGATAAGTATAATGATTCAAAATGAATTGAATATTTGTGTAATGTCTTTTTTGCAAATTTATTTTAATTGGTGGCGCAGCATCAGCTATCTTATTATAAAACAAAATAATTTTGAAGTTTTATTTACAAATTATCAGAAAAATAAGGGAAACTTTGTGATAACTCCATATTTTTGCACCGCAAAAGTGTGGGTGTCAGGAAGGAGAACTCAGAGTAAGATTAAAATCAATGGTCCAATATATTAAAATGATTAACCACATCAGGCTGGTGCTAATGTGAAAATGTGATTTGCCTTCCAAAATCCCTACTGGCGTATTATTCTTTGACAAAGCACCGATATGACTGTCGTTCGTCTGAATCATCTGGATAACGGGAAACAAAATCAATAAAATGATTCAATATTAATTGGATATTTGTGTAATATCTTTCCTTCAAATTTATTTTGGTTGGTGGCGCAAAAACGCGTGCAGGGTACAGCTAGTATTACTATAAATATCAAGAATTATCTACGGATTTATGTCATTCCTCCTTAACATTTCTGGATGGTTTTTATGACTAGAAATGTGTAGTATGTACTGCCAAACAGAGTATTTGAAATGTTCCAAAAAATGAAATCTAAAACAATAGAAGCAAAATATGTTGAAATAAATGGTGAAATAAAATGCAGATGTTGACGCTTAAAACATATTTTCGTATATCTGCGTATAAAATATACTTCGAGGAAGATTAAGCAAAAAAATCCATGAATAAATCTGCCTACAATAATACAATAAAATATTACACTGACAAGCAGACATTCAATTCATCCATTCAATCCGTTAAGAGCCATTATTACAACTTGCCGTTAACTAAAGGGAGGATTTAACGGGCAGATAATTCGTTTTTCATTATTATAAGTGATCAATAAGGTAGAAGTGAGCGTTAAGCTAAAGAGAGAATCATCCTGCCGTTAACTTAAGTTTATGTTTGAACTTGTCATATTATATATTATTTGCAATATGGCAACTTAAATATAAACAAAATTAGCGTATCTCGGTGCCACTGCTTTTAAAAACAACTGGTTTAACCCATTATAGGTCAAATCAAAACCGGCTGTAAGTTTTTGATTTCAGATATATTTATTAATAAAAACAAGCATAAAAAAACACAAAATGAAAGAAAAATTATAAAAAAATTTTTTGGAAACGAGTTTTAGGGGTGTACTCAAATGAGTACACTGACTTTTTAAGTATGAAATTTTTCGAAACATTCTTTTTGACACAAAGTGTTTTACAGCATTTTTGCACTGCCAACGTACTCGGGCATGACAAATTACGCACCGTAACTGTTTTTCTATTTGTGCGGGATAGTGCCCAACTACATTTTGAGGTAAACCTTCAACTATTGCCCCAGACTGACATGATTTATTTTGTCCACCTTGGCGTAAATAATAACGCGCAATGTTTCGGCGAAACTAAAGTTGATCCATGGGACTCTCACTGCTCATTACATGTAGCCTCCATCGTTGTCGACATTTTTGCGCTTTACAAAAACATCAATTGTTCCAGGAATATCTTGCGGTAGGCCTGACGAAGTCATATCATCCTCAACACCTTCCTCTTCGTTAGTTAGTTCACTCGAATTAGGTGGTATGATTGCCATACCAATTTCTTCATGTTCACTATCAGCTAAAATGCTATCAACGGCCTCTTAGAGCCCTTTAAAACTCTGCTGGCCCTGAAAACGTATACCATTCATATTTTAAATTTAACAATAGATGCTGTCATTGTACTCAAACGAGTACAGCCAACTTTATACCTCTCTATTTTATTTATTTCTTTATTTTTAAGTATTTTTTGAAGCCTGTATGTTTCGTTGTTATTATTTTTATAAAAATAATGCAATATTACTAACCAAATTTTAGTATTGTTTCAAATATTTTCAAAATAGTTTACTAAACCACACACTTTATTCGCGTCATAATTTAGGCTGATAATTCTGCATAAGCAACAGAAACTATGTATATACAAATTCTTTTTCTGCAGCTCTTATTGTTGTTATTGTGAAACTAAATAATGGTACAACGATTGTTTTTTCTTTAGTTTTGCTTGGATACACGTAAAAATACAACTGTACTCAGTTGAGTACGGTGACTTCTAATGGGTTAATTGAGCTGTTTTATCGACATTGCTCCGGTACCTTTAACTAAACCCAAGTTTAACAGCAAGTTGTTTGGTGTTGCGTATATACATTTTTAAAGTTTTTTATCACAAATAGCACATTAGTTTCTGTATTTGAGAAGGAATCGAGCGTTGGATGAGTATGAAGAGGTTGAAGTTTCTGCTCTTGATGCTCCTGCTGCTGAAGTCTCTGAAGAAGAAGAAAATAGAAGCTCGTCTTATGAACTGACGAAAGCATTGGCAGCAAAAAACATGGTGATCCCTTGTTTATCGGCAAAGATGGTACAATTTGGCGCAGCCCTATGTAGTTCGGGAAGAGAAAATATTATCAATTTACGTGCATAAATCTATCTTAAAGTGTTGAAGTGCCATTCTTATAGCTTTTCTCATACTTACGTCACATTGCAAATGATCATTAAAATAAAGACAGTCACTTCATACCAGTACGTTACATCCGAAAAACAAGGAGTATTGTTGAGCCAAATGTTGGCGAAATGTACATGAACCCAAGCATTTGTCATAGCTGGGTGTAGAGTATGTAATTTTTTTAATCGAGAAGCAATGCCATTCCAAAACTACGTGGCAAATTGCACATTCGAAGTTAAACGGCATATACTCTCGCTCCGAGTAAATAATTGCATAAGTTCCACAGGATGGCATACTGAGCTATAAATGTCATATTTACTATTGGTATTGTTAAAAACGTTTAAAATATGAGTTCGTGGATTGCAAATATAAACAAATAAATTTGTGTTTAGTTTTAGATAAAGTCTTTATTATTCGCACAATTCTGTGTGTCACTGTTCATAACTTAATGCAAACAACAGCAATTTACTTTGTTTGTTATTCTTCTTTACATTAAAAATGTTCGGCAGATCTTTATAACGGAGATCTTCAAACCACGATTATTCTCTTCACGAGCAACGCGTCTTTACACGAGATTGACTGAATTTTTACTGACTCCGTTGCATGATTTGTCTTGCCTTTTAAATACCAACGCTAGCAGTTTGATGAATAATCTTAAAGTCGAATGTTCTCGCCTTCGCCTTCTCGAGATCTCTTAAATGTAAATATCGTTGTTTCATTGTTGTTTGTTCGTTTTGTTTACATTGAAATATTTTTTCATATTCAATGTCCACATAATGTGTAATATTTTGGAATTCGTTTATGTAACCAAATTCAATCTAGTTACAGCAGAGACTCAAAAATAATACAAATTAGGCTCTAATTAAATTCAGTGATATAATGGTCTGTGGTCTGCCTTAAGATTAAAGTATGAATTACTTTAAGGAAAAAAGTGTAAAAAAACCTATGGTATCTAAGTCTGGGATTTATTAGACGTTCGTAACATAAATAAATATAGGAGAAGAAAGCCACATACACATTAAATGCTTACTGGCGTATGAGGAACTCTAACGTCTACAGAAACACAATGTCCCAAATATGTTAGGTTAGGGTGGTAACTTTGATACCAAAGGCTCACTTGAGCACGCATAGCGGCCCGTTGTGACTCCACAGGTGAACGCAGTCCCTGTGCTGACCAAGTTCCTCCAAACCAGGAAAGAAGAAGTTGTTCAGCGCAAGGGCTGCACATTTAAAGCACCACTACCCCACGCTGGAAAACCAGCCAGAAAGCTTGATAAACGAAGCTATATCCTTGACATCAATGGACGATAGCTCCGTCAAGCTGACAAGGATTGGAGAACTAAATAATCTGTATCTGCACCTCGCAAGGGATGGGCATTGTCAAAGAAAGTGGATAGCAGTCTCCTCTTCCTCAGCGAATCTGCACCCATGACAGAAGTCGTAGGAGGTTGGGTTCGATGACTGCATAATAGATCGAGCGCATGACCCTTGGGCTGAGACCCATTCTGGATCCAACTGCTCTACTGCAAGAGTAAGCAGCAGGCTTAGCAGCAAGATATGCCCTCCAGTTGAGTTTGGGATCGACCTCGAGACTTAACGTGAGTCTGGTCGCGTTTCTCCTTGTATCTCCTAGTGAAAAGAATTGTATCTGTCTTGGAGGGATTAACAGATAGTCCAAATCCCCGCACGAGTCCAGTACAATTGACAGCGCTAAGTTCAGCTTGTCAAACAGTGTCTGTGGACATATTCCCGACGCAGCAATGGCAATATCATCAGCGTAAGCTATGGCGTTATTACCAGAGGATTCAAGTCTTCTCAGGAGTGAGTTGACTGCGAGATTCCAGAGAAGTGGAGATAGAACATTGCCTTGTTGTGTACCTCTACAGACAATTCTTGGACACTGTGAAGTCCCCACTGTGGAGGTTATTATTCTCGATTTGAAGAGAAGCTCAATAAACCTGACCAGATTCTGTTCCAGATTGAGAGAATTAAGAGCCCTAACTATAGCGTCCGGATTAACGTTGTTGAATGCACCCTCAATGTCCGGGAAAGTGGACAGAGTATATTCTTTAATGTGCAGGGACTTCTCCATCCGAGAGATAAGGAGGCACTGCGAGGGTAGTGTTGTCTCCACTGATTTACCCCTCGTGTAGTCATGTTGGGATAATGATAAAAGTAATGGATTAATCGAGGCCCTAATATGTACATCAAGGACTCTTTCCAGTATCTTCAGAAGAAAGGAACAAAGGCTGATTGGTCTATAGTCACTTGTCTTAATGTGGAACGGTTTCCCAGTCTTGGGAATGAATATCACCCGAGATATTTTTCAGCTCCCTGGGATACAAAGGATCCTAAGACTAGCATCCCGAATATGTAAAAATGCAAAAAAATATTCCGCCCTGCATTTATTAAGTTTCGTGACACTACCTGCCTAAGAAGAAGTGATACGCTGAAGTTAGCATAAGAATGAATTATCATGATTACTTTGAAACAAATTATATTCACTAAGCAACTCGTTACGTTATTTAATTTGATAAAGTTGCCGAGGTAAGTTTTAAGAAACTTTTATCATTTTTATTGATTCAATAAAAAATTAAAAAAAAAGAAATATTCAAACAATTTCAACTCTATGAACAAGAATATCTTTAACCATATCGAACTTTAGTATGAAAATTTGCATTATTCCCAATTAAAAACGGCTAAGGGCAGTTACTAATTTAACTGCAATTTTTTGCTTTCATTTCGATTTTTGTTTTTTTTCCATTTTGTGGACACTAAAAACGTTATTAAACATCATTCAGTTTGAATGAACATGGGGCTGCGGTTGATATTTTTGCTTTCAAAACGATTTTCTATTGCCTTTTGTACAAAATTGTTATCGCATTGTATTTTGAAACAACAACCTGCCCCTTTATTTAACCCGCCTGGAAATATGTATGTATTTACTTCGATAATCCTTATCATCTCAAAGTTTTACTGCAGAAAAAACCATTGCAATCTGAATCACAGACATGAGTTTCACTGACACATGACCGCTATCGAACGTTTTTGTGGACATATTCATTAAAACTAAATGCAAAACAAAAGTACTGAAACAACTTTTTTTTCATTGGATTCCTAAGAGAGATGATTTGAAATGAAATACAAAATGTATTGGGGGGAGGGGGGTATTAGAGGAGCGAAGAGAATGCAAAACCTCCATATAAATTACAATATTTGCAAATGTGGCATATTCAAAATTAGTGTCGAATTACACTCATTTACAATTGCTGCAGGTAATGCTTCTGAAGCTTAATTCTAGCAAACGGACAAAAGAAGAGTTTACATAACTGCCAATCAGTTATGCGATCCCTTATACCATTTGGAATAATTTATTTATTTGTGATTGTCTCGATGTTATGTTTTGCCGTTTATTTGAAAATTTTAGGTGTGGAGATGAGATCGGTGGTATGTTGTTATGGTTGCCCCAATATGGTACAAATCGTTGTGTGAGTATCAGAGATCTGCAATGAATTGTTATTTCGCTACTCATAACTTTCATGAAACTTTGAGTATAAGTGAGTCAACAGTATTGAACTTCAACTACTCTGATTCATTCGTACTCACTACAACATTGATTTATAAGTAGAGGTTGCAATGAGTATGCGTACAACGTTGACATCAACCTCACAACATTCGAAGTATATTTGATTAATACGCCTACTCATTCAGATTCATAAATTTATAAAAATATCTATAATACTCATAAATGATTCGAGTGATTCGAATCATTCATCAAAATTTTCAGTCTTGGTTGTTGTTGCATATACAAAAAAAGAAAAAAGAAAAAGACAAAGACAGCAAGCAAAGCAAACACACAACCTTCTAGTGAGTATTGTAGTGTTCGTACACGAATCATACTTATTTTGTATTTCGTGTAAATGTTGAGTAAAGGAGAGTCGAAATCAACAACATCAAACTTTGAATATGAGTAGTATAAGTATGATATTAAAATAAATATTAATGTGCTGATCTCTGATACGTACATATGTCGGGTTAAAGCACCTTGTTTGGAATACATGTTAATTCGATACCAAGCATAAAAATCTGAATTTTTTTAAAATTGAAACTACATGCTAAGCGTACGAATATATTGGAGTATGTGTATTATTGTAAAATTGTTTTGATCATTAAAATGCAAACGATATTTGTTTGCATGTGTGCTATTGAGTGGTCAATAACAACATTATTTATGTTCGAAATCTGTCTGCAGTTAACAAAGTTATTTGTATGCGCTCATAAGTTGTTGCATTATTCGCTGTAGTTTTCTATCCTGTTTGCCAACCACTATAAATAGAAAAATTGTTGTATTGTAAATGGGAGTTTCTATTATGTAGCATATTAGCGAGTTTTTTCTATATACTAATTCATTACAGTGTGCACCAAAAGGATATACACACTGTTGTTTTGGAAGTTATAATTTAATTGCACAATATCTGAAAAGAAATTTTAAAAACTTTAACTCATGTAATATGTGTAATTATTTTTAGTTCTTAATATCAGATGTGATTGTATTTACATACAGTGAGCGTCAAAAGAAACTGTACACTAAGGATAAAGGATTCTACCAATCACCAAACTCAACGTTTACCACTTAAGGAGAGTGCCCGTAAAACTTTGACAGTATTTCGAAATTGTTTGTAAGTTTTTTTGTTTCAATTTAAAGCACTGGCAATGAAACAATTCTAAAATAAAAATAACGGTAATTTATTAATGTATATTTTGTTTAATGTACAGTTTACGGTAAGATCTCATTTTAAAAAATTGTTTTAAGAGATATTACTCCCAATAATATTACCAATCAAATTTTTGTAAATTTTGTACACATACGTTTATAAGACTGACAACTTATTCTAATAATACATACAGCTATGGACATTAAATTAGCACAAAACCCATATATACTTTGATTGTGATTTTTTTCTCATTTGTATCGTAATTAGACCAATTGTTTTGGTCTGCAATGTTGCACGATGCTAGAACAGCTAGATGGTTGTTAACCAAAAAATATTACCATTATCATATATATTTTTTGTTTTTATTGCTAATTTGTATCGGTACCTAAATTCGAGCTGGACAGTAAATTAGCACAACGTGCCTAAAAGTATTTCAGGTGCAAGTTTTGTTCGAGTATTTTTATTCTTACGGTATATTCTTTTAATTTTGTGGCATTTGAAGTAATTTTTGGAAAAAAATGGTACGTGGAAAAGAAAGCTCACCAGAGGAGAAGCGCATTATCGTTAACTTGGGGCATGATGGGAAAAAGCTGGCTGAAATTGTCGAAATTTCGAATTGCTAGCGAAAAATGATTTATAACGTAATCATTTCCTTCAAAGCAAACATAATAATGTCGGAAAAAACAAAGAATTAAAGCCACGTGTCAAGAAAACAACCGAAGTTGTTGACCGTGCTATTGTCCGGAAGTCAAAGAAGGAGCCTTTCATGTCATCACGCGATATTTTGAATGAAATTAACTTCCAATTTAGGTTAAATTTATCAGGCAGGCTCATATAATGACATCTTAATCACAAAAAGCGCTCTGGACGCTCTTGCCGAAAGAAGCCGCTTCTACCAAAAGAAAAATATACTCAAGCGTTTAACGCTTGCTCGCATCCACAATGCTAAAGACCTCCCATTCTGGAAAAAAATATTTTGGAGTGATGAAACAAAGGTAAATCGTATGGGACCGGATGGCAGAGTGGTTGTTCATTGGCCAAAATGTCAGACATTCAATCCACGCTATGCTCAAAGCACCATAACGCATGTTCGAGGAAACAGAATGGTGCGGGGAGCGTTTTCAAGGCACGGTGTAAGTCCCATTGTAAAAATTAATGAAAAAATGGACTGTTATCAGTATTTGGACAATATAAAGAACAAAATGGAACCATAACCTTTTAAATACATGCCAGTTTTATTCATATTTATGCAAGATAGTGACCCCAAACACACGTCTAAGCAGGCAAAGAATTGATTTTATGAAGAGCACATCCCCGTTTTAGACTTGCCATCGCAAAGTTTTGACTTAAACTCGCTTGAAAACCCCCTAGAACGATTGCTCAACAAAAGTACAAAAATTTGGACGATTTGAGCATTGGAATACGGAACGCTTGGTACTCGATTCCCAATGAACTTTCCCGAAGAACATTGTCCCGTAGATGCCACGCGGCGCTTGAAAATAGGGGCTACTCTACTAAATATTAATCAAATAAGCTGAAAACATTAATATTTTTACTATTTATTAAAGCACATCATTTTTATTCCAGAAATTTTAATTTGTGCTATTTTACTGTCCAGCTAAAATCTGGCGTTTGGTACGCTTCAGGTCTTATTAAGCAGACGACTGGCAATATCGTCCAAATTTTTGTATTTTTAAAGAAGAATATGTATTTTAAGTTCCTATGTGTAAAATTTTTTTATGAGTAGACCTAAAATACTATAAAAAATATGATTATTTTTATGACGAAGTTTTGTGCTAATTTAATGTCCATGGCTGTATATAGCGCTGGCACTGTTACTAGGTGAATAATATACAGTAAACAGCAATAGTCTATGTACCCCAACATATTTCAGAAATCTCGTGAATTTCAGGCAATAATATGTAAAAACAAAATATGTATTTTACACTAATTTTATTAATTTATTTTTTATTTTACTATGAAACAAAAAATATTTTAGAAACCTTAAGAAAAAAATAGTGAAACTTTCTGTTGACTTCAAATTGTCAACAGACAAGAAGAAGAACTCAGGGTAAATTTAAAATTTAAAGCCCCAATATATAAAATGTTATCTTATATACATATTTAGTAGCATATCCCTTAAGGTCAAAAACCATTTAACCTACTTACTTACTTACTTACTTAATTGGCCATAACAACCCGTTTAACGGATTTCGGCCTGCCGTAACACATCCTTCCAGGCGCCTCTGCTTCTTGCGCGCCTACGCCAGTTGGTCACACCAATCGATGACAGGGCTTCCTCGATTTGGTCCTTCCAACGGATACAAGGTCGTCCTCTTCGCCGACTTCCGCAGATTCCCGCATCAAATACCCGTCTCGCCGGAGCATCCTCCTCCATTCGAACGACATGGCCGAGCCAGCGCAGCCGCTGGATATTAATGCGCTGTACAACGTCTACGTCGTTGAGGAGCTCATACAGCTCACTGTTGGATCGGATACGGAAATCATCGCCAACTCGTACTGGACCGAAGATCTTGCGTAGGACTTTTCTCTCGAACACTCGCAAGGCTGCTGCATCTGTTCTTAATAGGGTCCATGCCTCTGCGCCATAGAGAAGCACGGGGAGGATGAGCGTATTGTAGTGTGTTAGTAACACCTGTTGGCAAGAGTGATCCTACGCTTGATCTCCAGACTGACATCATTTCTGGTGGTAACGGCGGAGCCAAGATAGATGAATTCCTTGACCGTATCAAAAGTATAGTTATCGGCCGTAATCTGAGAATCAATACGCCGCGCGTCTCTACTTGTCGATAACATATACTTTGTTTTGCCCTCATTTACTGCCAGACCCATCTTACTAGACTCTCGTTCAATAGCACTAAAGGCAGCAGTAACATCTCGCTTGGTACGCCCTATAATGTCAATGTCGTCAGCGTACGCAAGCAACTGGACACTTTTTTGAAAAATAGTGCCATTGCGATGCACTCCCGCCTTTCGCAGAACACTCTCCATGACGAAGTTGAAGAGGTCGCATGATAAGGGGTCGCCTTGTCTGAAACCTCGCACGGTATCAAAAGGTTCGGAGAGGTCCTTTCCTACCTTGACGGAGCTGCAGGAATTGCTCAACGTCATTCTGCATAGCCTTATCAGCTTCGCAGGTATACCGAGCTCAGACATTGCGGCAAAAACACGATCCCTTATGGGGCTATCGAAGGCTGCCTTATAGTCGACAAAAAGATGGTGTGTGTCGACTTGTTTCTCGTGGGTCTTTTCCAGGATTTGGCGTAGTGTGAAGATCTGGTCGATGGTGGACTTGCCAGGTCTGAAGCCGCACTGATAAGGTCCAATCAGTGTTTTTACGAGTGGCTTCAGTCGTTCACACAATACGCCTGTAAGAACCTTATATGCGATAGGGAGAAGACTTATACCCCTGTAGTTGGCGCATATCGTAGGGTCTCCCTTTTTCAGGACAGGACAGAGGACACTGAGGTTCCAATCGTTGGGCATACTTTCCTCTAGCCATATTTTGTAAATAAGTTGGTGCATGCGCCCTACCAACTCATTACATCCGGTCTTAAACAATTCAGCGGGGAGGCCATCAGGACCGGCCGCTTTATTGTTTTTAAGACGCATAATCGCGACTTTGACCTCTTCATGGCTAGGCGGCGGAATCTCCACGCCGTCATCGTCGATCGGGTTCGAAACATCATCTCTAAAGGCGGAATTGTTGTCGTCATCACCTTGCAGCAGAGTAGAGAAGTGTTTCCTCCATAACCTCAGCACCCCTTGCGAGTCTGTTATCAGGTTTCCGTTTTCGTCTTTGCAGGAAGACGCTCCGGGCTTAAAACCTTCGGTTAGACGCTTAACCTTTTGATAAAATTTTCGAGCATCATTCCTACACCTATACATCTCGACTTCCTCGCGCTCACGCCTTTCCTGCTCCCTCTTCTTGCGTCTGAAAAGGCGTCTCTCATCCCTTCTCCTCTCTCTATAGTTCTCGACAATGGCTCGCGTTGCGGCTGCCTGCAGCGTTTTCTTGTATGCGGCGTTTTTCGCTGCAGCAGCCTCGCGACACTCCTCGTCGTACCATTGATTTCGTTGGGGTGGGCGCTCGAAACCAAGGACTGTTTCCGCAGTAGTGCGCAAAGAGTGGGAGATGTTGGCCCACAGTCCACCAATGTCGCTGAGATTGGATGGGGAGCGACGGAGCTTATCCGAGAGTTGAGCGGAGAACGCCTCAGTTGCCCCTTGTGATCGCAGCTTCTTGACGTCCAGCTTTCGCAATGTACTAGAGCGCGCAGATCTCGAGGCGCTAATGCGCAATCGGAACTTGGCTGCGACAAGGTAGTGGTCCGAGTCGATGTTTGGACCTCTGAATGTACGCACATCTAGTACACTGGAAACGTGCCTTCCGTCTATCACAATATGATCGATCTGGTTGGATGTTGATCGATCGGGGGACATCCAGGTGGCCTTATGAATGTCGAGATGCTGAAACCTGGTGCTACATACTACCATGTTGCGCGCCGCGGCGAAATCGATCAGCCTCATACCATTGGAGGTAGTGTCCGCGTGGAGGCTGAACTGTCCGACAGTGGGGCCAAAGATACCTTCCCGCCCGACCTTCGCATTAAAATCTCCGAGGACGATTTTGGCGTCATGGGCCGGGCACTTATCATATACGTCCTCGAGTTTAGCATAGAAGGCATCCTTAACCGCATCGTCCTTTTCTTCCGTCGGGGCGTGGGCACAAATTAGGCTTATGTTGTAGAATTTTGCCTTGATGCGGATTGTGGCTATTCTTTCGTTCACAGGTGTGAACCCAGAGACAAGGTGACGAAGTCTCTTATTAACCACAAAGCCGCATCCGAATTCGTGCTTATCTTCATGGCAGCTGTAGTAAACATCACAAGATGCAAGCCTTTTGCATCCTTGTCCTGTCCACCGCATTTCCTGTATGGCAGTGATGTCAGTCCTACATTTAATGAGGGCATCCGCCAGCTGGGCGGAAGCGCCTACCCTGTAAAGGGTGCGGACGTTCCATGTGCCAATACGTAAATCGTAGTCCTTTATACGTTTGCCGTGGTCGTCAACTTTTAAGGGGATCTTATCGGATACTGTATTTCTGGTTTTCATTGGAGGGGGATTTTTACGTGGTGGGTTCCAAGCCCTACGCACAACCCAAATTTAACGTCCAGGGGATTGGACTTCGCTGCACGCATTAGTTAACATCTAGCGGGTGCTAGAATGCCATCCAGGAGGGGCCACGAGGAGGCTGCGTGTCAACTTGAATACAGCAAGACAAGGATCGTCCTGGAGGTCGCCACGTTGACCACAATCAGAAACTTTGCCTTGTTTGCATGCATCCCATCCCTCCCACCATTTAACCTAATTGACATTAAATGTACCAGTTTTGTATAATTTTAACTTTTCCAGTTAGTTAAGGCATACAATGAAGGATATATTCATTAGTGTTTTAGGTAAACTTAAATTTTACGATTCACTTTCTTATTAGTTGTACAGTTATAACTTCTACTTAAACTTTGATTTGTTCGATCCATCAGCTCAGTGGTGGTTTTCAAATATTTAAATTCTGTTCCCGAAAGAAATTTATGTTAACTTAGTTTATATTAAAGCTAAACTAAAACAAACACGTGACAATTTGTCAAAAAAAAAAAAAAAAAAAAAAAAAAAAAAGAATTTCAAAGTTAGAAGCCTTTCTTCGTATATGAACTTCCTTCTGATAATTCTTCGTAAAATCGCTCAATTAATGCTTAACTTAAAGAATATTTAACAAAAAAAAAGAAAAATTAAAATGCTCTTGTGTATGTATTTTGAAAAATATATATGCGTGTATGTACTTGGAAAAAGTACCCCATTGTCTGAAAATACACATAGAAATACAATACAAGCACACGCAACATTACATTTTATATCAATTTAATGGTACGTGGCTTTATTTTGGTTTTTTCTTTTTTTAATTTTCTTGTCGCAATATTTTCTTTTTTTTATAACTTTTCGTGTTTAATATTTGCTTGCAATTATGTGTGTGTGTGGGTATGTTTTATTCTCTTTGTTTCGTTTGTTGCCGTACTCCATTTATTTATTTATATTAAATTGTTTCGTGTTCACGCGTTTGGTTTTATTTTTTTACTTTCATTATTTAACTGTACCGCAGGAAATATCCCTGCGATAAATTTTTATTTCTATTTTGCCTTAATTTTGGGTAAAAATACACTGTAAATCGAATAACAATAACAGTTAAAAGACATGTTTAAGCACGCAGTCACATTTATAACATTGGTTTATAACACTCACAGTTTTTTACGTATATTTATTACACTATATGGATTTGACCCAAAAAATATTTGAGAAATTTAGTAACATACAATATAATTGCATGTACAATGAATTGCTGGCAACAGTAACAATTTAAACGCACAATATTTATAAAAATATTGTTACGTATTTAACTTTTTAAAAACGTTTAAAATATGAGTTCGTTGATTGCAAACAAAATAAAAATAAATTTCTGTTTAGTTTCAATTAAATTCTTTATTGTTTGCACTATATCTGTGTGCCGCTGTTTACAACTTGATGAATCCTACAATAATTTGCTTAGTTCGTTATTCTTCTTTAACTTCTGCTCGGGTAAACATAAACAATTGTTCGGCAGGTCTTTACAATGGCGATCTTCAAACCACGACCGTTTTTTTTCACGCGCAACGCGTCTTTACACAAGACTGACTGAATTCTTACTGACTGTTTGTCTCCTTTGTCTTGTCTTTTTATATGCCCACATAAACAGTCTGATGAAGGTTCTTGAAGTCAAATGTTCATGTCTTTGCCTTCTCGAGATGTCTATCATTTCGTTGTTTATGGTTGCGTTCTCGTTTACTTGTATTTATATCCCCTTTTCTTTCATACTGATGTTGTTGGTTTACTTTTAAACAATTTCATTGTATTTGTTAGTGTAGGTTTTGTTTAAAATTTTAATGTTAAACGATGTTACACCATTTCCATTTTCGTAACAATATTATTTCTAAGTTTTTGAGCAACGTTATTAAATTTTTCTAAAATACTTAGTTCATGCAACGAATTAAATGGTCACTAGAATTTATCTGTGGTACATCTAACATTTATACAGTCAAAGAAAATAGTCTACATACACCGGTGCTTTTAATCAAATTAAAAAGATGTTGTTGATTTGTTTTACAATCAAAAACGTTCGAAGAGCAAAAAGGTTGTGAAAAAATTTAACATAGACATTATTGGAAAGAAAAAATTTAAATTACATCGGTATGTGGACTTTTTTCGTTAACTGCAAGTGTAACAGTCTTCTCTTGTGCGTATCTTCGAACTTTAAGAGTTGGTGGGCTAGGATATTTGGGTGCACACAGAAACTCTTAATTTCTTCCTTAACTTCTGAGACTTTGGGAGTCGTGTAGTTGACAGAGTTCCTTATACAACACTGGAACATATAACTTCAAATGAAGAATATGCGATTATTTTCTTTCTTGTTCCTATTAAAAGAAAAGCTCCCACTTAGGAAAATTAACTCGAGTTCAAAATAAATCTTTTTATTGCAGATAACTTTATATTAGAGAGCTCGGTCAAAGGCATCAGAAGGCCATATTTTTATGACAACAGTAGGGAACTGATACATGAGGTGAAAGATAGCTCATCCTGCTCTGCGAACACGAAGCTCATGCACAAGCCATTTGCCGGAATGTCGAGTGTTTCGGCATGCCTATCAACAGGACAGTGTCCCATAGGAATCGCTATTGTACTACGAATGGGCATGCGATTTAAGTACAGAAGTGAGCCAATCCTCCTCTTGTCTATCAATATTATTGTCAACGAGATTAAACTTCCCTATAATAAGTATGAATAAAATCCAAGCTAACTAAAGCAATCAGAATACCTATGCTCTGTAAAATGTCAGATTTTGTGAGCTCTGTACTGGCTCTGGACAGCGTCATCAGCAATGAAATTTTCAACGATATCCTTATGTGTGGGAACCCATATATGAGTTAACTTTAAATGATCCGAAATTTTTCTGAGAAATCCTGGGCATAGCGTATAGCGCTCTATATGAAGTCGCCGTAGTGGGTAGTGTGTTGGCTTATTAGACGCAAGGCCAGGGTTCAAATCCCCGGTCAGACATCAAAACGAAATATGAAATAAAATATTTCTTCGGCGACTTCCTCTCAGCAGATTTCTATCAAGAACTCTGAGATTAAATGAAATTACCATGGAAAGTTTCTCAGACAAAATCTGTCGTTCGGAGTCTACTTTAAACTGTAGGTCCCGCCACTCATATATAAAATTAACACACACAACATGAGTGGTGTGCGAATCTAGGCCGTAATCCTGACGGAATGGTTGTAATGGTCAGTTATGAATGTTTTGTAATGACTAAATGTGACGGCTACACAAATTTCAGAGTTGCCGCTTTCAAACAAAACTTCACACTGAGTTTCAAAAGTTTACTCTCAACGAGACACTTTATATTGGCAGTAATAAAATGAATACATACTAAAAACTTATTAAAATTTTGAAAAATGTTTTTTTTTTTTTGTTCATTTTAGATAAATAAAATTTATTTGCTGCTAAGTAACAACCATAAATTGTTTAACTATCGTTATACCGAATATTGGTTTTAACTAACTGCGAAAGGCCCATTATTTTTGTGCGTCACTTGAAATAAAAAATTCAATATTGCAACGAAATTGTATGTTTGTATGTGAACCCATGAATTGCAGTAGAGTCAAGCAATAATTTCAACTTTTAACTGTTTCTTAGTAATGTCTAAATTGCAACAACATTTGTTTGTGTAGTTTTGCAGGAATTTTGAACAAATTCTCTTTAAGCGAGCAATTGGTAGAAATTTTAAATTTATTACCTTCTAATGTTTATATTTTGTTTTCAAACAAAAACAGGTTAATCCAATTAAAGAATTAAAAATGAAATTGACTGCAAATCAGAACAGAAAGCTGTTATTAAATTATACATATGTCAATATTACCATAAGACGTCTGATAATTCATTCTCTTTCAATCGCTTGAATCATAGTTTTTTATTTAAGCTTTAAAGAAAAATAATAAAAAATTTAAATTTTTTTCAAGAGACCATATTGTCACAGCATAAACATATTGTTTATTATTTTTCTCTTACTTCGTACTGTATCTCATCAAATCTTTGATTAAGAATAGAATTGAAAGAAAAAAAATTCGTTATACATTTTCATCACAAAGATGTCAAGGAAAAATCCCAAACTTGAAATACAGGAAATTGAGAGAATTTGTTTTCAATATACTTTAACATTCTGTTTGAATAGTGTTTCCGTTTCTAATACAAGTGTTCCTTTTTGTTCTTGTTTATTTTTTTTTTTATTTTTTTTTTTTTTATTTTGTTATTTGGTACTTTGATATCAATTTATACAGAGCAAACATTTCTGAAGAAATCACAGCTGAACTTATGGAAAAAAGAATTTCTGTTACAATTGATGAATCAATGAAGCTAAATAAATAAATATAAATAAAGTAGAGACAAAGAGGCAATGGTCAATTATGTATGTATGTAGAGACAAAGAGGCAAATAAAGTAAGTTTATAAAAGGCAAGAAAAGAGAATAGTATGTCATCATATCGTGTAATAAAAACTTCCTAATATTATACATTATTAATTACAAAACAATTTTCAAGGATAGTATCGTATTCTTCATATCTAGTCTAATTCCTGTAATTTTTCTACAGTTTGCATTGATTTTTAACGTTGTTTTAGCGTCTTGATGAAACTACTTTCTTTTCTGAACAGAAATAAATTTTGAGTCATTCAGATTTTTTGAATTTTCGCTTTGGGACATGTGTCCCTGTGGTCGTTAGAGAGTTAACAAACAAATTTATTCAAAACTCTCTATTCCACAAAGTAATATAATGTGTGCCATATTTATAAGGCCACTTTTACTTTTTAGATATTTCTTAAAATTTTAAGATTTAATTAACTTTTCATGTACTTTTATGAAATCTATAGGCAGTCATTCACGGATAAATGTTTCTATGCACGAAACGCATTTAAGAAAATTTCGGTTAACGCATTTAAATTTTTTTTTTATTAAAATACCTTATTGACGCATTAAGCAAACGTTGGATAAACCAAAATCAATGTGTCAATTTTTAATAAAAACATACTTTTCTTCAGATATTAAACTTAACTCCAAATCTTTTACCCAAATTATCAATCTTACTTACTTACTTAATTGGCTATTAACGGATTTCGGTCTCTGCTACTTAATTGTCTATTGAGACCATAGTAGCACCTTTTGGCAAGAGTGATCCTGAGTTTGATCTCCAGACTGACTTAATTTTTGGTAGTAACTGCGGAGCCAAGATAAATAAATTCTTTGACTGTATCGAAAGTACAGTTATCGGCCGTAATCTTCGATCCAATATGCCGCACGTCTCTACTTGTCGATAACATATACTTCATTTTGCCCTCATATACTGCCAGACCCATCTTAGTATACTCCCGTTCAATAGCACTAAAGGTAGCAGTAACACCTCGCTTGGTACGCCCTATGATGTCAATGTCGTCAAATAACGCAAGCAACTTTTTTTTAAAATAGTGCTATTGCCATGCACTCCTGCTTTCCGCAGAACACTCTCCATGACGAAGTTGAAGAGGTCGCATGATAAGGGATCGTCATTTCTGAAACCTCGCACGGTATCAAAAGGTTCGGAGAGGTCTATTCCTACCTTGACAGAGCTGCAGGAATTGCTCAAAGTCATTCTGCATAGCCTTGTCAGCTTCGTAGGTATACTGAGCTCAGACATTGCGGCAAAAACACGATCCCTTATGGGGCATCGAAGCCTGCCTTTTAGTCAACGAAAAGATGGTGTGTACCGACTTGTTTTTTTGTGGGTCTTTTCCAGGATCTGCCAGGTCTGAAGCCGCATTGTTAAGGTCCAATCAGTGTTTTGACGACTGTCTTCAGTCCTTCACACAATATGCCCATAAGAACCTTATATGCGATAGGGAGGACAAGACAGAGGACACTGATTATCGATCACGTTTTTCAATAAACTATTGGCAAAAGTCGATATTTTGTCATGATCCCCTACGAGAAATAATTTGATTTTCAAACCCTTCTTTAGTTTGTTGTGTGACAAGAGTCGCCACCCCATATTCTCTACGTGTAAATCAATAATGCGATTTCAATTGACCGCAATCCATATTCCATATCCGTTTTCAAAAAATATGCTCCAACAATTCCCTCGATCCACAAACCAAAACCGTAACTTTTTGTGTATAAAATCTTTGCTCTAATATAACTCTTGAATTCTCTTCACCACAAATGCTTACACTCTGCTTGTTGACGTAGCCATTGAGCTGGAAATGGGCTTTGTCGATGAATATTATTTTGTTAAAAAAAATTCTCATTTTCTTCTTATTGTTCGATGGCCCAAGAAACGAATTGCCTACGTAATGCGTGGTTTTAATTCTTGCATCAGCTGGATCTTATAAGCGTTTACATAGAGATCAGAATGCAAAATGTTGGCTAATATGGTTCATTCATTGTTTAATTGCTGCGAAGGACCACGAATGGATGTTTTTGGATATTCTTCAACACTGGCAGCTCGGTGTATGCAACGAGATAGAGTCTTTAGTGAGACTCGAACCCATTACTCTCACGGTAAAGTCTAGCACACTATCCACTAGTCTACCAGGGCAATCGTCAACATTAATGAAATCAATTTTCATGAGAACTTTAAATGGTTTGAAGCGCAGGCGTTACATTTCAGTATTCGGCAAGTATATGTGATAATAACAGTTCCCACAACTAGGAGGTGGCGTCCTTTCACCACTAATTTTGACTCTTCGATATCATTCATAGAATTCTTGATATTGTAAGTTGTTGGGGGTTCACAGTAGATCTGAGAATAAACCTACCTGGCAGAATGTTCAACTTCTGTGTTAGATAATTCTATAGTAAATTGACAATGAGAGAGGAGAGGACAGACATGCCATTATGGCATGCAGAGACCTTGCAAGGAAAACCTGGAGATGCAATTCGGAACTATGCTCTTAATTGTTTGGTTAAACAACACAAATAGAGTTGGTCAAAGTACAAAGATTAGCATATGTTGTCATAACAGGGACCCCTGCCCTACATAGTGGCTGGAAGCACTGTTGCATTTAAGTTCACAGCATATGGTAGTGAAGGCCAAACCATTGAAAACTATTGTGGCGTTCCGCCACTTAAGTACTCGTCTCTTGTGAGGTTAAGTCGAAGATTTTTTACTAAGACACCCTTCCTATATGTAAAATGAATTGAAAAAGAAATGGAAATATTTCGATTTGTAAACATTTTTTGTTGCAACACAAGATTTCTGTAGAACTGGCAGAAATCCTCACTAAAAAAAATTGTTCACATTTAGAAACAAATCGAGGAAAGACGTAAAGGTTTCATGAAGAATAGCAAAATTATAAATGTTAAGTGAAACTAAGAGTACATATTCTCATGCGTACTTACATACATATGTTCTTCATTTTATAAGTTGAATGACACAAACATAAAAGGGTA
This sequence comes from Sarcophaga rosellei, assembly GCA_930367235.1. NCBI lineage: Eukaryota > Metazoa > Arthropoda > Insecta > Diptera > Sarcophagidae > Sarcophaga > Sarcophaga rosellei. The sequence goes on from OV884020.1 coordinate 39,736,513, forward strand.
ATAAAATAACAAATACTTATAGCAACAAAAGGAAAACATGAACTACAAAATAGAAAATCAATAAATCTATCGCTTTGTCTATGACATAAACTAAGTTTCTCTGCTTCGTAAGTAAATGTGTATGTCGCAATTTGTAACAAAAATATTCGTATTAAATAATATGTGTACCTGTGCAGTTTCATTACAAAGCTATTGATGTACATATGCATGTATGTAGGTAAGTATTAATTCGGATTGTATTTTTATTTATGAGTTCAATAGCCCAACTAAAAGTAACAGCCGGACGTATTTTTACGGACGGCTACTTGATTGGCAATAAAAAATTGCTTCTTTTTCCATTTAAACCTTGTTCCGCTGAACGATTATGGACGACAGCAGAGTTGTAAACGAATCATTCATTTTTGAATTAATTCGCGAATCACTCATGCAATGAATTGATAAAATTTTGAATTAATTCTTTTCTCCAAAAAACGAATTGAATTAAATTTGAATCAATTCATTTGAATTTAGCGAACATGAATTGCAATTCATTTCCAATTCATTTGAATTGGATTGATTTTGAATTACAGTGGACCCCCGCTATTCGTACACAATTCGTTCCAGCAGGCTGTTCGAATAGCGATTTGTACGAATGGCGAATCATTTTTTCACATAAGATGTAATGTAAATTGAATTAATTCGTTCGTAAGTCTTTATTTAAACTAATGAGTTGAACAGTCGAAGTAAAACATATACAATTATGTAGTTCTTTAATACGTATTTTATTATTTAAACTCTGCTTACATATTACAATTCATCGTCAGATTTTCCCTTGATTCTTTTTTCTGCTTTTTTGGATCTTTATTCAAAAAAATATCCAATGTTGATTGTTTTTGTCTTTTTTAAAGCCTCCTAAAATGCTCCATCACATTGTCGTTAAATAAGTTAACACTCCTATTCACCACAGCTATGTTGGGATGCCATTTTTGGACAATGTGTTCTATATTTTCCCAGAGGTGACACAATTCTTTAATTTCCTTAGTTGAAATGTTTTCTTCTTCCTCTGTAGACTCATCTTCAATCATTTCCTGCTGATCTCTTTGTAGTTCTTGAAGTTCTCCAGTTGTTAATTAATTTTCTAGCTAAACTTTGACATCTTTGTATACCCATATGACCCTCATGTAGGCAATTTAAAATTGTATGACGCAAATTCTTTGGTATTAAAATCTGACACCCCTTCAAAATAAGGCCATCCAAAATCGTGAACTCATCCTTAAATTTATAGTATGGCATGACCTCAGAATCAACCTGTCTCACCGATTTTGGCCAGCCATTCTGAATATAACCCTTGATCGTTGAGAAAATATGGTCCTTATCTACATGTTCCCTTATAACCTCTATATTAGAAAATGGTATCTCCATGAAGGATCTAACAAAATTACAGTGAAGTTCCAATCCCTCGTCCAATTCGGGTAAAATATTGTTATTCAAAGGGCATCTTGACAAAGTGTCAGCTATGTACAAATATTTCCCAGGCTTATAACTCACAACTAAATCATATGCTTGTAATCTAGACATAAATCGTTGGAGTCTTGGGGGTATACTGTACAAAGGCTTATTAAAAATCGCTACCAACGGTTTGTGTCGGTTTCGACATAAATCCTTGTCCCATAAGTATACTGAAGAAATCTTGTACATCCGAAAAGAATTGCAAAAAGTTCCTTCTCAATCTGTGCGTAATTAGTCTGCGCTGTAGTTAAAGAAGCAGAAGCATAGGCTATAGGATTTCTATCATGTAGTATTGCAGCCCCAACTGCATATTTGGACGCATCAACAGTCAATTTTAATTCTCTACTGGGGTCAAAATAAGTCAAAACTGAATGCCTGGTAATTTCCTCCTTCAAATTGTTGAATTCCCTATCCAAAAACTCGTTCCAATGCCAATCAATGTCCTTTTTCAACAGTTGCCTTAAATTTACATTCTTCAATGACAAATTTTCAATAAAAGCTCCCAAATAATTTAGCATGCCCAAAAACAGTTGTAACTCCTGTACGTTCTTCGGTAAAGGCATTCCCAAAATTGCCTCTATCTTCTCCTCATTAGGCTTGACACCATCTCTACCAAATACATGACCTATAAACTTTATTTCCTCAAGCATGAATCTAGATCGATTCGTTAAATTTCAAACCGACATTCCTGGCTCTCTCAAGCAAAGTATTCAAAATTCTATCATGTTCATCAACAGTCTTCGCATATATCAAAAAATCGTCAATATAAATTATCAAGCCATCAATATCGCCGAACAGCCGTACCATTTCACCATGAAAAATTTCGGGCGCAGCATTAATACCAAAAGGTAAACGTAAAAATCGGTAGCGACCAAAAGGCGTATTAAAAGTGCACAATCTTGAAGAGTCCTCATCAAGTGGCACCATCCAAAATCGACTGTTTGCATCAAGTGTGCTGAAATATCTTGACCCACTTAGCTTTGCCTTACAATCATCAATATTAGGAAAAGGAAAACGTGCCCTAACTATAGCCTTATTCAAATTCCGTGGATCAAGGCATAGTCTTATTCTACCGTTTGGTTTTGATACCAAAACAATAGAATTAACCCATTCTGTCGGTTCGTAAATTTTAGCAATAACTCCCAATTTCTCCATCCTATCTAACTCACCTTTTAATGCACTATGTAACGCAAACGGAATTTTCCTTGGTACATCAACAACAGGTTTAACATTATCCCTCAACACCAATCTACATTTATTCTCCAACATACCTAAGCCATTAAAAGTATCTGAATATTTTTCAAGTATGCTCTCAAATGACAACTTGTTAATATTCTTTATTAAGACCATTTGCCTTGCCAGGTCTAAACCAATAATATTCTTACATTTTAGATTTACAATATAAAAAGTACTAATAAAAATTTTATTATTAAAATCTAATTCAATATTAACTTTACCCTTTACTGGAAGTTTTTCTCCACATTTGACATTTAGATTTCTTCTTTTCTAAATGTGATTATATTGGTTTTAGTTAACTGTAGACTTTTACCGCCTAGACGTAATTCTTTAGCGCTTTGTTCCGATAATATGTTTGTGTCAGCACCCGTGTCCACTTGGAATTCCACATTTCTAGTATTTATTTTTACTAGCATAACCCATCCTCTTTTGCTAGTTGTGATTTTTTCTTGATTATTCTGCTAATGATATGCTGTTGGTTGTTGATAGATATGTAACTTTCTAATTTGTAGTTCTTTAATTTGATTTACAGAAGAATTTAAATTGTTATTTTTAAGCGATAGTGATCCAACAAAAAGGTCTTCAGGTTCACCTTCTTCACAAACCATATTTTTTACATATTTTGACTTGAAGTTTTTGTTTTGTTTGTGTTTGTAGAAGCACATTTTTGCAAAATGTCCTCTTTTTCCACATACATGGCAATTTTCGTTAAGTGCCGGACATTTTGCTTTATGTGTTTGTCCACATTTATTGCAATTATTTTGATTATTCTTATTTAGTGCATTTATATATATTTGACTACCGTGATTGGTTTGTAATAACTTAGATGCATTTTCTTTTGCAGCTTCAATATTTCTGGCAATTTCCACCGCTTTTTCCAATTCTATTTTGCCTTCACTTAATAACCTCTCTTTTATGTGATGAAAATTAGGTGACATACCACATATGAAAATATCTTTAACGAGACTCTCTCGTAGCGTACCAAATTCACAAGAAGACTTAAATCCTTTAAAGCCGTAACGTAGGCTTCCAACGTTTCGTCTGTGGCTTGCTTTCTGGTAAAAAATTTGTGCCTTTCCATAGCTACGTTTAATTTTGGTACAAAATATGCATCGAAATGATTTATCAAAACATCATACTCTACAGAGTCATAGTCTACATTAAAAGAATTGGCAATTTGAATACACTCTGAACCCATGTAGTGCAACAATAATGCAACTTTTCTTTTATCCTTTTCAGCCTCCAGATTTGTTGCTCGAAGAAACATTTTAAATTGAGCTTTCCAGTTATTCCACTCGTTGGCAATATTTGTGGCTTTAAGGTTAACTTTTTCAATGCCGCCATTTTGAAATTCGAACATTTTGTACTTCTTCTTTTTTTTTTTTTTTTAATTTGTAGATTGATTTTATTATTGAAACATGACTTTATATTTTCCAATTTTACTTAATATTAATTTAATTTACACCTGACACCATGTAGTATTCTTGTTTTAGACAAACGACTTCTTTGACTTTCATTTATTAAGTGACTCTTATATTTCATTTTATTCTAGTTACAGGGTGCATCTTATAAACTACTGTCAGTGTCTACACTGAACATAATAATTGTACAACAGTTATCTTCAATTAACTCCTCCACATCATCACTGTCTACATTTAACCCCATGGATTTTCCCAGGAACACAATTTCGTCGACAACAACAGCTTCCGTGGCAGTATCTTCTAAGTCTTTCAGTGCCACACAGTCTGGCCACAGATTTCTCCAAGAGGATTTCAGTGTCCTCAAAGAAACTTCATCCCAAGCTTTGTTTATTATTTTCAAGCAATGGCGAATATTAAAATGGTTCTTACAAAAGTCTCTGAGGGTGAGTTCTGTATCAGAGGTCACTTCGAAACATTTTTGAAACAGTGCCTTTGTATAAAGTTTTTTGAAGTTTGAAATAACCTGCTGATCCATGGGCTGGATAAGTGGTGTGGTGTTAGGGGGCAAAACCCCCTACAATAGCGTCTTTTAAAATTACAGTTCCGGACGAATACTTTGAAAAAATACAAGATTTTAATTTTTGGCCTGCAAAAACATATGTCCGGGAATATGTTTCTTCGGAAAGACAAAGGAATAATATTGTACGTCTACCTACACCGCAGATTACAAAAAACTAAATATTCACTGTGATAGTTTATCAATAGTATATCAAAATGTTCGTGGATTGAATACTAAATTGTCCAAACTCTTCGTTAATAGTCATGATTTTATGTATGATGTAATTGTCTTTACGGAAACTTGGCTTAATGACGGTGTTTTTAATGCAGAAATTCTTTGTAACAAATATCAAATTTATAGATACAATCGTAATACACGCAGAGGAGGTGGTGTATTAATTGCTGTCTCTTCATTATATCCATCAGAACAGTTTGTAACTGACACTTCCAATATTGAATTTGTTGCTGTTGTTGTAAAATTAAAAACGTCTAAAGTCTACTTCTCGTGTTCTTATGTTCCCCCTGATTCTGACTATGCTGTTTACTCTGATCATGTTGACGCAATAACATCTGTTGTCCAATGTGCCAAAAAAGACGATTCTGTTTTTGTTATGGGTGATTTTAATCTACCCTCAATTATATGGAAACATGTACCTGATGTGCCTTATTTAATTCCGATTAAAACTAAGACTTGCCATGACGTATTCCTAAACGATATTTTTGGACTATCACTGTATCAAATAAACTCACTTTGTAATGACTTTGGGAAAATACTGGATCTTATATTTGTTAATGATGTTAATCACTGTAGTGTTTTACGTTCTGAACCTGTAACTTTGCCTGAGGATCGATATCATCCGACCTTAAAAACTAATTTTTCCCTTCCAACGAATTTCAAAGCTAAGCCTTCGAAAATAAGTAAAGTTTACTGTTTTAATCGAACCAATTACCATTTATTTAATGACATGATGAAAAATACTTGTTGGAATGAAACCTTATCTATTCCTGTTAACAATGATTCTGATATTGACTTGATGATTTCTAACTTTTATAAGAAAGTGCATTCAATAATTGAAAATTATGTTCCCTTAAAACCTTCATATACTCTGGTTGGTCCACCATGGAATTCGAAACAACTGTCACGACTGAAAAATCAAAAGAACAAGTATTACAAGAAATACAAAAGGTCTGGCTCGATTATTGATTATGGAAGATATTCTATTTGCCGGTCTGAATATAACATTCTAAATCACTTATTATATAAAACATATATGGACAAAATGAAAAATAATTTTATTAAGAATCCTAGATCTTTCTTTACGTTTGTAAATTCCAAGAGAAAATCAACTGGTTATCCATCCTTTATGAAATTTGCTGATAAAGAATCCGGAAGTGTTGATGTCATATGTGATATGTTTGCTGATTTCTTCGCCAGTACTTATTCTAACTCCGCTTACATGGATACAAATAATTACCCTTTCCCGTTGACATCGGCTCCAGTAATATCTATTCCAACTTTTAGTGACTGCGATATTTTAGTAAACCTGAAAAGGTTAAAGATGTCTTTTCGTCCTGGTCCTGATGGGGTTCCAAGTTGTATTTTAAATCGATGTGCAGAATCATTCATCACACCATTAGTCATATTGTTTAATACCTCGATTAATTATGGATATTTTCCTATGTTTTGGAAGGACTCGTATATTATACCGCTTTTTAAATCTGGCAATAAGTCTGATGTTACAAATTATAGGGGCATTGCAAAACTGAGTGCTATTCCAAAAATGTTCGAGAAACTTTTTGCCGATTTTTTGATCCATCATACTTCATCGTTACTATCACCTCATCAACATGGTTTCCGAAAGGGCTGCTCAACAACGACTAATGTGCTTCAGTTAACATCCATGGTAAATGTGGCCTTTTCTCAACAGAAGCAAACTGATGTAATTTTTACGGATTTTAGCAAAGCGTTCGATAAAGTGAATCACAAACTACTGTTAACTAAATTGGATTTAATGGGTGTAGACCATAGGAGCTTAAGATGGCTAGAGTCGTATTTGACTGGTAGAAAGCAGGCTGTATGTGTGAACAATAGCTTATCTAAATATATTTATGTGCTATCTGGTGTTCCTCAAGGCAGCCATCTTGGTCCACTTCTTTTTTCGCTGTTTATAAACGATCTTCCCAACATAATTAATTTTGCCAATATCTTAATGTATGCTGACGATGTAAAACTTTTTCTCTCCTTTAATAATTTCATTGAGCATATTTATCTTCAAAGTGATCTCAATAATTTCTATTTGTGGTGCGAGTACAACATGATGGAGCTGAATATTAAAAAATGCAAATGTATGCGGTTCTCAAGAAGTAATTTTGTCGCGGTTAATTACTTGCTTGGAGGTCATCAACTGGAAATAGTGGACTCTTTTATTGATCTTGGGATCCTATTAGACACAAAATTAAACTTTAATGATCATATCACTTTGACTGTAAATAAGGCAAGAAGCACTCTTGGCTTCATAAAACGTTGGGCAAAGGAATTTACTGATCCATATATTACTAAACAGCTATACATATCGCTTGTCAGACCTATTTTGGAGTATGGTTCTATCGTTTGGGATCCTCACTATAATGTTTACAGCGAACACATTGAATCTGTTCAGAAACAATTTCTACTCTTCTGCTTGCGTGGCCTTGGATGGAATTATTCGGACATGCCTTCATATACTAGCAGACTGGCTTTAATAAAACTGCCTACCCTTAAGAGTCGTCGAACGATGTTAAATATATCTTTTATGACTAACCTGATCAATGGTAATATTTGCTGTGAATTTCTGTTAAGATCTGTTAAATTCAATGTTCCTCGTCGTAACTTCCGCTGTTATAATCTTATTTATATTCAATTCTGCAGAACTAATTATGCTGTTGCTGATCCATTAACTAGAATTTGCCGTCAATTTAATTATTTGTCAGACTTTGTTGATTTTTCTTTAAATTCTTGCGTTATAAAACGGAATATTATTGTTTTTCTTAATTCTTAACTTTTCCTAATTTTTATTGTAATAGTTACGTTATTTTTGTAGAAACTGTTTGTAATTGTATTTAATTTTATTCGTACCAATTTTTGTTATTAGTCAGTAAGGAATTTGTCCATTGACTTGAATAAATAAATAAATAAATAAATAAAAAATCTCGCCTGAATGAAAATTTTCTAAAGTGGCCACCACAGGGAGGAGTTGCCGGTGCAAAGTTGCACTCTGTGGCACATGGTTGCGCACGAATAGCGAAACAATGTACGAATGGCGTGTTAAATTTTAATTGAAAAAACTGTACGAATAACGAGTTGTACGAATAGAGAGGCGGACGAATAGCGGGGTTCTACTGTAATATAAATGCGTTAGAAAAAATGAATTGTAATTCATTCCCAATTCATTTGAATTGATTTTGAATTAATTCAAAAAAGCAAAAAAGAAACCACTTTCCCTTCACATCAATCACCACAGAGTAACAGTGACAGTCAAAGCTTAGAACGTGGTAGTGATATGAAATCATCCGAACAATGCCACCAAGAAGTAGAAGTAAATTTACAGAAGCAATGTCCTCGTTCATTATTTTTGTTAAAACAATATGCCGAAATAGACGAATTTCTAAAGTGCCGAAGACGACCGGACGATTTCTACGTTCTTAAAACACCAGAAAAACCAAAAAATATTATCGCCCATGCAGAAAAACAAGTTGCCAACACTGTGCTGTCACAATTAAATCTGATGAGGCCGTCAAATCAATAGTCGAGATGAAAGCTGCCTCTAAACCAAAATCACTTAAGCGTACACACTCGACAATGCTTAATGAAAGCAAAACGTCAAAAAATAATTCCACCGATAAGGACCAAAGGCAAAGAAATCTTCTGCGAAGTGCAGCTCGCAATGAGGGAATGTATGATAGAGCTTTTTGGTAGTTGGTGATGAAGAAGAATGCCGGCCAGACGAAAACTCTTCGGGAAAGCAAGAAGATGTCTAAAATATACTTAGCAAAGAGGACTAAGTTCACGTTTACGAGGAGTCAAATTTTCGAGAAAAAATTGTATTACTTATAGTCATAAGTTGTACAAATTGATGACAATGTTTAATAATTTTTGTTAAAAATTGTTGTAATCTAACTTGTATGAATAAATTATAAGCTTTTGCTAAAATTATAATAAATTTAATATAAAAATATTTTCTTTTTCAATAATTTCAATAATTTTCAATTTAATTCTTTATTTGTAATGTATTTTAAATGAAAACATTGGGCAAATCATCATTGTAATCATAAACACATTACATAAAAACTAATTTTATGTAAAATCTCTCTTGCATTTGTGTATTGAAACATGGCGTATATAAGACAGAAGCATTGCAAAAGCTACCAATGCATCCAGAAAAAGTCACAGTTTGGTGCGGTTTATGGGCTGGTGGCATCATTGGACCGTACTTCTTCAAAGATGCTGCGAATCGTAACGTAACTGTGAATGATGAGCGCTACAGTGAGATGATATCCAACCTTTTTTGCCCAAAGTGCATGAGCTTGATTTGTTTGACATGTGGTTTCAAAAAGACGGTGCCACATGCCACACATACATAACATAATTGTCCTTTACAACCCCTCAGTTAGGATTACGGCCTAGCTTCTCAACACCATTCATGTTGTGTGTGTTAATTTTATACACGAGTGGCGGGACCTACAGTTTAAAGTCGACTCCGAGCGACAGATTTTTTTTCTTTTTGGAGAAGCTTTTCATGGCAATTTTTACTCTCAGAGTTTTTGCCAGAAATCTGCTGAGAGGAAGTCGCCGTAGAAGTATTTTCATATTTTAGTTTTGATGTCTGACCTGGGACTCGAACTCGGGCCTTTCGTCTAATAAGCCAACACACTACCTACGAGACCACGGCGACTACACATGCCACACAGCACGCGTAACAATGGACTTATTGAGAGGCGAGTTCGGTGAACATTTTATTTCACGTTCGGGACCAGTCAATTGGCCGCCTAGATCGTGGGATTTAACACCTTTAGACTATTTTTTGTGGGGCTATGTTAAAGCTCATGTCTATACAGTCAAGCCCGCTTCAATTGACGCATTGGAAGATAACATTGAAGCATTTATTCGTGAGATACCGGCCGAAATGTTGCCAGGAGAGAAAATTGGACTAAGCGGATGGACCATTAAGCTTAATAACATATACGCGATGCAACAGAAAAAGGTGAGAAGAATCAATTCTCAATAAAAAATTGTATTCGGATAACAGGCTTCGTTTCCAAACCATAATTTGCAAACAAATCTTTCAGACTATTTTTTTGGCATTGCCACATACTGTTATCCCCAGATATTAATGATCTGACAATAAGGGTGAGATTTGTTCTGAATAGGGTTATGAAGGGCCAAAAATTATATTTATTAGAGCCTAATATGTAGGGAAGAAAATTGTTATTGAAATTCAAATTTATATATTCATATTCTTTTTGAGGAAACTGAGAACGAAACAAACCACACAAAGGAGTCGCAACTCAATTTAATAATGGATAATGAACAAATAGCACCGTTACCTGGAGCTAGATCAGGTAGCTGATTGAACCAAACACACCCATTTTGTGCTTGCTAAATCAGCGGTACCTGGTTCTAGTAAAAATACAAATTTTCGTGACAATTTTCCCCTATAAAAAGGGTTGAACCAAACTTACTTATTTGTTATCTGAATACAGTACCTGCTAATAGCGAAAATACAAATTTCCAAAATGGTTTCCACCTATAAAAGACGTGAACCTTGCCTAATAAGTTCAATCACAATTTAGTCTCGGTAGACAACACACAACATACAATTATCAGCGGAAAAATTATAGAAAAATGGAAGCAAACAAGCAAGTGAAATCTGGCGAAGTACTCGACAAGTGTATAGACATGTCGAAAGTAAAATTGGACGCGATAAAGGCACAAATTAATACAAAAATCTACGACGTTTTTCAAATTGAAAAGTTCGTATATAATGAATTGAAATTGGAGCAATTTATCAGTCCGATAAAGATGCATAATCATATGACTGAATTTCTGAATGGTCACCGCATCAAACAATTCATATGTGAATTATGGCCGATTTTGTTAGAGGCTGAAGAGAGTGCTGCAAGCATACGAAATGCTAAGGTGGAACCAAAGAAAAATGAAATTTTAAAGAAAGCAAACCAAAATCTACGAAAAGACGGCGAACGATCTCAGTCGACATCACAGCCTCTATCGATAAAACAAGGTAACATGGTGAACGGCGGAAAGGAATCCTTAGTACCTCCTAAACCTTTCAATTCCATCCTTAAACCACAAGGACGCATCGACATATCCAAACTAAAACTGGACATGTTGAAGCCATGGATAAACAGGAAAATCACGGATATTTTGCAGAGAGAAGATAATACTGCAGTAGAATTCGTGTACAATAAATTAAATCAGGATCAAATGCTTTGTCCAAAGAAACTACAAATCAGGATTTCTGGATTCCTAAATGGCGACAAAGCACAGAAATTTGTATGTGAATTATGGCCACTTTTGTTATCAGCTCAAGAGAGTGAAAGCGGCATACCAGCTGAGTTTATGCAGGAGAAGAAAGATGGAAAAGTAAAATGTGAAAAGGATATTAAGCATCGCCAAAAATATGACGCATCTACATCGCTTTCTCGGTCTACAAAAGCATATCAAAAGCAACATTTAACCACCAGCATTTTAAACAACAAGAATCAACAGCCAGATAAGGAAAATAATAAAAATTCAATCAATATTGAAAATCATGCAGCTAAACAGGACAAGTCTGTAACAAAAAATAATCAAATTGACGAACACAAAACAAGCAAGCGTTCCGGGGATTGTCCTTCACGATCACGTGATAAAGAACGAAAACATAGTTCAAGATCCACTTCACATAAGAAATCATCTTCTAAAGCAGTCAGCCAGAGCCGTGAACGTGGTAGCGATGATGGTAAAGCATGCGGCATAAATGGGTTTGCAAACACTTGTATGTTTTCACCTAAACAGCTACAACAAGAGACAAAGGCCATTTCACAGGATCAACGTCGTTCTACACTATTTCCAGAATTGTTGTCGGAATATTGTCCACAAACAGACGATTTTTTGAATCTTTGGAATCAAGGACCCGGTAAGGAAACAATTTTATTGTCCGAAAAATTTGTATATCCTGATGCAAAGAATATTGAAAAACAAATTAACATCACTTTGACGCCACCGCTATCATCAGTAAGCAAATCAGATCATGAACAACAAAAACGCAATATTGACATTGATAAGATAGTTAAAGCAGAACAGGAAATAAAAGCTGCCCGTAAACGTACACACTCGACTATGAGTAGTGAAAGCAAAAAGTCCGAAAGTGATGCTTCCAATAAAGATGCACAGCAACCAGCTAAGAAGAAGCAAAGGAAATCGACATTGAAACGCAGTTCAGACAAAGGCTCCTCAAAGAAGTCAGAAACTGCATCAAGTAAAAAGAAGACCCACGAGAAGTACAGCAACGCAATGAGAGAACGTATACTGGAGCTTTTTGGCAGTTGTAGCAGCGATGAAGAAAACGTTTAAAATATTCTCAACAGAAACAATGGTGTGGACGACGCTCAGGAAGAGTCCAACTTTGGTTTATTAAATATCATGACAATTTTTATATTTTTTTTTTAAATTAATGTAACAAATGAATATTTTTTAAACATTATTAACCTTAAGAAATATAAAATAAAAATACAGAAATAAAAAAAATATTCAATGCTTTAATTCAATTAACCGTCTAAAGGGGGAAAGGATTATGGAAAATTGTTTTGCACTCACAATTGAGACGAACCAATAGGTTTTGAATCTTTTATTTACAGAAGAATTCATTGTTTTCATTACCTTAAATATTGTAACGTTTTTACCGTTTAAAAACTTTTAAAATATGAGCTTGTAGATTGCAAATAAAATAAAAATAAATTTGTTTTTAGTTTTAATTAAAATTCTTGATTATTCGAACAATTCTGTGTGCCACTTTTCACAACATGATGTAAACAACAACACTTGCTTTTCTTTGTTATTCCTCTGATTAATGTTTTTGAAGGCGAATGTTTGTGGCTTCCCTTTTCGAAATCTCTATAAATGTAAACATCGTTGTATCATTATTATTGCTTGTGTATTTTGTTTACATTTATTATTGTAGTGTTGTACAATGGGTCAACTTCACCTCCGCGTACTGTACTTGTCTCATTTGACAAGTACACGTCCTCTAACCTATTATTGTAGTGTTTGTTGTTACATTTTTGTTTACTTGCTTACCATTTTGTATGTTGAATTATATGTATTAACGAAGAAATACCGAATGCGGCAAAGTACATAAGGAAACAAATGTTTCATCGCTGTTGTAATGAGTATGTTAGTTACTCTCTCAGAGTTTTTGCTAGAAATCTGCTGGAAGTAAGTCGACGTTGAAATATTTTTTTGTATTTCGTTTTGTTCGAAATGTCTGACCAAGATCTTGTAATTTAACACCGCTAGACTACTTTCTGTGGGGCTATGTAAAGTCATTGGTCTATGCGGTAAAGCCACAAACGCTTGACCATTTGGAAGACAACACTCGCCGTGTTATTGCCGATATATGGCCACAAATATTGGAAAAAGTCATCGAAAATTGGACGTCCAGATTGGACTACATCCGCGCCAGCCGTGGCGGTCATATGCCAGAAATCATATTTAAAATGTAATGCCACAAGATTATCTTTCGGATAAATAAAATTCATGTCAATCGAATAATCCATCGTTGTTTTATTGCAACTTAAAGTTCTATACCTCTATAAAAAACACCATATACAATGGGTCAACTTCACCTCCGCATACTGGACTTGTCTCATTTGACAAGTACAGGTCCTCTAACCTATTATTGTAGTGTTTGTTGCATAAATACCGAATGCGACAAAGTACATAAGGAAACAAATGTTTCATCGCTGTTTTAATGGGTATATTAGTTACTCTCTCAGAATTTTTGCTAGAAATCTGCTGGAAGTAAGTCGACGTTGAAATATATTTTTTTTGTATTTCGTTTTGTTCGAAATGTCTGACCTGGAACTTGAACCGTGGTCTCATGCCTAATAAGCAAAAAGTTACCAACTAGACTACTACTTCAATAATACAACGCATTAAGTTGTATTAATTTTGAGTTTTGGGTTGAGTACTTTGGTAACTAACAGTCGATTTGTTTCATATTATTTCTTTAGATTTCTCTCAAGGTTTCGGAAAACTGTTTTTGTTGTAACTTCTTATGTCGGCTAAAACACAAAATGATCATTGATCTCAACAACTTTAAAATGGGCTTAATCCAGCAGTTCAACAAAAAAGAGGCGGTAATTGGTTCTACGAATAAGGGAGCATGAAGCATGACGTAGTATTATATCAGTAGATACTCCCTTTAAAGTCGAGCCTTATCTCCTATTGACGCACACAACATAAGTGGTGGGTGACGTTAGATCGTAATCCTGACTTGAGAGTTCTAATGACCAATTATTTATGTACGTGATCTTTAAATTAATAAGTGGATTGAGTAGGAGAAATTCGTGTATATTTGTAGACATTTCTTTTTTTTTTATCGAACGTCCCCGGCCACACACTAACCCACCCTCACCCGACCGCGGAGGGCTCGTCCCCATTACGAAGGAACACGTACACACTACAGTCCGGACTATAGCGGGTAAGGGAAAAGTAATGGCAACAAGAACATAAATCAGCTACAGAACTTAATCACAAGCTGAATAAACTAACAATCCACAGGAACTATCTATGACAAGAACGAAAATACATTTTTATATAATAATTTACAAATTAATGCAAGCATATAAGCTACGTTTTATATTACAAACACTACAATTAAAATCAATAAAATCATAATATAAGTTAAAATCTTTACATAATCTACGAAAATGAAAATTACATCCATAGTTCGTTCTATAGAAATCTAAAGAAAGAGGGCGATAGTGCCGTGAAAATCTTGCAGGAATACTGAAATTCAGGTTACAAAGCAAAAACTCAGAGTTTATATCACCTTTAAGCAGATTAAAAACAAAACAAACACCTAAAACAGTTCTTCTACGTTCCAAAGTTGGAAGTTTTATCAAACCTAATCTAGCCTCATATGACGGAAACCCATAGGCATAATCCCATCCTAAGCCACGTAAACAGAATAATAAAAACTGCCTCTGCACAGACTCTATTGAATCACTATGACAACGATAGTATGGATTCCAAACAATAGACGCATACTCCAAAATAGGTCTAACAAGTGAAATGTATTGTAGTCTAGTTATATAAGGATCAATGAATTCCCTAGCCCATCTTTTCACAAAACCAAGAACAGCCCGAGCCTTGCCAATCATCATACTAATATGATCAACAAAAGACAGTTTCATATCCAATAATACTCCCAAATCAAGAAATGTAGCCACAGTCTCCAAAGGGCAAGAATTAATAAAATAAGTGGGCGAAATCACACCCCCACGAGAGAAAACCATGCATTTAAATTTTTTTAAGTTAAGATCCATTAAATTAACTCTGCACCAAGTTACAAACAAATTAATATTCCGCTAAAGAACAGCCTGACCATGATAATCATCAAATGTATAAAATAATTTAACGTCATCAGCATACATTAGAATATTACAATCAGAAATAGCACAAGGAAGATCATTAAGAAACAATAAAAACAGTAAAGGACCCAAATGGCTACCCTGCGGAACACCAGAAGTAACATATGTATACAGTCTTAGACAATACATTCCTAAACAATACCCTCTGAGTCCTAAGGGAGAGGTAGGAGTCTAGCCAACGATGAATAATATCGGGAATACCGATTAATGACAGTTTAAGAAACAAAATACTATGGTCAACCCTATCAAAAACCCTTACTGAAATCAGTATAAATCACATCAGTCCGAGCGCCTGCAAGAAAACCCCTGAAAACACGTGTAGTAAATTCAAGAAGATTAGTGACAGTCGACCTACCTTTTAAAGAACTATGCTGGAAAGGGGATATTAAAGATTTGGTATTAAAAAAGAGATAATCTGTCACGAGTTTCTCCATCAACTCGGGAATAGCACTGAGTTTGGCAATACCCCTGTAATTGGAAATATTGCATTTATTGCCCGACTTATGCAAAGGAATTATAAACGAACTCTTCCAAATAGATGGAAAATGAGCAGCCCTCAGAAGCCCATTGAATATAAAGGTCAAAGGACCACTCAAGACAACAGCGCACTTTCTCAAAATACAGGCTGGTACCCCGTCAGGACCAGGCAAGTATGTAAGTTTCAGTCCAGACAAAGACTCAAGAACAGACTCCTCATCAAATGAATATATATTAGAAATAGAGACACTTCCCACTGAATAAGGATACGAAAAGCCGCTGCCCTGATCATGGCCCAAGTCCAACTGCCTATAAGTAGACTGAAAAAAGTCAGCAAACATATTCGAAATATCAATGTAACTAGAGGATGATACGCCACCGTAAAACATCTCAGAGGGAAACAAAGATGATTTACGTTTAGCTCGAACGAAGTCGTAAAACGACTTAGGATCACTAGTTCGACCTGACTCTAATCAAATATTCCTCATAACAGTAATGATTCATTCTACGATAATCCGCACACGCCCTAGAGTAAAGAGCATAATCAATATCAGTACCCGATCTAACAAACTTTTTAAATAACCTCGATTTTCTGTTCCTCAACTTGGACAGTCTAGCCGAACTCCACGGGGTACCAGAACGCTCCAAACGACTATTTACAAACGGAACACACTCCCTAAAACATTTAAATAATACCTCATAAAAATCATCTAAGATCCTATCAAGTGAAAACGAGTCATATGGTGGTGAAATAAGTACAGAAGACCAATCTACAGAGGATAGTAGTGTATTTAAACGACTAAAATCCGTACGATGGAAATTAAAACGCCCCTTTTCACCTAATGAGCGCTCAATTACAGGAGGTAAACAAAGATCAACTTCGATAGAAAGTAACGACGTAGGATGATAACCATCCTCAGGAATAGATATTGGATCAATGCGATATAAAGAAGAAATACTTGGATCCTCTAAAAATACAAGATCCAAAATTATACCCCTTGAATTCAACACACCGTTAACTTGTAAAAGACCTAGATCACACATAGCGGACAGAAGTTCATCATAGAATGGAACTGAAGAACATGGCACCAATGAGCCAGTCTCAAGTGAAAAATTCCAAGATGTATGCGGAAGATTAAAATCACCAAGAACCACTATAATCCCCTCTTGTCCCATTGAATCAATTACTACAGAAATCAAATCGAAGTGAGCCCTATAGATATGAATGTCAGAACAGGGAGGAATATACGAGCAAGTAAAGTATATAGACTTTCCACGGTCATAGACCTTAACACAAATGAACTCAATATTCTCAGAAGGACACAAGTCAATCAATTCAGAGGTATATTTAGAGCAATTTTAAATAAGAACACCACCACCATTTCTGGACTTCCTATCTCGTCTATAAGATTATGCTAAGATAATGCTCTTTCGGGGCAACTGTTTTTCTAAGAAAAAGTTAATGTTTTGCCTACAGTTAAGCCAACTTGAGATTTTTCTGGAGAAAGTGGGAGTTTTCTTATTTTCGACGATCTTGTTGTATTAGCCAGTCCTTCTTTGAGAATTGCTGACATATCTATTCGTGCCGAGGTGACTAACAACTTTGATAGATAGAAATGACATTTCCAGAAAACCCTGCCATATTTATTCTTTGTTCATTCAGCTTACTCAGGATACTCTGTCTATGGATGACATGTTGAAGTTCTAGTTAGTTTTAATAGCCAAAATAAATTCAGCGTTTAGCGAGAGTTCATTTTGCCTCTGAAATATGCCAATTTTCCTGTGAGATCTCTCCCAACTATGATGTGTTCTTTATTAAATACCATAAAACAATTTATTCTTCAAAGAGCGAAAAATAAGTTTTAGGCACAAAAATAACCTGTAGTTTACAAATTAATGAATTACAATCGATGATGATTTAAACTGCAAAATATGTTTATCTATAGGGTCGATAACATACATTCAGTGTATTCTGGGAGGCATAGAATACCCTTTTGGTTCCAAACACCTATTGCAAGAATGACAGGATCAAAGTGTTCTGAGCTCAAAAAAAAAAATTGAATAGTAATTCGCTCATTTAAATTAATAAATTATTATTATTATTTAAATATTCCATTAAATAATGTTGCAAATGCACAAAAAAAATAATTTTTTTGCATTTAATTTATGTGTAAAATAGTCAAACATTAAGAATAAATGAAAATATTTAAATTTGTAAAGATAAGTATGCATGAGTGCTTGTGTAAATAAATACGTACACATTTATATACTAGCTAATACCCGGTGTGCTTCGCTACCCCCATCGAAATTAAATATGTACATAATAATTAAAAAATTTTTTATTTAGTAATTAAACTATGCAATTTTTCTTAAAGGTTTATTCTAATTTCATTTGATGACAATATATTTCATTTAAATTCTAAAATAATACATTAATGAGCTATTTATTTCTTACTTGCTAAAGTTTAATATGTACTTTTTTTCTTAAATAAATAATTCTTATTCCAATGCCTTGGGATACACAATATTTTTTGTTTTCCCCTCTGCGGGTTTTCCTACTCGCGAACATGCGACGTAAAGCTGTCCATGTGAGAAACATGGATTTTTTTTAGATTAAGTGCACAAACTTGCAAGGACTGACCTTGAGCTTTATTAATTGTCATTGCAAATGCTAGGCGAATAGGAAATTGAAGGCGCTTGAAATCGAATGGCATCTCCTATGTGGTCATACGACGTGGCGGCAATACATCAGTTTCCTTAAACTTTCCAGTTATAATGGTCGTTCATCACTTTTTATTGTTAGTTGAGTGTCATTACAAAGTCGTGGAGGGTCAATATTTCTAAGTAAAATAATGTGAACACCGTTTTTTTATAAGTTCTTAGAATCCCATCGATCTTGTTGAGAATATTGCTGTTGATGGAATTAACGTCAATATTTTTGGATGCCAGTAACGCACGTTCATATAACCATTGAATATTTTTTAAATTTTGCACGATATTGGGAAATATACAATTTATTAATTCTTCTTTGGATTGTGTCATTCTGCAAAAGATTTCGTTGGCTTTGTATCCGACCTTCAAGTTCCAACGATGTCTCGGTAGCTCATGCGGTAGTGGCATGTTGTCGAAGACCTTCAAGACATCTTTCGCGTTCTGACGGCGTTTCAGAAGCTCGTGCTAAAGAGGTAAGATTTCGTTGACTTTTAAGGCACTCTTTGCTTTCTGAAGGTGTTTCAGTAGCTCTTGATGGTGTGGCACGTTGTCGTAGGCCTTCAAGGCGTTCTTCGCGTTGTGATGGCGTTCCGGCTCTAAAGGTTGAAACTCTTTTCAGTCCTGAGGCGACTTTCACGCTCTTCCGAACTTTCATTTGCTCTCTGGGATTGCAAACCCAATGCATTTTTAGTGCTTCTGGAAAGGGATGCTTTTATTGGGGGCATTTTTATAAATTGTTGCAAAATAAATGTCACTCAAATAACGTTTAATTTGATTAAAATCAAAGATTCAACTGAATTCCAAAACCGAATACGTGTTATACATATGTATTCCTTTATATTTTACCTAATATGAATAGGTAAAAAATCAGTTCAGGTCATGAACCTTTTGAAAAAGAAATTAAGGTTATTAAAATTTAACAAATAATTGTGTTTGCGTTAGTCACAGGTAATTTTTTTGATGAGTTTTGCAACTACTTATTTTATTTGGGAACAATATTGACAGTTTACGTTTTATTACTTAGGTAATTAAAAGTAATGAATGAAAATATTACTCCCTATTGTTACATGCCCATTCATCGCCCAATAGAATGCTGATTACAAAATTTACCTAATGTGGTTTTCAAGATATGCGACAAATAAATACTATTTTTATTAGTTACCCATTTTTAGAAGTAAACAATAATATAACTATTACATATGTATATGCGTATGCATATGAGATCAATATATAAATAGTATGCATTTTAGTACTTACTATGTACATATATCCTGTCATATACCTTACTATTGCATATTTCAAGATATAATAATTTCCGCACTCACTAATCAGAGAGGCACCACCTTCCTGAAGCTGGAATACAAAATTGGAGACTCTAGCTTTTATAGTTTTCTAGATATACAGATTTTAATAATTAGTTCATATAGAGTTTGCCACGCCCCTAATGCTTGATCGCCCATTTTTAACCAAAAAAAATTGATATTGAACCTTTAGATATTCGTACAAAATTGGAGAGTCTAACTGTTATTTTTCTTCATATGGGAGGTGACACGACCGCTTTTGTTGAACTCCCTATTTTTGTCCAGAATATTTATATTTAAACTAAAGTTACTCGTACAAAAATTGGGGACTCTAGCTGTTAGAGTTTTTCAGATATACAGATTTTCGTATTTACTTTATATGGGAGGTGCCAAGCCCACTATTGTTAGTTCGCCATTTTTGTCCAAAATATTTATATTAAAACTGTAGTTACTTGTACAAAATTTGAGGTATCTTGCTGATATAGTTATTCCAATATACACATTTTGTTATTATCTTACAATAGTAGGTAATGTAGTATATGTGGGAGTGGCACCTCGCTCATTTGAAATATCAACATAAAAAGTAGCCTATAACTCTTTCCGGAAGATACAGTGAACATTTTAGGAATATCGGTTCAGCCGTTTAGTCGTCTATAAACTTCAAACATACAAACAAACGCACATTAATTTTTATATACATAGGTGATTTCCGAGATATAAAAAGTTTTACATTTAATTCATATGGGAAGTACCACGCCCACTTTTCCTAGTCAGCCCATTTTTGCCTAAAATATTCATATCGATACTAAAGTGGATTCGACAAAATTTTAGGACTCTAACTGTTATATTTTCTTAGATATAATAATTTAATATTTTTTATATTGGAGGTGACACGCCCACTATATCCAATCCGCCCATTTTGTTTATATATACGTCAAAGTCGTCCATGCAAAATTTGAGGTCTCTAGCTATTGCAGTTTATGAAATATGCGACATTAAATACTTATTGGATATGTTGGCGTGGCACCACTCCTTCTTGAAAAAGTAGTTCCTTCCAGATATACAGGAAGGTACTGTCAAAATTTCAAGATAATCGGTCCAGCCGTTTAGCCGTCTATAGACATCAAACAAACAAACCCACAAACAAATAAACACACTGTTTGGGATTTTTTCCCCAAACCTATTGCTAATGAAAAACGTCGACCGCAAACCCTACAAAAATTTTAAGTCTCCACAATAATATTTACTTATTCCTTTTTATCTCGTCATTTGTTTACTAAGAATGTTTAAAATACCTAACGGTTAATTCCTTATATTACAAGAAGTAAATTCAAGGCCATTGGAAATATTATTTGTAGAAGTCGATTTCAAACAGGTTTTGTAAGACTTAGAAAAAGTAAATTATTAGAGTTCTACTTGATCTTCCGCAGGAGGCGGACTTATTTTCTTAAGTTAAATTAAAATTAAATTAAAACTGAATCATAAAAGAAATGAAATTATAAAATTAAAATAAAGATTTTTAAATAAAATCCTAAGTACCTTTTCACTTGATCATGAAGATCTTGAAATTCAATTAATTCTCTTACATAAAAATGGTGCCGAAACCCGGGAACATTCCTTGCTGAATAACAACATTCCTTGCTGAATAAAAACATTCCTTGTTGAGTACATTCCATGCTGAATAAAAACATTCCTTGCTGAATAAAAACCTTCCCTGCTGAAGAAAAACTACCAGAATTTTACTGAACCTTCCGTGCTGAAGAAAAAGAACTGTATTGAACCTTCCTTGCTGAAGAAAAACCTCCCTCGCTAAAGAAAACCTTCCGTGTTGAAGAAGAACCTACTCCACTTTCTACTACCGTCGAGCCTACGGTCTTACTTAAATTTTACTGCTGTAAGCTAAACTCAATTGTCTACAAAATGGAATCAATCGCTGCTGTGATTGAGGAACAGAAGAAACTTCTTTCCCATATTGAACGTATGGAAGCTGCTTTCAACCGAAAGCCGAAAGATGCCAGATCTAAAGGGTATGTCTGGAGGATCTTGAACTGACCTTCAAAACTTTTAAAGATGGCCATGAACAGTTACTCGATACCGTTCGAGAATGCACACTAAATGAACGTGACGTCCCCTACTTAAGTACCGATACATTTTATAAATGCTATGATATTTATATTTCTTTTAAAGCTAATATTCTTGACTTAATGTTAGAATTAGAATCCCCACAGACTCCAACCGTCCATGCAAGTACCTTCGCCTCTTCTTCAAGAAATGATACATTCAGTGCTGGAGCTAGATTGCCAAAAATTGATCTTCCTAAATTTTCCGGAGATTATTTGGAATGGATGTCTTATCGAGCCATGTTTTTGTCGCTTGTTCACCACAATCACTCCTTGTCCAAGGTGCAGAAATATTTCTACCTGAAGGGATCCTGTGTTGGAACTCCTCTGAGTTTGGTAAATGAATATCCAGCTACTGACTCCAGTTATGATTTAGCTTGGGAAGCTTTAGAGCGGAGATTCCATAACGAAAGGAAACTTGTTGAACAAATTCTTAAGCGGCTATTTTCCATTCCCTCTTCTAATAGATCTTTCCAAAGTATTAAGGAATTATTGGACACCAGACCTCTCAGAATTTCATCTAGCGGATGATAAATTTATGGTACCAGAAAAAATAGATCTCCTCCTTGGAAACGACGTATAACGACGAATGAAGAAGTTTAAAAACAGTTTTCTTTTACAAGAGACGGTAGGCCTACTGGTGGTAATATAGAAAAATGTCATATTTCTGCAAATCTTTGTTCTTTAGAAAAACAACTTTGCCTCTTTTGGGAACAAGAGGAGCTAAATGAAAATGAGCCGATAACGAGTGAAGAGAGTCTTTGTGAAAAATTATTTTCTGAAACTCATACACGAGATGAAAACGGGAAATATACTGTACATCTTCCATTTAAAAGATTACTTCAAGGTCAATCGTTGCCAGCATATTTTTTTACAGACTACAACGCACTTAAAAGATTGAAGCAGTTAGAATCGTCCTTTAAAACCAGAACCCAGTTTGCTGAACTGTATAGAAAATTCATGGAAGAATATGAATCACTGCAACATATGGTAAAGTTAGGTGAGTACCCTCATGCTATACCGCAGAATGCCTATTTTTTCCCCCATCATGGTGTACTCAGGGAGAGCAGCACCACGACTAAACTACGAGTTGTCTTCGATGGGAGTAACCGAAAACCACCGCAGTCTTCACTCAATGAGGAGCTATCAGCTGGACCAGCATTACAAAATGATTTGTCTGCAATTATTTTAAAATGGAGAAAACATCGTATTGCATTTACCGCTGATTTAGAAAAGATGTTCCGGCAAATAAATGTATGTGAAAATCATCATAATTTTCAGCTGATTCTCTGGAGAGATAATTCAAATAAGATTTGTGTGTACTCATTAAGAACTGTCACTTATGGTACTACGTCTGCTCCTTACTTAGCCATAAGAGTATTACAACAACTTGCAACAGATGAGGAAAAAAACTACCCATTAGCAAGTAAAATACTTCGCAGTGACACTTACGTTGATGACGTGATTTCTGGCGCAGATAGCTTCGAAGATGCTTTAAAATTACAAACCGATTTGTGTTCTCTTTTGAAATCAGGTGGATTTCGGCTACGGAAATGGAATTCTAATTCGAGGCGACTATTACAAAATATTCCTGAAGAAGATCGTGAAAAAAGAGACTTATTTTCTATACAAGAAATGAATTCTGCCAAAGCCCTTGGCCTATACTGGGATACAGTAAACGATTTTTTCTTCTTCAAAATTAATATTGAATTTTCAGAAATTATTACTAAACGCAGTTTACTTTCAGAGGCTGCAAAATTATTCGATCTGTTAGGGTGGCTTGCCCCAACAACAATTGTAGCTAAAATTATATTTCAAGAACTTTGGAAAATTAAAATCGACTGGAGGAAATTAGCAGAAAATGGGTCAGCTTCAGATCAAAACTTGAACATTTGGAGGAAATTAGGATTCCGAGATGGCTATGCTATAGACCCTCAGCTACCTCAATGGAACTCCATGGTTTTAGCGATGCCTCAAAATCAGCATATGCCGCTGTCGTCTATGCAAGACTTATTACTCCTACCGGTGAGGTAATGATTAATTTGTTGCAATCTAAAACTAAGGTGGCGCCTTTAAAGACCGAAACAATTCCAAGGCTGGAATTAAGCGCTGCTACCTTATTAGTGAAATTAGTAAATACTATCAAAACCAATACAGATTATAATATAAAGAAAGTAGTTTATTGGACGGATAGCACTATCGTACTTGCATGGCTTCAGAATTACTCAACGAGGTTGGAAGTCTACGTAGCAAACAGAGTAGCAATTATACAACGGCTTTCAGATGCCAGCGATTGGCGATATGTGCCATCCAGTGACAACCCTGCAGATTGTGCATCGAGAGGTCTTCAACCCGAAGAATTGATTCAACATGAGATTTGGTTTAACGGGCCCTCATGGCTTAAGATGAGTTCCGATGCCTGGCCTGAACATCCTACTAGATCTTCGCTCTCAGCGACGATAATAAATACAATGGATGTTACATCGAATTCCTCAAGTATTCTTCAATATCCCGAAATTACTACGAAATTTTCAAAATGGTCTACTCTAGTACGCGTGACGTCGTATATATTGAGATTTTATAATAACATAATGAGCTGCCTACAAAAGAAAGAAAAAGAATCTGGCTTCCTCAAAACCTATGAACTTAATCGAGCTCGTTTTCTACTGATTAGATTAACTCAGGTCATTTCATTTCATGAAGAAATTCGCTGCCTAAAATAAAACAAACTTTTGCCGTTTACCAGTAGTATTGGAAAACTTACCCCGTTTCTGGATGAATTTGATATTTTGCGAGTTGGTGGACGTATTTCAAATGCTGATATATCTTTTCAACCTAAACATCCGATTTTGTTATCTAAACAGAATCCGATTTCTTTACTTTTATTTTCAGAAGCACATCAAAAGACTTTACATGGTAGCCTCCAGCTAATGCAATCTTATATTTCTCGTCATTACTGGATACTTTCAGCACGAAAACTAGCCAAGGAGGTACAACGTAAATGTATAGTTTGCTTCAAGTACAAAACTCAGACGTGCGAGCAACTAATGGGTAACCTTCCGGCTGTTCGTCTTCAGACAACACGTCCATTTAAGCATAGTGGCTTAGACTATGCAGGACCTATCTCTATAAAAATGTCTCCAATTAGAAATACAACTGCTACTAAGGCTTACATATGCCTTTTCATTTGTATGTGTACAAACGCAATACATTTGGAAGCTGTATCAAGTTTAAATGTTGATGCATTCCTAGCAGCATTTCGCCGATTCGTCTCAAGAAGAGGTTTATGCACGGACTTGTACTCAGATTGTGGAACAAATTTTGTTGGTGCTGACAAGGAACTACAGGTGCTTTATAATCGCAACAAACTATCACTTCCCGAACATCTACAAGAAACTTTGGCGAACCAAGGAACAAAATGGCATTTTATACCTCCGGCCTCACCACATTTTGGCGGACTATGGGAAGCAGGTGTAAAGTCAACAAAGCATCATTTACGCCGTATTATGAAAGATCGTCTTCTTACCTACGAGGAGCTCAGTACTTTGCTGACTCAAATAGAAAGCTGCCTTAATTCACGTCCCTTGTGCCCTTTGTCCACTGATCCAGCTGACTTCAATGTTTTAACGCCAGCACACTTCTTGATAGGTGAACCAACTAACTGCATTCCTGATGACGATCTCCTCGATGTTTCTATAGACCGACTTTCGCGCTGGAAAGCAATAGAAAAATTAAAACAGCATTTTTGGAGTCGATGGCATAAGGAATTTATAAGTCGTATCCAAGCACGGCCAAAATGGAATAAAATTCATAAAAACATTAAAGTTGGTGACATAGTAATTTTAATCCACGAGAAAAGCGTTCCTGGACAATGGCCATTAGCAAGAGTAGAAAAACTCCACCCAGGTGCAGATGGTTTAGTAAGAGTCGTTACTCTCTACTGCAACAACAAGTACATTAAACGTCCAATATCCAAAATTTGTCTCCTACCTTCAAATGAGGTGACAACACTACAGCAAAATACCAGCCTTCATGAAGGAGTTCAGAACTGACGTTCTTGGCGGGGGAGAATGTTTGGGATTTTTTTCCCCAAACCTATTGCTAATGAAAAACGTCGACCGCAAACCCTACAAAAATTTTAAGTCTCCACAATAATATTTACTTATTCCTTTTTATCTCGTCATTTGTTTACTAAGAATGTTTAAAATACCTAACGGTTAATTCCTTATATTACAAGAAGTAAATTCAAGGCCATTGGAAATATTATTTGTAGAAGTCGATTTCAAACAGGTTTTGTAAGACTTAGAAAAAGTAAATTATTAGAGTTCTACTTGATCTTCCGCAGGAGGCGGACTTATTTTCTTAAGTTAAATTAAAATTAAATTAAAACTGAATCATAAAAGAAATGAAATTATAAAATTAAAATAAAGATTTTTAAATAAAATCCTAAGTACCTTTTCACTTGATCATGAAGATCTTGAAATTCAATTAATTCTCTTACACACACATTCATTTTTGTTTATATAGATGTAAAATTTATTAAAAAAAACTACATATGTGACGTATGAGTGATATCAAAGAATATGGATATAAAGAATACGAATTATAAAGCAGTAAAATTTCTTATGGCGGGTTGTGGCATTACGACCCGCTCTCACCAAAATCTTTTTAAAAAAACATTCCTTGATGAGGGGGGGGCGGTAGACGGAAGGAAAATAAACACAAACAAAGAGCGTAACAATGTGTTGCTCTCATCATGAGATCGTAAAAATGCATTCAATTGCTTGTCAGCTTCTAAAGGAGAATGTTCATGTCGCTTTTTTCAGACTTCAATTTTACACCCAAAGAAATATTACAGTATGATTCACTAATATCAATAAGAAATGATTTAGATTTTTGGAAGAATACTTGCCAAGTTAAATACGTTGTTTTTAGGTTTTTAACGCAGTACAATTGTTTTATACTTTTCGCTCACATATATGTACATATTATTGGGTGAATAAGTAGACTTGAAAATATTACTAACAATTTTCCTCTGGGTTAAATATGCCTCTCATAATTTTTCTCATGTTCTCTTTGTGTCGACGTCTGAGAATAAGTGATTTGAGAACAGTGTTGCCTTTTTTTGGTTATTTCTAACCAAAATTGGTTATTTTTTTGATCAATGTGTAGATGTGTAGATTTTTTTGGTTTTGGTTATTTTTCTTTCTTATAAGAAAAGCTATTTTTTGTTTCTTTTTTTATTAATTATAATTTAAACTTGAAAAAAAAATAAATAAAACAAAAGTCTACGAATTTAATTTTGGTTATATTTTTTCTTATTTGGTGAATTTTTTCACAAATGTTTGTTACAAAATTTTTTTCTTTCCCTTCTATCTTTCCCCCCGCGTCGTTCTTTACACTTTATTTTCTTTGGTTTTATACATCAAGAATCACAGATAGCATACTTGTAGGGGTAACTACTATGCGTATGAGTAATATATTTCAAATGCAATTAAATATTAAGTATGTAGTATGTAGCATACGTGGGCATGGCCCCTCGCTCATTTGGAATATCAACATAAAAAGTAGCCTATAACTCCTTCCAGACATACAGGAAGATACTGTGAAAATTTCAAGAAAATCGGTTCAGCCGTTTAATCGTCTATAAACTTCAAACATACAAACAAACACACATTCATTTTTATATATAAGAAGATTTAAAATGTAAATAATTGTCAATGTTTTTTAAATTGTTTGTTTTGTTTTTCCTATTATTTGTAAATGTAATAATATTTAGCATTTTAATGTAATTGTTAAACATTGTTGTTGAAAATCCTGGCTAAACATACACTTGAA
Source organism: Sarcophaga rosellei (assembly GCA_930367235.1). NCBI lineage: Eukaryota > Metazoa > Arthropoda > Insecta > Diptera > Sarcophagidae > Sarcophaga > Sarcophaga rosellei. The sequence goes on from OV884020.1 coordinate 39,764,356, forward strand.
ACAAGTGAATGTTTAAATATTTTCTTTAATTCGTACACATGAAAAAATTTGTTTTGCGATATATGTAAATATTATAATTCCACACAAACCATATCTTTGTTCTATAATGAATAGATACAATATGAGTAGATGTAATTTACAATCGAAAATATTTCTTTTGCATTCAATGAATTGAGAATAATTTAAAATTATTCTCAGTGTATTGAAATTTCATATGATTCCACAATTTTATTAAATGCTGTAATATTTGTATGTTAAGTGCTTTTATTTAAATCTAAATTAGAAATTAGACTTTCATGTTTTTTTCGCACACAGTCAAATAACATGAAAAAGGTATTGTTATGTGCAAATAAAATTGTCAACAGTTGGTGTTTTTATTTCACTTTTTCAATCGTATTATAATAAATAATAATAATTATTGATTGCCTTAATTAAATTGTTAAAAATATAACATAAGCATTTAATTAGCATGTGAACAAATATGCTGGCGGTTAACAATGAATAACTTAAATGATTATTACGTAATAAAAGTATGAGTTGCCCACAACCCTATTTATATGAAAACTATGTTTGTATCTCTGCATCTTTCTTTTCGTCAAGTATATCCTTCAAATCCCCTATTCCATCTCCGCTGAAAGGCGGATAAGCTACTCATCTAGTAGTCTGATTCGCCAGCTCATTGCCTCGAATTCCCACATAACCCATGATCCTGCTCTATCTGGTTGATTCAACCAAGCATTCTATTCCATCCCTTGTTATCCTCTTAGAAGCTGTCATATAATATTACTATTTCTCGTCTTATGTAAATCATGCCAAAGTTGAATTTAGCACATCTTTCGATGGCATAAAATAATATTTTGTGATCTGGAACTGAATACCTGGTATATGTCGATCCATCTGTTTGCTATACCTCTCTTAAAAGAGTTTGTCTTGGCGAATCATTCCAAAAATCGTAGTTCATTGGTGTTGTGTAGAGATAATTAAGCAGGGAACTTCTAGGCATTCGATTAGCGAGAATACGATGCCTCTTGATGAATCTCGCGTTCGGCTTGTTTCTCATGAACTGTAATGATCGTTTTGATTTCTAAATTATTTTATTTTTCATAAATATGCATTCTCCTAGCAAATCAGTGCCATAATTGGTTACTCTGATTTTTTTTTTTGTTGGTCCATAATGGGTTAAGTATCTAAATATAATGTTTCTCAATATACTTACCTTATAATACACTAAATACCATTTAAAAAAGAACCAAATATAAAAAACGGAAAATAAGATTAGGTTTGCCTAGTGCAAATTTTAGAAACTTCGCAGGGTCGTATTCTTTCATATAATGGAATTTCGAAATTGGAAGTTTCAAGCAGGGCTGTTAGATTTTTTTTTTTAAATCGTCAAAATTAAATTAATTAAAACATAAATAATATATTATTCTATAAGTATAGTTCAATTTTTAATTTATAAAACCAATATTTAACATAAAGGAACAATTAATTCAGCAGTCTTTAATACAACAATTAAGTAAAAAAACAAAAAAGTCAATAAAAATATATAAAATATTTCCTTTTGTAAATCTTACTAAACGGAAAACTTAAAAAACTAGTAAGAATTATTAAAAACATTGTGTGTTAATGAACAGACTTATAATTTACATATATTTTTAATTAATGTTCGTACAAATTATGTGAACAAAGTTTACTTATCAAATTTTTAGTAATATTAACATTAAAACAATTAGAAGAATTATTTTTTAAATAATCTTTTGAAAATAAAATTCCTTCAATGGTTTTTGAATCCAAAGAATTTCTTATTTTAGTTTTGTTTATATTAATTGTACTAAATATACGTTCAACGTTAGCTGATGAATTTGGTAAAGTCATTAAGTTATTAACAAAATCACATAAGTTTGGAAAAGCCGGTTTATTGTTTGATAAATTATGTGATTTAATCTTTTTCCAAAAATGTTTGAAATCAAGTAAATGTTCACAAAAATTTAGCAATCTTAATTCTTTTATTTCATTTTCTATTACCTGATATTTATCTTTAGTAACTAAATTAGGAAAACTTTTCAACAAAGGCAATATAGAAGTATTTTTATTTAAAATTTCATTAGGTGGAATTAAACTTAAGTTATTTATTATAGTATTTTGAAAATCAAACCTTTTTTAATTTGATAACATAAGTCTACATAAAATGATACACAATTATCCATAAATTGATTATAAATTTCTAAGTCAATTGCACACTGAGAAACCTTCTCTTTTACATAAACACCAAGATAAATATCTTCCTTCTTTAAAAAATTGTTTGGATTCTCCAAAATAATTTCATTTAATGGGGTATTTTTTATATAATCGTCTTTTAAAAAATTTGTTAAAATAGTTTTATAAAGTCTTGACATATCATTGTACATATTGTGAATTTGAACATCTTCACTTTGAAATATTTTGTTAAAATTATTAATATAATTAAGGATATATTTTAAAAAACAAAAATATAATTCATTTGTGTCATTTAAATTTATTAATATATCTTTAGCAGTATCAATATCATCTATATTGGCTGCAAAAGCAAAATATATTTTAAGTGCTTCATATAATTGTAAAATTCTAACAACTACGGCTTCTAACGAAAGCCATCTAGTTTGAGCTGGATGTAGCATTTTTTTTGGTGTAATATCTAATAACGATTGCATTTCAAAAAACTGGTTATTACGTTTTGGACTATTGCTAATATAATTGTATATATTTCTGGCAAGCGTTTCTATACAGGAAGGTAGTTTCAAACATGCGTATGATGAACACAGTGCAAGTGAATGACATATGCACTTCAAAATTATTAAATTTGGAATATCATCTTTGAATAACTTTGCCACAGACAGATTCTTACCAGTCATATTATTTGCACCATCGGCAGCAAATCCTATCATGTTGTCCATATAGTTTATTTGGTACTTCATAAAATAATTAGTTATTTCTTTATATAATGACTGTGCATCACACTGTGTTACATTAATAAGTCCAAAAAATAAATCCTTCACATCACAATCAATGCTTACTCTGGCTACTATGCATAAATTTTTAAGGTTGCTCATGTCTGTCGACTCATCAATGCAAATTGAAAATTTATTTTTACGTAAATATTCACAAACTATAGTTAGTTGTTCTTTCCCAACAACGTTGTTTACTATTTTGGTCGATTTCATTCTTCCTAATGAAATATTTTGCGCCACGGATGAATCAAAAAAACAATTTTTCATCAATTTTGTTAAATGATCCACGGATAAAAATGCAATGTTGTGTTCTGACAAAAACAGAGAAATTTTGATTTCAGCTTCTTTTGAATTCAATTTGGAATCAGTAAGAACAGAGGAAATTGTGGGCTGGTTTGGATCTTTTTGAGCTTCTAAATGTTTTTTAGATACAGAGTGTCTTAATAAATCAGATCTACCTGACGCTGCTTTTAAATTGTTGAGGCACACTTTACACTTCAGCTGCGAATTTTTTATTTCTAGCCAACGAAATTCTGCAGCCCACTCAGCGCGAACTTTTCTTTTCTTTTTTGGTAGAATCTGAAAAATATCCAATATTAATAAATATACATATATTTTTATAAATTGAAAAGTATAAATTCACCTCATTTTCTTCGTCAATATCTAATTTGTTTTCTTCTTCCAGTTCGCAGTCACTTTCGTTTAGATGCTGATCTATAAAAAAGCAATATTAAAATTTACTTACAAAATGATGCAAATTTACTTACCATCTATTCTTTCAAAATATCGCTCCATATTTTTTGCTTAAATTGTCTTTGAATCAGAATAATAATATTTTTATTTCTTTTATTTTAATATCTTTAACACCAAACACGATTTTCTCTGTGGAATTATCTTTACTTTCAGCTGTTTTTTACAGTTACAGTTACAAATATTTAAAAAAAAAATAATGAAACATATTTGTCTCTTTCCTTTACGTTTGTATCTGTAGGCACTTTATGAATACACTTTGGTTTTATACAAAATGTAAGTGTTGCAAAAAAGTGGTTTTATACAAAATGTAAGTGATGCCAAAAAGTCGTCAAATTGTTAGAAATTGTATGGAAAAAACGTCAATCGTCATATTAGTAAATTGTCAATAAAAATCGTCAAAATGACGTAAAATCGTCAAATATAACACCCCTGGTTTCAAGCTTTAATATTTACAGTTATTTTCGAACAAGCGGTTTTATTCCTATAAATAGAATGATCTAGAAACGACTTAACGTGGGTGATCACGCGATTTTAATCACTCTCTTTTTCTGTTGAACTTCAAAGTGTTCACATCTCTCTTTTGCCTTAGAACTTCAAAGTGTTCACATCGATTAGAACATCTTGATTAATAAAATTTAACAAAATGTGATTCAAGTAAAGTTTGTGTTGTGAATTGAATAAGTTTTTTTTTTTTTTTAATTAAGTAAAATATATAACAAAATAAAAAGTAAAACCTGAACATAAATGTTACCACGATTATATGCAGAAGGCATATTATAAATAAATTATTATTTGCGGCAACAAAAATATAAAAATCCTAACCTAAACGAAGTTTGGTAGCGGACCACAAGAGTCAGGAGACTTCTACAATAATGTTATACGGTATTATACTGAATTAAAAATGGTACCAACTCCACGGCAACATGGCTAAATTTTTCATGCTGTTATCAATTTTTAACCTTAATTATTATTGAAAACTATTCTTAATAACTTATTCTAATTTTGTTTGCTTATTCTAAATAAAATGTTGCATAAATTAATCTTAAAATTAATTAAATTATAAAATTATGAACTTAAATCAAAATACGATAAAAATATTCTAAAAATATTATGAATTCTATATGTACATATATATCATAAATATTTTTATAAGGTAAATAAATTTAAAAAAAAATATTAAATGTAATAATTTGAAATGTAAAAATTTTAAATAATGAGTTATATAAAAAAAAAATGTTTTAAAGTTTAAAAGAGAAATCTCTCAATTTTGATTGTCAACATAAAACATATATTATCATAAAATTGTTCTAAATTTTTTTTGTACCTAAATTAATAACTGAAAAGAAAATGTAATATCACAGAAAATTTGTATTAAAATTATGAAGACTAATATTAGATTAAGACTTAACTTAGAAATTACACTATCTATATATATAAAAATCAATGTGTGTTTGTTTGTATGTTTGAACTTTATAGACGATTAAACGGCTGAACGGATTTTCTTGAAATTTTCACAATATCTTCCTGTATGTCTGGAAGGAGTTATAGGCCACTTTTTATGTTGAACTTTCAAATGAGCTAGGCGCCACGCCCACATATACTACATACTTAATATTTAATTGCATTTGAAATATATTACTCATACGCATAGTTACCCTGACAAGTATGCAATAAAAAATCTATGATTTTTTGACGTATGAAACTTAATGGAATTGGATATCACTCATACGTCACATATGTAATTTTTTTTAATGCATTTTACATCTATATATACAAAAGTGAATGTGTGTTTGTTTGTTTGTGGGTTTGTTTGAAGTCTATAGACGGCTAAACGGCTGGACCATTGAAATTTTAACAGTACCTTCCTGTATATCTGGAAGGAACTATAGGCTAATTTTTACCTTAAAATTTCAAGTAGGCGAGGTGCCACGCCCACATATCTAATCAGCATAAGTCGCATATCTCATAAACTGCAACAGCAAGAGTCCCCAAATTTTGTATGGACAACTTTGACGTATATATAAACAAAATGGGCGTTTTAGCTATAGTGGGCGTGTCACCTCCAATATAAAAAATATTACATTATTATATCTAAGAAAATATAACAGTTAGAGTCCTAAAACTTTGTCGAATCCATTTTAGTATCAATAAGAATATTTTGGACAAAAATGGGCTGACGAGGAAAAGGGGGCGTGGTACTTCCCATATGAATTAAGTTTAAAACTTTTTATTTCTCTGAAATCAGCTATATAAATAAAAATGAATGTGTCTTTGTTTGTATGTTTGAAGTTTATAGACGACTAAACGGCTGAACCGATTTTCTTAAAATTTTCACAGTATCTTCCTGTATGTCTGGAAGGAGTTATAAGTATAGTTTTATGTTGATATTTGAAATGAGCGAGGTGCCACGCCCACCTATTGTAAGATAATTACAAAATGGGTATATTGGAAAAACTATGTCAGCAAGATACCTCAAATTTTGAACAAGTAACTAAACTTTCAAAATAAATATTTTGGACAAAAATGGGCGAACTAGCAATAGTGGTTGTCGTGCTGTAAATACGAAAATCTGTATATATGAAAAACTGTAACAGCTAGAGTTCCCAACTTTTGTACAAGTAACTTTAGTTTAAGTATAAATATTTTGGACAAAAATAGGCGATCTAGCAAAAATGGGCGTGACTCATCCCATATAAAGTAAATTATAAAATCTCCATATCTAGAACACCAGAACAGTTAAACTACTCAAATTTTGTACTAACATATTTTTTTGGAGAAAAATGGGCGACTTATCATTGGGGGCATGGCACCTTCTATATAAAGTAAATTCTAAAATCTGCATAACTGGAAAACTTTAACAGCTAGAGTCGCCAATTTTTGTACAAGTAACTTTAGTTTAAATATGAACATTTTGGGTAAAAGTAGGGAGTTCAGCAAAAGCGGGCGTGGCACATCCCATAAATAGTAAATACTAAAATCTGCATATCTAGAACACCAGAACAGTTAGACTGCTCCAATTTTTACGAATATCTAAAGGTTCAATATCAATATTTTTGTTAAAAATGGGCGCTCAAGCGTTAGGGGCATGGCAAACTGCATATGAACTGAAACGCCTTCAGACACCGTTGGAACATGAAGGTCGGCTACAAAGCCAGCGAAATCGTACCATAACATCACAAGCTAATGAAATAGAAGTCACATGGATCCTATAACAAAGTATATACAATTTCCATCAGACATTTGCAGAATGACACAATCCAAAGAGGAATTAATAAATTGTGTATTTCCCAAGATCGTGCAAAATTATAAAAATATGCAATGGTTATGTGAGCGTGCGTTACTGGCATCCAAAAATATTGACGTTAATTCCGTCAACAGCAATATTCTCAACAAGATCGATGGGAATCTAAGAACTTATAAATCGATCGACACAGTTTCAAATATTGAGGATGTCGTCAATTATCCAGTCGAATTTTTTAATTCGTTAGATTCACCAGGCTTTCCACCACATGACTTACAGTGAAAAACGGTGTTCCCATTATTTTACTTAGAAATATTGATCCTCCACGACTATGTAATTGCACTCGACTTACAGTAAAAAAAATGACGAACAATCTTATCGAAGCGACCATTATAACTGAAAAGTTTAAGGGAACTGATATATTGCTGTCACGTATTCCTATGACCACATCGGAGATGTCATTCGATTTAAAGCGCCTGCACTTTCTTATTCGCCTAGCATTTGCAATGACGATTAATATAGGTCAAGGTCAGTCCTTGCAAGTTTATGGACTTAATCTAGAAAATCCATATTTCTCACATGGACAGCTTTACGTCACATGTTCGCGAGTAGGAAAACCCGCAGATTTATATGTATACGCACCAGAGGGAAAAACAAAAAATATTGTGTATCCCAAGGCATTAGAATAAGAATTACTTATTTAAGAAAAAAAGTGTATATTAAATTTTAGGAAGTAAGAAATAAATAGCTCATTAATGTATTGTTTTAGAATTTAAATGAAATATATTCACATCAAATGAAATTAGAATAAACCTTTAAGAAAAATTGTATAATTTAATTACTAAATAAATCATTTTTTTAATTATTATGCATTTAATTTCGATGGGGGGTAGCGAAGCACACCGGGTTTTAGCTAGTAAATTATAATTATTGAATTTAACACATTTCATAGTAGAGTTTGAATACATACATGATATAGCAACCACATCATCGACATCATGCTGGAGGCCCTCATCATTAGTTCGATTGATTTGGTAAGTCAATAATGATCTTTTATTTCAATTTAACTTAATAAAACCTAAAAGAAACCACAACCAATCAGATCGTTAGCATAATTTTCTGTCCCACTGTACATTAACATATGTTTGTTATGTATTTTCATTTTTAATAACATTATTGTTTTGTTCCAATTCCAAATTGTTCCCATAATGCTTACGATCATATCCTGGGCGAATTCATGTAATAGGTGGGAGCAACTAAACAGCTGATACTATTTCAATAGTCAAAATTTGTGTGTGTTTGTTGTGCGTGTGTGTTTTGTTGTTAATTTTTTTTCCTTTTCCATTTTTTTTCTTCCTATTTTGACAACCTAAGTAGTGTTTTACAAAAACAAAATGCCTGTTGTTTTTGCATTGTTGTACTTGTTGTAGAGTTGCGGCTACCTTATATGAATTTGCCTTGATCGTATCTTTTGAATTTCTTTTAGTTTTTGTTCCTTTCACCATTACAAATATATAACCCATTGAGGTTCGGTATCATTAAATGTTACTATTAAATATAATTTTTTTTTTGAATTTTGTTATATTTGTATGTATTTTTTTCCGTACTATAATTGAATTATATATATATATATATATCTAAATTTTATTTGAATATGTTTAAGATTAAGAAGAATCTTTGTAATTATTTTTAGAAATTATGAATTCAATAAACGTATGTTATAAATAGAATGCGAAATTAAGGCTTTAAAATAGAGGTGTTTTCAGAAAGTGAAGATGTAGATTAGTGCTAGACGTAGTCGGAATTTGGGGTTTCCACAAACTACTTTCTTTTGCCTAGGAAACTTGGAAGGCGTGGGTTATGAGGCAACATCCCTCAACAACAACAGAGGTGTTGATATTTGTCTGAGAGTTTTGACTAACCCAAACCATAGTTTAACTACCAAAATGACTAGATAGGGGCATAATTAACTACTTAAATCCGAATCTAGTCATCCCAGACCTTACACCATAAACACCATTACAAAATAGGGAGTCCATAATAAATTTGTATTGTAGACACATTTTGCAAGGAAAGGACCGAACTCCCCCAACCGACTGTTGCTAGCAACTCAATGGCTCCCGCTTAATGGCTTCCTGCATAATCACTGCACACCGTATACTTTTACATCAGCGGTTTATTCATGTTACATACATTTAACTTTGGTCTAGTACAATACAGAACTTAGCAGTCTTCATGGCTATACTTATCACAACCGTATGCAACGGGCTTATACTCGTCACAGTATCTGATCCAACTTCCCTTGGGCTGTGCTTAACACATTGACTGCTACACGCGTTTACAGAAAAATCTCCTTTATGATACGGAGATCATAAAAAAGAGATGAAAAAAAACTGCGGGTACCGCTGTACGCAAGCAGTCAAATAAGCGTCAGCGCAACAGGTGACCCGGCCCGATCAGAAGCTGTACTGTCACCCGAATGTGGGTGGCATGGCAGTCAACGTGTTAAGAAATCACATTACGTTTTATTACATACATGGGTCCATGACATATAGTTTTTGTAATTTGTAATTTCGATGCATCGAATAAAAAGCATTATTGAATTACATCGAGTGTTTTTAAAATATCAATGTATATCGTCCGTCACTAATATCAGCAACTAAAAGCCATTTGCCGCGAAAATGTGACAGCCGATAGATCATTTTCTAATGGCACATGTATGCATATTGGTGGCGAGTCTTTTATAATAATGGTTGGCAACTCCACCTCAGTTGAGTAACAACTGACAACGCAACCGAACATTTTAAAATATCTCCATAATTTTTAATGCATCAAACAAGGAATTATTTTTTATCTTATTTTAGTTGTAAGATAATAGGTTTTGTTGGCCTGAAGTCTCCAGCTAAATAAACTTTGATTTCCACGGAAACCTTGTCGATCTGAAGCTAACTTTATTCAGAATAAAATAATTAAATTCCTAATGCACTGTCATGTTTGATAACTTGTTGCAAATGTTTGAAGATAAACGAATACGTAAAATCTCTCACAAGTACCCTAATATCTATTGTCAAATCTAAGGAAATTATTATAAATTGTTAATAAGTTTTCCTAATTTCATTTAAATTCGTCTATATTCGACTCCAGCACATGCAGAATCAACTGAAAAAACGTTTAATCTCCAATGAAATGTTTTGGGTATTAAAAAGTGAAATTAGTGGAAGAGCTAAAAGAACGCTATTCTCACACAGCACAACGTAAAAATAACAACAATACAACACGTAAAGCAGGTTTAAGAGTAAAATTGATAAAAATGTTGAATTGTCATCATTGCGCTTTGCGGCTTACAAAAAGAACCCCAACAATGGTTGCATGGACAATGACGTGCTGTAGACGCTGTTTGTTTGCTGAAAGTACTGCACAAAAGGAAGTTTTTTTTTAATTTAAATCGTATACGAAGAATCGCACTCTTTTTGTAATAACAACGAAACAGTGAAAAATAGTGGCAGCAACCAAATTGAAAAAAACAAAAAAAAAATCTTATAATAATAAAGAAGACTTAAGAGGGATTCAAATATTATTCTTTATTTGAGCAGGAGTTTCTCTTGTTATCTTAAGTTTTTGTGTAAGTTTGTTTATTTATGCAATAATTGAAATTTCTTTTCACTCCCTGTTCCCCAGTTCGCTTTTAAAGGGTGTTTTTTACAGAGATATAGAACTTTAAGTTGGCATTACTTTTCAAGATGGCGACCGATTTAACAGCTGTCAAGTGATTTATTCTCAGTTTGGTTTGGCAATTCATCATGAATAGACTTACGCCTGAACAACGCTTGCAAATAGTGCAATTTTATTTCGAAAATAATGGTTCTGTGCGGAAAACGTATCGCGCACTACGTCCATTTTATCGTCGACAAAATCGTCCATCAGAGCAGTTAATTCGATTAACCATGGAACGTTTTCGCACCACGTTTACTCTTATTGATAACTCGCATCCCCAGAGACGCAGCTATTGCTGCTGTAGAGCGTAGCATTGAGGAAGACCCGAATGAGTCCATCCGCCATCGAGCACAGGAATTGGATCTGTGCCCATCCACTTTATGGAAGATTTTGCGTAAGGATCTTGGCTTGCGTGCTTACAAAATCCAACTCGTGCAAGAATTGAAGCCAAACGATCATCAAGTAAGGCGTAGATTCGTCAACAAACAAAACTGCCGCATTTGGAGTGAAGGTAATCCTCAAGTGTATGTGGAAACACCTTTACATCCAGAAAAACTGACTGTTTGGTGCGCTTTATGGGCTGGTGGAATCATTGGTCCTTACTTTTTCAAAAACGATGGTGGCCAGAACGTTACAGTCAATGGTGATCGGTATAGAGCCATGATTACTAATTTTTTCATTCCTAAATTGAATAACCATGATGTCCAGGAGATGTGGTTTCAACAAGATGGCGCAACATGTCACACAGCTCGTGCCACAATAGATTTATTGAAAGACACGTTTGGTGACCGCCTAATTTCACGTTTTGGACCTGTGAATTTGCCTCCAAGATCTTGTGATTTAACACCGCTAGACTACTTTCTGTGGGGCTATGTAAAGTCATTGGTCTATACGGTAAAGCCACAAACGCTTGACCATTTGGAAGACAACATTCGCCGTGTTATTGCCGATATACGGCCACAAATGTTGGAAAAAGTCATCGAAAATTGGACGTCCAATTGGACTACATCCGCGCCAGCCGTGGCGGTCATATGCCAGAAATCACATTAAAAATGTGATGCCTCCAGATTATCTTTCGGATAAATAGAATTCATGTCAATCGAATAATCCATCGTTGTTTTATTGCAACTTAAAGTTCTATACCTCTATAAAAAACACCCTTTATATTCTGAGAAAAAGTTGATTAGTTCTCATTACATTACATTGATTACTTTCTACCGAAAGTAATTTTCAATGAATGTTGTTAATTGTAAAATAAATCTGAGTTCAAATCCTCGCAGCTATTTAGTTTTATAAGCTTCTTCTTGATCTGTAAGATTCATAAATTTGTTAAAGGTTTGGCTGTCTGTTCTAGCCACTATACTGACGATTTTGAAAAATATATTTCAACGATGGTAGTTTAATTATGTATTCAGTTTAATATTTGTGAATGAGGCTGCTTTACACTAACATTTTATTTTCCCGACTAACGCAGATCTACCTAGTAAGATGAAACGTATGTATGTATTAGAGATCAGCAATGAGTATTCAAAAAGATGAGTAGATTCGAATCATACTCATAATTACTTATACTTATACGCATTCATACTTATTTTAATATCGTACTCATACACTCATAATAAAAATTTTAAGTACTCATACTTAACAATACGCATGATGTTGTTGATTTCGACTCTCCTTTACTCAACATTTACAAGAATCAGAAATAAGTATGATTCGCCTACGAACACTCGAATCATTTATGAGTATTTTAAGTATTTTCTAAATTTATGAAACTCAATGGATAGGCGTATGAATCAAACATATTTCGAATGTTATGAATTTGATGTCAACACGTTGTACTTATAAATGAATGTAGTAGTGAGTATGCATGAATCAGAGTAGTTGAATTTCAATACTGTTGACTCACTCATACTTGAAATTTCATGAGTACTTGCTAGTAGCGAAAGAACGATTCATTGCTGATCTCTGGTATGTGTATCGAACTGAACTAAATTTATATAAAAATTAATTTTTTAATTACGTTTGGCTAAATCAATCGAAGTCGCCGTAGCCCAGTAGAATTATTATACGACAGCCCGTACTTCAACCTCAGGCTCAGATATCTCGAACAAGAAAATATGTGAAAAAATTTTTTGGGCGTTTTTTTTTGGCACTCTTCTGAAAAAAAAGCTGAGAGCCAATAAAATGGCATGAAAAGTTCAGAGGTCTCCATGAGAAGTCGAATATACGTCTGCTGAGATGATTATTAAGAAGGATAATATATTTGAGAGAGATATTAGCGACTTGAAGTCGCCGTAATCTAACAAGTAGTTTTTCTGCTGTGGTTGACATGAGGCCTCAGATCAAAACCACGGTCAGACATCTTCAACAAACTGAAATACAAAAAATATTTTGTTACGCTCGGTTTAAAAGCCTATGATTTAATTGTATGAAACTTTAGGTAATTGGCATGTTCGTACGTTATTCTGGCTAGCTCAATGGCGTGTTTGTTCTTACCCCAAGAATCATCGCAGCGTAAGCATAGAATAGTAAAATCATGCCAATATTGGAAGCCATTTTCTTTTACTTTTTTTTTCTAGATGAAGGAACGCCGAAAAATACTCACTTTGCTACCCAGTTACCCACATCACTACCCGAGAACCTTCGCCTCAGTACAAATAAAAGGAAATTTTTTTTTTTTTTAAAAAGGCATAGTTTCAATTAAAATTTTTTCTTAAAGGAAAAAAATTCAATATATATATATATTCCAAATATTATAATTGGGTTACAATAAGAAATATATTAATCGAGATAAATTCAAAATAACAATAATATAGATAAATAAAAAAATTCAATATATATATACATTCCAAATATTATAATTGGGTTACAATAAGAAATATATTAATCAAGATAAGTCAAAATAACAATAAAAAAAATCAATATATATATACAAATTAAGTCTTACTTTATACTTAAATAAGTTGATGCTGGAGGTAAAGTTGACGCTGGTGTTGGACGTGGATTGACGCTGGAGGTAAGTTGTCGCTGGAGGTAAGTTGTCGCTGGAGGTAAGTTGTCACTGGTGGTAAGTTGTCGCTGGAGGTAAGTTGTCGCTGGAGGTAAGTTGTCGCTGGTGTCGGACGTGGATTGACGCTGGAGGTAAGTTGTTGCTGGTGGTTAGGTTGTTAACTTGAACGTGAACTTTTTTTTTCTTGTTCTAGCTGTGATATTATTTGCTTTTGCTTTTAGTTATTTAAGTTTAATTGTTTATTTATTTAATTATTGGTTTTCTCTTATATATATAAAACACTGTGTTTTTTTTTTATACATTTAAATCCTTGTTTTACTTTTATATTTTTTTTTTATTTTAATATATATATAAAAAAGATAACTCCGTTTAAGCCAATTTCTAGCTTACACATGAGAGCTTTATTTTGTTTAATTTATAGCAAAAATATTTTTTTGTTTGTTTATTTTTCCTGTTTTATAATTTTATTATTCAATTTTCACTTATTTTGCTTTGTCTAATCCATACATTTGTTCTTTTTTCCTTTTTTTTTTTACTTTATACACATATTTTTATTATTTCATTAATAAGTTTCTTATTTAAATTTATAGATATATTTTATTTTTGAATGTTTTCTTAGTTATTTTGTTTGTATTCATTTGTTGTCTTTTTTTTTAAATTCATATTTCGGTTTTCATAGTTTTATTAAAATTTTTCTTTTAATTATTATTATGTCTTACTATTATTTTAACTATATAATGTTTTTTTTATAATTTTTTTTTTTTTTGCGTTGTTAATTTTAGCTTACACATTATAAGAGTCCTATATTTAAGTTTTACAATAAAATTCTTATATTATAAATTTGTTTAGAAATGGTTTTTAATTTTTTTATTAAATTTTTATAATTTTTTTTTTTTTTTTTTTTTATAATTTTCATTTTTCTTTTAATTTAATTTACAAAGTTTGCAAAATTCTTACTTTTTTTTTTTTTTTTTACTTTTTTTAAATAACATTGTTTCTCACTTTTCTCCATCTCTAATATTTTTTCTTGCTTTCCAACCTTTCAAATTTTCTTCCCTTTTTTTTTCGCACTCACAATTATTTTATCTTTTTTTTTTCGTACCAACACGTTCGAAAGTTCATCACCAACTAACTTTTTTCTAACAAAAGCTTTTGCCTCTTTACCTATGCCCTTTTCTAGAAAAAACCTAAGCGTCACGTATACATAACAAATTATCGTACGACATATACCGTTATGATTGGTTAACCAATCAGAAGAGCGCACGTGTAGCGTCTTTGACATTTCGTCTCCATAAGACAGGGTTGCACTTCCACTCACGCGCAGTGTTCAGACAACTCTGTCTCTATAAGGCAGAGTTGCAATTCAAATCGTGAACAGCGGTGCATTTCCACGAAAGATCACAATGTACACTGTCAAAAACAATTTTGATGTACGTTGAATGTACTAAATCCCTAACAAAACTGCTTCGCTATGAAAACGTAAGTTGAATAGGGAACAGGAGAAGGATTTAGAGTGCTGATGAAAACGTGTGGCTCGACCCACGACCCTGGGATTAAGAGTCTCATGCTCTACCGACTGAGCTAGCCGGGCAAAGAAGCTAGGGTCTTATATCGGAAGCATGATATCTGCCTATGAGGTTTCCCTGAAGATCCTCTACATCAAAAAGTGCATTCCCAACAAATTCCGTAGGTGGCAAGGAAATATCTACAGAAGCAAGACCCAAATTTTCCCGACCAGTTAGATTATGGATAGCCTGAGTGTTCGTTCCAGATGGAGGTGAATGAACCACTTGGGCTCTTAAAGGGTTTGAAATTGGGAAAATCTTCTAATGACCTAGTAGTTTTAGGAGTCAATGAGGTTCTGCCTCTACCTCTACTTGCATTTAAATTATTCGTCAACCCTTTCGATGTGCTTCGCGTGTTCATATTAAAAAAAAATAAAAATTAAGTGCTTTTCTTTTTTCTTAAGCCGAGAAAATTGAAGAAATTGAAAAGAAAAAAAAACCGAATGTGGAGTTAGGTAAAATCTATATATTGTTTCCTTCTATACAAAAGTTTCAGTTCCGGGATCAGTGATGTGAGTAGCCTGTGGTTTAGACTTTAAAATTTCAGGCAGACCTATTATTATCCGCTTTAAAAATTTACGGAATGTAAAGCTTCTGCCTAATATTATCCTTCCCCTCCTTCTCTACCACTTGTCATAAAACATAGACTTGTGTGAGGGGAAAAAAAAAGTTATAATAAACAGCCATTGTCTAAGCCTCTTCTCTTGTAAAATTAAAAATAAATTTACATTAGGGCTTTCCCAGAATCCGCCGCAAATAAGAAGTTCAATTTAAGAATATGAAACATTTATGACTTGCGGATCATAGGAGAGAAAAAAAAATTATATGTGCGTTAAGCCTTCCCAGGATTCGCCGCGAATAAAAATTTCAATTTTATGACTTGCGAATCATAGTAGAGAAAGCAAAAAAAAATATGTACATTAAGCTTTCCCGGGATCCGACGCAAATAAAAATTTCAATTTTATGACTTTCGGATCATAGGAAAAATAAATGTACGTTAAGGCTCTCTTAAAATCCGACGCAATCGAGAAATTCCAATTTAAGAGTATGAAATTTCGAGTCTTTCAGGTCTTAAGAGAGTCTTTGCCCAAGAGAGTTGGATAAGACAATCTAACGCATAAATGTTCAACTGACATTTGACTTTTAGACTGCCTTAAGCACTCACATGAGCCTGGTGGTGTTGTCAGGAGGCTTAACGACACTAAAAAAAATAAAATAAAAAAAAATTAAATCGTTAATGTATTTTCCGCCCTTCCTTCATCTAAGATATTTAAAAATGTTTTAAATTGATTAAAAAAAAATTTAAAAGCATTTACTTATTATTCGTTGCTACCTTACAGTAGCCTTTTCGTTGGGCGCCATCTATGTTACGCTCGGTTTAAAAGCCTATGATTTAATTGTATGAAACTTTAGGTAATTGGCATGTTCGTACGTTATTCTGGCTAGCTCAATGGCGTGTTTGCTCTTACCCCAAGAATCATCGCAGCGTAAGCATAGAATAGTAAAATCATGCCAATATTGGAAGCCATTTTCTTTTACTTTTTTTTCTAGATGAAGGAACGCCGAAAAATACTCACTTTGCTACCCAGTTACCCAAATCACTACCCGAGAACCTTCGCCTCAGTACAAATAAAAGGAAATTTTTTTTTTTTTTAAAAAGGCATAGTTTCAATTAAAATTTTTTCTTAAAGGAAAAAAATTCAATATATATATATATTCCAAATATTATAATTGGGTTACAATAAGAAATATATTAATCGAGATAAATTCAAAATAACAATAATATAGATAAATAAAAAAATTCAATATATATATACATTCCAAATATTATAATTGGGTTACAATAAGAAATATATTAATCAAGATAAGTCAAAATAACAATAAAAAAAATCAATATATATATACAAATTAAGTCTTACTTTATACTTAAATAAGTTGATGCTGGAGGTAAAGTTGACGCTGGTGTTGGACGTGGATTGACGCTGGAGGTAAGTTGTCGCTGGAGGTAAGTTGTCGCTGGAGGTAAGTTGTCACTGGTGGTAAGTTGTCGCTGGAGGTAAGTTGTCGCTGGAGGTAAGTTGTCGCTGGTGTCGGACGTGGATTGACGCTGGAGGTAAGTTGTTGCTGGTGGTTAGGTTGTTAACTTGAACGTGAACTTTTTTTTCTTGTTCTAGCTGTGATATTATTTGCTTTTGCTTTTAGTTATTTAAGTTTAATTGCTTATTTATTTAATTATTGGTTTTCTCTTATATATATAAAACACTGTGTTTTTTTTTTTTTTTATACATTTAAATCCTTGTTTTACTTTTATATTTTTTTTTTATTTTAATATATATATAAAAAAGATAACTCCGTTTAAGCCAATTTCTAGCTTACACATGAGAGCTTTATTTTGTTTAATTTATAGCAAAAATATTTTTTTGTTTGTTTATTTTTCCTGTTTTATAATTTTATTATTCAATTTTCACTTATTTTGCTTTGTCTAATCCATACATTTGTTCTTTTTTCCTTTTTTTTTTTACTTTATACACATATTTTTATTATTTCATTAATAAGTTTCTTATTTAAATTTATAGATATATTTTATTTTTGAATGTTTTCTTAGTTATTTTGTTTGTATTCATTTGTTGTCTTTTTTTTTAAATTCATATTTCGGTTTTCATAGTTTTATTAAAATTTTTCTTTTAATTATTATTATGTCTTACTATTATTTTAACTATATAATGTTTTTTTTATAATTTTTTTTTTTTTTGCGTTGTTAATTTTAGCTTACACATTATAAGAGTCCTATATTTAAGTTTTACAATAAAATTCTTATATTATAAATTTGTTTAGAAATGGTTTTTAATTTTTTTATTAAATTTTTATAATTTTTTTTTTTTTTTTTTTTTTTTTTTATAATTTTCATTTTTCTTTTAATTTAATTTACAAAGTTTGCAAAATTCTTACTTTTTTTTTTTTTTTTTACTTTTTTTAAATAACATTGTTTCTCACTTTTCTCCATCTCTAATATTTTTTCTTGCTTTCCAACCTTTCAAATTTTCTTCCCTTTTTTTTTTCGCACTCACAATTATTTTATCTTTTTTTTTTTCGTACCAACACGTTCGAAAGTTCATCACCAACTAACTTTTTTCTAACAAAAGCTTTTGCCTCTTTACCTATGCCCTTTTCTAGAAAAAACCTAAGCGTCACGTATACATAACAAATTATCGTACGACATATACCGTTATGATTGGTTAACCAATCAGAAGAGCGCACGTGTAGCGTTTTTGACATTTCGTCTCCATAAGACAGGGTTGCACTTCCACTCACGCGCAGTGTTCAGACAACTCTGTCTCTATAAGGCAGAGTTGCAATTCAAATCGTGAACAGCGGTGCATTTCCACGAAAGATCACAATGTACACTGTCAAAAACAATTTTGATGTACGTTGAATGTACTAAATCCCTAACAATTTCTTTGGCGACTTCATCTCAGCAGATTTCTGCCAAAAAATTGGAGAGTATATAAAATTGACATGAAATCTTTCTCAAAAAATCTGTCATTCGGAGTCGACTTTAAACTGCAGTTTGCTCCACTCCTAGATAAAATTAACGCAAACAGCATGAGCAGTTTGATTAGATTAAATTTTGATTAGATTGTATTCCTGGCTAAAGGGTTTTATTTTATTTTAATTAAGTAAGTTAAGTACGTAAGTAAATCAATTTACTCAACCCTTTCGGTGATATTTCTAGAACAGATAACAGAAAAAATATGAATATGTTTTTGCCAACAACCAACAACAACGACATGAAAGAAAGATACGAATAAGAACTTGAATGTCTTACTAACGATGGGGACAAATGTGAGAATTTCGCACTCGAAAAACTGGAACGTGATATTTATTTCCCATTCCCGATTCATTTTAGTTTAAATCGCATGCATGATAATCTGAATGCCTGCACAAGGAAAATAAAATCATATGGGGACGGTAAAAGGCAGGCAGATGAGCTTGTAAAGAGGTGATGATATCAAATATTTTCTGCGCATTTTTAAGTGGAGTTTACAAATGTATGCTCAGTGAAGAAGATGATGGACAGACGCGAATTTTCTTTTGAAACCAGAATATACTGGGGACTACCATGAACTTTGCTAACCGTAATAGCAAATCTTTCCTCTTCTATCAGATTATACAAAGTACACTGAAGACAACAACCGGCTTCCCGGCCTTGAATTTTGTTTTTTTAGAAAGGGATTGTTTGAAGTCAAATATTGAGATTCGAACATGATAAAAATTAATCACCAGAATACTAATCACAGTATGAACTGTATACTTCGAAAAAACTGTAAAAAGTTGTGCTATTTTATGTGCAACACTCGCAGGCCAAAAATTCATATGTCGCTAAAAGGCATCTTCTTGATAAAGCATACTTTGTATCGGTATTGTTTAGTATATACGGTTAGTTATACCTCAGATTAAATCTTAAGGTGATTGAAGATTATTCCGGAAGTAGTGCACCAGTTCAGGCGAGCTCGTCGGCTCTGCAGTTTTCCGGAATGTCACAGTGCCCGGGGACCCAGATAAGTGTGATACTGAAGCGGCTAGAACGAAGCTTGAGACTGCGAAGACATTCCTTGACGATCCTGGAATTATTCGCAACGTTTGACAGAGATTTTATGGCATTGGATTAGATAAGATCAAAATGCGGATGAAAGGAACACCGTAGGCGGGGATCCCTCGAGCGGATCCCGATAGAGGATTTCGATGCAAAATTTTTCCGCTTATATGCGCTATCCTGCAAGGATTTTTGAAAGTGCCTATATCAGGGGAATACTGTACATATTAAGCAAATCAAAAGGAGAAACTGAAGATAGACAGGCCATACTATTGGGAAGAAATCACACTGTAGGAGATCACTAAAACTACTATGGAAGTGAGCAATGTAAAATAAAGACAAAAGGAATATCAAGACTACTGAAACATGTTATGTGCCTTGCTATCAAAATATCGTATTTGCAGTCTGAAAGGTAGGAAATTATAGAAGAAGTAAAAAACTGAAAGGACGAACACATAAGACATAATGACAGAGTAAGACGGCGTGGGTAGAGCAGAGTTCTTGTGTTTCTTTCCTTTTGTGAAATAATTATGTAATCACACACATTGTTCTAGAAGTAAGAATCCTTTTGCAAATACATAGAAACCAAATGTAAGTATAAATGTGAGTGTATATATGTGAGTACAATCACATCATAAGTAGAAAGAAGTAAATTCTTGTAATATTTCAGCATATAGACAACGATACACGTATGTATTTATGTATGTATGCATGTGCAAAAAACTATTTTAATGTGTCAGCATACAAAAATAAAAACAAAAACAAAGTTGCTGATGATAACAATAATTTTCAAACACGTGTACATACGTAAGTGTTAAATTTATGCATTACACTCATGTTTTACAGTCCCACTTTTCCACGCAGGATAACAACAACGTTCAAAAGGTTTTGT
Organism: Sarcophaga rosellei; assembly: GCA_930367235.1. Lineage (NCBI taxonomy): Eukaryota > Metazoa > Arthropoda > Insecta > Diptera > Sarcophagidae > Sarcophaga > Sarcophaga rosellei. The sequence goes on from OV884020.1 coordinate 39,785,115, forward strand.
TTATATTTGTACTACCTACATACGTACAAATATTGTATCTGATTCATGTATATGACTGTGTAACTTCATGCTAATGTGTAATGACTCTGAATATGAACAACTTCAAACTCTTATTAGAGCACGCAGGATATTAAAACCCAAGAAATGAGTGAGAGAAAAAAGGGAGAGCAAAAAAGACTAAAGAAAATAACGTAGACAAGGCAGAAAATGTAAATTATGTGTCTTATGATTACATAAAATTCAGGTGCGTATTCGCTAAGGCTGGTGGATTTGTTGGAGGCAAGAAATACAATTTAATTGGCTTTAATCATATTCCATAATATATTTCAATACAATGATTATAAACTAAATTGAAAATCAATGTTTAATTTAAAGCACATAAATTAATTAAAGACAATAGGGAAATAACTTACCCTATGACACCCAAGGATATATGCGCACCTGCTGTACATTATTATATGTTACTGTCAATGTTTGTAAATGCTCAGACATAATTCTCATTATTTATATTTGCTGCGATGTTTGTTTTTACTTTCTGTTTTGCTTCATTTGCATTAAAGATGTTACGTTTTTAAATGTTTTGTTTTAGAACGTCGGAAGAATAGAAAACAGGCTTTTCAATAGATTAACAATTCAATAATTTGTAATTCGTAAAACAATTTAATACGGTATTCAGATATGCACCTTTATTGCGTAAATCGCAATAAACGCCATTATTGAGCTCAATATTTCATGTAAAATTTCAATTAATTATTGCGCAACAGATACGAATGTTCATAATTATGTTCAGTGCGCATTTTACAGTTATCCGAACACTTTATGTTGATATTTGACAAAACAAATGTCAACAACGACAAAAAAAGAAAAACAGAATAAAAGCAATGTTGTTGAAACAACCAGCTGTTTTGTTTAGCAGCTGTCAAATGAATATTGCATAAGCAGCTGAACTGCATATATGTCTGAACACTCAAAATATTGTACTCAATAAACCGAATATTGACTCAATAAAAGTGCATATCTGAACAAAATAAAAGACATTAAATTTGATTAATTATCAACTGTTCCATGTGTAATCTTTTTCTGCAATTTTTTTTTACGTATTAAATAGTCTTCGACTTCCCGGTAGATTACAAGAAAAAAGAGCTTTGCGCTATGTTATCATGTGTAGTTCTGAGGTTGGCTTATTGCCGTTGTGAAAAGGAGATAATCGTCAACTACCATAAGTTCGATTGTACTCCCCTCAATCCATCGGGTGGGCCATCTATCGGTTTAAATTTGAATTATCGGTTCTTTCGAATCTGACAACACTGACGTCAGTCTATTCTGTTACAAAGTTAAGCATATTGTCTCCACTGAACGTAATTTACGATACGCTTGAGCAACGTTTATTAAAATTATTTCCAAAACAAAGACAATCGGTCGGAAAGTGCACGAAAAAGTCGTACAAAATTTGGTCGCAGAGAAGGAACAACAGAACCCGGTTGATGCGCCTAGACGTGAGCGTGCTCTTACACCCGAAAATGTTGAAGCTGAGAGCGTGCGTAAGAATCCATCAACATCAACTCGTCGTCGTTCTCAAGAATTGAACATTTCACGCACCGCCAAGAATTGAAGTCGCATGACCATCCGCTTCGTTTTCACTTTACTAGGTGGGCCAACGAGAAACGGCACGATGAAGTTGATTTTCCCAAAAAAAAAACATCTTTCGGTTGAAGCTCTTTTTCATTTGGTGGGTACGACGGGGTTAGTGCGGTTTGTGGGGCGGAGGCATCATTGGTCCATATTTGTTTGAAAATAAGGACGGCGCAACCATTACGGTCAATGATAACCGATTTTTTTGTACCCGCTCTTTATGGTATTGATGTGGACGATGTTTGGTTTCAACAGGATGGTGAAACTTGTCACATATCTCATACCACAATCGATTTATTGCATTAAACGTTTGATGACCGTTTAATTAGCCGAAATGGTAATGTCAATTGGCCTCCAAGAAGCTGCTATTTGACACCGTTGAACTATTTTCTGTGGGGCGCTGTTAAAGAAAAGTGTTATGCTAACAAACATGAGACAATTGAGCTTTTGAAGGCCAAGATTTGTGATGCCATAGCTGAGATACGACCTCACACGAAGATTGGTCCGATCGAATGGGGTACTGTGAAGCCCGGCGCGGCAGCCGAATGAAATAATATTCCATTTCTAACAGGAACAATTGTATTTCACAAAAAAAAAAAAAAATTTGCAAAATTTCAAACTGTTTTTATTTTATTTTTTTTTTTAATTTAAACTTTTAAATGACCCACCCTTTATATACGGTATCCCTATAATTTCTTTTCCAATCCTACTGCTCTGACAAAGTTCAGGATTCTGCTGTGTATTTATTTGTCATTCTCATTATCGTAGAATCTTCATGTTGGGTCCAAACTAATTCCCATTCTGAACAAGTATATTTTGAGTTTACAATGCTCTCTCAAAGACCGCCTTTTTACCGCAGATTCTTCTCGAACAAGCTAATGCATGCCTTATATCTTCTCTTATTGCAACTTTTCCAAAAAAAGTTTTGATTGCCTCTTACTGATTTGGTTTAAGAAGAATATTTACGTCTTTTTATGTTCCCTTTCGTTTAAAAATACCTTTCCATCATCTGTATACATTCCCATCGTTCTTTGCAAGATCATCTCCCTGCTCATTGTCGTGAATGTATGCATGTCTTGCGATCCACCAGAGATTCCCTACCTATTTAGCTGATTAAGAAACTCTCATTCCATTTTATATTCGATTTAATCTCATAACAGTTGAGTGCTTGGATGACGACTTCACTGTCAGATAGTATTCCCAGTAGTCAGTAGTGACACGTCCTTTCTACCTTCAAACCAAGATGAATTGAGAACTTTTTCCAATGGCATATACTTCGCCTAGGAATATATCCGCGAGTTTCTCCAAGGGTTTGAAATATTTCATTCAGAGACTGAATACTCCCGCTGCTGGCCAGAATTGTTCTACTTTTATAAGTTTGTAGCTTTAAAATTACGCAAATCACTTTTATTACTAAGTTTTGTTGTGAAGAATTTCCAAAATTATAGAATCTACTGGTTCTTTCAAAGGACAGATGTTAGATTTGTCGCCCATTATACTAAACATTGTCTTTAAAGATCTGATCTACACTACCGCTGTAGTAGAATAAGTTTTCTTTGCCCCAAAACAAGTTATCCTATGTTCAGATATGCACTTTGACAGCTGGTAAGCAAAACAGTTGGTTGCTTCAACAATATTGTTTTTATTTTGTTTTGCTGTTTCTTTTTTGTTCTTTTTTTTTTGTTTGTTGTTCGGTAATATGCTCACTGAACACACTTATGACAGTGCTGCATTTTCAGTTTTACTCAATATTATAACAATTTGCGTATTTCTTGCGCAATAATTAATTTACTTTATACGAAATATTGAGCTCAATAATGGCGTGCATTGCAATTTACGCAATAAAGGTATATACCTAAACACCGTATTAGGCTTAGTATCTTGTGTGACTGCATCTGAGTTGTTTTTACAGTTGTTCGGTCTGCCGAGACGATGGCCTCATAGAGCACCTTCTAACCACCATGTTATACGTACAAGCCAATTTATTTCCATTTGCATATAAGCACTTTCTCTGCGATGGTAATAGATCTCCGTTGGGGATTGTTTTCGGCCATAACACGCATATTATTCTGCTCAAAAATTGGTTTTGAAAAGCTTGATGTTCTCGTTAAATAATCTTATTTTGGGTGTCATTTGAAATGTGTATCGATTTCCTTATTTTCTCGTGTGATAGGCACGACTGCGCGGCCTTAGTATATTGTTACGAAAATGGAAACGGTGTAACGTCGTTTAACATTAAAATGAGCAAAAGCTACACAAACAACAATTAAACCAACACTTCAACCTGAGTATGTCACAAAATAGCATACCAAGTAAACGAGAACACAACAACAAGCAATGTGAACGAAATACACAAACAACAATGAAGTCGCGATAAAGTTCTCGAGAAAGTGAAACCACGAACGTTTGACTTGACAAGAACTTTCACCAGACTGTTCACGTGGGATATAAAAAGTTAAGACAAGGCAGGCAACCAGTAGTAAGAATTCAGTCAGTCCTGTATGAAGACACTTTGCGTGTGAAGAAAACACTCGTGGTTTGAAGATCGTCGTTGTAAAGATTTACCAAACAGTTGTTAGTGCTTACGCGAACAGAAGTGTAAAGAAGAATACCGAACTAAACAAATTGTTGTCGTATCATCAAGTTATGAACACTGGCACATAAAATAGTGCGAAAAATAAAGAATTTATCTAAAGCTAAACACTAATTTTTATTTTGCTTGCAATCAACGAACTCATATTCTAAACGGTTTTTAAAAAGGAAAAATGTAACAATATAATAAGGAAGGCTTAAGCCATTATATTTTCTATTAATAAATTTTTTTTAAGAGGAATGATTGCTATACAGAATACAGTTGTAAATATAACTCTATATATAACTCACTCACTTTTAGAGTTCAATTAGGCGCTATTATGTGATTGCATGCGTCCACAATATTCCAATAACTAATAATAGCAAATATTTCCTAGTTTAAATAAAAGTAAAAAAGAAAGCTTTTAAATTATTTTTATTTGGCCTAAATGACCTAATTGACCATTTGAGCAATATGTGAAAACCACAAAATTAATCACGACAATAAAAATAATAAATTTACACAAAACAAGAAGAACAGAAAGCATTAATATCCACTGCTAAATATCAATAAAAAGGTGTCCTAAATAAAATAAAAATATTTAATTTTATTTATATTAAAATTAATAATAATAGAAAAAGTCAGTTTTTGATGAAGAATTCGGATGAAAACGAAACTTTCTTGTGTAGAATGAAGAAAATAATTTCCCGAATATTTTTCCGAATATTTTCTGCCAAAAACTGAACAATTCACACGATTTGTTTTATCTGAGTTGATATTTAAACCACTCTGCTGTCATCATCATTTTATTGTAATCTGAAATTATTCGGCTGATTACAGCTTTATTCAACCATATTGTATGGGAGTATGAATATTACAAAATACAGCGATGGTCTTATAATTAGCACACCCATCCACCCCAAATCTTCAATGTTATAAGATGCGACTTCCAACACAACAGTTTATTAAACTTTAATCTAGTTTTTAAAAGAAACGTTTATATCGAAAGATTCTAAAAGTTTTTCGCAAACTATCGTTACAATAAGGGGTAGATATATTTTGCTTTTTTATCTTTCGTAATTATTGGCTCAAAGAGTACATACATACATTCTTATTAATTAAAATGGTATATACACTACTATATACGATTTATTTATAAATTGGCTTAAAAACAAAGAAACCATTCCAACTTTATTTCCATTTACGTTACTTAAGAGATGAAAAACGTAAAACAGAAATTAATTTTAAAGAAAAGTAGAATAAATAAAAACTAAGAAAGAAAAAAAAACATTTAAAGGGCTGTATAGGAACAGAGAAAATAAAAAAAATGTTAATTAATTAAAAGTTTTGCATTTCTTCTTTTCCGAGTTGATTAACAGCATCATACATAAGTAGTGCAAATGACACCAGCACTACCATGGCGATTTCCAAACGGCTTTATTTAATTTTGTTTGTGGGGGCCTTTGTTTTTCGCAAACTTTAATTTGATTGGCCTAGCAAACCCATAATAACTTTTCCTATGGTTGCATAATGAAAATAGAATTAATTTATAATGTAATTAGAGTTAGTGGTCCATCAGATAACAATTATTCATCCCAAGTGGTATAATCAAATACTTTTGAAAAGCTTTAATCGAATCGAATTACTTCGATTTAAATTAGAATCCTGAGATATTTTGCTAAAGAGATACCCGCAATAATTCCGACTTACATAGTTTATTACTAATTTTATCAAATGACATCGCACAAAAGACTTTTAAAACATCCAAATTAATGTGTTATTATATTGCTACGAAAATGGAAATGGTGTTACATCGTTTAACATTAAAATGATTAACAAACGTTACAAAAACAAAAATAATGGACTTGTTTACAATCGACGAATAAACAAAAATATAGCAACAACATCAGTATAAAAAGGGATAAACAAATAAGCAAACAGGCAACAACAAAACTGCAAAAACAAAACCAAACCAAACCAAAAACAAACCAAATACACAAACAACAATAATGTCTATAAATCATCATTTATAGAGATTTCGCCAAGGCGAAGTCATTCTCCTTCAAGACCATTCATCGGACTGTTTACCCCGCCATATAAAAAGCAAGGTAAAGCAGACAACGGGGTCAGAAAGAATTCAGTCAGTCTTATGTGAGAATATTCGTGGTTTGAAGATTTCCGTTGTAAAGATCTAACGAACAATTGTCTGTGTTTACGTAGAAGAGTATAAAGAAGAATAGCAATCAAAGCAATTGTGGTTGTTTACATCAAGTTGTGAACAGTGGCACACCGGATTGTGCGAACAATAAAGAATTTATCTGGAACTAAACACAAATTATTATTTTTATTTTATTTGCAATCTACGAGCTCATATTCTAAACGATTTTAAAAGGGTAAAGTCGTAACGATATGAAAAATCTGTATTTTTCGATAGTTCTACCTAGAAGGCTTTAAAATTTGGCATGAAGTTGAAGTTTTAGTTTAGTTTGCTGTCCAATATGATCCCAAGAGAATGACGGCTATCCGCTGACACTAGTGGTAGGATATTTAAGGACTTAGTGCCTCCTTGTATACGAACTCTGTTTTAGTTGAGTTTACTAGCAATCCACATTCGTTGCAGAGTATTTCGAGAGTAATCTCAACGCAAATTCCAGAATTTCTGAGAGTACTTTTGCATCTTTGCCTCTAGTCACTACTACATCTCCATATGATATTATTATCAAATTGACAAAAAGTTAATTGATTGATTGAAATTAGTTCTAGATGTTGGCTTATTAGAAGTGAGCCCCAGGTCGCACATCTCAAACAAAACGAAATATGAACAAATATTTCTCTGGCGGCTTCCATTTAGCAGATTTCTGGAAAACCCGATGAGATAATAAAATTGCCTTAAAAGTATATGGCATCATAACCGCAATTTTTCAAAACATCTACATATCTATTAGGCATAGAACCTATAAGATTTTGCAAAGTTGTCATTGGAATAGACAACCTTGACTAATTTATAGCTCGAAATAGTTTGTATGTTCTCCTCCGATATAAGTCTATTTGTCATTTTGCTGCTGAGAAGCAACCTACACTATGATATTCCATCTCCATGCTTAAACATACTACTGCAATGTTTAGGATTTCGTCTTTTATTAGTGCGTTATCGTACTTTTCTAAATAAATTGGAACTAACAACATTAAATTTTAATATGCCGGAAAACAGAAGTGTTTTTATTGCGATATAATCTAGTTTAAATGTTCTGGAGCATATGTAATGCGATCATTACGAATTTTTTCCAATATAAACGGCTATTTTGTTGCTAAGTAACTTTTAAGTCCAGCTTGAACTGTTCTGCTTTGGTCCATGTATTTATTGTCAGGTTTTGGAAAGTTTCGCTCCCATTCGCTGAAAATATGGAGAGTTTTGAAAATCTTCCTTAGTTGGATTATATTTTGGTTGACCTTGAAAAGTTCTACACAATTTTCTTTTTACAAGGGCAATATTAATAACATGTCATATTTAACTACGAGTTCTTTAAATATTAGGATATCAGAAGATCTTGATGTTCTGGGCGTGAACATTCGGTTCCATGCTCGCTGGACTCAACATAATTTTCAAGGCATTTAAATATGTATCACAGTTGCTTAAGGCATACTAAAAATTTTGATGAGTACTTATGAGTAGCGAAAAAGCCATTTATTGCTGATCTCTGGTGTCAACTCAATAAAGGCGGCTTCCATTAGATTTCCAGTTTGTTATCTCAAAGTTAGCTTTTCTTAACTTTAGTGGTAAAAGGTTTGCTCAGTTTGTAAAGTGTGAAACTAAACTTCGATTTTTTAAAAACAGAAGCAGACGCAGAGATACTAAGCATTCCCCAGCAAATAGGGAAGTTACACTACTAGTAATAGTGTGAAGTTTGACATTTTTAGAAATACATTGTTCTTGTATAACGGAGCGGTTAAGAGGTTGAACTTCAGTCATTCAGAACTTTTAGGACACTAAAGAGAACTGTGGAGGTCTTTTATCCTTCGAGAACTCGGTGAACATTTTATCCAGAGCCTGAGGTGAATGGAGTGGTCTTAACAAATTGGTGGCCTACCTTATGTATGCTCCAATCGCTTCTGGGCTACTTTTTAAACTGGAAATAAAAAACAGATAAATTCGAGGTACAGTTAAGCTTAATCCTTGAGCGAGTATAGGGAAAGAGATGGGAGTATATTGAAAAAAATTTATTGAAATAATGTCGGCAAACAAGTAATCGGTTTTAAGTGGGGAACTAAAATTATTGATGACCGACGGAAGCTCGACTGAATAACGGACGAAACTATACAATCCATTTAGCACCCTCAGTAGTGGATTTAGACAAGTAGTTAAATCTGCAGATAATTTATGTGAATCGATGACAGAGTTTCTTCCACGCCGATTCCTGCTAATACTCTCGTCAAATATCCGGCTCGCCGGGGCATCCTCTTCCATCCGAACTACTTGGCCGAGCCAGCCCTGCCGTGGACATGGTTCATGTCGTTGAGGAGCTCCTGCACCTCATTGTTGGATCCAATTGAGAAAATCATCGTCAGCTCGCACTGGACTAAAGATCTTAAGAAAGGTTTTTTTGAATACTGTTAAGACTACTTCATCGAAAGTTAATAGTATCCATGCTTCCGCGCTACAGAGAAACACGGGAGGAAGAGCGTCGTAGGAGGCAGGTGTCTTCTACGCAATTGCAACAGTACACCTACGCTTAATGACTAACGTCGTTTTTGCTGGTAATGCCAGTGACAATATAAACAAATTCACTGACAACATCGAATATATAATTACCGGCAGTAAGCATGTCCCTATTTGTCGATAACATATTGTTACGAAAATGGTAGCGGTGAAGCATTGTGTAACTTTAAAATTAGCAAAAGCTACACAAACAAATACAACGATCTCGTTACAAGTAAACCAACAATATCAGTATGAAAGAAAAGGGGATAGACAAGTAAGCCAGAACGCTACAACAAAACAATGTGGTCAAAATACACAAACAACAATGAAGTCGCGATAGAGTTCTCGAGAAGTTGAAACCCCGAACGTTCGACTTCAAGAACGTTCATCAGGCTGTTTACGTGAGCATTTGAAAAGGCAAGACAAAGCAGGCAACGATAAGTAGTGAGAATTCAGTCAGCCTTGTGTGAAGACGCGTTGAGGGTGAAGAGAACAGTCGTAGTTTAAAGATCTTCGCTGTAAAGATCTGCGCCATAAACAGACAAGAATAGCGAACAAGCAAATATTGTTGTATAACGAACGAACTCATATTTTAAACGTTTTTAAAAAAGTAAAAACGTAACAATATATTTCGTTTTGCCGTTAGTTATTATCAGACCTATATATCTTGATAGACTAGCGTTTAAAAGCGTTAAAAGCAGCAGTAACATGCTCAAGCAAATGATCACTTTTGTGGAAAATAGTGCCATTGAGTTGTAAGCCCACTTTCTAGGGAACAATTGAATAGTTCGCATGATAAGTATTAGCCTTGTCCGAAACTTCGACGGGATCAAAAGTTTCGGAGTAGTTATTATCCTTATCCGGAATAGCGAGCTCAGACATAATGGCAAACACAAGATTCTTTATAGGGCGTGTGTCATTCTTTTCTTGTGTTGGACTTGTCCTTTATGGGTCTTCTCTAGGATTTGACTTCATATGCAAATCTTTTCGAGACTGAACTTATTAAATCTGAAGCCGCACTTATATAACGTCCTATCAGTATTTTGGCGAGTGGCTTCATTTATTTTGGTGAGTGGTTTCAGTCTTTAACACAATATGCTCGTAAGAACCTTCTGTGCGATAGGGAGTTGTAGTTGGCGCATATCGTGGGATCTTTTTCATGACAGGACAAAGTCCACACACTAAGACTCCAATCGTGGAGCATACTTTCCTCTAGCCATATTTTTACCAGAGCATTACCTTCGATCGTAAACAATTCAGCGAGCAGGCCATTAAGAGCTGCGGCTGTATTGTTCTTAAGTTTATTATTGGAACTTTTTTCTCGTGGCTTGGGACAACATCGTCTCTATAGATGAAATTGGTGTCGTCATCTCCTCGTAGTAGAGTAGAGAAGCATCCCTTGTGGATCTGTAACCAAGTGTCATACTTTAATATGCCATTTAAATTTCCGGTACTTTTACGATAAAGTGTCATGTTCGTCCAGTGTTAAAAATACCGTTAACCACATTTTTTCTGTAAAGGTGTAAATTGTTTCTAAATCCAAATACGGAAACCAGTATTGTTGTAAAGTAAATTGAACTGGTATATATATGTACAACACATACATACGTATGTACTATATTGTTACGTTTTTACCCTTTAAAAACGTTAAAATATGAGTTCGTAGATTGCAAATGAAATAAAAGTAAATTAGTGTTTAATTTCAAAATCAATTCTTTATTGTCTGCACAAATCTGTGTGCACCCTGTGTTGAAATTCACACAATAACACAACAACAATTCCTTTTGTTGTTCTCTTTGGTACACTCGTTCTTTAGAACTTCGAACTACGATTCTCTTCACACGCAACGCAACGTGTCTGATTGAATTATCACTCTTCTGCTTACAACCCTTTTTGTAAGCAACAAACTTTCTGCTAGCGTAAACACTAACAACTGCTTACTTCGAACGCAACCGTGTCTTCACACAAGACTGACTGAACTATAACTCATTCCTCGTTGCTCGCTTTGTCTTGCCTTTTTTATATATAAATATATTTTTATTAATATATATTGGATCATCAGTCTAATGAATGCCATTGGCAGAGAATGACTGCCTTCGGGAACAATCTAAAAACGTAAACAACTCGCTTCCCTTATTGTTGTTAGTGGATCTTGTTTACATCTATCCTTGTAGCGTTGTTGTTGTTTGTTTACTTTGTCCCTTTTCTTTTTATACCTGATGTTATTGTTGCTTGTTTACTTTGATCACGCGATCAAGCCATTGTTTTTGTTGCTATATGTTTACTTCTTCGTTGATCATGTCAACAACTGCCTTATGTTGTTTTTGGAGCTTTTGTTTATCACTTTATACATGATCAAGTCCGTTGTTTTGTTTTTGGAGATTTTGTTTATTATTTTAATAACACCATTTCCATTTTCGTAACAATATATTCTTCAACACACAACTTTGCATTTAAAGTTTAGGATTTCGTAAAATTAATTGAATTTATTATATTAGGAGGTTAACGCAAGAGCTTATTGCTATGAATAGATTTTAATACCTTTGTATGATGGTATACTGTTTGAAAACCATGTAAATATCTCGTTAAAGGCTAAACAGGTTATTTAAGAAGCAAGGAAGAACGTAGCAAACAAGTGAAAATAAACGAAGGGCTAAGTAGTTGTAGTAGAAAAAAGAAAAGAAAAGAAAACGAAAACCTGAAGTGAAATGGAAACCAACACAAATTAGGGAAAGTTGAATAGACCATTTAATTTACAACGCTAATGTAAAAGTACTTCTACACTCACCATACTCACCGTCTTCAAATATTGACATTTGCTGCTTTTGTGTACTCTGAAATGTGTTTAGAAGGCAAAAGGCAAAAGTTAAGTGGTTGTATTAAAGAAAGTAGAGAGCAAAAATTAATTAAATTAAATTTTGAAATTTTGCCTTGATTTTAAAAAGGACGTTTTTATAAAAACATTGAAAGAAAATGTTACTGCATTTAAATGAAGATATTGTCTTTTAAAAGAAACAAAACTAGCTACTGATGCCATCATATTGTGTTTATATATTAAAGAATTAGCTAAAGGCAATTTGCTTAATATTTATAAGAAGAAATTAATTTCTGCCCTAAAATTCTAGTTGAATTAAATGTAATACCAGTATTCTAAGGAATAACGAAGTGGACATGAAATTTTGATTGAATACTGTTTGAAAAAAAAAAAATAATAAAATAAAAGTAATCTTTATTATTTTTAAAAACTTTCTTCTTCTCCAAAAAGTTAAGCCTGAGTTAAATCCAGCTGTTGGTATACTAAGCCTTACCACCAAAAGCAATAAAAGATTAAGAAATTTCGGGTGCTCAAGTATTCTTCTTTCCAGAAATCTAAGTTTGGAACAATAACACAGAAAATGCCTTTTGATATCCTCTTTTTTCGCGTCATTACAACTTCTACTGAAGTCATTGTGTTTCCAACATCGGGACATTTGCACACTGAGGTCGATGTACCGTTATAACTGATATGAGGTTTCTGAGGTGGACGTTTACTTAATTGGTCATTTCAACAATTCAGTCAGGATTACGACCTAGCTTGTCACACTACAATTTTATTTCAATGCAAACAGGTTTCAGATAACTTAAAATTTTGTCGAGTAATTATAATTTGCAGATAGCAGTCATCTGAACGGCTTAAAGGCTACAGAAACATTTGTTTTAGAATATGGATCGATTCAAGTACAGTATGTAGATTCTGTGATAAGGAAAACAAATCACTCGAATCACCATATGATACTTAGAACCAATGCAGCATTAATATACCGCAGAAGGAAACATTTGTGAGCGTGTCACCTAATAGGCTTGAAATGTTTCTCATTGATTCCAAACATCATCCTGATGTTTGTTAGCGGAACAAGAGGAACAGTACGTTGTTTTATTTTCATTTTTATACAAAAAACAATCGAATCATAGATAATTGATGTATTTTATCATAAATCGACATGATATCGATAAGACTTTGCGTTCATTGCGACCATTTTTTAAGACTTTCCTCACTTTGAGGAACTATTTCCATTTCTTATAAGAATAAATTCAGCGACGTCATAATAACATCTTACGTGCTATTAGAACTGCATGGCGGTACATTAAAATCTTTAACCCAGATGAGGATCTCATTGTGTCATCGCTCAAAACCGAGACTGAAAAATAATCATAAAAATACTTGTATTCCACTAAAATCCATTCACTTGCAATATATCTGCAGCTTTCATGTCCACAAATAACTATAAGAGCAGAATTTATTCTTGATGTTGACCGGAATTAAATATTTTTTGTAGACTAAAGATTTCTGTGGTTCACATATAGAGGTATGATTATTATTATGATTATTGTTATGAGGAATATTTGACTAGAGTCAGGTCGAACTTCGCTAGTTATCCTAGGTCGTTTTACGACTTCGTTCGAGCTAAACGTAAATCATCTTTGTTTCCCTCTAAGATGTTTTACGGTGGCATATCATCCTCTAGTTACCTTGATATTTCGAATATGTTTGCTGACTTTTTTCAGTCTACTTATAGGCAGTTGGACTTGGGCCATGATCAGGGCAGCAGCTTTTCGTATCCTTATTCAGTGGGAAGTGTCTCTATTTCTAATATATACTCATTTGATGAGGAGTCTGTTCTTGAGTCTTTGTCTGGACTGAAACTTACATACTTGCCTGGCCCTGACGGGGTACCGGCCTGTATTTTGAGAAAGTGCGCTATTGTCTTGAGTGGTCCTTTGACCTTTATATTCAATGGGCTTCTGAGGGCTGGTCATTTTCCATCTGTTTGGAAGAGTTCGTTTATAATTCCTTTGTATAAGTCGGGTAATAAGTCCAATATTTCCAATTACAGGGGTATTGCCAAACTCAGTGCTATTCCCAAGTTGATGGAGAAACTCGTGACGGATTATCTCTTTTTTAATACGAAATCTTTAATATCCCCGTTCCAGCATGGTTTTTTAAAAGGTAGGTCGACTGTCACTAATCTTCTTGAATTTACTACACGTGTTTTCAGGGGTTTTCTTGCAGGCGCTCGGACTGATGTGATTTATACTGATTTCAGTAAGGCTTTTGATAGGGTTGACCATAGTATTTTGCTTCTTAAACTGTCATTAATCGATATAATCCCGATATTATTCATCGTTGGCTAGGCTCCTACCTCTCCCTTAGGACTCAGATGGTATTGTTTAGGAATGTATTGTCTAAGACTGTATATGTTACTTCTGGTGTTCCGCAGGGTAGCCATTTGGGTCCTTTACTGTTTTTATTGTTTCTTAATGATCTTCCTTGTGCTATTTCTGATTGTAATATTCTAATGTATGCTGATGACGTTAAATTATTTTATACTTTTGATGATGATCATGGTCAGGTTGTTCTTCAGCGGAATATTAATTTGTTTGTAACTTGGTGCAGAGTTAATTTAATGGATCTTAACTTAAAAAAATGCAAATGCATGGTTTTCTCTCGCGGTGGTGTGATTTCGCCCACTTATGTGATAAATTCTTGCCCTTTGGAGACTGTGGCTACATTTCTTGATTTGGGAGTGTTATTGGATATGAAACTCTCTTTTGTTGATCATTTTAGTATGATGATTGGCAAGGCTCGGGCTGTTCTTGGTTTTGTGAAAAGATGGGCTAGGGAATTCATTGATCCTTATATAACTAAACTGCTATACATTTCACTTGTTAGACCTATTTTGGAGTATGCGTCTATTGTTTGGAATCCATACTATCGTTGTCATAGTGATTCAATAGAGTCTGTGCAGAGGCAGTTTTTATTATTCTGTTTACGTGGCTTAGGATGGGATTATGCCAATGGATTTCCGCCATATGAAGATAGATTAGGTTTGATAAAACTTCCAACTTTGGAACGTAGAAGAACTGTTTTAGGTGTTTGTTTTGTTTTTAATCTGGTTAGAGGTGATATCGATTCTGAGTTTTTGCTTCGTAACCTGAATTTCAGTATTCCTGCAAGATTTTCACGGCACTATCGTCCTCTTTCCTTAGATTCCTATAGAACTAACTACGGATGTAATTTTCCTTTTCGTAGATTATGCAATGATTTTAACGTATATTACGATTTGATTGATTTTAATTGTAGTGTTTGTAATTTAAAACGTAGCTTATATGCTAGCATTAATTTGTAAATTATTATATAAAATGTATTTTCATTATAGTTATAGGTAGTTCATGTTTATTAATTGTTTATTCAGCTTGTGATTAAGTTCTGTAGCTGATTTATGTTCTTGTTGCCATTACTTTTCCCATGCCCGCTACAGTCCGGACTGTAGTGTGTACGTGTCCCTACGTAATGGGGACGAGCCCTCCGCGGTCGGGTGAGGGTGGGTTAGTGTGTGGCCGGGGACGTTCGGATAAAAAAAAAAAAATCTACCTTTTAATAACACTCATGTTGTATGTGATAATTTTGTACATGAGTGGATAGATCTACTGGTTTGAAAAGATTTTCATGAGAATTTTGCCAGAAGACTGCTGTGCGGAAGCCGCCAAAAGAAATGTTTTTTTTGTATGTTGTTTAGAACCAGCACGCTACTGGGCTACAGCATTTAATTTCAAATTATTTGAGATTAAATTAAATTCATCTGACAATGATTAATTTAAATTAGTACTCATATTCTCATTACTCTGGCTCTCATTTTTTATAATGATAGAAAAGTAATCTGTTTTAGGCACAAAATTTTAACATGTTGCTGAATGTAATATCAGGTGTTTGAGTAGGTTTAATATCATTGCATATGTATATCTTTAAATATTTGAGAGCAGACGCCCACTATGAACTATACCTTGTTTGTTTCTTTTGGTAACCTTTCGCTGCTTAAATTTTAATTCTCATTAATTTAAAACAGTTTTTCTCCGTGAACAATTTTTGTATTTATCTTTATATTTTAATTTATTTAAATATTTCTTATTTTATTTTTTATTTCTACAAATGTATATATCTTCTATCATATATTTATATTTGAATTTTTTCTATATCTTGATTATTTTTATCTTTTTTGTTTTGTTGTTAAAAAAAAAAAAAAAAAAAAAAAATTGTAGTTTCCAAAAAATTCATTTTAACCGCTTGTCCTAGGGAAATGTCAAAAATATTTCACCTTTAAGAGAACATAACAATACTTTAACATCAACCTTTGCAAATGGAACAGAAAATGTAATTTTTATTCATTAAAGCCGCCGCCATCACTCTATTCGACTATGCTCTTTATTTTGGATCTACTTTCCTTATTTTATCAAACATTCTTATGTACATACATAATCAATATCATTAGGCACTCAAGCTTTGCCTTGCGGAATAACAAACGTCGTACATCGCTCATGTTTCTGTTTTTCCCATTTTGTATGAATAATGCCGCCTACATTGGGAAGACGAAGACCAGAAGTGGTGATTGTAACGGTGGAAATTAAATATGTAACAGTAAAAATTTAGGAATTAAGCATCAAAATATTTATCATCTGCCAGAAATGTTGTCTTTTGCCAAAAAAAAAAAACGAAACGGCAACACAAATAACCTTCGAGATAAATTTCTAAGTATTAAGCACAGTAATTCGATAACATTGTGTTTAACGAAACAAGTAAACGTAACAATTTTGAAAATCATGACTACATGATATTATTTAGGGTCAACGATTAAACTTATTAACCCACTTGGCGCCGAATTTTTTTTTTTTTTTAAAAATTTTATTTTGTTTTAAAAAAGCAGATCAATAGATCAAGTGTTGGTAAAGAAATAGAAGAAAAAGAACGGGACCTTTTAAAAGGACGGTGGCGCCAAGTGGGTTAAATTGAAATTGAATTAAAAATTTAAATACTGTTACGTTTTTACCTTTTTAAAATCATTTAAAATGTGAGTTCGTTGATTGCAAACAAAATAAATATAATTTGGTGTTTAGCCTCAATTAAATTCTTTACTGATCTCACTACTTTTGTGTGCCACTATTTACAACTTGACGAATACAACAATAATTGCTTGTTCGCTATTCTTCTTTACTTACAGCAAAGATCTTTACAACGGAGATCTTCAAACCACGACTGTTCTCTTCACACACAATGCGTCTTCACACAAGACTGACTGAATTCTTACTACTCGTTGCCTGTTTTGTCTTGCCTTTCTATATGCCCACTTGTACAGTCTGATGAAGGTTCTTGAAGTCGAATGTTCGTGGTTTCGCCTTCTCGAGAGCTTGTTTGTGTATTTTGTTCATGTTGTATGTTGTTGCGTTATCGCTTACATGTCTATTCCCTTTTCTTTCATATTCATGGTTTTTGTTTTTGTAGCTTTTGTTTATCATTTTAATGTTAAACGAAATTACACCGTTTCCGTTTTCGTAACAGTACGATATAACTGTGTAGCCGAAACTTTCTTGTGAGCAATGAGAACATGGTAGGGTGCAAAATTTGGTTTTTGCGAATTACATAAATTTTGTTAAAAAAGGTATTCCAATTATGAAGGAGTTAGGTTGTTTCATGAAGAAATTAAAGACGTTTTTCGTTCCTATTTTCCTTTCCTCTGTACCAGAATCGTTGTTTTGCTCTACCCATTCTAAAAAAATTTAAATGCTACTACATTTGCCTCTAATAATAGTTAGAGTAAAAAAATCGTAGGCTAACATATGCTCCAACCCTCCAATAAAGCTTTGTAATAAATGCTTTGAAGATGTTTTCGGGTCTTTTGTGACGGAACACTGATTAACCGAACGAACCGATAAATACGAGAACTCTAAGAGAAAATAAAATTGCCTCGAAAAGCTCCTTAAAAATCTGTCGTTGATAGTCGACTTTAAACTGTTGTGAGAATCGAACGATCGACATTCACAGAGCTATCGCAATACAGTTCTTAGATATATGTATATAGATTCTCAGGTATCTAGGTAAAGGAACTGTTTTAGGGTATACGGATGAAACACCAACGAACTTCAGGATAGAAACGGAAGTTTTTAGTCCCATAATGAAATATTCCGAGCCCACAGGATCTTTCAAGTGGAAGTCTATATTTACAGAATACCTCTGTTTGCAAGGCTGTAATAATTTTCGGCAACAAGCTTGTAAACGAACTTGCGAGGCGGCAAGTATCCACTCCATTGATGGGACCAGAACCCTTCTGTGGACTGGGAGTGGATGTATGGAAAGTTATTCTGAAAGAAACGGAAGATAAAGATAGTCACAGACCAAGTGGGCAGTGAACAATTCAGAACGTTTGCTGAGAAATTATACATCAGACCAACAAGAATAATCTGAAGTTCATAACCGGTTTACAAGACACTGTACGCTTGGAGTACACCTATTTAAAAGAGAGATTTTCAAGAGACCGACAGATAGATCCAATAGCGAAGAGGATGAATCATCGGAACACAAGTTTTGAATCAGTGGGGAATTAATGTATCCCAAAAACAAACAGTAGGGTGCAGTGCGCGCTATACATCGAATTGTCATTGTTGAGACCGAGAAGTATGCTGAAATTTTTCAGGACAATAGGATTGGATGAGACATAACACACAAACACAATTGTGTTATCCATGCCAACAGACAAACAAATGAAATCGGTTGTCTTACAGAAACAGCACATTAATTCGCAGTTCAACAACTACTGGTGTGGAAGTGATCTATTTTTTGTTGATTTTTTAAATAACATAAATTGAAAGCCTTTCATATTATAAAACAACCTATTATGTGGAACTTACTAAGATACAAAAATGCATTCCAAACTAATTTATATTCCACACTCAATGACAACAAGAGGGCTTGATAAGTTTGAGTAGAGCATTTAGCCACCGATAATAAATTGCGGCATTTAACTAGAAAGGATAGAGGCAACAACATGGGACTTAAATGACAGCTTAAAATATTTTGATGAAACAAATTACGTCTGCATACGATTACAAATTCACTCAGACTTGCAATTCACATAGATACGCAATTGGTTATTGCAACCCTTCGATCAGGACTACACGCCTTATGTTGCGTGCGCTCATTTTATGTATGAGTGGCACGACTTACAGTTAAAAGTCTCAGTATTTTTACTAGAAATCAGCTGAAAGGCAGCCACCGAAGAAATATTTTTTCATATTTCGTTTTTATGTTTGACCTGGGGTTTGAACCGTGGCCTTACGTTTAATGTAAGCTAATACACTACCTACTAGACTACGGTTACTATACATGAATTGCAACTTAAGACAGATGAAATAGTGAAGGCATCAGATATTCAAAGGTAAATACAAAGGTAAACAATTCCAAAACAAATGTTATGTGATTGAATACCACTTCCCTACTAATGTTCAATAGCTTTCAAAACATCGACGATGCGAACACTTTCTGTTACAGTATTAGTATTGTGAGGAAAGAAGTGTAAGTCGAGAGAACATTTAAATCAGATTAAATGAACAATTCAATATCAGTTTGAAAATCAACAGAAGAAATCAGCAGACTCATGTGAATGTGCTACTATAAAATTTTTACGCAATTTTTTTCAGAAACCGGGAAAATTTGACCATAGGTACTCTACTACTCTATTCAAAACTCGTCAAGTTGTATTTTAAATTAAGCTAAAGGAATGCACCACATGATAATCAACATTCTTCTTAATTACTCATACATTTTCATGTTCAAAACGACTATTAAGGCCTGTAATTACAAGAACATAATATGACTCAATTGTTTACCCATAATTGTACTATAATCTTAATATACTTTAAACCACTGTGCATTGTGTTCCTCGTCAAAGTCTACATGTTTCAAAATAAAGAAGAAGAAAAGAAATCTAAGATGGCGAACAAGACCAAAATATTATAATGATATTAATTCCCTAGACGCTTGCGGTGGATGTTTATTTAGTTGGCAGTTCTTGGAAAAACATATTCCTGTAGTTGAGATTTCACCCTACAGCTGCTTTTATATGTAATCAGTGGTTTTCTTCGTTGTCGTGTGTTTCAGAATAGATAAACAGTCATGAATCTGTTAAAATCAATTCTTATACCATAACGACTAACAAATGTTGAAGTAAATTATTGAAATTTCTTTTTATTATCCTTATACGTTATTCTTTAACTAACAATATTTTCTAAACAAATAGGCTGCCGAAATCGTAGAAGGTCTTGAGATCTTATTTGTTTATTTATTACAATACAATTACAAATAATATAAGCGGAAAATAATATAATATCTCGGTGTTGTGTAACAAACCAGAGTCTGAGGTGGGAATCAAATCCACTAATAGACTATCGTATTGCCCACTAGAATACCAGGTCACTTAGATATATTTTGCTATATATTCCTTGATAAAACCAAAAATGCAATTGTTCTTGTTGTCTATAAATTCGGACTTCGCGGCTTATGTGTGTCTGTCTTATGTTTGAAGGAAATGGATAAAAAAAAACATTTCGTAAATTAATAAAGTCCTGCTTTTTGGCGGAAAAAAATTTACTCCAGGGTTTGCTTTAATATGCATTATTCGGATTTTACGTCGAGAAAATCCATCGTTAAGGCGTGGAGAAGTACACAACGAGCATCGAAAGCTATTCAAGCAGTAAACGCTCCAAAGAGACCACATAATAATTTTGAATGACCGCAAAGTAAAGTTGACCGAAATAGTTAAGTCTCTAAAGATATGGGAGAAACACATCGGATATATTATGCCTAGGATGAGTGAGTCCACTAAAACAACAACGAATTGAAAATTCAGAGCAATGTTTAAAAATGTTCCGGCATTAAAAACCCAAATTTGATGAAACATAGTTCCATCGTAGTGGTCGTCTTATTATAGTAGGCAGTGTGTTGGCTTATTAGACGTGAGGCCATGGTTCTCACCCCTAGTTTAACATCTCGAACATAACGAAATACAAAACAAATATTTTTGCGGATTTCTGGCAAAAAACCTGAGAGTAAATAAAATTACCATGAAAAGTTTCTAAAAAATCTGCCGACTATAAGCTGTAGGACCCGAACTTATAAATAAAATTAACACACACAACTTAAGTGGTGTAGGAAGTGAAGTCGTAATCATGACTGAATTGTTTTAGTGACCAATTATATTATGTATTGCTATGAAAATTAAAAATCTCGATAATGGTGTTTTGCTTTTACGTCGTTTAACATTAAAATTATAAACAAAACCTACAAATACAAAACAATGCAGTAAACAAATTATCGTACTGCTTAATATAACAACAAACATGAGCATACAAAATGGTAAACAAGTGAACAAAAATACACAAACAACACTACAAGAATAAATGTAGAGAACAATGTTAATAGAGATTTCTAGAGTGCGAAGTTATGAACATTCGCCTTCGAGAACATTCATCAGACTGTTTACTCTGCCATATAAAAGGCAAGGCAAAGCACGCGACTTAGTGAGTGAAGTTCCGCCAGTTTTGTGTGAAGAAGCGGTGTGTTTGAAGAGAGTAATCGTGGTTTGAAGATCTCCGTTACAAAGATCTGTCTAATAATTGTCTGTCTTAAGTGAGGTTATAATGTGAGAAGTTAGGTTGAAATCTTCTCTAAAAGGTTTTAATGATCAATTAAAAAGTATCTTAGAAAGGGGAAAACCATAAACAGCGTCTATTATATAATGTTAATGAATCGTTGCAGCGTAGTCCCAAGCTACCAATTAGCGATATGGTATAATTACTAGATTTACATTGATACATATAATAGATTAAGACACCAGATTAACTTTAAAATATTTCATAAAACCAGTATACGCTGTGTATGCCTTTTCCCAGTATTCAAACACCAAACTATTTATGGTGTGTAACTAGAGAACAATCTTACTCACAATGTGGGAAACTCTGACGACATTCATTGTAAGATAGAGTATCGTATAGGGTATCTTATCGTTCGTCACTTTTGTTTGTCATTTTTATGGCATTCTTAGACCTGTGATGCTCTAATTTACATAAATTCTCTTTTACACAGAACGTGTTTGGCTTTCTTTAACTTGCCCTTAGTGCCGTCATTTTATTAGCAATACATAGTATCATCAGTACGTTTACTATTTTCATTTTCAAAATGTAGTTGTAGTTTAATTTACAACCAGTCGCTTGTAAATTTTGCAGTATTTTACACGTAAATATTTAAGAACCTTAAGTGGGCAATTTGTTTTTTTACATTTTTCTACATTTTCGCTGTTGTTGTTGTTGTTTATTTTGTCTCTATTTCGTTGTTTACAATGCTTTTATTGTATGTACAAATGTCGGCTGCACGGGAGCTTTGTCCTCGTTGAAGACAAAAAGAAAAACAAAAAAATTGTTGTTTAGATTTTTAAACTTTCAAACAATATTTTTAGCAAAATAAGAGCACTGCTGTACTTTTTCATCCCTCGATTTACACGAGAAATAAAAAAATTGTTTGAAATCGAAATCGTGCAAAACAAGTATCGCGCAAAACGAGGGAAATGTGTAATTCCATTATATCTGTTGAGGGTTGCTATACCTATCTCCTCAGTATTAAGATTTTGTCGTAATGAACGAGATATTTGCGCGATGTAAAAAGATTTTCGATATACAGTTTAAAGACGATCGATAGATACTTTAACGTAAACCAGAGCCAGGCAACACTTGCTATTGGTCAATTGTTGCGAGAGCGAAAAATAAGGAAAGAGAAAAATTTATACTCTCACATTCACTACAATGCAGGCATGGAAAATTGACATTTTTAAATGGTGGTATTTTAATTAATAATATTAGTATATTAAATTAAAATTTGTGAAATTAGTTTAGACTTCTTTGATTATATGGATTTAAGAAAGCATTTTAGATTAAAATTTGTTTTTTTTTTTTTGGAAATATACATATTTAATAGAAAGATGTGAAAAACATTAAGTTTTCCATCCCTGCATTAGCAGATCTTCATGTAAAATAGCAAGAAGAATGCGACAACACAACCTCTTTCAATGAATGCTCAAACGAGACTGAGTGTGTTTTTGATCGTGAGAGTACGTTGTTGTAAATTTAGTAATGGCTGACATGCACGCGTGCATAGGAATTGCCGGGCTCTGCCGTAAACTGTCATGATCCTCAGTACATATGTATGTAAGTATTTATTTGTCAAATTACTTGATTACATTAAAGGGGTGTAGAAGCGTTAGTAAGTTGACTGAATCGTTCCGACTGAAAGCAAGAGAAGTATTTTTTAAAATCTTTATGTACGAACGACTTTGAAAATGTTTCAGGGATTATGAAAGCATGCATAAGTTGTACGAAAATAATACATTAGCGTAAAAATCTTCCTTGGTAAGTATAACTGAGAGTCGAACAACCGAGTTAGTAGAGTGCTTTATTTCTGCTTTTAACGTGTATTGGATTCGTTCGATGTTTTCGATAGATTGAAGATGATATGAAGTGGTCGTGACATCTTTCACCCCTAATAACTTGCGAAGTTTCGAGTACAAAAATGATGTGAATTGTCTTCATCTAATGTTATTCCGACAGATACACCAAACTAAGAGATTCTATCTTTTTTCAGCGCAATGGTGTATATTATAGTTGTCATTTCTTCCATCTGGTGCAGATGAGCTAAAATGGCGAATACAAGGCAAAATTTCGTGACGTACAGAATGACCGCAATAAAGCGATATTTATATATGTAAACCATCCATCCATATTCGAATAATTTAGACTTGACGATGTATTTTAATGATTCGACAGGGGGGGGGCATTTCTTATTGTAATAAGAACACTATCACCGAATAACTAGCTACACAAAATGCAATTCAGCCTCTGCTACATTTAAAGTGAAACTGCATTTAAATATTTTCTCTCGTTTTCATTATGATCAAGGAAACCAATTTCCGGTTTTCCAAAAGCGTATTTTGGAACGTTAAAGAAGAATTTATGTAATTGTTATCGTAAAAAATAAAACTATCATTTAATTTTCCTCATGCCATTAAGCCGATGCAACATATTTGCCAACCCTATAAAGTCGCCGTGGTTGAGTAGGTAGTGTGTTGGCTTATTAGACGAAAGGCCCGAGTTCGAATCCCAGGTCAGACATCACAACGAAAATATGAAAATATTTCTTCGGCGACTTCCTCTCAGCAGATTTCTGGCAAAAACTCTGAGAGTAAAAATTGCCATGAAAAGCTTCTCAAAAAATCTGTCGTTCGGAGTCGACTTTAAACTGTAGGTCCCGCCACTCATGTATAAAATTAACGCACACAACATGAGTGGTGTTGAGAAGCTAGACCGTAATCCTGACTGAAGGGTTGTAATTGCCAATTATGTATGTATAAAGGAAAAGGAATTTTAATCCCCGCATCATTTTACGAAAATGTTGACGATCTGTGTAAATTTGTAAAGGCCAAATGGTGTTATTATCGCCTTCTTTGGTATACTTTTTAGGTTTATCGCTGAAACGCCTTTTACAAGTTTATTGAAACAAAATATCAAAATCAGACGCCAGTTTTCCATATGGAAGATAAAATACTTTTGCTGAGTATAGTTGCTATGTGGGAAAATAACATTTGAATTGGTCGTTCCTAGGATATTGGGGGAAACTTGTATTGCTGAGTTAATTGATGGGTGTGGCGATGGACCATAGCTTATGATAGCACTAGGCTCTTTCAGCTTTAACCCCAAATAATTGATCTTCATTTATATCTGCCAAAAACTTTAATACCTATTGTTTATGTCTGATAGTCCAATCTTCCCATCCTTGGCGACATAAACAGGATTGTTTAATCGATGGCAAACTAGCAACAGAGGGCGCTGCCGTATATAATAAAGTTTTTTATATTTTAATGTTAGTGTTGTTTTTTGACATTAAATTTTTGTTTTGCTTTATTAATTTATCATTCTTCTTATAACATCCACAAGGATGCAACCTAATTTATTAAAAAAAAATGTTTACAATTTTGTGCAATAATTTATATATATAAATACAAATTTGTTTCTTGATAATTAAAAATTAAATTAATATTGTCAATTTATGTATTTCCTTTTGTGTAATAATTTTGTGTATAATTAAATTGTAAATTTTGTGAAAAGATAAAAAAAAAAAATACAAAGAAATACAAATTTGAAAATAAATAAAGCGGGGAAGAAAAACAAAAAAAAAAGTGAATTTACAATATTTTTTTGGAGGAAATAAAACAATATAAATTCAACAAAACGAAAATTAAAGGAAAGTGATTGTTCTTTTGTGCCTACTATCGTGTTGGAACATTTTTAATTTTGGTTCCTATTTTTTTCAGTGTTCGTAGAGTTGGAGCAACAGTTTTGGTTTGTCTTTTTGTGCTCTACCCCCCATACAGTCCACGGAGTTCAACACCTATGAATGTGTTTAGTGGTGAAAAATTGTCAATAAAAACAGCACATATTCGTTTACGGCTGAAAACAAACTTTTTTTATGGCTATTCCATCCATATAAGGTAACATCTCTACCATTAACCGCCTAAATTACTCGTTATTTGCTTTTCCGAGTTTTTATTGATGTTGTGATGTAAAATTTCTTGATTGGTTACCAAATGTTCATCATTATATGTATGCTGTTGTTCCTTTTTTGTCCAACGTTACAGGTATATGTTAGCATTTAGTTCCACAGTGGCGGCAGATACAAAATTAACGTCCACAGGTTTCATGTTTTCAAGATCAGAATCTGCGATTTTGGTTTTTTTTCTCTCACTGCTAATTACGCCAGTCAGGATTATGACCAAGCTTCTCGCATCACTTATGTTGTGTGTTAATTATATATACATGAGTCCCGGGACCTACTGTTTAAAGTTGACTCCGAACGACAGATTTTTGAGAAACTTTTAATGGCCATTAGCTTGAGCATTGGCTCTTAGAGTTTTTGCCAGAAATATGCTGAGAGGAAGTCGCCAAAGAAATATTTTTTATATCTCAGTTTGTTGAAGATATCTGACCTGCATTTTGAACCGTGGCCTCACGTCTTGTAAGTCTACACACTACCTAATACATAGACTACGGCCTCTGCTTCATACATAGAAAATTTGTTCTTTAAAATAAGATTTTAATAATTGAATATTCTTAAGCACCACAACGTACGATCGGGCAGAACAGGAATGGAATAATTTTCCGCAAAATATTTGAAGAGGCTCAAGAGGCAAATGGGTCTTAATATTGTTACGAAAATGAAAACACCGTTTAATATTAACGATAAACAAAAGCCACACAAAAAATGAATGTGTGTTTGTTTCTATGTTTGAACTTTATAGACGATTAAACGGCTGAACCGATTTTCTTGAAATTTTCACAGTATCTTCCTGTAAGTCTGGAAGGAGTTATAGCTACTTTTTATGTTGGAATTTCAAATGACTTAATATTTAATTGCATTTGAAATATATTACTCATACGCATAGTTACCCTGACAAGTATGCAAAAAAAAATCTATCATTTTTTGCCGTATTAAACTTAATGGAATGGGATATCACTCATACGTCACATATGTAATTTTTTTTAATGAATTTTACATCTATATACTTATATACAAAAATGAATGTGTGTTTATTTGTTTGTGGGTTTGTTTGTTTGAAGTAGAATAGACGGCTAAACGGCTGCACCGATTTCCTTCAAATTTTAACAGTACCTTCCTGTATGTCTGGAAGAAACTATAGGCTACTTTTTATTATTTTATTATAAAATTTCAAGTAGGCGAGGTGCCACGCCCACATATCTAATAAGTTTTTAAGGTCGCATAGCTCATAAACTGCAAGAGGTAGAGTCCCCAAATTTTGTATGGACGACTTTGACGTATATATAAACAAAATGGGCGGATTGGCTATAGTGGACGTGTCATCTCCAATATAAAAAATATTAAATTATTAGTCGAGTCGACTTTAGTATCAATATGAATATTGTGGACAAAAATGGGCTGACTAGGAAAAGGGTACTTCCCATATGAATTAAATTTAAAACATCTTATATCTCGGAAATCATCTATATATATAAAATAAATGTGTGTCTGTTTGTATTTTTGATGTTTATAGACGACTAAACGGCTGAACCGATTTTCTTAAAATTTTCACAGTATCTTCCTGTATGTCTGGAAGGAGTTATAGGTTATTTATATGTTGCTATATAGTTATTTTTATGTTGATATTTCAAATGAGCGAGGTGCCACTCCCACATATACTACATTACCTACTATTGTAAGATAATAACAAAATTGATATATTGGAAAAACTATATCAGCAAGATATGTACCTCAAATTTTGTACAAGTAACTACAGTTAACGCCGTGGTCTAGTAGGTAGTGTGTTGGCTTATTAGATGAAAGGCCCGAGTTCGAATCCCAGGTCAGACATCTAAACGAAAATATGAAAATATTTCTTCGGCGACTTCCTCTCAGCAGATTTCTGTCAAAAACTCTGAGAGTAAAAATTGCCATGAAAAGCTTCTCAAAAAATATGTCGTTCGGAGTCGACTTTAAACTGTAGGTCCCGCCACTCATGTATAAAATTAACGCACACAACATGAGTGGTGTTCAGGAGCTAGGCCGTAATCCTGACTGAAGGGTTGTAATGGCCAATTATGTATGTATGTAACTACAGTTTTAATATAAATATTTTGGACAAAAATGGGCGAACTACCAATAGTGGGTGTGGCCCCTCCATATAAAGTAAATACGAAAATCTGTATATCTGAAAAACTGTAACAGCTAGAGTCCCCAATTTTTATACATGTAACTTTAGTTTAAATATAAATATTCTGGACAAAAATAGGCGATCTAGCAAAAGTGGGCGTGACTCCTCCCATATAAAGTAAATTATAAAATCTGCATATCTAGAACACCAGAACAGTTAAACTACTTTTTTGACAAAAATGGGCGACCTATCATTAGGGGGTATGGCACCTTCGAATTAAAGTAAATACTAAAATCTGCATAACTGGTAAACTTTAACAGCTGGAGTCCCCAAATTTTGTACAAGTAACTTTTGTTTAAATATGAATATTTTGGACAAAAATAGCAAAAGCGGGCGTGGCACCTCCCATAAGAAGTAAATACTAAAATCTGCATATCTAGAACACCGGAACAGTTAGACTGCTCAAATTTTGTGCGAATTCTAAAGGTTCAATATTAATATTTTTGTTAAAAATGGGCGATAAAGCATTAGGGGAGTGGTAAAATCAATATGAACTAATTATTAAAATCTGTATATCTAGACAACTATAACAGCTAGAGTCCCCAATTTTGTATTCCGGCTATGGTAAGCTGGTGCCTCTCACGTGAAGTAATTACAAAAATTTGTATATTCTTATTAATTAATAATATTAGATTAGTGAGTGTGGAAATTATTATATCTTGAAATATGCAATACTAAGGTATGTGACCCTTAAATGGTTGAGTTTGAAATTTTCAACTCATATACATAGTAAGTACTAAAATAAATTTAAATATTTATCTTGAAAAACATATACATATGTAATAGTTATGTTATTGTTTACTTCTAAAGATGGGTAACTAATAAAAATATTATTTATTTGTTGCATGTCTTGAAAAATACATTTGGTAAATTTTATAATCAGCATTTTATTGTGCGATGAATGGGCATGTTCCTACTGGCGAACATGCGACGTAAAGCTGTCCATGTGAGAAACATGGATTTTCTAGATTAAGTCCACAAACTTGCAAGGAATGATCTTGAGCTTTATTAATCGTCATTGCAAATGCTAGGCGAATATGAAATTGCAGGCGCTTGAAATCGAATGACATCTCCGATGTGGTCATAGGAATACGTGGCAGCAACACATCAGTTCCCTTAAACTTTCCAGTTATAATGGTCGCCTCGATGAGATTGTTCATAATTTTTTTTTTACTGTTTGTCGAGTGCCATTACAGAGACGTGGAGGATCAATATTTCTAAGTAAAATAATGGGAACACCGTTTTTAACTATAAGTCATGTGGTGGAAAGCCTGGTAAATCTAACGAATTTAAAAATTCGACTGGATAATTGACGACATCCTCAATATTTGAAACTGTGTCGATCGATTTATAAGTTCTTAGATTCCCATCGATCCTGTTGAGAATTGCTGTTGATGGAATTAACGTCAATATTTTTGGATGCCAGTAACGCACGTTCACATAACCATTGCATATTTTTAAAATTTTGCACGATATTGGGAAATACACAATTTATTAATTCTTCTTTGGATTGTGTCATTCTGCAAAAGTCTGATGGAAATTTTATATACTTTGTTATAGGATCCATTGGAATTCTTCCATTACCTAAATCAAGCAATTGTTTGGAAAAAGTTGATGCTGAAGCATCACGTTGCAACTGAAAACGCATATTAGTAGTTAATTTTAGAGTGTGAACATGTCGCCAAAGATATGACGATTTTAGATATGCATTTAGCTCATCAGCTGGCGTTGATCCAGGTATAACAGGAAGTGTTTGACGAAAATCATCAGCTAATAAAACTAATGCACCTCCAAATATGTTATTATTGCTCCTAAAATCCCGTAAAGTACGATCAAGGGCTTCCAAAGATTTCTTATGCGCCATGGTGCACTCATCCCACACTATGATTTCACATTGTTGCAATACTTTTCCCATTGAAGAATTTTTCTTTATGTTACACGTGTAATCTTCGGAAAATTGAGGCGTCAAGGGTAATTTTAGTGCAGAATGCGCTGTTCTACCACCATCTTAGAGTGTGGCAGCAATGCCGGATGACGCAATAGCTAATGCAATATTTTTTAGCGATCGAACTTTTGCCAATATCAATGAAATTAAAAACGTTATTCCGGTTCCTCCAGGTGCGTCAATGAAATACAGACCTCCATGTTTGTTTGTTATTGCTGCTAGTATACTGTTGTATACCATTCTCTGCTCTTGTTGTAAATTTGGTAAATTTTTTTCCAGTAAAATTTCCAGATTTTGATGATTATATTCACTCCCTCGTCGTAGATCTTGATCTTGTGCATCAGTTCCTGACCGAATAGGAGCAATCATTCCAACTTCAATGAGTGTCACATTCCTTATCGCCAAGCATTTGTCTTCAAGTAGAATTAATGCCTCATTATACATACTTTCACTTAGTTTAAGCATTACATTGTTGGTGGTAACTCTTTCCCGGTGTAATATGTCCTCAGCCATATATGTTTTAAATTTATTCCAAAGATCTTTTGGATTAGATGGTGAGCACGATACCAATATTATCTCAAATAATGCCCTTATTTTCCATGGATGGTTGATTACTGCTGCATCTTTAAGCGTTGTTTCCCAATGACAATCGTGCTCCAATAATTGTAGTTTCTGACAGGCCACTCGATATGTTGCACATACTACGCCATCAACACTACGTAATGGCTCAAAAGATGTTGGTCCTCGAACATTAATCAGAAGCATTCTCAAATAAAAACATTCAGCATTTTGAGGATGGACGGTATAAACCCTACCTAATGCATCTGTTGAATATAAATTTGGCCAACCATCAACAGGTTTCCCCTGCTTTCGACGTTGGAATTTCTTTGTTGATGCATTCCACGTATAATACGTTGGAATTTCTGAATAAAACAAAGTTTTAGCAAACATATCATTTCTACAAAGAAATGCTGCTGCTCTCTCTCGAGCATTTCTTTCTGTAAAGTAAACCCGTTGTCCATTTTCCAGAAGCACTGATAAATGAACAACAGTTGGATGGCGCTCATGAATTGGAAATCCCAAAATTCGCCATACTGCTTCATTGCTGCTAATGTCCTGGCCATTTGATACTGCGGAATTTCATCATTTGGATTTTGTAATGAAAATACAGCCATATCAGACCCTTTAGTAACATATTTGCAGATGTATTTGATCGACATAACTGAATGACAATACTCAACATTAATATGCGCTTTAAATGTTTTTGAAAGCAATGGAGAGTAAGGTACTATCCAGCGGTTATCAACATCAGCATCATTCAATTTTCAATTTTCGCGTACATATCCAAAATGTGCTGATGAAATAATTCTCTGCAATTAAGAATGTGATTAACCGAATTCTGTCGTATCATTATACGATACGCGTAGAAATCCATTGCACTCACTTTTTTTCTTGTTGGTTCATCTGAAAGTAAAAAAGATAAAAATAGATTAGTTTATGTTTAGCAAACGTACAATATATAAAGATTTTAAAAAATTTGCACTTACTTGTTGCTGGATTAATTTGCCGTAATTCAAAGTGATATCCATCTTCGCCATATGGAAAAATAATTGGATACTGAAGAGCATCATATGAACGATGAGTTTCAGCTATCCTATTTAATCCATTGTCACGGCGACGAATGATTATATCTCGTGATGCAACTGGATCGCCCACCATCAAAATTACTACGTCATCCATTGTTGGGGCATTGTATCGTCCTTGGTGTTGTCCAGCTGGAGTTCTATCAGCATGAATTGCGATTATGTGGTCATCTGAACTTAATCGTGGGTCATCTTTGGCTTGCTTAAAGATCCTTACCAATTCGTTGATTTCATGAAACATCACTTGTAAATCGGCAACAATCCATTGTTTTGTGTCAGGGTTATAATGCAGGCGGTGGTGCACTTGGTCATTGTTATCCGCTTCTCCAATGAAATTAATTTGTAAGAACTTAGGATCTTCATTTGGAATTGGTAACAATGATCCCATTTAATGGTAAATTTGGCCTTTTGTCACGAAACGTTGGCATAAAGTTGTCTCGAAATACTTTGGTATCATCAAAAGATATCATTTGGAAGCACGAATTATATTTTCTTATATTATTAAGAAAATCTTGTGAATCCACATTAGTTCCTAAATGAAAAAAAATATTTTTTATTAATATTTTGTTAAATTAAAAAAAAATAAATATTTCGAAAAACTTACCTGAAATCAGCGATTGTAATGGTTCTGGAGGTGGAAGTAATTCAGATAGAATGATTTTACCATTAGAGCAACACATGCCAGGTGTTCCATTTTTGTACCTGAGTGCATTGCAATATTGGCAAACTTCATTCATGTCACCAATTGCCACTAATTCGTCTGCGGTATAATCTATATCAGATCTGTAGTTAAATGCAATACCTGAGTATCCATGAAAAACATAACGGCGATTCACCACCATTCGATTACGATTTTGTTCTCGACGCAAATCATATTGCTCTATCCTCTCTGCTGCTCTTCTTGTTGATGTTCGAATCCGCTGACTTTCTACTCGTGATTCATGTTGGACTTCTGTTTCATTAGTTCGTGATGTTATGGTACGATTTCGCTGCCTTTGTAGCCGACCTTCATGTTCCAACGGTGTCTCGGTAGCTCGTGCGATTGTCGCATGTTGTCGAAGACCTTCAAGACGTCTTTCACGCTCTAAAGGCGTTTCTGTGACTCGTGACGTTTCGGTACGATTTCGCTGGCTTTGTAGCCGACCTTCATGCTCCAACGGTGTCTCAGGAGCTCGTGCGGTTGTCGCATGTTGTCGAAGACCTTCAAAACGTCGTTCGTGTTCTGACGGCGTTTCAGAAGCTCGTGCTAAAGAGATAAGATTTCGTTGACTTTCAAGGCGCTCTTGGCTTTCTGAAAGCGTTTCAGTAGCTCGTAGGCCTTCAAGGCGTTCTTCACGTTGTGATGGCGTTTCGGCGGCTCTAGAGGTTGAGACTCGACTCCTTTCAGTCCTTAGGCGACTTTCACGCTCTTCCGAACTTTCATTTGCTCTCTGGGATTGCAAATGCAATGCATTTTTAGTGCTGCTGGAAAGCGATGCTTTTTTGGGGGCATTTTTATAAATTGTTGGAAAATAAATGTCACTCAACGTTTAACTCGTTTAGAATCAAAGATTCAACTGAATTCCAAAACCGAATGCGTGTTATATTTATTCCTTTATATTTTACCTAATATGAAATCGGTTCAGGTCAAAAAACTTTTTAAAAAACTGAGGCTAATTAAATTTGACAAATAATTATGTTTGTGACGGTCACAGGTAATTTTTTTTTTTGATGAGTTTTGCAACATCTTATTTTATTTGAAAAAAATATTGAGAGTTTACATTTTATTACTTAGTTAATCGAAAGTAATGAATGAAAATTTTACTGCCTATTGTTACATGCCCATTCATCGCCCAATAAAATGCTGATTATAAACTTACCTGATCTATTTTTCAAGATATGCAACAAATAAATAATATTTTTATTAATTACCCATTGTTAGAAGTAAACAATAACATAACTATTACATATGTATGTACATATATGTTTTTCAAATAAATATTTAAATAGTATCAAGTTCAGTACTTACTATGTATATGAGTTGAAAATTTCAAGCTCAACAATTTAAGGGTCATATGTTTGAGCAGCTCAAACATTCTAGAATTCAAATGTATGTTGATGAGATTCAACTCTACATTGATAGCTCTATAGCTTCCATCAACACTGGAGTTAAAGATCTTAACACGGACCTTAATAATATTTCTCTTTGGGCGACTGCAAATGGTTTAAGGATTAACTCTAAAAAGTCAAAATGTATTGTAATTTGCAAAAAATCCGCAAAGATTGAATCTAGTAATGATGTTGCCTTTTTTGGTTATTTCTGAAAAAAAAAAATAAATAAAACAAAAGTCTACGAATTTAATTTTAATTATATTTTTTCTTATTTGGTGATTTTTTTCACAAATGTTGGTTACAAAATTTTTTTTCCTTCCCTTCTATCTTTCCTTTCGCGTCGTAAAATATTTTTGAAAAATCTTCCAAACTATGCCAAAATGCACATTCTATATACATAATTTATTTTCTTTGCTTGTATACATCAAGAATTATAGATAGCATACTTTAGGGGTAACTATGCGTATGAGTAATATATTTCAAATGCAATTAAATATTAAGTATGTAGTATATAGTATATGTGGGCAAGGCTCCTCGCTCATTTAGAATATCAACATAAAAAGCCTATAACTCCTTCCAGACATACAGGAAGATACTGTGAAAATTTCAAGAAAATCGGTTCAGCCGTTTAATCGTCTATAAACTTCAAACATACAAACAAACACACATTCATTTTTATATATAAGATTTAAATGAAATATATTGTCATCAAATGAAATTAGAATAAATCTTTAAGAAAAATTGCATAATTTAATTAGTAAATAAATACATTTTTTAAATATTATATATTTAATTTTGATGGTGGGGTAGCGAAGCACACCGGGTATTAGCTAGTTTAAAATAAAAAAAAATAAAAAAAAAATTTATTGGATCACGTTCTTGTCAGCAGTTGAGTTTTTATATTTTTAAGGAAATTTTAATTTTCAAAACTTATTAAAAAGGATTAACAAGTTGTTTGCAATGTTCTCTCTTTCCCTAAAGTGCAAAAGCAAAATGTTTTAATTGCAAACCAAAAGTTAATTATGGAATCCAACTTTATCTGCAGTGTTTTCTAAAGATTTCTATTAAATTTCTAAATTAAGAGATTTTGTTAACGTATTTTCTGTTTATGTATGTTTATTGTTTTAGATAAATGTGAATATATTTCATAAAAAAATTAAAAACTCACATTACGCCACAGATTGATAGCTGTATGTATGCCGAGAGGACTACAGAGACGACTAGAATGTAGGACGGGACTTGGCCTCTATATGAAACAACCATAAATTAAACTTTCACTCCGGCTCCAGGACCATAATCCAAGTTTTCAAGCGGGAATGTATGCTCTAGTGTGATAATCATTTGAAAGTCTTTACGTATAGGAATTTAACGGAACTTTACGGATAGTAAAATTACAATTAGGGCATGAACATATGGGAATACAGTATCAAAGACCATGCCGGAGTGTAGAAAGGCAAGTGACGATTACCCCAGGCATGGAGTGATACGCATTATATGGGTACCTAGTTATAGAGGAGAGATTGGAAATGAAGTAGCGAATATTCTGTTTAATGGAGCCAGAGTATTATATGCCATAAGTTTGTATAATCCAATGCTTTTCAGTGCATTAAATAATAAGCTGAGAAAGTGGGCGGAATCATATCGACGATAATGGATATATACTGGAATAATGACACATTAGGAAGAATTACAAATACCAAGAGTATTTTAGAATTAAATAAGCGCGACCTGAGCACGCTAATGAGCTTTCTTACTGGACACTCCGCCTTATATGTTCACCAGAACCGTATTGGCATGGTGGAAAATAATGAATGCAGGGCGTGACATCGAAACGTGAAGCACTTTTTTGTTATTGCACAGCCTTAGTAAGATTGAGATCTCAATATTTCCGGGATGACAGTAAACCAGGTATAACTCATCTCATAGAAATAGACTGGAAGAAGTTAAGGAAGCTTTTACAAGTTATAAAAGTCGTTCGAACTTTAAACCAAAATTTTGTTCGAAGGTAATAACAAGAACAATTGTTGAAAAGTGTTGCGCCTCCCATCCGTTTATAAAATTGAGGGGCAAAGATGTTGCATTTTTAGGGCAACACTATTAGAAAAGACCAAAATATACGATAACAAAATAAATTTTTTTTATCAGAACAAAAAAACGAAGGTCAAACCCGTCATTAGATGTTGCATAAATTTAAGTTTTTATAGTTTTTTTAAAGAACATTGACTGTTCCAGCAACGCACAGCAAAACGTTCGCGACCTTCAAACGTGGCTTAGTCACCATACATGTCGCATCAATGTATTTCTACCACCACAATTTTCTTTTCCAAACATTAAATAAGAATTCTTAATTGGGTTTCGTCTGTTTTAGTTTTGATAAAAAAAAATTAATTTCAATTAATTAAAAAATTTAATTTCAATTAATTTTTTTTTTTTTGAAAACTTCAGTCGTGAATGTTTTTCGTGACGGAATTAAGCAATTTTGTATAATTTTCTACCTGCCTGAAAATTGTTTGTTAGCCTTGTATAAAACAGAAGACATGTTAAACAAAAGAAGAAGAAAAGACTTAAAACCACAATTTATCTATGAAATTACCCGTATAAGATACAACATCAGTTTATGTAAGTAAAATGCTTATTTCGGTTTACTACACAACCCTCTAAACATTCTATTGAAAGACAGTTCGTTGTGAGCAGAAAAGTTGTAATTGAAAAAGTTTTAGATTTTTTTTTTTTTTTCAAAAGGAGTAGAGCCCTCTCTCGTACGACAAAACTTACCCTCCTCGTGCTTCTTTGTGGCGCAGAAGCATTGGCGCTAGTAAGCGCCGTTGTTGAATCCTCGAGAATATTCCTACGAAAGGTCTTCGGTCCATTGCGAGTTGGCGACCCGATCTAATAATGAGCTGTATGAACTATTCGGCGAAATGGACGATAATCTAAAGCATTAACATGCGGCGGCTATGCTGACTGGGCCATGGCATTCGGATGGAAAACACATCCCAGCGAGACGTGTATTTGATGCGGAGATTTTTTGAAATCGACGAAGAGGACGACCTCGTTTATGTTGGAAGTACCAAATTGTACCGATTTGTGTGACCCACTGGCGACAGCGCTCAAGACGTAGAGGTGCCTGGAAGGATGAGCTAAAGCAAGCCGAAATTCAATAATCGAATTGTTAATGGCCAATTAAGTAAATACGTAAGAATGCCGATAGAAGCTTTGTGTGGAATAGGGAAAATGTTGAAGTGAAAGAACTTAAAAGCCACTGTGGAATATAGAGATGGATGATGTCAGATGCTACGTCCAAAGCCTCTATCTTAAGTTTTACACTTGTCGAAGTAGTAATTCACAAATATAGTCAGGATTACGAAGTGCTCCTCACATCACATATGCTGTGTGTGTTAATTTTATACATAATTGGCGGGATCTACATACAGTTTAAAGTCGATTCCGAACGAAAGATTTTTGAGAAACTTTTTCATGGCAATTTCATGTACTCTCAGATTTTTTGCCAAAAATTTGCTAAAAGGCAGTCGCCGGAGAAATATTTTTCGTTTTGTTGGAGATGTCGGACCTGGGGTTCGAACCGCGCCACACATCTAATAAGCCAAAACATTACCTAGTAGAAAACTTAAAAAACGAACAAAGAGTTTAATTTTATAGTTATAGGGTATCTAGAGATCGAGATTCTCTAATATTGGGTTATTTGTTTTTATTTATTGTAAATGCTTTAAGTTGTAAATGCCCAAAAAAATTTCCATATGAACATTTTTATAAGAGTCAACAAATGATTGCATATATAAAGTACAATGAAAGATAAAAGTTCTACTACTTTGATATATTTTGTCGTAATACAACGGGACCTTATCGTAACCAAGTTAGTTAAGATTTTTATGGCGGCTGCCAAATTTGATTTTTTCAAATTGTAAAACTAAAGTAATTCTGAGGAATTTTTTGTTATTTACTTTTATAGTTCACTGTTCACAAGCGTCATTAGCTTTTACTCAAAGAGTTGGAATAAACTTTCTAAAATTCTCAATGTAACTACCCCCAATTGTGCTGTAAACGATGGTATTTAAATGTATAAGAGTGTGGCTTTGATTACTCAAATGAGTACAACGATTTTTTACTCGTACATGAGTAATATTGTTCTCAGTTTTTGTCGATATTCTGTTGTGAAAGATGTTTCGTCAATGATGCGGCACGGACAGCATAGATTGAAAAAAACAGTTATTTTGTGTGTATTTTTTCATATTTTTTATTCTTTTTTTTTTTTTTTGTATTTATTCAGTAACATTTTTTTCCTCTATTTTGTTTTTCTCCTTTTCATAAAACTTTACTCTGTTTTCTATATATAGAAATATATCTGTTGAAAAAGTTGTTGTTTTCAATAGTTTTTATTTTTAGTGTGACTAGGTTTTTATATTTGCGGAAACACAAATGCTTTGTTAGAATTGTATCTGTTCTAGAGTTCCCTTGCTTTTATAAAAAGCAAAAGTAGTAAACGATAGTGAAGGGATGTTTTTCATCGTTTAATGTTGCCACATACACAGAATATGATAAAGTTGTGATGTTTCCTTTTGCTTGATTTTATGTTTATTTTTTCTCTTCAAACTCGTTTCGAACATTTACGGACTTAAACAAGAGGGTTTATTTTGTGTCCTCTTCCCTTCAATTTGGTTTTAATACATAGCGACTCTATTGGAAAAAATTTAACGACATTTGTTTACTTGTTGTGTTATTTTTCAAACTAAAATTAAAAGTAAACACAAATAAGGGAAAGTGGATAACAATATCTTTATAAATATTTAACTCTAATTTTGCTATGCTTTTGTCATTTTAAATATTGAAAATTTTCAAATTCGTGTTATTCAAATACAAATTTGTAGTATTTGAACTAAAGATACGTTTTAAAAAAATTTTTCAAGAAACAAAAAAAATCTGATGATCATATACCCCGAAATACTGTCGAAGAGGATAAAAATGGCTTTCGCTAACTGCTGTGGACCAAACGGTCAGGAAGTCAAATACCGAGACATTACCCTCAATATAAAATTTTTATGGCAGCAGTATATAGTTCAGATAGTCATTATATAATCTTCGGCTTCAAGAGATATTGCCTAAAAGGAAGAATTGACCATCGGTTAGACGCTCGCTCTTGTGACTTCTGCATTGTACCAGAAAACATATCCTTGATCCTCTAACGAAATTGTCAAGGAATTGACCCAAGCGAATATCGCACGTGATTGATTCCGCCGCCTAACTTATCCATACCCAACTTTTTCGAATCACTGGATGTCATTAGAAAAGGTGGACAATTGTTGACTTTACGAAGATATATCACACATGAATTCCTTTATGCAATTGTGTTTACTCTTTGCGATGGATTTGTATTTAAAAAAAAAAAAAAAAAAAAAAAATGTGAAAAAAATTTCACATTTTATTGCTTTTGACAGTCTATCCATCTAACCGTTGACATTAAGTATGTCTTAAGCTCATTTGATTGCCTTCAGGATTTCAGATTACATATAAAATACTGTTCGACCAATTTCCAACTCGTTTTTCTTGTAATTTTGGTTTTTGTTTTGATTCTATTCATAAACATTCAAATGAAATGATAATGAATGATGCATCCAGATAGTACACTCATCCCATCAAACTAAAATTTATTCTGGAAATTGGAAACAAAAGAATCTTCATTGTTTTTAACATCAAACTAAACATCCATAATTTTATTATAAATTAAAACATTCTCCTTTAAGGCTGTATGTTAGAAATAAATCGTTAGAATTAACGAACAAAGAAGAACTTGTACGCAATGGAATGTTTTCTGGGAAGTGTAAAAAAAAAACATTTAATTTTACAGTATTTTGTATGATGATATTTAACTTCTCATACAGCCAGAAGTCCTTTGGCCATTGAATATTCAAGATTTCTACTTGTTTCTGAAGATGTAGCTCTATATATGTCAATTAAAGTGCTATTCAATGTTTGATTAACATTAAGGTTGTATTTTCATAATTTTCATATTGTTACGAAAATGGAAACGGTGTAACATCGTTAAACGAATTTGTTACAAGTAAACCAACAACATCGGTATGAAAGAAAACATCAGAGGATAGACAAGTAAGCGAGAACGCAAAAACAAGCAATGTGAACAAAATACACAAACAACAATAAAGTCGTGATAGAGTTCTCGAGAAGACGAAATCCCGAACATTCGACTTCAAGAACCTTCATCAGGCTGATTACGTGGGCATATAAAAAGGCAAGAAAAAGCAGGCAACGAGTAGTAAGAATTCAGTCAGTCTTTTGTGAAGACGAGTTGCGTGTGAAGGTAAAAGTCATGGTTT
Organism: Sarcophaga rosellei; assembly: GCA_930367235.1. Taxonomy (NCBI): domain Eukaryota; kingdom Metazoa; phylum Arthropoda; class Insecta; order Diptera; family Sarcophagidae; genus Sarcophaga; species Sarcophaga rosellei. The sequence goes on from OV884020.1 coordinate 39,824,682, forward strand.
GAAGATCGCCGTTGTAAAGATCTATCGAACAGAAGTGTAAAGAAGAATAACGAACAAGCAAATTGTTGTTGGATACATCAAGTTGTAAATAGTGGCACATAAAAGTAGCGAGAACAATAAAGAGTTTTGTTTACAATCAACGAACTCATATTTAAAACGTTTTTAAAAAGGTAAAAAACTTAAAAGTATGTAGATTAATAAATTGTGATGGTACAATCATTTTATGCTGACTGCTGTTAACAAACTGATCTTTAGATCATAAATTAATAACAAAGACATTCAAAATGTTCAGATTAGATTACTAGCGGCTACGGCAATGTCTGTATAAAGACGGTAGACTAACAAGGATTTCCCCTTTATTTGCCAACTCATTTTTTGTTCAACATATTTCTCATTAGCTCTTACCAAAGTATTGTTATCTTGTTTTAAAAGTTGTTCGTTATTGTTATTCTCTCCTACTAACATTATTCCTTCAACATGGTTTTGTTTGCTTATTTGCGTTTCAGTTATTATTTGCTTTCCTAATAATTACTGTTGCAATGTCATTTCGTTTTATGTACCATAATGGTGTATCCTTTTACTACAACACTTAATGTTTTCTATGGTTTATTATTTTGTTTTTATTTATTTTTCTTTTTTTCTCCTTCTTAAAATGTCTGGAAAGTTTTTTTCATCTACGCCAGACAATCCTTGTGAGCATTTGTATATTTCTTATTAAAAACCTTTTAACTTGTTGGTTACTTGTTTAAATATATTTAAAAAAACAATTATTTATTTGTACTTGTTTTATTTATTTGAAAACCCCTGCTGTGGGCTTTCCTTATCTCTCTGCAATAATGACAATTCTTTTATAACGACCCCTCTGTTTAAATATTACTTTTTTTTCCTGTTTAGTAGGTATTGCGAATAGAATTATTTAATCATTTCTAATGTTAAAGAAAATTTATTAAAAGAAATATGTATTGTGGATTTAAATTAAAAAACATATGCCCCAAATTGTATTAACGTTTGCTATCAATAGCGGGGTGTATTCGAACATTCTTTATACATAAAAGGTCACTTGAAGTTGACAATTGATGGTAATATGGTTTTAAAATTCATTTTTTAAACATCTAGTGAATCATACTGAATATACCAAATAATATAATAATAAATTTGTCTCTCATATCTCATGTCATATGGTTGTGAAAGTATTAAGAGACATATCTTACCCAACTTTCAGAAAATTTTCCTAAACATGGTTAAAATATAACAAGTCCTTAAAGAATCCTGGTCACCATGTATAATTTGATTTTAATATAACATCTATACCAGGGATCAGCAATGAATCGTTTTTTCGTTCTCATAAATGAAATTTAGAGTATGAGTGGATCAACATCAAACTCATACCATTCGAAATATGTTTGATTCATTAACCTACTCCTTCAGATTCATAACTTAAGAAAAATATTTACGTTACGTTTTTACCTTTCTAAAAACGTTTAAATTATGAGTTCGCTGATTACAAACAAACTGAAAATAAATTTGTGTTTAGTTTCAGTTAAACTCTTTATTGTTCGCACAACTTTAATGTATCCAACAATAATTTGATTGTTCGTTATTCTTCTCTGCTAACACACTTTATGTAAGCAACAACACTTGTACGTTATATCTGTATAGCGGAGATCTTCAAATCACGACTGTTCTCTTCACACGCAACGCGTCTTCACACAAGACTGACTGAATTATTACTGCTCTTTGCCTGCTTTGTTTTGCCTTTTTATATGCTTGCCCTTTTAACGGGTGCTTTTTTTAGCTATTATCATTATGGCAACACTGGTTTAAACAGCTCACGCACGTTTCGTGTTTTGTTTCACTGTCGAACATCTTCAGTTTGGTCTATAATTTAACCATGAATCGTCTTACAAACGAACAACGCTTGCAAATCATTGAATTTTATTATCAAAATACGTGCTCTGTTAAGAAAGTTCATCGCGCGCTTCTTTCATTTTATGGTCAGTTTAATCGACCCACTGAAGCGGCTATTCGGGCAATTGTGACTAAATTTCGCACCAAATTTACATTGGTGGACATTGGACCACCAACACGCTTACGTAGAGTGCGAACTGAAGAAAATATCGCAGCTGTATCGGCCAGTGTTAATGATGACCATCAATAATTGATTCGCCGCCATTCGCAGCAATTGGGCCTCTGTTACTCAACAACGTGGACAATTTTGCGGAAGGATTTAGGCGTGAAGCCTTTGAAAATACAGCTGGTGCAAGAATTGAAGCCGAACGACCTACCGCAACGCAGAATTTTTGTTGAATTTGGCTCTTGGAAAGTTGGCCGAAGATCCACTTCTTTATCGAAAAATTGTGTTCAGCGACGAAGCTCATTTTTGGCTCAATGGATACGTAAATAAGCAGAATTGTCGATTTTGGAGTGAAGATCAACCAGAAGCATTGCAGAAGCTACCAATGCATCCACAAAAAGCCACAGGTTGGTGCGGTTTATGGGCTGGTGGCATCATTGGACCGTACTTCTTCAGAAATGCTGCGAATCGTAACGTAACTGTGAATGGTGAGCGCTACCGTGAGATCATATCCAACTTTTTTTTGCCCAAAATGCAAGAGCTTGACTTGCATGACATGTTGTTTCAACAAGACGGTGCCACATGCCACACAGCACGCGTAATAATGGACTTATTAAGAGGCGAGTTCGGTGAACATTTTATTTAACGTTCGTGCCATTTAACGTCTTTGGACTATTTTTTGTAGGACTATGTTAAAGCTCATGTCGATACAGAGAAGCCCGCATCAATTGACGCATTGGAAGACAACATTGAAGCATTTATTCGCGAGATACCGGCCGAAATGTTGGAAACAGTATGCCAAAATTAGACTAAGAGGATAGATTATTTGAGGCGCAGTCGCGGTCGTCATTTGCATGAAATAATCTTCAAACATTAAATTATATGGACCGTACTATCGATTCAAATAAAGATTTCATGAATTTTTCTGAATTTTATATGTTTTTTGTTTTTTAAATTTTCCTATAGCTCTTAAAAAATCACCCGATATATGCTTTATATGGGTTCTTGAAGAAGAACGTTCGGGGTTTAGCTTTCTCAAGAACTCTATTGCGACTTCATTGTTGTTTGTGTATTACGTTCACATTGCTTGTTGTTGCGTTCGCTTACTTGTGTATCCCCTTTTCTTTCATACTAATGTTGTTGGTTTACTTGAAACAAGTTCGTTGCATTTGTTTGTGTAGCTTTTTTTTCGTTTTCGTAACAATACTTATAAATGAATCGAGTGACTCGAATCATTCATCAAAATTTACACTCTTAATTGTTGTTGCATTTACAAAAAAAGAAAATAGATACATAAGCAAAAAAGATAGAGCAGCACGCAAGGCAACCACACAATCTTTAATTGAGTATTTTTTTTTTGTGATTCTTCTAAATGTTGAATCATGGTATGAGTAGTATGAGTATGATATTAAAATGCGTACGAATGCGTGTAAGTATCAGAAATTATGAGTATGATTCGAATCTACTCATCTTTTTGAATACTCATTGCTGATCTCTGATTTAAACCTTCCTAACTTTCCTTTGCAAAATACGCCAGTTTTTGTGCTATGAGTTGTTTTGTGCATTCTGCTGTCATTCTCTTAAAGTTCTTAATTTTTTAATTTTATTTTACTAAGAAAATTTTCCCAACATCTTATATATCGCGTTAACATATAACGCCTTAACGTTTCATATAGATTTGATTCAGTTTTTTTTAACATAAAAAGGATGCTAAAGCCAGTAAAGTTTGAAAATTATGTTTTCCTTTTACTATTCAATAATGAAATCTCTGAGATTGTTCTCCTAAAACACCTGATGTAAAACAATTTAAATACAAGCAAAATGAAAGGAAGGAGGAGTTTAGGAAGAAATTGAAATTATAATAAATCATATTCACTTGGTATACAAGAATTTCGTTTAAAATATGACAATTTTTAAGTAATACATTTAAAAAGGTATATTTAAATTAGAAGCAACAAAGGATGTTTTTTTTATGTCTTGGCAGGTGAAAAGTTAATGAATTAAACATCACCTTTCTCTTTGCTTTAAACCATGTTTATTTTTTAAGCCATTTCTTGAGATAACTTTTTCTGGTAATAAATCATTATCTAACATATCGACGCCTCCATTCTATAACGTTCTAAGTACACTTAGAATTCTAAGTACACTTAGAATTTTTAAATTCTACGTTCTCTAACTGAAATACTGTCAAAATTTGGTTAAGATGCGCCAATCCGTTCCGAAGTTATAGGGAAAAATCTACTTAGAATACACATATAGTTGTATGGCGCGTGAAAACTTTAAGAGCACATAACTCAAAACACACTTTTTCGACTTAGAATATTATAGAACGAAGGGCCTCGATATAAGAAGGCACGTTTTTGCCATGTTTAATTAAGCAGTGTTATCGACATTGCTCCGGCGCTGCCATATTTTTGAAAAAGTAAACTTTATTTTATCTGTAAGTTGTAATAACTTTAAAGTTCACTTTAGCTAAAGTTACCTTTAACTAACCCCAACTTTAACTGGTTTTGAAAACAAAAAAGCACAGAAATTTTTTCAGTCGCCGCAGTCTAGTAGGTAGTGTGTTAGCTTATTACACGTTAGGCCTCTGTTCAAAGCCCAGGTCAGACATCTTCGGCGACTTCCTCTCAGCAGATTTCTGGCAAAAACTCTGGGAGTAAATAAAATTGCCCTAAAAAGTTTCTCAAAAATCTATCGTTCAGAGTCGACTTTAAACTGTAGGTTCCGCAACTCGTGTATGAAATTAACGCACACAGCATATGTGGTGTGAGAAGCTAGGTCCTGACTGAAGGGTTGTAATGACCAATTATGTATGTAAGCATAAACAAATTTTGAAGTTTAACGTAAAAGTTATCCATGTCTACGCCGTAGCTGTATTTTAAACTTTGAGATTAACTGCTGCACAGACTTGTCTCTAAATATGTTCATGATAACGAGTACTGTGTGGTGGGTGGCTCTGTCGATTGCTGGCTATACAAAAATTGCACAAAGCAGTGCGTATTTTGGTTCATGATTTTACTCTGATTGCTCCTCACATCAAATTAGACATTTCTGTTTCTTGTCATTGAGATAAAAATGAGTTTCGTTGCTGAAAACAACCTTTCGATAGAAACATATTTTCCAAAAATCACGAGTTGTGCGCTTGGTAGTCTATGCCCGGTGAAACGACAAATTTTAAAGTCGTATTAGTTTAAGTCTGAAGAAAATTAATGCGCTTTTTGTGACATCTTAGAGAACAAATTTGTAACTATTTTCAGTGGATGACAATGAAGGTGATTAAATGCACAAACAAACTAATAAAGTTGTATAAAATTTAGAAAATTAAGGGCTCAGTCAGTTAGCTTAATTTATTTGAACGATAGGTGAATAAAAACAATAAATTAAATTAAGAATTTTGTTGGATAGCCTTCTTGGTAAATGAAATTTGTAAGATACTTTGGTACAGGTCCAGCAAGTTTTTTTCATATTAAGCTGTCCTTATTTAGTCTACTCCTCCAAACGGCCCTTGTTAAACGATCTGAAATAGTTTCTTTTCTTATTGAAATTTCCAATTTTTGCCTTAATTTCCCATGATGATGAAATCTTGTGATTGAGGTTAAGTTTTGATAAGCCAAGGACAAAATTTTTCAACAGCAACTTCTCAATAACTCGAGTTTTATGCTCAGGATCATTATACTGGTATTTAGCAAATGTGTGCTTTATATTAAGCATTTTGGCATTTTGTATAAAGTTATATTTTAATATTTTCATATATACACACATAATTGGCCATTATAACCCTTCAGTCAGGATTGCGACCTAGCTTCATTTTAATTTTTATACATGAGTGGTGAGACCTACAGTTTAAAATCGATTCCGAACGACAAGGTTTAAAGCAACTTATCATGGCAATTTTATTTACTCTCAGAGTTTTTGCCAGAAATCTTCTGAGAGGAAGTCGCCGAAGAAATATTTTTTCTTACTTCATCAGGTTGAAGATGTCTGGCCTGGGATTTGAACCGTGACCCTACGGTCTAATAAGACAATACATAACCTACTGGACTACGGCGACTTAAATTTTTTGTCCACATACCTGCAATAAAAGGCGATTTACAGAAGCTGGAGAAGCACTCCATTACATTACGAAGCCCTTCGACATGTTTTGCAGTAGCACAAAACGTCCTCGTATTTGGGATTCTCCAAATATTCTCAATAAGAAATGTTATAGTTGCTATAGTCCGTGGACAAGCCAATCTTCAAAAATTAAATTTTTTTCCAACGCTGCAATTACTCACTGCAATCGATCATGGACTAATCATGATCTGTTTGACAGTCATCCAGTCCTGTTCTTCACGTTCCGTAAAAAGCTTTGTCGTCCTGATTTTGGGAGTTATGCTTACTCGACGTTTATTTTTAAAATACTATGTGATGTCTTCTACTGTTGTTCATATTTATTAACGATTTTTTTTTATTTTTTTTTTTTTGACTTTATCTATTCTGATGGTGTTCAACTGTTTTAAATTTTTAATTTGAAGTGCCGTCAAATGTTGAAATTTTAAACAAAATAACTTATTTAATGTATGGCTGTTTAAGAGCGTAAGTGAATTACAATAAATAAATGAAAACCAAGGAAAATATAATCTCTGTTCAAATCAGGGCCCGTTTGCCTTGATGAACGGTCAAAAATAATAAAGAAAATGGGACGTTATCTAAGTGGTACACAAGGATAAAATTTTAGTCAAGGTGGTACACCAATCAAACAAGTTAATTATTGTTAGTTGTATAAAAATAATACAATACAAAAAAATACAAACAAAATTCGCTTACTACTATTACTTACTTAAAAAGCAAAAATTAAAAAACATATTCCCACAGTTTGCTCAATGCAAAACGCATATTGATTTTCATACTGTCTGGCGCGTGTATACAAAAATATTTGATACATTGCCGACGTATGAATTCTCACGCTTTGCTTGACGAAATTGTGGGAACAAGAAAATAATGAAATATTATTATTTTAATTCAATTTGAGATTCATTTATTTTGTTGCCAAAACAAAAGAATTCTAAAAAATTAACAATCTCTAATTTGTCGTAGTAGTTCAGCAATCTAACGAATTAAAGCCTAATTTTTTATAGTTTTTTTATTTTTTGTTCATTTAAGGTCTTTAATTGCAAAAGGTCCAATTTCACTGTGATTTACGTACATATCAATTAAATAATAATTTAGAAGAGAAGGTATCTTTGGCCCCACTGTCAGACAATTCAGCCTTCACGCGAACACTACCTCCAAATCTATGAGGCTGATCGATTTCGCCGCAGCGCGTAACATGGTAGTATATAGCACCAAATTTCAGTATCTCGACATTCATAAAGCCACTTTGATGTCCCCCGATCGATCAACATTTAACCAGATTCATCACATTGTCTTTGACGGAAGGCACGTCTCCAGTGTACTAGATGTGCGCACATTCAGAGGTCCAAACATCGACTCGGACCACTACTTTGTCGCAGCCAAGTTTCGATTGCGCATTATCTTCTGGACCTTAAGAAGCTGCGATCACAAAAGACAGCTGAGGCGTTCTCCGCTCAACTTTGGCGAACTGTGGGCCAACATCTCCCACTTCTTGCGCACCCCAACGAAATCAATTGTATGATGAGGAATGCCGCATGCAAGAAAACGTTGCAGTAAGCCACTACGCGAGCCGTTGTCGATAAATTTAGAGAGAGGAGAAGGGATGAGAGACGCCCTTTCACACGCAAGAAGAGGGAGCAGGAAAGGCGTGAGCGGGAGAAAGTCTAAAATTCTATCAAAAGGTTAAGCGTCTAACCGAGGGTTATAAGTCTAGAGCGTTTTCCTGCAAAGATGAAAATCGAAACTTGGTAAAAGATCCGAAGGGGCGCTGAGGTTGTGGAGGAAACATTTCTCTACTCTGTTACAAGGCGATGACGACAACAATACCGCCTTTAGAGATGATGTCAATACCGCCTTTAGAGATGAAGAGGTCAAAGTCGCGATTATGCGTCTGAAAAACAATAAAGCCGCAGGTCCTGGTGGCCTCCCCGCTGAATTGTTTAAGACCGGAAGTAATGAATTGGTGGGGCGCGTGCACCAGCTTTTTTACGAAAATGGTTAGAGGAAAGTATGCCCAACGATTGGAATCTCAGTGTCCTCTGTCTTGTCCTGAAAAAGTTAGACCCTACGATATGCTCCAACTACAGGGGTATAAGCGTTCTCCCTATTGTATATAAGGTTCTTAGGAGCGTATTGTGTTAACTACTGAAGGCATTCGTCAAAACACTGATTGGATAAGTGCGGCTTCAGACCCGGAAGTCCACCATCGAAAAGACCCACGAAAAACAACTGGACACACACCATCTTTTTGTCGACTATAAGACAGCCTTCGATAGCCCCATAAGGGATCGTGTTTTTGCCGCAATGTCTGAGCTCGGTATACCTGCGAAGCTTATAAGGCAATGCAGAATGACGTTGAGCAATTCCTGCCGCTTCGTCAAGGTAGGAATGGACCTTTCCGAACCCTTCGATACCGTGCGAGATTCCAGACAAGGCGACGCCTTATCATGCGACCTCTTCAAGTTCGTCATGGAGAGTTTTCTGTGTCAGGCAGGAGTGCATCGCAATGGCACTGTTTTTCAAAAAAGTGTCCAGTTACTTCCGTAAAAACAAAACAAAGTATCGGGCAAAACAAAGTATATGTTACCAAAAGCCGATAACTATACTTTTGATACAATCAAGGAATTTATTTATTTTGGCTCCGCCGCTACCATAAAAAATGATGTCAGTCTGGAGATCAAGCGTAGGATCACTGTTGCCAACAAGTGCTACTATGGTCTCAATAGGCAATTGAGTAGCAGAGGCCTCTCTTATATGACAAAAGGAATACTCTACAAGACGCTCATCCTCGCCGTGCTTCTTTATGGCGCAGAGACATGGACCCTATTAAGCACTGATGCAACAGCCTTGAGAGTATTCGAAAGAAAAATACTACGTAAGATCTTCGGTTATGGCCAATAAATAAAAAAAAAAAAATAGCTCCCATAAATAAGCGCTATAGTCACAGACTAGTTAAATAGAAACAATCCTAGTTCGAACACATCTCAATGTATTATTAAGCGTTAAATTTACTTTGATTCATTCTGTTTTTCAATAGTATTAATTCTTTTCTATGTCTTATCCTCAAAGCTAATTTCCAACAAACACAATCTTAATTACAAAACTTAATAGAAAAAGTTTTGGAAAACTCAATATTAATTTCTTCTTTTACCTCCATTATAAATAAAACAGAGAGAAGTTTTCAAACACATATTATTTCGCAATTTAAACTTCATTTTAGACGTTTAATTTAGTTCCTATTCATGCATTTTGGTAAAAACAATATTTTTCTGATTTTGTCTTTCCTTAAAAACCCCACACAAATTGTTTTCCAACAAGTGTGGCTTTGTTTTGAAAACAATAAATTGCACAGAATTTTGTGGGATTTTTCACAGAAAGAAAATTTTATAACAATTTGCTCAATTGTTTTATGTGCTTAAATTGAAACATGGTGATACGTTTTAAAATTTTTTAAAGCGGTTTTTTCCTGGTGAATTTAAAAAAAAGAAAGTGTTTAATTTTGTTCATTGAGGTTTATTTATTAAATAAATTCTATGTTTATTTAAAACTAACAATGCATTTTCAACATTATTATCCCTGCCCAGCTCCTGATATTCATTCATTCAAGTGTTTTCTTCTCTGATACAATAATGCCACAAATTATCATCGTCATAAAATTTATTTATTGGGTTCGAAATGATCCCCATTTTGTAAGGCTGTACTTTGCCACTACAGTCCTCTCTCAAAAGACTGGCTACTAACTTTATTTTATATATAGATAGTCAATCGCACGACTCGATTTCATAGTTTATAGCCTCCAACCTATTTGGTTTGAAAATGTCTTTGCCCTATAACCTTCCAAGCCTTTCTTCATACTAAAATCAGCGTAAAGCCCTCATCTTCCACTCGCAAAACCATTTAGCTGTACATTGCCACGTTTACTATTTTTGAGTTAATACCATTAGATCCGGCTGCTTGAATGCCGGCCTTTGTGTTCCATAGTATTTTATGTCCTTTTCTTTGTACTTTCTACCTAAGTTCAAATGAACGCATCTTTCAATATTATAGACTTCTGCGACTTCTACAGTTTCCACACTGGCTTGGTATATTTTACGCTGGGATAAAAAGCTGCCGCTCCTGTTCTTGACTCATCCATATAATACAGAATCGTCTTATCTAGAAAACTACGTAGCCTTTACTATACTTGTCTCCATTCATTTTGGTCACTAAATCTGGTGGAGAAGAATTTAAAAAGTACCTACAAATTACTGATTCTGACCAGGAGACAGTTACGGATGAAGCTGTCAGTACTTGATTTATTAGATCAGTCTTCTAATAAAAACCATGTTAAACTATTCTTCCATTATTCTAACAATAGTTTCTACACGCCTGGTCTTCGCTAGCATTTGCAATGAACATAAATCAACAGCATCCTGTGCTTCTGTGGGACACGTCTTCATTGCCGCTGTTATATAACAGACCCCAGTTTTTATATCTTCATTCAGTAAGCATTCACAACAACAAAATTTGAAAAGAATAAGATAGAATGAAAAGAAAAGAATAGTGAAAAAACACTTAGCCGTTCATGGCATCCATGTGATAAAATCTCCATCTCTTTCAGATCTACCAGATCAACGAAAAATCGATTACCTAGCCGTCTCTGACTAGGTAAAAATGATCCACTGACGAGGCACCCAGCATAAAACACTTCATTCCGCCGTATGAGAGTGTATGAATTAATGATATTTGTCCCAAAAGTGAAGACCCCTTTAAATTTCTAAATTTAAATTTCTTGTGATAATTTGATTTATTTCAATTGTTGCACGCATGGTTCGGCAAGTGGCTCTAACGTGCATATTAGCTATGTTTGTCAGCATGTAGTCCAGATCCATTTCATCCACTTGTGACCACAAGAACTCCATTATTATTTTCCTGTAACGAATGCCATTCAAAATCACTACAATTTTACTTTCATCTTCAAAAATGTTCGACCTGTACAATATCGGCAATAGACAATTGCTGGTTGTGGATTTGTTTGTCATGAGGATTATTTCAGCCACTTCAAAACCTTATGTATTCACTACGCCATTCAAATTGAAAAGTGCTTCATCACAAATGACTTTCTTCGAAAAATTAGCATTTGTAGCATTTCCCATTCAAAAAGCTGCCGTCGCTTTAATAATCTGCTGGTTTGAGCTCTTGTGTAAGATACATTTTTTACGCATGAAAGTGAAGATCTTTTATCAAAATTCTTTGTATAGAGCTTCGTAAAAGTTTTAAAGTTGTTGAGAACGATGCCGACTTTTTGGTTCGAATGTTCTACGACACTCTCGTCTACAGTAGCAATGTTAAACGATGTTCTGCCGTTACGTTGAGGCACAAGTGTCTTACTGCCTCAGCATAACTTATTTTACTTTCCATCTCGTCAGGAGTTCCTTGAACTCTCTATACTGTATACATCGACACAACACGCAAAAATTAATTTTTTCATTGTTTTGTGGGGTAACCTTAAGGGAACATTACACTATTAAAGCTACATGGTCAGTAATATAAAAAATTGCATTCAGTGTTAGAACTGTGTTAAAAAAATTTATTTTGTTATAAAAAAAAGCCCTAAAAAAATTAAATCGAAAAATTAGCGATCTGGCAACACCTTTTTCATGTTTACATATTTTATTGAAAACAAATCAAAAAATACAACATATTTTTAAGGGCACGGGGCATACCCTTTTTTCATATTTGTGTTATGTTCATCTCAAATAAAAATTACATTATAACAGGGTTGGTCAGCAATTTTTTTAATGCACCTTGTAAGAGGGTGACATTTTCTGTGTAGAAAAGAAAACACCATTAGGGTTTATGTGTGCGTGCATTCTCTATGTATGCTTGTCGACAAATACAGTGCTTACAGCAGCAACCTTAGATCGTTGTTCAAATCCCCATTCCATACGAATCAGTAAGCTCTAATTATTACTTTGAGCACTTAGTTCTGGAAACGATATATAGTATGAGATGAGAGGTTGAATTTTGCCGAGCAACCTTACAATTGGATTTGATCCAATTTTAAATCATTAAAAGGCGACTCTTATATGAGTACCGGGGCATAGGGATATCATTGGAAATTGTACTACTGTTGAGCTGGCCTAGGCTGGTACAGAGCTCACAATATCCGACATGTTCCACAACGCAGGAATTCCAATTGCTGCAGTTAATGTGAAAATAGTCCATATTTATTACATTGAAGTTCTATCTTGATGGCAGAAGAAGAGTGTTGCCGAAAGACTTGGCATTACGTCAAATAACTTTGGCCACCAGACATGTTCAACCTTCTCCACGATCCGAAAGAGCCAGTTCATGATTTTTAATTTGAGACCCCAGATCTTGCCTACGATTCTTCTGCAGGTGGATTTCCTAAAAACTTAATTTGTCTAAATTGTCTCAAGAACTACTACAAACTATTCATGCTCTTATAATATTAAGAACCATTATTACAGCTTGTATTTAACTAAAGGGGTATTTTAACGGTTACATACATTTTTTTTTTCATTATTATATGTGGACAATAAGTTAGAAGTTCGCGTTAAGCTAAAGGGAACATCATGTTACCAGTAACTTCTAAAGTTAAGTGTATGTTTGAACTTGCCATACATATGTATATATTATTTTCAAAGTGGTAGCTTCAAATATAAACAAAATGTCTAAATACAACAAAAACAGAAGATCGTCGTTGCAATTGCATATTTTTGCCATATTTTTGAGAAAGTTAACTTTATTTTATCATTAGGTTGTAATAACGAAAAGAAGTTAAAGGTGACTTTAAAGTTCACTTTAGCTAAACTTACCTTTAACTAAACCCAACTTTAACGGCAAGTTGTAATAATGGGCCTAATTAATATATAAATATCTTATTGCACGTTCATTTTTTAACATATTTAATATATATACATAAAATATAAAGGAAAAACGTACAAATTTAAGAGATATTTGCATATGAGCTCGACAAAATATCAAAGAAAGCTATCTTGTATATCATAATATAACATTCAAAATACTCTTATGTTTTCAACAACAATATGCATATAGTACATCTGAAATATTTTTTTCTGAACTTTTCGTACTTTTTGTGTTAAGTTTTCGTTCGCATGTTAGGCTACTTTTTGTTGCCTTTTTAAACAATTTTAATTAGACCATATTTTTTATTGGGTTTATGTGTGTGTGTTTTTGTTGGTTATATTTGTTGTTTAGTTTCCTACTCCACTTTATTTATTTATTTTATTTTTTTTTTGCTTTATTTTCTAGACACTTCCGTTCTAATTTCTTTTTTCGTTTCTTTAAGTTTTATGCAAATTTTGTGTGTATTTATTTAAAATTTCTACACAGTTTTTCTACTTATTTGGGTTGCCTTGGTTGCCAAACTGAACACATGTTTCCTTTTTTTTAGTTTTTGTTAAAGGAGAAGGCGCAAATTTTATAAGTTTATAGTTTTTCTTGATACAAAAATTGTTTCAGTTTCAGTTTTTTTGCACACTTTAGTTGTTTTGGCGTATGTTGTGGATGAACGTATGTTTAATAGGGCAGAACCACTAAAACCCGGAGGATAGTATTTATATCTTAAAAAATATTCAAAACAATTTTTATAAATACAAAGTCTTTTGGAATTTTTTATCAACAGAGTACCGATGATGATCAGTCAGTTTTGAATCTCAGTGTAGATTAAACAAAAAAAACATGGAAATTTATTTTGACATTTTTAGAGAGAACTCGTGTAGGCTACTGCATGGCCAGCCGGGGCAGCCATTTGAATGAAATTATTTTCCATTATTAACCGGAAGGCTTGCACTTTCAAATAAAAAAAGAAATTTGAGAATATATTCAGTTATTCAGTAATAAAAAGTTATTTGGCGGACCCTTTATATAGAGATTAACGAAAGCACCTTTTTTGGCTTCAGTTAATACTGGCCAAGTTTCCGATAAAAGAGAATTCTCGCACATATTGAATTGTTTTTCTATTTAACGGATATGCGAGTCTACGCTACTATACTAAAGGATGTATGATAACGGATGTATGGTAACGATAAATATAAGCTACAAAAAGAAAAAAAGTATGAAAGAAAAGAGGATAGACAAGTAAAAAAAGAGGGCAACGACAAACAATGAAAACAAAATACACAAACAAGAATGAAACAACGATAGAAATCTCGAGAATGCGAAGCCACGAACATTCGACTTCAAGAACATTCATCAGACTGTTTACGTGGGTATATAAAAACGCAAGACAAAGACAACGAGTAGTAAGAATTCAGTCAGTCTTGTATGAAGACGCGTTGCGTGTGAAGAGATTAATCGTGGTTTGAAGATCTATCGAACAATTGTTGTTGTGAAGCAGAACAAGAAACAAAGCAATTATTGTTGTATACATCAAGTTGTGAACAGTGGCACACAAAATTATGCTAACAATAAAGAGTTTAATTGAAACTAATCACAGATTTATTTTCATTTCGTTTACAATCAACGAACTCATATTTTATACGTTTCTAAAATAGTAGAAACGTAACACAAAGTATGACAACATCTCCCTGCCTAGGTACTTGATGCATCCAGGTTTTCCCCTACATGTTTTAAAATTTGTTAAAATGGTTCCTTCTCCCCGTCACAGAATCTACATGTTGGGTTCGAGTTTGAATGTAGTCTGAGTCTGCATTAACCTGTCAAACGACTGATTACAAAGCTTATGGTAATGACCGATAGTCTAATGCATGACGTCATATAGTAGTTTCCAAATTTCAATTGATTGATTTGATATTGATTGAGCCTACCTTTCCAAATATCTGTTTCTTCAAAGCTTATCTTCTTTCAAGCTCGTACGTTTACTTATTGGCGAAAATTCTCAAATGACTTGAGCCCAGCTTCACAGTATGTTCTGACTTTTCTACCTCATATCCAAGTTGGTTGCATATATATTTGTCGTTAACAATCGACTTTAAGCAGAAGGTCCTACAACTCATGGATACAATTAAATATGGGTGTTGTGAGAAGCTAGGCGGTAATCATGACTAAAGGGCTATACTGACCAATCATATAAGTTGTCTTCCGTCAACATAACCATAGACTAAAAAACTTTGATCTTCAGTACAATGTGCAGTGGAATAAAATTCAACAGAGCCTCCAGCGCCGCTTTAGGAGAGGTTCTCATTACTCCTGTTGTGTCTACACGCGCTAGTCTCTGTATCGTTTCCAGATGTCGTAACGTTATCTGGACGGTAATATCTTCTAGTTGGAAAAATAGTTAAGCCCATGCAGTTTTAAAGTAAATAAACAAACGAGTATTTACGCAGCGTTTACGTTGTGGAAGAATACATACTCCGCAGTTCGTTCAAAGAACTTAATTGTGGCTCAATAAA
Source organism: Sarcophaga rosellei (assembly GCA_930367235.1). NCBI lineage: Eukaryota > Metazoa > Arthropoda > Insecta > Diptera > Sarcophagidae > Sarcophaga > Sarcophaga rosellei. The sequence goes on from OV884020.1 coordinate 39,840,252, forward strand.
CTCTCATAAAATGTGTTTGCATATATATTGAAGTTGCCGTAGTTTAATAAGTAGTGTGTTGGCTGATTAGACTAGACAACTCCAACAAAACAAAATACGAAGAAACATTTCTTCGGCGACGTAACTTTAGCTAAAGTGAACTTTAAAGTCAGCTTTAACTTATTTTCGTTATTACAACCTACAGATAAAATAAAGTAAACTTTTTCAAAAATATGGCAGTACCGGAGCAATGTCAATTAAATAAGCGCTTTAAAAATGTAGTGGTAACGACGTGCCTTTTTATTTGTTCATAAAATTTGTGTGTTGAGGTTGTAGCTTTTTCATTTTTGTGTTTTTTGTTTTAAAATAAATATAATGAATACGCCAATATCCATTTTAATTTGAAAGGCTGTTAATATATTAACATTTATTTTTCTTGTTTATATTTGAAGTTGCCATATTGAAAATAATATAAATAATATGGCAAGTTCAAAGATAAAGTTAACTTTAATAGTTAGTGGTAGGATGATCTTCCCATTAGCTTAACGCTCACTTTTATCTTATTGTGTACTCATAATAATGAAAATCAAGTTTTCTGCCCTTTAAAATCCTCCCTTTGCTTAACAGCAAGTTGTAATAATGGCCCTTAATCATTATTTTCTTAATAAATTCCAAACTGGTACAATCAATGCCAAATGGATTAAATGCAGTACATGACCTGAAGGGATATCTTACTAAAATTTAGGTTTAATATTTTAAAATATTGTGCCTTTGAATTCATGAAATTGATTAAATATATCGGAGTACCTAGACTTTTGCTGTCCACTATATATCTATTTTTAACGTAATCCTACAATACTACTCTTATGAAGCAGTGCAAAATAAATACAAAATGAAATTAAATTGAAAAATAGAAGTAGAAAATTTGTCCAGATAATTTGGTTGTACATTGTTCGTGCATTTGAATACAAAGAAAAAGTACAACAAAAGTGTTTCGGTATTACATGCAAATAAACCCAAACATAAAAACAAGAAAATAAATAAGACCCCTTCCTGGCTCATTCAAAAACACCTTCATTCTTATACATGCATTGTTTGTACGTACAATATGAACAAACAAGCAAATAAGCTAAGAAACGCTGGTGCATATTATCAGAAAATTTTTTTTATAGTTTCCGCGAATTATTGTATATTTTCGAAAATTAGGTTATTTTCTTAAGTTAGTTGAAAAAGATTTTTGAGTTGAACATTTCTGTGTTCACTTTCGGAATTGAATTTTTTTTTATACAAGTAGTAATATGCAAATTAAAGAATGTGGTAAAAGTTGAAGAAGGTACTAGTGGCAGAGCGTACAAGTATAAAGAAATTTAAAACCATAATACACATTTTATTTTCTTAAATTTCCCTTGAAAATACATTAATTGTATATTATTAAAGAGTCTTGGGTTTATTTATTTATGATAGTCAAACGCCACAAGAAGCGTAAATCTTTTAAACTACAATTTAGGCATTTAGTTTTTAAATAAAAACAAATAGGGGCCATTATAAAAACTTCCCGTTAAAGTTGGGTTAAGTTAAAGGTAGCTTTAACTAAAGTGAACTTTAAAGTCACCTTTAACTTCTTTTCGTTATTACAACTTAATGATAAAATAAAGTTAACTTTTTTAAATATATGGCAGTGCCGAAGCAATGTGAATAACACTTCTCAATTCATCAAGTTTTTTTAAATACAGTGGCAACGACTATCTTCTGTTTTATTGTTGTCTTTGCTCATTTTGTTTATATTTAAAGTTACCATACTGAAAATAATATACATACAATATGGCAAGTTCAAAAATAAACTTGGCTGTAAAAGTTAAACGTAGGATGATCCCCCCTTTAGCTTAATGCTCACTTTCTGTTATAATCCACTTATAATAATGAAAAAGAATCCTAGTTTTATTTAACGGCAATTTGTAATAATGGCCCTAAAGATAACATATACAACCAAATTCAAATAAAATAAGAATGAATTTATTTATTTATTTACTTTATTTATTACAATACAATTACAAATTATGTATAATTATTATGAACTGAGTAACGCAGACTTTAAGCTCGGTGCAGTGTAACAGATCAGAGTCTTTGTTGGGAATCGAATTCACGACCATCACCGTAGTAATATAACACAATATCTACTAATCTACAGTACATTGCCAAACAATTATAAAAATAAACGTACGTTTATTATTATGGAACAATAAAAGCAATTTTTAAACTGCTATGGTTTTCCGGTTGATGGTGGTATGCATGGTAATTGGTTAAAGAGGTGAACTGCACTGATGAAAGGTAATTGCCTGGCCTGAGAAACAATGCGACGGAATTATTAATCTTCGGTATTCATCCAGGTCTAACAAAAAGAATATTAACAAGAGCTGGTAGAAAACATAATTTTTTAAAACAATTTGCTCGGTGTAAAGGAATAAAGTACATATGAAATATATTCTTCTCCACAAATTAACCCATATGTACTTATCGCCCCATTTTTAAAACGGTAAGATATTGATCAGGTGTGTGGTATACACATGTATGTAGATTCCAATAAATGTAAAAATTCATGTTTTTACGAGAAAAAAAAAAATTTGGGCACATACGGATTAATAAAAATAAAAAATAAGAAATTAAAAATTAAAAACAAAAAAAATAATTACTTTTAGCTCTTTATTATATATTTTAAACATTATCATGCATACTCATTGCTTTTTCACTTTTTGATTATCCAACGCGAATAATGTCAGAAATAAATTTTTGAAGTTGTATGGGAGGTGGGCGCCACGCCACAGTGGTCCAATGTCGTCCATTTTTTTGACAATGGTACATATTGTCCTAGTAACACCTTGTACCACAATTCATAGATCTCGCATAATTTTTTTCCACGATGTTTAATTCTGTCCGCCTAGAATGGCTAAATCTTACACGGTGCATAGTCTCCAAACGTAACATTTATTGTTGACGTGAACATGTATGTTGTGGAATCCATATACAGTGGCTGGCAGCTTATTTCAACCAGCAACCTTTAAACGCGTATAATTTCGAAACGCATCAAAATATTGAAAAAATTTTGTATGAGTTTATAGAATATGTTAAAAAATTTAAAGAAGTTTCATGCTATCAGTAAAATTCAGCCATATATGTATGTATATATGCCTGATTCATGAAAAATTAAACATTTTGGATGCGCCACACCCAAGAAGCCGTCGCGTATTTAGAGATTTTGATTTTTGCATTTACCATTGCTGAATAATAAATCTCATAGTATGTATACACACATAGTAGTAAAATAAGTGATTTGTTTGCATGTGAAATACAATCTTGAAAACCTTGTACCAAGTTGCGTATGAGTGATATTTAATTGAATAATGTCATGTAATAAACATATACAGTGGTGGTCATATAATTAATATTAAAAAAAATATTTTATTTAAACATTTATAAGTTTAATTTTTATTGCAATATTTTTTATTTTTTGATTTTATTGTAAATATTTCGTGAGGTAACCTTTAGTTGCCATAATTCATCAACATTTTTTAGATTTTTTACTTTCCGTCCGATTTTAAACCTCACTCCAAAAGTTCTCAATTTGAATCATCGTTCATATTCTCTAAGCAGTTTATCATAAATTGTGAAGTGTACTTAGGGTTATTGTTGTAAATAAATGTGCCACAGTAAAGGTACACTTTTTTTTTGTAAACAATAAGGGCTTGTATTTATCCATAAAATTAGTATAATAATATGCCACAAAAAGGCACCCCACATCATCCATACTGCTGTCGCCATCACATAATCGGGAATTGTAATATTATTTAATACTTTAATACATACTTACCATTTCCCGTCTGATCCCCATCGGCTAAATTTGGGTACGTCGTTCTATAAAATATTGTTAAGAAAATGGAAACGGTGTAACATCGGTGTAAAACAAAAAATCATGAGTATGAAAGAAAAGGGGAAAGACAAGTAAGCGAGAACGCAATAACAAGCAACGTGATCAAAATACATAAACAATGAAACCATGATAGAGTTCTCAAGAAGGCGAAGCCACGAACGTTCGACTTCAAGAACCTTCATCAGACTGTTTACGTGGACATATAAAAAGGCAAGACAAAGCAGGCAACGAGTAGTCAGAATTCGTCAGTCTTGTGTGAAGATGCATTGCATGTGAAGGGAACAGTCATGGTGTAAAGATCTCCGTTGTAAAGATCTGCGTTGTAAGCAAAAATCAAGAGTGCACAGTGACACACAAAAATAGTGCGAATAATAAAGAATTTAATTTAATTAAACACAAATTTATTTTTTTCTTTGTTTGCAATCAACGAACTCATTTTTTAAACGTTTTTTAAAAGGTAAAAACGTAACAATATGTAAAAGAAAAACTAATTGATTTTTTCATCTTTTCTTTTGCAAAATCTTATCTGGATTTTATTTTATTTTTTATTTTGATAGAAAAGATTTCGCTAAAAAGCTTCATTAAGCTGCGGTTTTAGAGCTTTAGATGATAAATTAATACCAAATAATGAGGTTAATTCATTTCTAAATTGGTCAACTTTAGAGTCTCTTACGACTACTACATGTTACATGTCTCTTGTTTTATGGCCTTTGAGCGTTTTGAGTATATTATTTGAGGTTTCAAATGTTAAATTCTTTCTCTAGACCAAGGAGTTGAAAAATTTTATATACCGCCCTTCCGCCTTTCGGAATAGTTTAGCTATTTTCCCACATGTTTTTTCTGATATCATTTACAACACACTTATCAATAAATTTACAAAAAGCAAATCAAATCAGGTGGTAAGCGTCCACTTGAAAAACAACAGTTTCACCAATTAATAATTAATGGAATAGAAAAGTAAAGAAGGAATTAAGTGTAAAGGAGACTTGCAAACCCATCTTTCTAGTGAAAAAGACCAGTTAAAATATCAACAAATCATAAAAAAACGAATAAATGAGACATCATATCTAGGTTTTAATTACACGTCCACCACTGTATAAGTCAATAAAAACGAAAACATTTTCATTTCAACAATCAGACATTTAAGCAAATGTTCACGATTCTTTGTTGTATATCACGCAATATTGAAATTAATTACAAACTAAAGCGAGTTTGTGAATTAAGTGCACACAAGGAAATTTTATTTCGGTGACAAACAAACAGAATTATAATACTCTTACAAATAAGGTTACTAAGATTTACATATATAGTGTAAGCGTAAGTGTATTTCGTGAAAATTTAATTTAATTAAGAGTCAGACATTTTCAATTACTGCGTTTGGATTATTTTGTCATCGAGAACAGATTCTCAAGTGGATAACATCTGAAGAATTTTAAAAATTTTAAAATTAAAAAAAAATCTCATTGATAGCGAACAAAATAAAAAATCCTACACGTATTAAGACGTATAATACAGAAATGCACATAAATGCTTACAAATTCTTTTCAATTTTGCATATTAAAATTAATTGTCTTCACGATTTTCACTTGAATGAATTTTTATATCGTGATAAAGATAGATACATAATCTAATGAACTCATACAATACGCCGATTGTCTGCCAAACTATGTTGTTTACATTATAGAACACAAGATTTATTTTTATATGATACAGTTTGAGAGACAAACAAACGTACTCATATGGAGACTCAATAACATTTTCAAGTCTATTGTCCTACATTTCTAAAATTTCTAGTGTATGATATACATAGTAGATGAAGATTGCGACTGACATAATGGAGTTAAATGATGTCGATGACCTTTTCGATATTTTCTATCTTTTTTCGTTACTGTTTTGTTATTATTTTTCCTTTTTAGATTCTTCATAATGCTGTTTAATGTATATTAAACTTTTAATTCCGTATCGTCAAACAGAACTTTGCAATTTTAATGATTAAACAATAGCTAAAATTCTTATATACCAAGTGTTCTGCTATGAAGTGAGCGTCAAGACTCAAATGTCTACAAAGGAATCAGATATTGTGATTATTTTTTTTTCTGTTTAAATATATCACAATACATCAAATCAGTGGACAATCGTGTTAAAGATGCCGAATTTTTTACCAGAAAAGAATTACTTTTTTGCTTTTTTTGGAGAAAGGCGCTAGAGAGTTGCTAATCTAATGTTTGCCGAGCCATAGTGATCATGCCCTATCGGAACTTCGACTGTTCAGAAATAGATACATTTTTGATGTGAGAAATGAAGAATTTGAAGAAGTCCAATTGCAAACAATATTCGATCAAAATGACGCTTTAAGTCAGAAACAAATGGCAGAAATGTTACAATCAGTTTAAAAAGCTATGGAAAAAGGAAGATGCAAAAGTTGGGAAAATGGGTGCCACATTAATTGAATGACAGACTGATTTAAAAACCGAAAAAAAACACTTGTAAAATTTTGTTTCGAAGACGGGATAGAAAATCAGTGTTGCATTAAATTATTACTACCAATGAAAAATTTATTTGATTACAGAATCCTGCATAGAAAAAATCACGACTTAATCCGGGACAACCATCAACTTTGGCTGCAGAACTAAATCGATTCGGCAGGATGAAGCCGCTGTTTGTCTGGTAAGACCAGAAAAATGTTGTATACTACGAACTCCTTAAACTTGGTGAAACCATTAATACAGATCAGAGATCAGCAATGAATCGGTTTTTCGCTACTCATAAGTACTCATGAAATTTTGAGTATGAGTGTGTCAACGGTATTTAAATTCAACTACTCTGATTCATTCGTACTCACTACGACATTGATTTATAAGTACAGATTGCAATGATTATGAGTACAACGCTGACATCCAACTCATAACATTCGAAATATTTTTGATTCATACGCCTACCCATTCAGATTCATAAATTTAGAAAAATACTTATAATACTCATAAATGAATCGAGTGATTCAAATCATTCATCAAAATTTACAGTCTTAGTTGTTGTTGCATTTACAAAAAAAAAAAAAACAAGAAAGAAAAAGACAGCAAGTAAAGCCAACATACAACCTTCTAGTGAGTATTGTGGTGTTCGTATGCGAATCATACTTATTTTGTGATTCTTGTAAATGTTGAATAAGGAAGTCGAAATCAACAACATCACGCGTATTGTTAAGTATGAATACGATGAGTACATCAAACTTTGAATATGAGTAGTATGAGTATGATATTAAAATAGGTATGAATGCATACAAGTATCAGAAATTATGAGTATGATTCGAATCTACTCATCTTTTTGAATACTCATTGCTGATCTCTGATATAGATCGCTACTGACAACAAATGATCAATTTGATTCATGCATTGAGCAAAAAAGGACCAGTATGGGACACTAGACATGGCAAGATAATTCTGCAATATGATAATGCAATATGATAATGCACCTGCACACAAAGCAAAACCGGTTCAGGATACAATTAAAGCTGGTACCCCGCCCGTCTTCTTAACAAGACTTTGCTTACTTCGGCTACTATTTGTTTCATCGATGAGGCTCGCAGTGGCTGAGTAGCACTTTGATTCTTGCGAGGAATCGAAAATTAGGTGAATAATTGGTTACAATTGTCGAACAATTTTAATGGCGCGCAATCTACAAATTGCCTTAAAGATTCCAAAAATGGATAACCAGCAATGACCAACGAAATAAAAAATATTACGGAAAAAAGTAAATTAATTAATTATCTGTGCGAGCAATTATCATTTTGAAATCATTTTGAAATGATAATTGTTGACTCAAGTTACATAGAAGATATTTTGTATTTTTATACTTCTTCTCGATTACTGGCATTTACATATAAACTGATAGCATGAAACCCATAGAACTTTCAAAAACATATGAAAAAAATGTGTAGAAGTGTATCGGATTTTTATATGAAAATTATCAACAACAAGCATGCACTGTTTTATATTCGTCCAACAATACAATGAATACAACGATACAAGGGCTTGTGTGAATTGTCCAATTTAGTTCTATAAAATTAATATTATTTCTTGGTATTATAAGAATTTATATTGTAATGGCCATAAAGTAAAAGACATAAGCTAGGGTATATGGGACACAATTAATAAAACTGCAATAGTTCGAATGGCATAGGGCTTTATACATGTATTAAAGCCTGTTTTAGTTCAAAGGTCGATTCTTTTTACTTTGGCTTAAACTATATAAATATAGGTTTTTAAGAAGTAAATCGTTTTCAATTAATTTCAATTGAACGATTATTTACAGTTTATTGTTTGCTTTAGACAAAAATTAGTGACCATCATTTAAAGGCCAGGTTGGAATTGTGATTTATAGCTTAATAATATGTGAAATATTGGCCAACATTTATAAGTATGTACAATGCAGCAAAATAAAAAGAAAAGTTAAAGATGATAAAATATATATTTTCAAATGCAAAACATTGTTACGTTTTTACCTTATTAAAAACGTTTAAGATATGAGTTCGTTGATTGCAAACAAAATAAGAATAATTTGGTGTTTAGTTTCAATTAAATTCTTTATTGTTCTCACAATATTGTGTGCCACTATTTACAACTTGATGTATCCAACAATAATTTGCTTGTTCGTTATTCTTCTTTATACTTCTGTTCGGTAGATCTTTACAACGGTGATCTTCAAACTACGATTGTTTTCTTCAGATGCAACGTGTCTTCACAGAAGACTGACTGAATTCGTATTACTCTTGTCTTGTATTTTTATATGCTCACGTAAACAGTCTGATGAAGGTTCTTGATGTCGAATGTTCGTGTCTTCTCGAGAACTCTGTTGCGACTTCATTGTTGTTTGGATATTTTGTTCACATTGCTTGTTGTTGCGTTCTCACTTATTTGTCTATCCCCGTTTCTTTCATACCGCTGCACAGTCCCAATGACGAATTTAGCGCGAAAAAAGTCATAACTCTTGTTTAAAAGCACTTAGAGGGATAAAAATGTCTACGAATAAGTGATTTGGTACGGTGCGAGATCACGCCAAAAATGGGCGGATTCGATTAAGGGGATGTGGCACTTTTCATACAAAACAAGTTGACATAATGACTGCGTTAATTTGTATATTTACATATTTTTACTGAGAGCATAATGATGAATAAAAGTTGTAAAAATATTAAAAAAGATAGGAATATTGTGTTTCAAAGGTTTTATTAAAAATAAGTAAGGTTTTGTTTATTAAAAATAATTAACATAATTGTGTATTTTAAATATATATGTACATATATTTACATAAATGTTTATTCATCTGAATGGGTTTCCGCTTCATCCGATTCATCTCCTGAAAGGTTTTCTTTATTTAAAATATAAATATCTAAGAGTAAAGCAATTGATTCCTGACACAATGGTTCTGGATTTCTATTAGGCAGCTTTGTAAAAAGAGACGATATGTAAGGATCCGATGAAAATAGAAGATTGTTAAAAAGTTCTTCGATAGCATTCTTTTTTGGCAACCAAAAGGTTTTTATAAGAGGGGTATATATCCGCATTACGTTTTTTGGCACCCGTATGCATAGAAATATACGAACTTTTTGAGTATTTTCCGTCAATATACATCGCTAGCGCTTCTTCACTGCTATAAGGTATTGGTTCTTTAGATGGCGTGCTTAAGAACGTTTTTATTTTAAATGGCCTTTTTGGAGAATTATCTATAGTTCTAATAACGTCTGAAGCAGTCCTTTTGCCTGATTTATAAAGGCTACTTGCAGCAGCAAATGTTAGCTCTTCAGGTGAACAAGAGTTTACAAGATACTTTGTTTTAGATTGTTTAGATCTTTCTTCTACTTCTAAAAACGGTTTAGAAGGTCGTCCATATTTTGACACTGATGGTCCGTCAATGGTATTTTCGTCCGAGTTTTCCTTACTAGGAAGAACGAAATATTCATTCAACCAACTTTTAAATGAAGACTCGAACACACTTTTTGTTCGATGTACCATGGACCATTTTTTCGACAATTGTGTGCTGAACCTGCTTGCTTTAATTTTTTTGTATAGCTATCATTTTCATAATTTTTATACCAATTTTTATAAAAATGTAATATATAACAGCATTAAATTTTTTTTCATGCACCTTTTCAAAGAATCAAACATTAAACAATTCCCTTTTGGTAATAGACATCGCAACTAATTGATTTGATATGAAAGCTTTCAGGCAGAAATCGGCAGGAAATTTTTTTACCATTTAAGTGGCCACATATCATAGATGATAACAATATAAAACATTTTGCTAAATCGAGTTAAATTCACAATTAAAACTCTAACAAAAGTTATAATGCAATTAAAATTGCACAATTAACGAATACATCTCAGTTTTCACGTATTTTTTTCTGAACGAAATGCAAAATCACCGTCCTACTAGGAATTATAAAAATACATACCCCAATTGTATAAATAAAACCCCCAAATAATAAGGAATATACTTACGCTTTATTTGACAAGATCTCCAAACCAAACTAAAATATTGTCTAGTCTGTTATTAAAAAAAAAATAAATCAATTGTTTGTGTTTAAAACAGTACTGCAGTATTAATATTGCTGATATAATAAAAATTTGTATACCGTTATGTAGACTGAAGACTTGTCATTACAAAACCTAACATATGTACGATCCGACAAAACGACTTTTTTCGGGCTAAACTCGTCATTGGGACCACCGTGCGATGTTGTTGGTTTACTTGTAGTAAGGTCGTTGTATTTGTTAGGGTAGCTTTTGTTAATTATGCTAATTTTAAGGGCCCTATTTACAACTTGCCTTTAAAGTTAAAGTTAAACAAAGTTAACTTTTTCAAAAATATGTGGCGCAGAAATGTCGATTCGTACATAAATACATAATTGGCCATTATAACCCTTCAGTCAGGATTACGGAGTAGCTTCTCACTCCACTCATTTTGTGTGCCTTAATTTTATACATGAGTGGCGGGACCTACAGTTAACGTCGACTCCGAACGATAGAGTTTTAGAAACTTTTTCATGGCAGGTTTATTTACTCTCAGAGTTTTTGCCTGAAATTTGCTGAGAGGAAGTCTCAGAAGAAATATTTTTTTTTTCATATTTCGTTTTGATGTCTAGCCTGGGGCTCGAACCCGGGCTTTACGTCTAATAAACGAACTCACTACCTACTAGACTAGGGCGACTACAATGTCGATAACACTGCTCAAATTGAAGAAGTTTTATTTAAACACAGTGGCAATGACGGGCTTCTTTTTTTGTTGTTATTTGAAGTTACCGTATTGAAAATAATATATAATACAGCAAACATAAACTTAACTTTAAAAGTTACCAGTAGAGTGATCTTAACGCTCACTTCTACCTTATGATAATGAAAAACATTTTATCTGCCCGTTAAAATCCTCCCTTTAGTTAACGGCAAATTGTTATAATGGGCCTATGTCTATGTATCCGATTGTGTTAGCAATTTTATAAATTTTAAGTTACAATTTGTAAAAATAATCGTTGTTTTTTATATTTATTTTATTAATTTATTTCTATTTTAAAATTCAAATTTAACTACTAAGTAGAAAAGAAACAAAGTTTCTAAACTCTTTAATATATATATAAGACATATTAAATGAAATAAAGAAATTAAATTAAATTAAATTAAATTAAATTAAATTTCTATTTTATTATAAAACGAAAAATTGTTAAGGTTTCCACAAACCATAAGAAATAAGGCAAACTTTCTGCTGACTCCATATTTTTGCATCGTAAAAGTTTAGCTACCCTCAAGAAGACCTTAGAATAAACTTAAAATTCAAAGGCCCAATATATTAAAATATTATACCCAATATTTAGTGAAATATTCCTTAAGGTCAAGCACTCCATTCCGGTATGCACTCATGAACAAGTTTTTGAGTTGACATTGTTTGAGGATTTGCGGCTGTGTTACCGTACTTCCAAATTGTTTCCTAAATACTTTACTGGAGTCAAATCGGAACTTTGTATAACAGTGTTAAGACTGTGGGGACTTTGGTGGGCAAATCATATCTTCACATTAACAGCAGGAGATTGGGTCCATTGACTTGTTGTAAGTAATTGCCATTGTGAAAACTTCTTTCGAACTTTTGTTGAATTTGTTCCTTAGAATGTTAGGTACTCTCTCTTAATCCTTCAATAAATTCAATATTAATCACATCATGTGCCGACACAAAAACCAAAGTTACCATGGACCCACTTCCTACTAATGCCGAAGAATTTTTTAATGCTATGTGTCAGTAACAGTGTTGGTGATGACGGCATTCTTCCTAATTATTTAAAAACAAAATGAAGTACTTTTATTCATTCACTTTTCAACCTTAATACTCGTATCTGGACTACATTATCGGGCAAACTATTACTGGCCGATAGGCTGAATTGAAACAATAGTTACATGTGTCACTCGGGGCCACGAGAAAAACGTTTGACTCATTGAAAAGAAACACTACAACTCAGAGTCAAGAACCATTCCAACAACATTTTTTTTAATAAATTTTAATAATTAAATTTTAAATAATAACTTCAGAGAGACTAATTAAATTCAAGAAAGGCAGTACTTTCTTCCCCTTCTCCTTATCAATACCCCTGATTGAATACTTGAAATAGCAAGCAGCAATTTTTTCAGAGTAAACTGGTGTATGAAGAAAACAGTTGGTGATCTGTAACTATCTAAATATCTAAATAAATGATCTAAAATATCCACACCAATAGCAAAACATGCAGTATGGAATATGTTAAAAACAATAAAGTTCCACTTAAATGTTAACATCAAATAACTGAGACTAAACTAACGATGATGGTATATTAGAACAACATATGAATTCTAAAATGGCTCACACTTGTTTGGAGAGCTACTTAACTTAACTCACATATATGAAAACGAAAAACATGAAGTCGCCGCAGTCTAATAGGTAGTGCGTTGGCTTATTAGATGTAAGACCACCGTTCAAACCCCTTCCAACAGATTTCATAAAATCTTAAAAATTAACACACACTTCACACTTCGAATAGAATTCTCAGAGATTTAATTTAAACAAACTTTCGTGTAATCCACAATGAAAATTATCTGTTAAAATTAAGAGTAACCATTCAACATGTGTTATAGCTCGTTCGAATGTAGGCCTCGAATCTGGGTTGTGTTGCATATGGCGAGGAGGTTTTCTCCCTGATCGGGTGTAATAAATTTCAGTCTAGTGTTAAGTGTTTTAATGCTTGGTAGTGCACTCGCCAAATCTACCACTCTGTATTCCTCATCAATCTTCTGTTCAGCAGATGGAATCGTAGAAATAGTGGATTCGGCCACAAGAAGTGGTTCTTTCCTAAAAACCTCCTTGTGGGTTGGGTGTTATGTTTGAGATATTCAGCACCCCTTGATGTGGAGTCAGCAAGCACTCTTTCAGGATAATTGTGCATTGGTTGTCCATACTTGACGATCGAGAAATTTTTTACCTGCAGAGGACGTAGATCTAAGGAAACGATGCCTACTGCATTTATCAATGTCCGTCTCTACCTCTACGCAAACCTTTTCATATAAATCGACTTCCTCAATAGTAAAACGATGCTATCGTTATATGATGTCAGACAGATCACTGCAGACAGATCACCTGCAGAGGACGTAGATCTAAGAAAACGATGCCTACTGCATTTATCAATGTCCGTCTCTACCTCTACGCAAACCTTTTCATATAAATCGACTTCCTCAATAGTAAAACGATGCTATCGTTATATGATGTCAGACAGATCACTGGATTTATTAAACAAGCAGACTGAATTTTAGTATGAATGCAACGGAATCGAAAGACTAGTCAGTTATGTAGTTTGGCGGCATCGTTTTATTTGCCATAACGGCAAGCCGCTCTGTGTGCTTATCGCAGCTTTGATTTCAATAAATCTGTCAATCCCTCTCATCATAGTCTATATTTAATATATATGTATGTGTTTCATTGCATTGCCATAATATTTTATCTGGACATCAATCATAAACATTCAAAATACAATCAACGTAATTTTTTTTATTTATTTTATATATTATAATTTAAATGAATTCCTTCATCAATAGAAACATCCATGCCTGCAAAGTAGACAATAGCAACATTGTTGGTTAGGTCTGGGACCTATGTACATGTAGGAGAACAATGTTGCTATACATGTTTAACGAGATGTTTATTGTCATATATAGCTAAGCTTGAATTGTTTACATTACAGCTGACATCTACGCAACATGTTTATTAGAAGTGGATATTATATCGTGATCGAAAATACATACATACATGAAACGGTGGGGTGGATGTTAATAATTTTAATAAGAAATTCCAAATTTTAAGTTTAACTATTATATCAATATTATCTCTTCTAGTTCAAGTTTATTAATCTGCTCTATAAACTGTATCCAACTGAGTACTAAACAAAATATGACAACATTCCTTTTGTTAGAAAATTTTCATTTAAGTTTCACAAATTCCAAATTCTTTGAAAATGAATGATTAATTTACATTTATTGAAAAGTTTTTTTATAAATTATAATTTGCTTTTTATAATATTTGATGATTTTTATCTTGGAATTTGCGTATTACTTGAAGGTCAGAATTTCTTAAATAGAATTTTTTCAATCAAACCCCAAATAATAAAAAAATAATTGAAATAGTAAAATATTTATTGATTTTTATCAAAAGCATAGCAACGACCTTCGCTTTTGTATTTTTATTTTTTAGTTTTTCATTCGACAAAATAAAATTGAAAAATAAAAAAATATTTTATTGTACACAAAGAAAAAGGAAAGATAATAAATCGTTTTATTTTGTTACCCAAATACTACACTATATGTAAATATGTATGTGCGTATTATATTCATATGATAATAGGTATTATAAAAAATCTACTTTAGTTGTGGGCAACATGTCAAAAAAAAAAAGAAAAACTTTTTTAAATGTCCTGTGTGGGGGTAATTGTATTGTAATAATCATTAAGTAATCCCCCACTGTTCTTAACCTAGGTCATTATCTAGAAAAAATTGTCAAGAAAAGTTTCTCAAAAAACTCTGCTGTTCGGAGTTGACTTTAATATTGTAGGTTCCGTCACTTAACACACACAACACGAGTGGTGTAAGAGGCTAAGTCCTAACCGTGACTGAAGGCTTGTAATGACCAATTAAGTTAAGTTATATTATATATGAGAATTAATTACAAGGTGCGACTTATTTATTATTTCTTCAATGAATTCTAAATTGCCCCCATCTGGTGCCAACTATGGGTGCAACATAGTTCATAAAATATTTTGTACAGAAAAAAAATTATGATTTTCGAAAAGCATTAATTTTTTGTTGTCACTTGAAGAATAGTGCTGCCGCTACATTGTGTATCAGACGCAACATACAGAAGATGCTTTTAATAGTTCAGAGTTAATGATTTTGGTGTGAGAAATACAGAACATGGCTGACCACCAAACCAGTTTGAACACGCCGAATTGCGAACAATATTGGATGAATTTGACACTCTGAGCTAGAAACCAATGGCAGAAATGTTGCACAACAGAACAATGGCAAAGATACAAAAGTCTAGAAAATGGGTGACACACGAATTGAATAACAGACAGGTGGAAAATGAGACACCACTTGTGATGGAATGTGCATTTATTTTCAGAATACTAAGCGGAAAAAAAGTTCCGGTTGGCATTAGTTTTCAGGGTATAAGACTGCATGGTTTGACGTTACATAAGCAACTTTTCAGCAAGAGAGAAATCTCAACTCATAATGTTATAAGGTTCGCAGTGGCGAGGCCTCTTAAAAAACATAGATTTGTAAATTTGCAATGAGGGGTGGCATTTTTTACAGTGAAGACAAAAAAAATTTTCATCATTGTTTTCTAATTTGAAACAGTCAAATCATCCATCTTGGTGTCCGCCTGGGACCAGCTTTCCAGAAAACATAAAGAAGATGACGTAGTGCCAACTCTTGATACAGTGGTCATTGTTTCTGGCCCACAACAGATGGATAATCCAAAATCTTTAAAATAATGGATAAGAATATTCTTTATTTCCCAAATGTGATGTTAACAGATCGACCTGTTTAAATGAATTTTAATCTTGCCTATACATTTCTGAATTAGAATTGTACTCGTTCAGTAAATCGCACGACCCTCATGCACTCGCCACTAATCTATCAGAGCATTCACTTTCTTAAGAAAAAAATAAAAAACACTTAAGGACCACACCATGTACAAAATTATATATTTGAATTTGAAATTCTGCCAGAAGAAACTGTCATTAATTTTAGTGTAGTAAACATATTTAGATTTTAGCTCTTTTCGAGCATTTAATGTATAATTACGAAAATAGAAATGGTGTTACCTCTTATAACATTAAAATGATAAATAGAAGCTACAAAAACAAAAACTATGGTCTTGTTTACATGATCAACAAATAAACAAAAATATAGCAACAACATCAGTATAAAAAAGGAATAAACAAGTAAACAAACAGGCAACAACAACACTGCAAGGACAAACGTAAACAAAATACACAAACAACAATAACGTAAACAACACGTTTACATTTATAGGAGACATTCTCCTTCAAGAGCATTCATCAGACTACGATATAAAAGGCAAAACAAAGCAGGCAACGGAGTCTGAAAGAATTCAGTCAGATCTCCGTTATAAAGATCTATTACGCAAAAGGGTGAGAAGAAGAATAACAAATAAAGCAATTATTGTTGTTTACATCAAGTTGTAAACGGTGGCAACAAGAATTGTGAAAACAATAAAGGATTTATTTAAAACTAAACAAAAACTTGTTTTTATTTTTATTTGCAATCTACGAACTCATATTTTAAACGTTTTTAAAAAGGTAAAAATGTAAAAGTATAGTTTCATGAAAATTTAATTTGATATTTTTGAAAACCTTAAAGACCGTAAATTTCTAGAAAGAAGAAAATATTTGTGCCAAAGTAAGGACTCTGCTGTGAACTATCGTTGACGAATTTTGAAAACGTACATTCCTAACATTACACAGCAGCTAAGGCAAATTACTTTAGGCCATCAATTGTTAAATAATTTAAAAAGCAAATGAATTGAAACGGTTTCAAGCACAAGTATTAACCCTAATTCGTATTAAAATTTAATAGCAGAAAAGGCTGAACAGGAGCTTACCTATTCTTGTTTATTTTTTATTCATACACTATGCCATTGCGTAAGGCAAACAATCTCTCACTTATCCCAGACAAAGAGGAGAAAAGACATTTTACCTTTGCATTCTCTGAAAATAAATACAATCTTAGTGTAACAAAAGCATAAACAATAAAGGCTTTTAAGGCACCAAGATAAATTACACAAAATGTAAAACACAAAATGGAAAAGTTTTTTGTACTTTGGTAACATACTACCACCAAGATGCCAGTAATCTTATATACATTCTCAATGTCAAATTAATGGATCCTCTTCATCTTTGCACACCATAACACGTATGCTTACGCACCTCTATTCTTACAAAAAAATATATATTTATTTATTTTAAATAATTACTTATTTATTTAAATTATAATTCTAAAATAATTTTTTATTAAAGGAGAATTTATTTTGTTGTGCCAGTATACCACACGAATAATATTGTTACGTTTTTACCTTTTTAAAACGTTTAAAATATGAGTTCGTACGTAGGCAGGCTGATAAATGTTTTTGAAGTCGAAGTTCATGCCTTCGTCTTCTCAAGATCGCTATCGGTGTTTCATTGTTGGTTCTCTATTTTCTAAGATTATGGAAAGCAAGCTTGTGAATTTTGGAGTGAAATAATCCGGTCAGGGACAGGTAGGGCCTATTTTACTTCTAACCAGTTGGCATTACACTTCGAAAGACGGTACCAGTTCGTTTAACGTTTTGATGAGATTAAGTTATAGTTTTGGATAATTTCGAAGCACATGTTCTTTTATTGAAACATATTGGTTTTTGTGTCTGTAGCCACCTTTTCCAATTTGTATTAATCTTTTTCAGCGATCGCACTGTACGGCATCCGATGAAATGAGTTCGGTCTATATTCAAGGTTACTACATGTTTCCATTCTGCCCTCATTTTATATTCTAATGATATGTACTATTTTTAGATGACTATAATAAACTTTAAAGAGAAAATGCCTAATAAGAGAGACACCTTGGAATACAACTCTCATGTATAGGCTGTTGCATGAAAGTGTATACTGCTGCTTCTTGACTGCGCGCAATATAGATGAAAGATGTTCAGTAATGTCAATAGGGTATTCACTTTTATCGATTTATAAGACAACCGCCCCAATGTAGTTTCAGTCACAGTTCTATTACTACTACAACGGATTGTGCTGTAGTGAAATGAATGGACTTGATTTTTCTCGAACATATTTATCGTATGTTTTTCAGCCGCATTATCCGTAAGTGGAATTCTCTTTCCGTAGAAGTTTTTCTTGTCATAACATAAATCCAAGTACGTGCGCAATACTCTGCATAAGTGGGTATCATCCCCCGGGAGTTCAGTGTAGTATACAGTTTATTTCAATTTTTAATACAAACTCTATTGTGGTGTAATCATAAAATGGTTCCTTACCTGCAGCTTAATTCAGTAACCTTTAACGATATGACATTTGTTAATGAATCCGAAAATATAAGATGTAACCATCAAAGGAATAATAATCAACAGAAACAAAACAAAAATTGAAACTAGACTAAGGTTGGCTTAGGGCACCTTTACATGACATATTGTTCACATTGTAAATGTCAACAGCTAAATGTCGTGTTTATAAAAATAAGAAAAATCTTTGGAAACACTTCAAATACAATGATGACAATTGACATTGATATGATACTACTGTTGTTAAAGTAATCACTTTAGAATGAATTTAAAGTAAAATCCATCTGCTGAAGCAAATATGTGATAAAAAAAATTCGTGTGTATTTAAAATATAATGAAATACTATTTAATGTTGAGGTATGCCGAATATTTGAAAATAGTAGAGAAAGAAAGAAAAATAATTAAAAATATTCATTAACATTTTATTTACAATGACCACCATTTCAACAATACCAATCACGACCGAATCTCGTTGATCAACATGAGCCAAATTTTCTTTGTTATTTTCCAAAACCATAAATTGTTTTTTGAAATTAGATTTTCGCGATTAAAATTTTGACAATAATTCGCCATATAATTTTAATTATGCAGCTAATTTTTCCTTCATACAATATTTAGAAAACAATAGAATGTTTTCCCATTGTTTTTCCAACAATTTCAAATATATTTAAAACAGTCAAAAGGCAGCCTCTATCGAAAGCCTGAAACCAACCTCATTTGTGTGATTTCATTACAATAAAAATGTTTTCATGGAAAATTATTTCATTTGATACGGAAATCATAATAAATCGCATTAAATATTTCATTCACACATTTGAAAGAGAGTCATAAAGACATGCATTACTGATCAGAAAAGTCGCTACAAGTCAATTACATACCTCAGTACAATTATTGCTAATGTAAAATATGCGCAAATGCCAGTGTTAACTCTATGTACATTTGATAATCATACATAAATGTCGTATGGTCAACTTTTTAAGGCACTAACAAATCGAAGCTTCCGCGCAGACAGTGATACAAGATTATTTGTTTATCATAATCGTCTATACACAAAAGCAGTGTTAATCGTCAGTGCAGAAAGCTACACACAGCGGCAAATCTCCCTGGTGGAACCGTGACCTGGACAGTCTCAGAAAGGAGTTGCGCAGACATTTTAACGTGGCGAGGAAATCCGGTAATGCGGAACATTGGTAATAATATAAAGCGTCCCTAGGTGACTACAAAAAGAACTTGAGATGCGCCACGAGAGATTCGTGGAGAAGCTTCTGTAGTAATATGGAGACAGTCAACGAAACCTCCAGGCTAAAGAAAATTCCCGCAACAACGTGATTCGTGGATGATTCGTGGACCAACTCAGAAAAGGAAACTTTAAAGCTTTTCGTGAATAAGCACTTTCTACTGGGACAAAAGTTGTATATGGAGGTGAGAGTCCCAGAAAGTGATTCACAGGAAGACTACCATTCAATTATGTCTGTAGGGGCAATCAAATGGGCAATAAATGGATTTAAACCGTTCTAATCCCTGGGACCAGACGGAATATATCCGGCCCTTCTGCAACGTCTGAAACGCCACTATTCGGCTAAACCAAATACCGTCGGAATGGTGCAAAGTGGAAGTGGTCTTTATACCGAAGGCAGGAGAGACTCTCACACCACACCTCAGGGTTTTAGAACTATAAGTCTCTCTTCTTTCCTGCTGGAAACCATGGAGAGACTCTTTGATATTGAACTACACCAGACCCTAGATGGGAATCTTCTATCTAGGCAACAGCATGCATACAACAGTCCACCGCTTGTCTGTTGACACTGCCTTACATAACCTAACGTGTTAGATAGAGAGATCGCTGGCATGGAAGGAGTATACCTTTTCTGGACATAGAAGGAGTCTTCAACAATATGGAATTGAGTGCTATTTCCGGTGCACTGACAATATTGAGTGTATTCTGGTGAACTGAATATCCAGACTACTGTATAGGAGAACAATCTACCCAATGCTGGGGTGCTCGGGTGGAGTACTCTCCCCTCTCCTATTGAACCTTGTGATGAATGAGCTGCTAGTGATGTTGGGAAATGTGGGATGTGGGCGATTGCGTATGTGGATAACGTTGTTCTCACTATTCCGGCAGATTTGTCGACACTATTAGAGACAGAATATAAGCCTCCACCTTTTCGTCCACTGAGATTGTACTTGATTGAACTTGAACTCAAGGAGAAAGCACGCTTCTGGGGCCTTATCCTGGATAGGAAGCTATCGAGGAAACCAAATATCACTAATAGACTGAGGAAAGCCTCCATCGCCCTCTACGCCTGCTACAAGGTGTTGGGGAAGAAATAGGACCTGAAATCTAAGATGACTCACTGGATCTACACAGAGGTGGTCAGACCTATGCTGACCTGCGGATGCCCGGTGTGGTGGGAATCCCTGAATAGGACAACGAACTTGAACCTCATACGTAAGTTATAACGATCTGCTGGCATAATTATTAGTGGTGCCCTGCGCACTACTCCTACGATCGCTCTGGAGATAATCTAATACCCTCTACCGCTTGCCCTCTACTGCAAGGGCGTGGCTGCTAAGGTTAGTAGACAATGGCTTGCATCGGGCATTGGCCATACAGGGATACTTGGAGAAATTGATGTTGTCGGAAGCAGTGACTACATGACACCGCGATATGACTTCTCCGAAATCAGTCGGAATATCCAAGTCTATACGGCTACCGAATCACTACATCGTCTTTCAGGCGGAAGTGTCGTCAATTCAGGCTGCGGTGAAAATTACTGTGGAATGTTCACACTGTGTTCACAGGCAGAAAATCACCATACTTTCCGATAGCCAGGTAGCTATAAAGGCATTGGATTCTAATGTAATAATGTCTCAATGAGGTGGCGAACCCATATGATGTTTGAATCACATCGGTATCAGGACATAAAGATATTCCCGGCAACTGCAGAGCGAATGAACTGGCCAGAAGGGACGCGAATATCGAACTATCTGATGAATTCTCTACATTGGAGATCGCTTTGGGCACCTGCAAGCTTATAATTGACAATGCAATCGTCAACCGTAGGTGGGCAGCTTTGGACAAAGGTAGAACGGCGCAAAAAATCTGACCAATTCTGGATAGGAGGCGCACGGCGACTCTGCTTAAACTCCAAAGAAGTAGGCTCAGCACTGTTATCGGGGTTATTACGAGGCAGTGTATTATAGTAACGCATGTGAGGCGTATTGGTCTTGGACACCTTGCGAATGATTTATACAGAGGCTGTGAAGATGAGGAGGAGGATGAGACTGTTCTTCACCTACTGTGCACATGCCCGCTACTTGGTCGGAGAAGACAGAGGCACCTGGGGGCCTACTACATGGAGGATCTAGATGAACTGTCATGCATGGATATTGACAGTCTGAGTCGCTTCATCGAAAGCTTCGAGTGGTTCCTGGAATAGGGGAGAATGTAAAACTGCGGTATCACAATGGACCCTGTGTGCGGCCTAAGCGTGTACGCTCATGACTCCATCGAGGCGACAGCCACTTCTACCTACCTACCTCCCTAATTGCCCAGGATTACGACTTAGCTTTCCACACTACCCATGTTGTGTGTGTTAATTTTATCCATGAGCGGCGGGACCTACAGTTTAAAGTTGATTTCGAACGATAAATTTCATCAATCAATTTTATTTACTCTCAGAAATTTTACTAGCAGACTGGTGAGGGGGAGTCCCACCAGAAATATTTTTTTATATTTCGTTTTGTTCGAGATGTCTAGATTAAGAGTTGAATCTCGGGCTCGCGTCTTATAAGCCAACACACTACTTACTATACTATGGCGACTTCAAGTCTTTGTATACAAACCCTAATTTTTACAAATGAGTTCTACTACTGGCTTAATGTTTAGTAAATACTCCGATTGCCAAGAGTAGCTATTTTTCTTGAACGCCAAGTGACGAAATTTTTTCTAGTTAAAATGATATTATATACCATGTTGTTCACTTTTTTAAAATACATAATCGATTACTAAATTAGATGCTACTCAGGCCGGGAAGAGTCAAAGTAAAATGTTTTACCAAATCATTTGGAGAATTCAGGCCTTCTTTGATCATGATTGATATCGCATGGAAGCTCAACTTGATTATCTATTTGAATCAAAATAAATTTATCCTTTACTTGATGAAACTTTGTTGCCAGTTTTAGGCAAAAAAAAAATATTCAAATGGCAACTCTTTTCCTTTCGATTATTTTTGAGAAAACAGACGAGAAAGGATCTAAAAAAAAATCCATTAGTTCAGTGGTATTATATTAAGCAAAACAGCACATCCGACTGATTGATGTACCTTAAGGCAAAAGGCATACAGGTTTTGATTTGGGTTACTATTCTAATTGCAAAAAATATTTATTCTCAGACCAAAAGGATTGTTTTTTGGTTCTGACATCATTTGAACCGGTAGGAGAGAACCTTGCTAGAAGTTTATCTAAACCGAACGTACATGAATAAAAGTTCCAAAAAATATCTTCGCTAGTGTCATTTGATAAGAGAGTATTTACTATTTTTCAATGTAATAAACTTCTTCTAAATTAATGGATTTTGTTGAATTTTTATTTTATTACATTGGCAATAAAGAAAACTTACCGCATTACTTACTTACTAAAGTGGTGATAAATTTTGGTTTAAAAAAATTCATTGCATCTATTGTGGTGAAAGAAACAATACATACGTCGTGTGTTCAAACCATAAGGTTTATTTTAAAATTTGGCGGACTACGTATGTTCGACTTTTAATTCTTTGCTTTTTTAAGTTGGTATACTCGTCTCGAACACACTTATGTTCCCAGTTTCAGCTATATGGCATGTTTAGTTTGTTTCTGAGAAAAAATGAAATTAAGTGCTCAAAAACGCTTGAAATCTTGACGCCATTTAACAACTCCTGAGCGAAGCTCAAGCACAATTTTTTATTTTTTTTTTGATGGAATTGAACGATTTGGGAACAAGCCAACTAATATACCGATATTATCAGCAACTGCTCCAATTGTGATTCAATAGTTTTCCATAATCATTTACTACACTTTTTCAAAATTTTCATAGGTTACTGATACACTGTGGCAGCCAGGGCGAGCGTCTTTATTCACATCATCTCGACCTTATAAACTTGTACGACTTATGAATATTTATTCCACTCAAAGTATTCTCACTGCACGTCACTGTTAATATATCAAGGGTTTTTAAAATTCCATTTTGTACACAAAATTTGGTGGAACTTCTTTGATGCATTATTTTTGATAGCAGAAAATCGCCTAACACGTAAAACACGTGCCTTATTTATGCCTCCTACCAAAATAGAACTGAACATGATATACAGCTAAAACTATAAGGATATGTTCGAAACAAGTGTACCATCATAAAAAAATCATTAAAAGTCGAATGCACATACACTCCCCGAAATATTTATAAGACCAAACGTATTTCTCGAAAAACTTAAAATCTTTTAGACCAATTCGTACCATTTTTGGGTTAAATATAACTAACTATAATATAAATCTTTTTATGTAAAAAAAATATTTTTTTCTTTGTTTAATAGAAGGGTAGCACAAAATGAATTTCATTTTCAAACGAAAAAATTATAAGACCAAAATTAAATAATATTCACCTAAAGCTAAAATAACAATTGTAACGACACGTTTCCGCTCGGGTGCTGGGGTAGGTCAGCGGCGTCCAGTGGTTACATAAAAAAACACTTAGTTTAAGTTTACAGCTATTTATTTACAATACTGCAATAGCTTACACACTAAACTAAGTAAAACTAAATACAAACAAAAATAATTAAATTGGATATGAATTAAAATACCCTAGGCCGGCCTAACAACGGTTCGTCACGTCACAGTACCGAAGGCATCAAGGGGGTTTGAGTCAGAACAACAGTCAAACGGCATGCGCCCAGGATGACTGCGGTCCTACTGGTCCTTGTTGTTGCCCCGGTTCGTCAAGTGACAGTGCCGAGTACGTCAAGTGACAGTGCCGAGTACGTCAAGGGGGTTTGGAGTCAGAAGAACAGTCAAACGGCATACGCACAGGATGACTGTAGTTTCTACTCGTCCTTTCGGTTACCCCGGCACAATCAGTCAAGTCAATCAAAGGAGGATGTCAGAGCAACAATCAAACGGCATACGCACAGGATGATTGCGGCTCCAAGATCTCCCTTTGTTCGTCTGGTCAGTCAAATTCTCCGGAGGAGGTTGTCAGAACGTAATCAAACGGCATACGCACAGGATGATTCTGGTTCTGAGGCCTCCGGAGTCCGTCCAGTCACAGTTGCCAATGTTTTGCTGGTTTTAAATAAATCACAAGTGGGGACGACCACACCACTTGGGATTTATCATATTTCCAGCACAGCCGATGTCTAGATCGACCTGCCTTACCAGCAACTCATCACCAACTGCCCCGACTGCTGAAGTCACGCTCGCTTTTGTACACAAAAGTAACGAGTAACGGATCAAACATGATCGAACATCAAACATGTTGTATCCCACTCTCCGACTTACCAATGTGAGAGCAAGCATCAGTTGAATTCAGCAGTGTCTTGTAGGTCAAATGTGAGTCGTACGACAACCGTTATAAAGAATAAAATATTTCTAAAAATAGATTACTTTAAATATTTTAGGCACAGTGGGGTCTGTTATAAAAAATAATTACAATAATGTTATTTACAATAATTCATACAACTAACATATAAAAGAAAATAAACAATACATTAAATCCTAAATATTATCCAGTGATATGGTGTGGACAAAAACAAGGTCTCCGACTTTTGTCGTCACACAATGATAAAAAACAACTACTGAGTAATTTTTGTATTTATTAGTAATTAGTGTGTCCACCGTGATTAATAATGACTTCCTGAAGTCGACGGGGCATAGAATTTATTAAATTTTTAATACAATTTTGACCAATCCTACTCCATTCTCTTATAATGGCACTTTTTAAGCATTTTACATCCTTATACTGAGTGTTATTATTGAAAACTTGGTCCGATAGTATTGCCCATACATTTTTTATCGGATTTAGATCTGGACTACATGCCGGCCAATTCAAAACTGGTATGTTTCTGGAGGACAGAAATGATTTTGTTGCTTTTGATTTATGGATTGCGGCGTTATCCTGCTGAAATATCCAATTGTTGCCTAACGAATCATCCCCAAAATTAATTAAAACGTCATCTAATAATTCAATATACTTCTCGCTATTCATTTTAGTTGACATAAAACAAATAGGAGTCCTTCCCGTAGTCGAAATCCCAGCCCAAACCATTACGGTTCCTCCACCGAAATTTCGCGACATTCGTTGATTTTTTTTTTACGTGAATCCATCCAATATTTTTGGGAACCATCTGGACCATCTAAATCAACTTTTTTTCATCAGAAAAAATAACTGATAACGTTGAATAACTTCAATAATAACTTATTTTAGCTTTAGGTGAATATTATTTAATTTTGGTCTTATAATTCTTTCGTTTGAAAATGAAATTCATTTTGTGCTATCCTTTTATTAAACAAAGAAAAAAATATTTTTTTTACATAAAAAGATTTATATTATAGTCAGTTATATTTAACCCAACAATGGTATGAAATTGTCTAAAAGATTTTAAGTTTTTCGAGAAATACGTTTGGTCTTATAAATATTTCGGGGAGTGTATTCCGCGAAATTTGAAGATTCATCTTATTTTTAAACGCACCGTGTATTTGTTTTACAAATCTCTAATTTGCCTTATATAATTACGTTCGGAGGTAGTAGTAAGTAATCGCAACACAATTGAGAGTGGGATAATACAGGACTTTTTAAAATTATACCAGAAACTCTGTACAACATATAACGGATACGCATTATTTTTCTGGCCGTTGACCAAGTTGTATTGTTTTAGGCTGCAGAAAATTTGAAGGTAAATTTGAAAGGTACTTTACTTTAATTTCGTTTGGCCAGATCATTATGAAAGTCTTAGGGTTAATATTGTTGTTGATAATTTTCATATAAAAGTCCGATACACTCATACACATTTTTTTCATATGTTTTTGGAAGTTGTGGTGGTTTCGTGCTATCATTTTATGTAAATGCCAGTAATCAAGAAGAAGAATAAAAATACAAAATACACCCATTTCTGTTTTTACACGGTCTTTTTTACACGGTTTTGTAATAACACAGTCTAGGAAAAAATATTGATTCTGTTTTTACACGGTGATATTTGATATAACACGGTTTAGAAAAGTTTATGAATATTTTAAATTTGAAAGAAAAATATATATATTAACCGCAATCTTTGATTTTTTTACCCGTTGTTTATAATTTATTTTCATGGCAGCTTAGGTATGTACTCGTATGTGTGTACATACATATATGTACACGTATATATTTTAGTATGTTGTTTAATTTGAATAAAACTGGACACAACGGCTAATAACCAATTTTGTTATGAAACGCAGTGCTGTCCAATCGGAAACTGAAAATGCTAATCTTGTTGGAGTTGATAGCTATTCCGAACTGGCCTTACGTAAGCGATCACGTATGACATCCCAAGATAGTAGCGAATAGAATTCTGTTATTTTCATCATCACATTGACTGCTTTTAATTTTTTATGATTTTTAG
Organism: Sarcophaga rosellei; assembly: GCA_930367235.1. Classification (NCBI taxonomy): domain Eukaryota; kingdom Metazoa; phylum Arthropoda; class Insecta; order Diptera; family Sarcophagidae; genus Sarcophaga; species Sarcophaga rosellei. The sequence continues at coordinate 39,867,410 of OV884020.1, forward strand.
TTTGTTTAAATTACGTTTAGGAATAGGTGAATGTACCTTTTGTTTATCAACTGATATTATTTTTTTGACTTCCTGAACTACAATAATTTTAAATTTATGTTACTTTTTTTTAAGACTGAATTGCTTTTCATTTTATGACATAAAATATGTATTAATGCTGAAGAAAATTTTATTTAGTTTTTATAAAGACTCTCGTATCAGTTTTCTTCTACGAATTATTTTGTTTTTACTTCTGTTTTTACAAAGTTGAAGGATATGGAACCAATCCCCTTCTTTTCTACGTACTTCATGTCTTTTTTTACACGGATTTTTCTGGAATGTATCTACCGTGTAAAAACAGAATTAAGTGTATTTTCTAGGTAACTTGAGTCAACAATTAACGTTTCAAAATTATAATTGTTCGCACAGATAATTAATTAATTTACTTTTTTCTGTAATATTTTTCATTTTGTTGCTTGAAAATCGTTTTATGAATACTGATCTTCTTGTTCTTATTTTTGGAATACGAAATACACAATACAGCATAGCATTGAGCGTTCACAAACAAAAAGCGTATTCAATACAACATGCACGATACAAAGTCGTGTGAATTGGCCAACCGTATAAAATTGAATATTGTAAATCAAATGAATGGCATTCACATTTTGTAAATATATTTTCTTACATTCAATAATCATGCAGAAGTTGTATGCATTGTATTTGCAAAAAAAAAAGTTGCCTTCACATTAACTAAGGCCTATGGCCATTGCATGTCGTTTACCCTTACAAAACCCCATCAATAATCCTGTCAACTCAATAGCAATAGTGACAACTTTAACTGTAGAAACACCAAGAGTAACTGTCATTGACAATACTAATGGATTGTATAACAACAACAAGTTTACAATACAAGAAAAAGTGAATGTTATTGATATTTACACTACTGTCGGAATGTCAGTTCCAGATCTTTAGGGAAGTGGAAAAGAAATTTCTACCCATTTTATGAATGTTTGTGTGAAAATAAAAACGCTTAAATAAAAATGGTAAATAATATAGGTTTGGTTAGGTTAGGTCGAAGTGGTAGCTCTGATATCAAAGAGCTCACTTTAGCACTCATAGCGGCCCGTTGTAATGCCACGAGTGAACGCAGTCTCTGTGCTGACCAAGTCGGCGCAGGGGCTACACATCAAAGCACGACTACCCCACACTGGAAAACCAGTCAGTAAGTTTGATGCACGAAGCTTTATCCTTGACATCAATAGATGATAGCTCCGTCAAGCTGACAAGAAATGGAGAGCCAAACAACCTATATCTGCACCTCGCAAGAGATGGACATTGACAAAGAAAGTGGATAACAGTCTCCTCTTCCTCAGCGGATCTGCGTCCACGGTAGGAGTCGTTAAATGGGAGCCGCACCCTTTCCGTGTGTCTACCCATAACACAGTGACCTGTAAGCATGGCCACTGTGATTGAGATGATGCCACGATCAAGTCCAAGTAACTGGTTGGTACGCCTTCTACCCATCAGGGGCCAGGTGAGTCTATCGGTAGAGCAGAATTCCTCATTGACCCAGGATAGATTAGTGTCTAGAAAGAATTTTTGCGCAATGGCCAACTTGATCGAGGCGAGTGGCATACCCAAGTCTATTAAAGAGGATTCCGTAAGAAGTGCCCCAGCTCTGGCGAGCTCAACGGCAATTGACTCTTGAGGGGTCTGGAATCCTATGGTAATGACGCCATGACTTACGCTAACGAAATTGCCATTGCCGCGACGGCAATATGCCCGCAGACGCTGTCGGACAAGTTGAACTTGGCGCTTTTGATTGTACTGTACGTTTGTACAGGCCGATAGAATTCTTTCCACTAGGAGATATAAGATTCCGACCTTCGCCCTTCCTAGCATAAGTGGGACCAGACTCACGTTGAGCCCCGAGGTGAAATATATGGGCCTGATCCTCGACCCCAAACTGAACTGGAGGGCGAATCTGGTTGCTAGGGTGCGTAAGGCGGCCTGTGCTGCTTACTGCCGCAGCAGGGCGGTTGGAACGAGATGGGTCTTCGCCCAAGGATCATGCGCTGGATCTATTCTATGGTTATTGAACCCAACTTCCTATACGGTGTTGCTTTCTGGTGAACTGCTCTGGATAAACTACACAACGTTAGACTTCTTGACATGGTCAGAAGATCTGTGGCCATTTATACAACTGGTGCTCTGCGCATCACCCCCACAAAAGCCTTATTCGCAATGCTCAACTGGCTTCCTACTGTGCTTCTCGCTAAACAAGACAAGACTTAATGCCCTGTCTCGTTGGCACATTGTACTCTCTGGTCACTCTTCCATTTTGGAGGTTGATCCTGTGGACCCATCGAACATCGATTATCTCCCTGCGGAATACTGTCTTGACAGGTGTTTCCAATTTCTGATTTCAAGTAGGAATGACTGGTACCTCAATACCGTCCCCCCGGACCTCCTGGATATATACACGGACGGCTCTAAACTCGACACTGGTGTCGGGAGCGAAGTCTATTTTGGGAAACTGGACCTAAACATCTCTCTCCAACTACCGGAATACATTTATTTGAACAGTGGACTCACTTCTAATAAGCCAACATACTAGCTACTAGACTAGAGCGACTACAGGCTTATATGTAGTACATATCTTATATATAAAAATGAATGTGTGTTTGTTTGTATGTTTGAAGTTTATAGACGATTAAACGGCTGAACCGATTTTCTTGAAATTTTCACAGTATCTTCCTGTATGTCTGGAAGGAGTTATAGGCTACTTTTTATGTTGATATTCCAAATGAGCGAGGGGCCATGCCCATGTATACTACATACTTAATATTTAATTGCATTTGAAATATATTACTCATACGCATAGTTACCCCTAAAGTATGCTATCTATGATTCTTGATGTATAAAACCAAAGAAAATAAAGTATAAAGAATGTGCATTTTGGCATATTTTGGAATTTCTCGACGCCGGGGAAAGATAGAAGGGAAGGAAAAAAATTTTGTAACCAACATTTGTGAAAAAAATCACCAAATAAGAAAAAATATAACCAAAATTAAATTCGTAGACTTTTGTTTTATTTATTTTTTTTCAGAAATAACCAAAAAAGGCAACATCATTACTAGATTCAATCTTTGCGGATTTTTTGCAAATTACAATACATTTTGACTTTTTAGAGTTAATCCTTAAACCATTTGCAGTCGCCCAAAGAGAAATATTATTAAGGTCAGTGTTAAGATCTTTAACTTCAGTGTTGATGGAAGCTATAGAGCTATCAAGGTAGAGTTGAATATCATCAACATACATTTGAATTCTAGAATGTTTGAGCTGCTCAAACATATGACCCTTAAATGGTTGAGTTTGAAATTTTCAACTCATATACATAGTAAGTACTGAAATTCATACTATTTAAATATTTATTTGAAAAACATATACATATGTAATAGTTATGTTATTGTTTACTTCTAACAATGGGTAATTACTAAAAATATTATTTATTTGTTGCATATCTTGAAAAATAGATCAGGTAAGTTTAATAATCAGCATTTTATTGGGTGATGAATGGGCATGTAACAATAGGCAGTAAAATTTTCATTCATTACTTTCGATTACCTAAGTAATAAAATGTAAACTCTCAATATTTTTTCCAAATAAAATAAGAAGTTGCAAAACTCATCAAAAAACAAAAATTACCTGCGACCGACACACACATAATTATTTGTCAAATTTAAATAGCCTTAATTTTTTTTAAAAAGTTTTTTGACCTGTACTTATTTCATATTAGGTAAAATATAAAGGAATAAATATAACACGCATTCGGTTTTGGAGTTGAATCTTTGATTCTGAACGAGTTAAACGTTGAGTGACATTTATTTTGCAACAATTTATAAAAATGCCCCCAAAAAAGCATCGCTTTCCAGAAGCACTAAAAATGCATTGCATTTGCAATCCCAGAGAGCAAATGAAAGTTCGGAAGAGCGTGAAAGTCGCCTAAGGACTGAAAGGAGTCGAACTTCAACCTCTAGGCCGCCGAAACGCCATCACAACCTGAAGAACGCCTTGAAGGCCTACGACAACGCGCCACAACAGCAAGAACTACTGAAACGCTTTCAGAAAACCAAGAGCGCCTTGAAAGTCAAAAAATCTTACCTCTTTAGCACGAGCTTCTGAAACGCCTTCAGAGCGTGAAAGACGTCTTGAAGGTCTTCGACAACATGCGACAATCGCACGAGCTACCGAGACACCGTTGGAACATGAAGGTTGGCTACAAAGCCAGCGAAATCGTACCATAACATCACGAACTAATGAAAAAGAAGTCCAACATGAATCACGAGTAGAAAATCAGCGGATTCGAACATCAACAAGAAGAGCAGCAGAGAGGATAGAGCAATATTATTTGCGTCGAGAACAAAATCGTAATCGAATGGTGGTGAATCGACGTAATGTTTTTCATGGATACTCAGGTATTGCATTTAACTACAGATCTGATATAGATTATACCGAAGATGAATTAATGGCAATTGGTGACATGAATGAAGTTTGCCAATATTGCAATGCACTCAGGTACAAAAATGGAACACCTGGCATGTGTTGCTCTAATGGTAAAATCGTTTTGTCTGATTTACTTCCACCTCCAGAACCACTACAATCGCTGATTTCAGGTAAGTTTTTCGAAATATATACTTTTTTTAATTTAACAAAATATTAATAAAAAATATTTTCTTCATTTAGGAACTAATGTGGATTCACAACATTTTCTTAAAAATATAAGAAAATATAATTCGTGCTTCAAAATGACCTCTTCTGGTGATACCAAAGTATTTCGAGACAACTTTATGCCAACGTTTCGTGTTCAAGGTCAAATTTATCATAAAATGGGATCATTGTTGCCAATTCCAAATGAAGATCCTAAGTTCTTACAAATTTATTTCATAGGAGAAGCGGATAACAATGACCAAGTGCACCACCGCCAGCATTACAAAACACAATGGATTGTTGCCGATTTACAAGTGATGTTTCATGAAATCAACGAATTGGTCAGGATCTTTAAGTTCACGATTAAGTTCAGATGACCACATAATCGCAATTCATGCTAATAGAACTCCAGCTGGACAACACCAAAGACGATACAATGCCCCAACAATGGCGTAACAATTTTGATGGTGGGCGATCCAGTTGCATCACGAGATATGTATTTAATTCCGATGGGGGTAGCGACGCACACCGGGTATTAGCTAGTTAAATATAAAACTGGACCTAAAATTCTTCCCTGGGCAAAACAGAAGTTGATTTCCTGAAGGAGAAATTTCCATCTTTAAGTATAAAATTCATATTACTCAAATAGTTCCTTAATAGCTCATATATGTTTTCAGAGCCGATTTGATTAAATTTAAATATCAGGCCTTGGGAAACAAAGGTTTCTGTAATCATATTAACTAGCCAATAAGTCTGTTTTACATACATAATTTATCATTACAATCCTTTAGTCCGACGACCTAGCTTCTCATACCACTTATGTTGCGTGCGTTAATTTTATGCATGAGTGGCGAGAACTACAGTTTAAAGGCGATTCCGAACGACAGATTTTTGAGAAACCTTTCATGGCAATTTTATTTCACTCTCAGAGTTTCTGCCAGAAATCTGCTGAGAGAAAGTCACCGAAGTAATATTTTTTAATATTTTGTTTTGATGTCTGACCTGAGGTTTGAACTCCACAACATAAGTGGTGTGAGAAGCGAGGTCGTAATCCTGACTGAAGGGTTGTAATGATCAATTATGTATGTATGTACTGTATGTATATATTGACTTCCATTAATAGAGTATCTATGTGGACAATATATTGATGAAATTATAAGTTTTTGTTGGAAATCTTCCAGACAAATATTTGCAGCTTGATGGTAATTTATTTTAATGCGAACAATTTTGAAATGATATTTTCCATTACCCAACATTACATAAATTTTTTCACTCATATGTACTTGTGTACTTGAAATGTTAAAATATTTCTCTTACTCTTACTATACAACATACATATGTATGTAAGAATCGTATATACATATATACTATATATAATACATATATACATTTACATAATTGAAATATATTTTCGTATATGTAATTATATGTTAACAACGTACGCGAAAGGATATGTTTTTACAATAAAATAATTACATTTAAGGTCATATTTCATTGACAGTGTCAAAATAATATGGGTTTCCTGTGGAATGGGCTAGAGATAAAGGTGTGATGAAAAAGGGCATAAAAAATTATTAAAAAATGTCGGTGCCTAAAGAGCCTTTTAGGCAGAGTATCTTTAAAAACGTTTAGACTGCAAATAAAATAAAAATAAATTTGTATTTAAATAAATTGTTCATTGTTCGCACAATTCCGCGTGCCACTGTTCACAACTTGATGTAAACAACAACAATTTGCTTTGTTTTTTATTCTCGTTTACACTCTTCTGCGTAAACACTAACAATTGTTCGGAAGACCTTTACAGCGGAGATCTTCAAACCACGATCATTCTCTTCACACGCAACGCGTCTTCACACAAGACTGACTGAATTTTTACTGAACCCGTTGCCTGCTTTGTCTTGCCTTTTATATCGCAGGGTAAATAGTCTGATGATGCCGAAATCTCTATAAATATAAACATGTCGTTTACGTTATTGTTAAACAAACAAACGTGCATTTTGTTCTTAACCTAACCCAGCCAAAATGGAAATGTGGAGAATTAATTTTTATATTTTTGTGTTCGCCCATGTTTTACACTCATCCAGAGTCAATAAAACTCACTCAACCTTTCTTGCAGTGTAGTTTGTTTCTCAGTCGCAACCGCAATACTATGTTCAGATATGCACTTTTATTGAACACAATATTTTAAGTATTCAGGCATAATATACGCAATATTCATTTGACAGCTGGTAAACAAAGCAGCTGGTTGTTTCAACAACATTGTTTTTATTTTGGTCGCGAAAATTAAAACATTATATTAAATATTGAGCTCAATAATGGCGATTTATGCAATAAAGGTGCATATCTGAACACCATATAAAGAAAAGCTTAAATCGTCATTCGATAACACTTTTTGTTTACAGAAACAACAAACAACTTTTTCCAATTTCCAAAATGTTATAAATACAAACGCATTTATATATAAATGCTCTTCGAGAAATATAAATCGAACTTCGAAACGCGGTGCGGTAGGAAACTTTAGCATGATTACTAGTAGTATGACTCACAGAATATATACAGCAGTGGTGAGTCTTTCTTGACCTATGTATGCCTAGTTTTGGACGCCTAATTTGAACCAAACACAGCAGTTATTCTGCTTGAATAATTATTAGTGCAGCCTTGCGACGACTTCAGACATCTTTCCGCTTGATTTTATTGTAAGGGCTTAGTGGCTAAGATTGGTAGGCGCCGCTGGAAGACTGAACAGTGGAATCGAATACTGACTACGCAAGTATTCTGAGAGAAGTTGGGATTTTCGGTCACGCTACACGGCGTTGCGAAACCATTTCACTGGTCTGGGTTCCCGGGCATAGTAACACTTCCGGAAACTGCAGGGCCGACAACTCGCCAGAGCTGGTGCACTCCTTCCGGAATCCTCTTCAATTGACTTGGGTATGCCACTTGCCTTAGTCAAGTTAGCCAATGCGTGGAAATTCTTTCGCGGCGCCTGGGTCAATTAGTAGTCCTGCTGTACCGCTAGGCTCACCTAGCCCTTGATGCATAGAAGGTGTGCCAACCAGTTACTTGGACTTGGTCGTGGCATCATCTCAATCGCAGTGACCATGCTTATGGGTGGACACGCGAAAAGGATGCGGCTTCCATTTATCGACTTCTGCCGTGTGTGCAGATCCGCTGAGGATCTTTGTCAGTGCCCATTTCTTGCGAGTTGGAGATATAGGTTATTAGGCACTCCATTTCTTGTTAGCTTTACGGAGCTATCATCTATTGATGTCAAGGATATACCTTCGTTTATCAAACTTTCTGGCTGGTTTTACAGCATAGGGTAGTCGTGCTTTTGATGTTTTGCGCTGACCACCTTCTTCTTCTTCCCTGGTTTTGGGAGAACTTGGTCAGTACAGAGACTGCGTTCACCTGTGGCATTACAACGGACCACTATGCGTGCTCAACGAGATTTTTTGATATCAGAGCTACCACTCCGACCTAACCTAACCATATCATGTGGGTACCAGGATACCGTGACATTCCAGACATAGCGCAACCAATAAACTTTCCGATGAATTCGCGACTTCGGAAATCCCTCTGGAAACCTGCGAATTTATAATAGAGACAATGCCATCGTCACGCTCTAGCGGGACAGCGCAGAAAATCTTTTCAAAGCTGGATCGAGTAAACTCGACAAGTCTACTAAAACTCCAAGAACGGAATGTTTGTCGATTCTAATAACAGGCATTGCGTTACAGGCGGGCATATGAGGCGCATTAGTCTTGGATACCCATAATAACAATTGGACAATAATTTCTGCAGAAGCTGCAGGGATGAGGAAGAAGAGGAGAATATTCCTCACCCACTGAGTACATGCCCTTGATATATATAGATAAGCTGAAGGAACTGTCAGGTATTGACATTGGCATTCTAACACGCTTCATAAGAAGCTCCGAGTGTTCCGTATCTAGGGAATAATGGAAAACGTTGGTGTCGCAATGGATCTAAGTGTGTCCATCCAACCTCCTTATATAGGCAGCCAGCTCAACCTACCTTTCCAATTATATTAATTTCTAAAGTGGTTTAAGGAAAGAAAACTTTTTTTTTCATCAAAAAGTATATGTTTTAGGTTGAAAGACATAAATGTGGTTGACATTATTTTCTTTACATTTGTATATATTCGTTTACAAGGCTTTTATGCGAATGACAGTATACAACACACCCATCCAAATGAATGATTATTCATCTTTCAACTTGACTTTCACAATTTTTTTCTTTTTCAGTTTTGAGTTTTATCCAACCGGTTTGGGAGGTGGCAATGGAGCTGGCCTCTTAGTTTCATGCAATGCAACAACAAATAAAACACCTTTTAATCAATCGCTATAAATCAGTCAAACCTTAAAAAATATGCGCCATGTATAACGAAATATATTCGAATTGTGTGTGTGTGTATGTGTGGTTTAAAAACAAAAAAGATGTGTTTATTTGTATGTGGTTTGTTTGACACACTTTTGAAACATTATCTCCTCAATATACATCAAATGCGGACCAAGCAAACTGTGGTTTTAATATGCGAGCATAAAAACCAAATGATGGACAATTTATTTTCATGGCATTTTCATGTATTTCAAGGCGTACATATTTAGTAAGGTGGTGTATGTTGGCGATCCAGCTGACTGCTTTTTTCTATTGAATTTTCATGTTCAATGAATGTCGAATATACTTTGTTGCTATTCTGTATACAGAAGTATATATAAATGCCAAAAATTAAGTTGTTGTAATTGTAATACCACCTTATTATACCACCCATATTCGTATTGTTCTGTCCGTTAAGTATGTATGTATTCTGTCCGTTTTTGTATGTATTTTTATTCCGTTTCCGTTCATTTTGAAGATTTATATGCTTCTTGGCTTAAGATACTGAAAATAATGTTGAGTTGTATCACTCATCATTTCTTAGAGGAATTCTGTAACACTTTTTAGGCAAATGTTGTTTTCTTTTCTATTGATGTGGCTATAAGTCTTTCAAACTGTCTTAGTATCTCCGTCGTCAATTTAAGCCATGCTAAAAGCCCTTTTAATGCCACAAAAAAAAAAATTATAAACATTTATTTGGTATTTGTTTTCTTTATTTTCTGATTTCATTATAAATAATTTGTAAATAAGAGGGATTTTATTAAACGTTGTAACATTTTGATGAAAAATCAATAAAATTCAAGCAACAAACGATTGGGAATGAAGTGATAAGGATTGATTTGTACCAGAGATTAGCGATTAGTATTCAAAAAGATAAGTAGATTCGAATCATACTCATAATTTCTGATACTTATGCGCATTCATACTTATTTTAATACCATACTCATACTACTCATATTCTAAGTTTGAAGTACTCATCGTACTCGTACTTAACACTACGCATGATAATGTTTATTTCGACTCTTCTTTACTCAACATTTACAAGAATCACAAAATAAGTATGCTTTGCTTGCTGTCTTTGTCTTTTTTCAACAACAAAGACTGTAAATTTTGATGAATGATCCGAATCACTCGGATCATTTTTGAGTATTATAAGTATTTTTCTAAATTTATGAATCTGAATGAGTAGGCGTATGAATCAAACATATTGCGAATGTTATGAGTTTGATGCTAACGTTGTACTCATACTCATTGCAACCTGTACTTACCTGTTGTAGTGAGTACAAATGAATCAGAGTAGTTGAATTTCAATACTGATGACTCACTCATACTTAAAATTTCATGAGTACTTATGAGTAGCGAAGAAATGATTCATTGCTGATCTCTGGGTTGAACCCAGGCCTCAAGTCTAATAAGCCAACACACTACCTACTAGACTACGGCGACTGCCTCGTATTGGATTTTCTGCAAATATTCTCAACCAGAAGTATTATATTTGCCTTAGACTGTGAACCAGACAATCATCCGATAAGGAATATTTGTTCTAAAGTGGCATTGAGTAAACTGCAATCGAATTTTTTTTCTTCTGTTTACAAATGAATTCATGCCCACGATGCTGCCATTAAAATTATTCTTTCGGAGAAATCGGCGTATTCGTTCGAATCTTGTATTCTTTCTTTCTTGTATTAATATTGATGTGGTTAATGACCATTAAATTTTAAACTAAATGTACTTGTCAAATGAGACAAGTACAGTACCCGCAGGTCAAGTTGACCCATTGTTCAAAACGACCTTAAGATGAGAGGATAATAGAGGGCATACGAAAAAGGAGTTGACGTAGGAAAGGGAGAACAAGTGGACTAATTACACTGCGTATATAGAAATCTAGAAGTTTTATTTTAAATACTAAAACAGGAAAAAATATTTATAAAATATTAGAAATCATTAAACCAGGGCCAGTTGGGTAATGAAATACTCATGTCCTATGCTCGGTGTTTGAAGAGCTGAATTAATTTCTTCCATTTAAAGTAACTTCCACGGAACCTTTGGCACATACTTGAAACTTTCACCAAACCGTTCAATAAATACATTCCCAGACTTTAATGGGTTAATATATGACACGGCTTTTTGGTTCATCTGTAATCACACATTTGCACACGAAGAAAGTCTACACTTAAATAGATTTACAAAATGTAAACAATTCAACGATTTATGCAGAGATGAATACCGTACATCCCCAGTTGTAAATTATAACATTCCATTTTTAAAGAACGAAGAAAATTACTAAGAAAACATATGATAAAAGGGTGCTTCGCAGGTAAATATGAAAAAATACGAATCATTATAACTGCAGGTTTTGCCATTTTCTTGCTAAATGAGTGATAAATTGGGGTTAATGTTACAGTATTAATGATAAATTGGTAGTAACACTTTCAGATAAAGAAAACTGAATATAAGAATTGATGATTACTATAAAGAAAGAAAAAATTATTAATCTGTAGTAATATATGAAATTTTTACGTAGAAATTTTTAACTAAGGAAATCTTGTCTTTAAATAGGAAAATTTTTTATATAGAAGAGTCGTTGAATCTAAATGAATAACAGTGAATAGCAATGAACAAAAATATGTTCAGAATAATTCGTTCGTAAGCAAGCTTAACACTTACACACTTGGAAATTTCCTTTACCAGGCGTACTGGTACCAAGTGAGCGTCAACGTTGTCTCCGATGACGATGAAATCTGTCGAACATATTCAGTATACATCAAATCAGTGAATAAACAACATCATATTTTTCTTTTTATTTCAAGTCGTAGTATTCTAGTAGGTGGTGTGCTGGCTTATTAGATGTGAGGCTACAGTTCAAATCCCAGGTCAGATATCTCCACCAAAAAAAAAGATTCCTTGCAAAAACTGTTAGATAAAATGAAATTGCCATGAAAAGTTTTTCAAAAATCTGTCGTTCGGAGTCGACTTTAATCTGTAGGTCCCGCCACTCATGTATAAAATTAACACACACAACGTGAGTGGTGTTGAGAAGCTAGGCCGTAATCCTGACTGAAGGGTTGTATGTTATTATTATCTGACCCAAGAGGAAATGATTTGAACTTTAATTTTCGTTCATAGCCTACCTTCTTTTCCTTACATTAAATTTGATTTAACAAAAAATGTTTTTAAAAAATATTTTAAAATTAATACGATGTATTAATACTTTTAATTTACCCATGTCAATAGAAAATTACGATTACAATTCTTATAACCAAAATTCCAAATTTTACTAGAATTCTGCATTAATTTGTTCACTTTTAAACAATCAAAATAAGTAAAAATTTTATCCAAATTTCATTCAGAGGAACATAATAAATAGCCATTGACCAAAGATCAGCAGTGAATCGTTTTTCGCTCCTCATAAGCACTCATTAAACTTTGAATATAAGTTAGTCAACAATATTGAAATTTAACTACTCTGATTCATTCGTACTCAATACAACGTTGATTTATAATGAGTATGATTGCAACGTTGACATCTACCTCATACTATTCGAAATATGTTTGATTCATATGCCTACTCATTCAGATAGAAAAATACTTATAATACTCATAAATGATTCGAGTGATTCGAATCATTCATCAAAATTTACAGTCTTAGTTGTTGTTGCATTTACAAAAAAAGAAGAACGAAAAAGACAAAGACAGCAAGCAAAGCAAACACAAAACTTTCTAGTGAGTATTGTAGTGTTCGTATGCGAGTCATATTTATTTTGTGATTCTTGTAAATGTTGATAATCAAAAACATCATACGTATTGTTAAATATGTATATATACTTTGAATATGAGTAGTATGAGTATAATATTGAAATCAGTGTAAATGCGTATAAGTGTCAGAAATTATGAGTATGATTCGAATCTACTCATCTTTTTGAATACTCATTGCTGATTTCTGTCATTGACTACTGTTTTTGTATGTAATTAAATTTTATTGACACAATTCTAACAATTTTAAATCCTAATTCTCTGCTTATTATTGCTCAATTAATTAATAAATTCTGTTATATTCAGCAAATAAATATCATGATTGCATTCATATTTATGAACATGAATTTATTAAACAATTTTGTTTTTTTCTTTCATTTGCTTATACATACATACATATTTATTATGCCATGAATATGTTTATTTCAATAGTGTAGATATTTCAATATTTTTTCAATGTCATCAATATTTATAAAATCGAAAAAAGCCAACTGACTGAAATTTGTGTTAAAAATATCATTGAAAAGTTATGAAGTAAACTTTTCTAAGTACGTCCCTCGTAAAATTATGTAACTCCGTGAAATACAATTTCAGAAAATTATATGAAATATACACATATATGTTGTTTTGCTACACTTTATAATTCAATACAAATAAATTGCAATATTATGGAAAGATCCATATGTTTATCGCAGTTAATTGTTTATGAACTACATATGCAAGTTTTATTGTTATGAACAATTTTCCAAATTGAAAATATTTATTAACAAATGGCAAACAAAAATTTGTAAAATTATAGAAAGGACAAATTTTTTAGAATAAAATTAATATACAGTGAATTTTTTGTTTACAAACATACACAATTGGTCATAACAACCCTTTAGTCAATATTACGACCTAGCTTTTCATAAAACTTATGTTGTGGGTTTTAATTTTATACATGAGTGGCGGGAATTAGAGTTTAGATTAGAGTCGACTCCGAACGACAGATTTTTTGTAACTTTTCATGGCAATTTTATTTGCTTTCTGAGTTTTTGCCAGAAATCTGCTGAGAGAGATACTCTGACCTGGAGTTTGAATCGTGGCCTAATAAGACAATAATTTGTGGACTTTAAATTTGTTTCCACTATGCATACTTGAAAATAACTGTTACAAATAACTAATTCGTGTCCCGTTTTGAAATAAACGTTTTTTTTTGTGAATACGAATACTAATACTAATTTTTAATGGGAAAATAAAAAACCATTTCTTCAAAGTATCGGCCATTGGTGAATACGCATTTTTCCAAATTTAAGCCATTTTATGATTTCCACACCAATAAAACTTTATGCGGTATGAAGCAAACCAATCACTCATCCCACCACAGCATTTTCTTCCTACTGACTGGATCTGGTTTTGCAACTGAAATTGGTAGTTATATTGTATTAACCCATGATTTGTTCCGTTTAAGGTTCTGGAAATTAATTTCGTTTTCTCTCGCCAGTAACAATTCGCTGCAACATAGATTTTCTATAGTGTCTTTGAAGCAAAATTTCACAAGTGCTCTTCCGGCTTTCCATTTGTCTGTCATTCAATTCATGTTGCACTTATATTCCAGACTTTTGAATATTTCCCATAGCTTTTAAACTGTCAGACATTGTTTGTTGAGCAACATTTACATTTCCACCACTTGTTTCTGACACAAAATGTTATCTTTATCCAATATTGTTCAAACGTTCTTCATTGTTCTCATGAAAATAGTTATCTCTGAACCGTCGAACCCATTTTCTGCATGTTGCTTTTGGTAGAGCATGATCACCATATGCTTCGGGAAGTATTCGATGCAACTCTGTAGCACTTTTGTTCAAATTAAAACAAAAAGTTTCCGAAAATTTTCAATTTTGTACAAAGTTCGCCTGTTCGTTTAGCAAGATGAAAAAATCTGACGTGCTTTGTTCACTGTGTACTGAATATGTTTGATAGATGACATCGTTCATAATAAAAGTTTTCAATGGGGGCATTTGTATACTGACTTCATACCCGTACACCAGATAATGATAATATTTGAAAGAGAATTAGAGGTGGTCAAAACCAATTACTCGATGAAGTAGACTACATGTGATTTGAATAGATAACAGACTTAAAAATGAAATACAATGTAGTGTGAGGACCATCATTCAAAAAAAAAAAAAAGAATCAGATCGACATACCATACGGCAATCGATTCCATGAGTTTATTGAGAGCAGTTTGGTGGGCAATTACAGAAATAACAGAAAAATAATTGCAGAATTTAATCTCAAAGGGGAACACCGATTGTCATTCATTTATCGCTTCAAACAAATAAATTTTTTTTTGCAAATTCTCAGTTTTATTTCAATTATTACAGGTATAAAGTTACGCTTCATTTTTTAATCGCGTGACTAAGACTTCATCAACAGTAACCATCCTGTTAGGCAAGGATTTACTTTTTAAATTTATTGTAATTATTTTTTGTGCAACTGGCTACTCTGTCCCCCCATATGTTTATTTCAATTATAAGAATTGACGGCTTTATGAAGGAACACCCCAAACTCTAACAAAAGGTTTGGAAAATTTTACGGAAATCGCTTGCAAATTCTAAAGAATTTTCAGTAGAGAGAGTCAACCATTCGCACAGTGGTCAAAAAATTAAAAAAAATGGATCAGTTATTGGCATCAGAGATTAGCAATGAGTATTCAAAAAGATGAGTAGATTCAAATCACACTCATAATTTCTGATACTTATACGCATTCATACTTATTTTAATATCATACTCATACTACTCATATTCAAAGTTTGAGGTACTCATCGTACTCATACTTCACAATACTCATGATTTTATTGATTTCGACTCTCCTTTACTCAACATTTACAAGAATCACAAAATAAGTATGATTCGCGTACGAACACTACAATACTCACTAGGAGGTTGAGTATTATATCATTTATGAGTATTATAAGTATTTTTCTAAATTTATGAGTAGGCGTATAAATCAAACATATTTCGAATGTTATGAGTTTTATATCAACGTTGCACTCATACTCATTGCAAACTGTACTTATAAATAAATGTTGTAGTGAGTGGGAATGAATCAGAGTAGTTGAATTTCAATACTGTTGACGCACAGATACTTAAAATTTCATGAGTAGTTATGAATAGCGAAAAAACGATTCATTGCTGATCTCTGATTCATACTGAGATTCCCTTTATAATCGACGGCAGAATTATGTTGAATGCGCAGATTGGCCGAATCCTATTTAAGAGCTTATCTAACGCTGCCAGGCCATAGATTATCGAAAAGTTTATGCCATAATATATATAATTTTAGAGCTAATATTTCGTGTTTTTTTTGTTTTGTTTTAAACAATTGAACTTCTTTAATAATTTTATTATAGTGTTTAGAGGAGATTAATTGCAATATTTCCTAGCAATAACTCCATCAGAAAGTAGTAAAACAAAATTATTTTAAATTTGTATAACAAAATTATTTCATCCAATTTAACTTTATGCGCCATGACTTTTTTGAAAAAACCTTCATATCTAAAATTATTACATCGTTAGTTGTGAAATATCTTGTTAAATTCATGACAATTATGTCAGATCAAGTGTGACATAACAAGATATAAAAACGTTTGCTTAAATGGCAAAAAATGTTTATTTCTGTCAGCTATCTTATGAGCCTTATTTATAAAGACATAAGATTGACGTGGAAATTTGAAATTTCTTTAAATTGCTGTCAATAAATTTTACTTTCGACGTTAAAAAATTAAAAGATGGAAAGAAAACAAAAACAGTCATTAAAAACTGTCTGAAAAAAACAATATTTTATTACGTAGTTTTTATCAAATGCCATAAAAATTTAATACAAACTCAAAAGTCATTGCGCTTCTTACATCAAAAAGGCTCTTAGGAAATAATTCGAAAAAGTTTTGCAAGCAACAAAGTTCCGATTGACATACTGGCTTCACCAAACAGTCACATATCCAATCGCTTGTGAAGAATATACAGAGAAAGTAGTTGGAAAAACGAAAGTTAAACTTAGGTTTTCTGAACTGTCTTTATGTATGTACGGTGATACATGTATTTATATTTGTACGTACATTGACACACACCCACACTAGAGCAAATAATGGAATAGACGCTCGCATTTTCAGCGGAAATGATAAAAGACAGGCATAAACTTTTACTTACACAATGAAAGTTACATAACAAAACAAAAAAGGAAACAGGATGGCCCAAAATTCATGTGAGGGAAAAAGCTGTAGCCGTCAGTAAATATAACATAGGAATTCATCACTTATGCTGGTTAGCTTTGAGAATTGTTGAGGTTGTGTGAAATGTTCCTTAAATTGAAATCGAAAATAAATCTAAATTTTTCAGATATCTCCCTAGTAACGTTTAACATGAATGCTCATTGCAAGAATTGCCTTTTGGGTTACATGGAATATAAATTTAGTACCATTGATTTAATAAAAAAATATACTACAGATAATAAAATACATGTTAAATCAAATACTCCACCACTGCTTACCAGAGTATATTATTGGCAATGATCAGACAATAGATTTTTTCTCGAATTCTGTAGCTGTGTTTACAAGCACACATTTTGGGACTGTCATATCATATTGTTACGAAAATGGAATCATTGTAATATAGTTTAATATTAAAACGATAAACAAAAGCTACACTAACAAATACAACGAACTTGTTACAAGTAAACCAACAACATGAAAGAAAATGGGATAGACAAGTAAGTGAGAAAGCACCAACAAGCAATGTGAACAAAATACACAAACAACAATGAAGTCCCAATAGAGCTACTTCAAGAACCTCCATCAGACTGTTTACGTGAGCATATAAAAAGGCAATACAAAGCAGGCAACGAGCAGTAAGAATTCAGTCAGTCTTGTATGAAACCGTATTGCGTGTGAAGAAAACAGTCGTGGTTTGAAGATCGCCGTTGTAAAGATCTACCGAACAGTTGTTAGTGCTTACGCGAACAGAAGTGTAAGGAAGAATAGCGAACTAAACAAATTGTTGTTATATCATCAAGTTGTAAACAGTGGTACATAAAATAGTGCATATAATAAATAGTTTATCTTAAACAAAACACAAATTTATTTTTATTTTATTTGCAATCAACGAACTCATACATATCTTAAACCTTTTTAAAAAGGTAAAAATGTAAATTCATCTAGCAGACATTACGAAAACCTCTTATTATAATTGAATTTATATTTATTAATCGTAAACGAATGTCTGGTAATCCTGCCACAATTATTCTCTGGAGAAATAATTGTGTTCGTCAGATGAATCTTGTTCGAAAACAGCATTCTACAAAGAAAATGGCAATGGCACTGAATTCCACTTCTATGAAGATCCTCTAGGAATTGCAGTATGGAACTAGATAGTGCTCCTAAGCAGACATAATAATCAATCATTCGTAATAATATAGTGATGACATTATGAATGAGGGCTGCTTGTGGGACAGAATTAAAGGGAAAATTAATGCCCAGAAAGTTTCTAATAAAATCATTAGCTGTAAAACATTTAAAACAACGCAAGCTAATATCAGTCTAATATCGTTCGGTGAAATATTGCTGGACGCAATGTACAGGATATGGCAATGGCGCAGCAGTGTTATTGAATAGTACGAAAACAATTATTGTACCATTGACTTGAGTACTACACTAATTGAGACTCTCAACTAGAGAGTCTGAGCTCAGGTCAATAATAATACAGTTTCCTGGGGTCACTTGGTATACAAAATAAAATGGTCAGGCCTACAATGCTTTCTAGCGGTATGGTGAGCAATACTAAACAAATAAGAGGTCATAAGAGTTCGGCGTAGTTTATTGGATACTGTGTTGGATTGCTAAACGATAGCTTAAGAGTTTAAAGCCCAATCCCGAAAAACTATTATTTTTCGGCGTCTTCCTCTCAGCAGTATTTCCGCAACTGATGTATACGAGTATATTTAATACATAAAACAGTAATAGGTTGTAATGGCCAATGCATCACAGAAGCTAAGAATTTAATTACAATGTTGGGTAAAAAGATTTTCTTGTGTAATATCACTGGACGAGGCTGGTATGGAGGCAATCGTAGAAAGAATACTTTTGTTTTATGGCTTTCATTAGGACATACAAGGTAATCTTCCGTAATAGGGAAATATCACCTTTACTTTGCGCTGGAGATTTAAGTAGTTACTTTACAAGGAGTAAATATAATGTATACATACCTATTAACGTACACAAGAATTAACGCTTATAGTTGTCTTTGCTAAGAATTCGATTATTAGTGTTCATATATAGATATCTAAGGTATGCTATTAGCTTGTAGTTTAATGGTTTCGAATGACCACGTCACTCAGAGCTTTAAAAGCGTTCCTGAAGTCCAGAAACGTTGCCTACAAAGATTGTTCTATGATGACTCTGAATTTATAAGAACGAAAGCCGTCTTTTATGAGTTATGATCGAATTTTGCATAAATGATTAAGAAACATTTTTTTTTCACTGACGTGAAACTATAAACTATAACTCTTATGGAGTTTTACAAAATTTCCAAATTGCCCACGTATTATACAATCAAACCATCACATACATCGTACAGTAGAATTTAAGTCAACGATATTAAAAACTTTAAGCACTTATGAAAGCAAAAGTTTTCAGTTTTTGTTTCTACTTCTACATATGGGGAAGAATAGAAATTTTCCCTAAATTTCCTTCAGTCGAAGAATTTTCCAACATATAAATTTAGCTGCTGCCTGTGTATTATTTTCTCCTTTAGGCTGTTTTCCTTAAGTTAAAGTATATTTCTTGAGTGTCACCATATCAGTATGACAGGGAGCAACAGACGAATATTTTTTTTATCGGTTATTCACTTTTATTTAATTTGTATTTTCTTTTCTGTGAAAATGTTTCTGAAATTTAGGAGAATAGAGAGTAATAAAAAGGGGGAAAAAACCATTTTAATTTTAGTAGTGATTTTAGGTGTTTTATTTCATTTTATTTCTCTGTTCTGTATTTTTTTTTATTTTTTTTTTTCTAAAACTTTAATTACTTCTTTTATATGAAATTTGACATTTTGGTTCTTTTCAGTTTCACAAATTAAAGTCTTTCTTCTGTAGTTCTATTAATTTTCGAAAAGTATCTACGAAAAAAAGTCTAAAATTGGTTATGCTTAATATCACTAGGACAGAAAGTATTAAAATAGTCGGATCGAAATAGAATCACACATCAAACTTAAATTTTAAATTCTAAATCGAAGTTATTCCTATAATTGAAATTGAAATTAGGGAACTACACAAAGATCCATCATTAAAAAATAACTGATGACGAATAAAAAGCCAAATTATTTTATAATAACCTCGACAATATTTTCCGCGCAACTCGTCAAAATTATTTCTCAAGAAAATATCACAAAAGTTCATTTGATATATCCAAATAAAATTCCACAATTTATTAAATATTGAACTCAGGCATAATTTAATAATTTAAGTAAATTACCAGATACTATACATGTCTAGCCAAAAACGATTTTAATGAAATTCGCACCTTCATAAAACTCTTGGAATAGTTAAGAGATAAGATATTAGATAAGATAAGATAGTTAAAGTCGCTGTAGTCTACTATAGTAGGTCGTGTGTTGGCTTATTAGTCGTAAAGCACGGGTTCGTATCCCAGGTCAGACATCAAAACGAAAATATTTCTTCGGCGACTTCCTGTCAGCATATTTCTGGCAAGAAACTCTGAGAGTAAATAAATGTGCCATGAAAAAGTTTCTCAAAAATCTCGTCGTTCGGAGTCGACGTTAAACTGTAGGTCCCGCCAATCAAGTATAAAATTAACGCACACAACATGAGTGGTGTGAGAAGCTAGGCCGTAATCTTGATTGAAGGGTTGTAATGGCCAATTATATATAGTTAAAGTTACAATGGTATCTGAATAAAAACAACTTATGTTGTGTGTGTTAATTTTATACACGAGTGGCGGGACCTACAATACAGTCACCTCCGAACGACAGATATTTAAGAAGCTTTTCACAGTTTTTGCCAGAAATCTGTTGATGTGGCCTAATATCTAATAAGATAGGCAGACATAACAGAGTTCCTACCATACTACAAGGATTACAAATACCGTAGGCTACATACGACTACATATAACAAAGACAGAACTTAATAAACGAATGTCAATTTAAAAAATATTTATAAAAAACATAACCAGCCACCAATGGTTTTTATTTTTAATATACGTGGCCATTTCCTAATTTTCACAACACCGGATTTAAGTGAGTGTTAGTCTAATCGACCTACATTATTAATAACGTATTAAAAATTGGGTTGGTAATGCAGAGTTAAAAGCAACATACTATAAATGTGCTGTCAAATGTATTCAGCGGAAGTCAAAATGATTCACACATTAGGTAAACATCCGATAAAAAGCTTTCGAAAGAACAAATATCAAAAATTCACCGCATAATTAGTAAATGACAAATTATTTAAAATCAGCAAATGGGTTTCAGAAATAAGAACTTTAGTATTGAGAGAGGCACACAGTTTCAGCGATAATATAGCAAAATGGTTCAAAATTTTTGATTCTTCCTAAGCCTTTGATACAGTTTGGCGTTAATGTCCATTGTTCAAATCTTGCAGAACAGCTACCGACTTAATTAAACTTTATAATTAAATAGGAACCAACTCATTCGAATCTAAGACTCACTAAAGCAGGCGCGTCGCAAGTGAGATCCATTAGCCAATATTGAATTTGTTGTACAATATTGATATAACATGTCCAGAAGTAATATTTGTCCATTTAAGGAATACGTCTAGGATTTAAATTTTATATTCCTTAAGGCTTTAAGTTCTCATAGAATCTAAAGTCTATAATGTATTACGCATTTTGTTCCGGTCTGCTTTTAGCACTAAGATATATATTTGGCGTAGAATTTTTAACCATACATAAATATGTGAAAACCCTCATGTGATTTGGTAAACAACAGTTGCAAGCACAGCATTCCGAACAACACGTAAGTGTGTACGAATATGCAATTGTTAGATAGTTCTTTGTGAGTAAAATATAAAAGAAATGACCACTATAATTGGCCAATTATCTCACACACCTACTTTAAAATGTTTTTCTTCATCCGAAACTGTGCACTATACAAATCATTTTTCATTAATCATTTCCCACAAACTTAGAACATTTTCTATTCTTCATTGTTAAGTGTTTAAAAGTGCAGGAAACAGTTGAGAAAGAACTGAGAATGACTAATAGAATGCAATCATCCACAAGCAGAATGCATTTAAAACATTTCCTTTATTTCGTAGTTGCAGTTAGGAAATGTGTTTCTGAAGTAACAAATTGAAAATTTAAAAAAAAAATTATTGTGTGCTCTATTCGGGTGAAGTGTTAAATACTATACACCTGTCAATTAATTCCAAAAGCATAAATATTTATCAATAACTATACAAAACTCTACGTGCTTCGTGCTTTATTGTAGTTAATGGTTAACTCATGTTCAGGCATGAATTTTAATTGAGTCAATATTCGTTTAATTGTCAAAATATTTTAAGTGTTCAGGCATACGCAAATCAGATAATTCAATTATCAATTTGACAGCTGGAAAGCAACAAAGTTTTTTTATTTTTTTTTATAACAATTCATAAATTTAACACTAAACCTACCGTCACGGGAAAAATTACTCATTAAAGATTTTTTTGTCAGAATTTCTTTAATATAATACTATAACACCGCTATTTGCCTTTACGACTTCTATACATCGACTTCTAATACATCGAATATATTTTTGAAGATTTACTCCTATCTTGTATTTTTTTACTGAGGAATGCATGTAATTTGCCCTAACTACTGTGGAAAGTTATTTGCCCTGAGCACAGGTTCCGTGTTTGTGCATTTTAAGTTTTACTAAATATTATAACAATTGGCGCAATTATTAATTGAAACTTTATATGAAATATTGAGCTCAATAATGGCGTTTATTGCGATTTACGCATGCTCATATACACTCATACTTATGAGTAGCAAAAAAAAGATTCATGCTGATCTCTGGTACTCACTTACCCATTTGTTCAGAAGTGACGATAATTAAATAATAATTTTTCAATGAAAATTGAAGTTAAATTCCAACTGCTCCGGAGCCCTTTTAGTGAGTTATTGTTTGTTATTATTATTGTTTGTGGCTGTCTATGGTGATTTGGTAGGACAGACTCAATAAATGATAACTAATTTGACAGATCTGATTTGAATTTCAAAAATCAATATTAAATAGTTAATGACATACATACATATAAGTCTATTGATACTGTGGAGTATCAATGAGGTGTGGTATGGTATTAAAGTGAAGTTTTTTAATTTATATTTATTATAATTTAAAATTCAAAATCCTATCTTTAACTCTTATGTTTCGTAATATAAATCTAGCAAAATAATTGCAATGGACGTGATTAATGAATTATATAATTGAAATGAATGAAATATATAATTTATGAGTTATATAATTTTATAAGTGGAAATTCAAATGAAAGCATAAATAGGATTTCCACTAATATGCCATTTGAATTTCAATAGTTACGGTTTCTGGTGATATAGCTGTCGTAACCAATAACTGCAAAAAATTAATATCTTTCAGCTCTTTTTCTGGCAAGATTAATTCCTTCGAGCCGATTTCATATACAATATAAATACCGAAAGTTTATGCTTTTGTTTTGTACAGCAACGAATACTGGGTTATACTTGTAGAAAATAAATATTCGTTCATTTAATGCTAAGAATTAAATGTTATTACAGACAAAACTTGATGTTTAGTTTTTTAGTACGAGTAGAACGATTAAAATTCAAATGTTGTTTTATAAGTTCTGGTAGACAATATAATGTGGAGATGTTAGCCCGCATGTGTGAGAACCACAAACAAATGAAGAAATAAAATCCACATAAAATACATACAAATTTATAAATATGAAATTGTATTTATCAAATCAAAAATCAATATTATCTTCTATGCGACAAGTCATATGAAGTGAACTCATAAAAATGCACTCAAAATATCCTTTGGCTTTAAGCTTTCAACAGATTGTCTACCATAAAGTGTGTTTACTTTTTTATGAGTATAAAACTATTTGTGAAAATGATGTATACATTTTCATAAATCAACACATTTCCTTGCTGGCCATTTCCTTTTTTTAAATTTTCATTAAAGTGACCATGCTGCTATTGATTATCATTTTTAGTATACGATGTGAGAACTATCATAAGATTTTACTCATACGTTTAAATTTTTTTTTTTACTCTGCCATATCCCAACATACCATTTAGAAATCAAACCGCAATACAACTTGAGAATAAGCTTATGATAATAGTTGTTTTCAAGCTTTTTTTTATTAATATTACAATAATGTTTTTAAAATGTGAATTCACAAGCAGTTTTCAACTATGCTTGAGAAACTATTGTTAAACACAACTGTTTCTAAAGTATGGTTAAAGAAATCTGGCGATTGAAAAAAATTCTCAAATTGTACAATAAATTGCTGGAGAAAAATAATAACTAACGTATTAGGAGAACAGTTATGCTGGAAAGGCACTAAATCAAAGAAAAGTGTACGAAATCTTAGCGCAACAAAGGCAATACGAAGTAAGTAAAAATTAAAAAATAACAAAATTTTAAATACAATACATATTATAATTATTAAATCTTTACAATTTATAGGTGCAGCATTGGCTATTGGAACAACAGAGGATTAATTTATAAAGGACACCCGTGCCTACATATTTACATTTCGCAAAAAACAATTATAAAACTAAGAAAAAACAAAATATATAAATAATATTAAATTGAAGAAAATATATTTTTTTTATTATTGTCAAGCATGTCATTTATGTTGAAAAGCTTATGAAAATATTGAGACGAGTAAGCTTTTATATACAACACTTAATATAATATTACATTTGAAAGCTTATTCTACAATTGCAAGAATAAGCTTTTAGTAATATTACACATATAATATTATCACGAGGGTTCCGTTTCGATTTTTCTACAATTGTTACTATAACCTTTTTCAATATTTTCTTAAGACTTTTTCAAGCTTAATGCTTATGTTGGTAAGCTTAATATAATATTATTCTCAACACTTTTGGTTTGTTGGGATGCCTTGCCTTTTTATGCCCTATATATGTATGTGTATATGTGTATACAATATTATATAATATTTTTTGTTTTAATATTTTCAACACGTAAAGATATTTTTATGTTAACTATGTTGCGTGTTATTAATCATTGTTATAAAAACTGTTCTCCCGTGAATTATAACACGTTTCTGTGTGCACAATTAAAGTAGGTTGTTTCACTATTATTTTGAATAAATTTGTTTTATTTTAAAATTTAAGATTTTAAACCTCAAATTTATGAAAAGAGAGTAATTCAATAAAAAGTTTTTAAATCTTAAGAAATAGAGGTTGATATTTGGAAAATCTTTAGTTAACTAAATGCTTAATTTGTACATAAAAACTTCGAATTGAAAACAAATAAAATGCCTTTATATTATATGATATGCCCTCAAATTAGTCGTTTAGAATATTCATTTTGAGCTGTGTGGCATGTCGCTGGTGTCCAGATTATTCAATTAAGGCCAAAAGAAGTTGAAGTCTACGATTGACAGTGCTCGACATGTTTCGTCCCAAAATTCAATACTTTTATCATTGTTCGAGATGATTTAAAAATAAAGTACGGTTATCAACTGCTCCAGCGCACATTCAGTTGAATTAGTGACAACAAATGCTACAGCGAAATCGTATATACAGTACACAGCAAAAGTCTTAGTACGGCAATATAATATTTCAGTAATTTTAGCCAAAGTTTGTATAAAAATTTATAGTTTTTATATTTATTTCATTTATTTATTTCTGTTTTATTATAAAACATTAATTTTTACAATTTTTTAATAAATCGAATTATAATATGAAATCGCCGTAGTCTAATAGGAAACGTGTTGGCTTATTAGACTTGAGGCCATGTCAGACACCTTCAACAAAGCGAAATATGAAAAATATTCTGCGGCGGCTTCCTGTCAGCAGATTTCGGGCAAAATACTGTGAGAGTAAATAGAATTGCCATAAAAAGTTTCCCAAAAATCTTTTGTAAGGAATCGACTTTAAACTGTAGGTCCCGCCACTCATGTATAAAATTAACACACATAACATAAGTCGTGTGAAAGGTCGTAATCCTGACTGGAGGGTTGTATATTGTCATTTATGTATGTATGTGTATTACAAATATGTAGTCGCCGTAGTCTAGTAGGTAGTGTGTTCAATTATTAGACGTAAAGCCCGGGTTCGAGCCCCAGGCCAGACGTCAAAACTATATATGAAAAAAAATATTTCTTCGGCGACTTCCTCTCAGCAGATTTCTGGCAAAAACTGTGAGAGTAACTGAACCTGCCATGAAAAAGTTTCTCAAAATCTGTCGTTCGGAGTCGACGTTAAACTGTTGGTCCCGCCACTCAAGTATAAAATAAATGCACACAACATGAGTGGTGTGAAAAGCTAGGCCGTAATCCTGACTGAAGGGTTGTAATGGCCAATTAAGTTAGTATATAAGAAACTATTTCAAGACATGTCTTTATTCTGGAAGATCACCGAAACAAATAATTTGTTTTTTAATTTTTATTTTTGCAAGATGTTAATGCTGAAGTTTGGATTTGTCCAAACTCTCGTCCCGTAGGCAGCATCAAATTGTGTGAACTCGTTATATATCTCATTACTTATCATGAGTGAAATATGTCTTCCCATTGCCATATTCTAATAGAACTTTATGCGGAATTATTTATTAAATCAATTGGTTATTAAAGCGTTAAAGAAAATTTCTTAAAGTTAACTTTATATCCACCAAGCCAACCAACATTTGCCTTCGAAACAAATAAAAACTCAAGAAACAAATACAAGGCTGCTGTAGATACATAGATACACGTTTTTCGTAGATAAAAATGAAAATGTTTACAAGTGCCAAAAAAAATATTCCACAACAAAGCCCATAATATGATTAAGAACATGATTGGCATTATGAATGCTGACATCAAGAGGAGAAAAAATAAATACAATTCTTGGAAGACAAAAATATGAACGCACAAGAGAATGAACAAATAACGCAAGTCCCTAATGCTAAATCAAATTCATTTGAGTGTTTTAAGCAGCCTTCAACATATTTTCTTTATCACATTGCTGCATATTATTCTATGAATTAATACGTGTATTCGTATGAATACGAAAGAAATGTTTACATATTATCTACATACATACATACATATATTCAACACGTTTTCAGCTTTCTAAAAACAAGCCTTTGTCAAACATATTGTATATGTACACGCATGAAAATAAATGAATAACATGCCATATGAAGAAAATCAATAAAATATTCACTTTTATTTGAAAATCATATTTGTTTGTCTTCCGTTTTGTTGGTTCACTTTTAGATATCAGCAATGAATCGTTTTTTTGCTACTCATGAAATTTTGAGCATGAGTGAGTCAACAGTATTGAAATTCAACTACTCTGATTCATTTGTACACAAGAAATATGTTTGATTCATACGCCTACACATTCAGATTCATAAATTTAGAAAAATACTTATAATACAAGACATACAAATTCCAGTTCATATTGGACTTGTTGTTCAATTTAAGGAGACATTGTAAACAATAAAATCTTTATAGTAGAATTAGCCATCATATTTCTATTGTGTTTTGCAGCCCTCTTTGGAATTTAACAGACATCGAAACAATTGATGACTTAAAACTGCAAAAACTAGGATACATGGTGGATGCAACAAAACTTCCTAGTAAAGTTCACAATTTTCAGTACATCAACTCTGACAGTTTCAATTTAATTTCTTATTTAAATATCATTAATTGTTAACAGTAGAGATAAGAATGAAAATAATTTCATTCTAATACTACTAGATACCGTTCTTATTGTCAATTACATATATACATGTGGTATATGTAATCAAATAAAATTCATGTGCTAGGCATCTACATCGTCTCTAAATAACATTATTTAAAACCGAAAATAAAGGGCTATCCATTTCGTGGTTTTAAAAGTATGGGACTGGAACTCGACATCTGTCAAACTAAGTTCTAAAACCAATTTTTTTCTTTTCAGTTGAAAGTCTGACATTGACGAAAATGGATCGCTTAACTATCACACAACGCATAAAAATTATCAAAACCTACGACAAAAATTGTGATTCTGCCACAGCCACGTATCGTGCTTTAAGAGCAGATTATGGTTTACATAATCGTCCAACTACGTAAGCAATTGGCAAAATTGTGAAGAAATTTGAAGAGACTGGAGTGGTTACAAATATTGAAAGGCCTGTGCATCATGGTTTCGCTCGTTCCGCTGAAACCTATTGCTATCGCTATTGTAAATGAAAGTGTTGCCGAAGACCCGAATGTGTCGATTACTCGTCGTTCTCAGGAATTAGGACTGTCTTACGGTGTAATGAAAGACGGTTCTTTTTAGTTTTTAAATGCGTCTTATGAAACGCACTGTTAGGCTTTGGTTTATTGAATAATCATATGAGGGAAAATGTCCCTTCTTTTATACTATAATTTTGATGACTTGACAATTCCAAGTCAATCCCTTAATTCTAATACAATTTGTATTGGCTTAATACTAAATACATAGGTTTGTGTGTATGTTAAATGTTTAGCTATATTCTATAGGTTTGTGTGGTTGTTAAGTAGTTAAATATATTCTATGGGTTTGTGTGTTTGTTGTATTCTTAAGTATATTCTATGGGTTTGTGTGTTTGTTATATTCTTAAGTATATTCTATATTAAATAATATTGCACTGGTTTGTGTGTGTGCTAACCATGGGACAAGTGGGTGCAATATGACACGCGCCCGTTCTCCATATAAACATAATAATTCCCACGGTAAAGAGCCATACATGATCACTAGCAAAGCAACACAACAACAACACACATTGTGTAGATTATATGCATACCAATACTGTCGGCGGCCACTCAGCGAAGTGTCAAATGATCCTCGCGTGTGCGCATACCATTGTAGCGTCATGCGCAGCAGCGACGGTCAGCAACATTGAGTCAAGTGGTCGCTGCAATTTGATAATCTTTTGCTTATGCACATTAAATGCTTGTGTTGGCATTGACAACCGTAGAATCATGCTACACCTCCACCCTTTACAAGAATGTTCATATAACTTTTGTTTTATGGACATTCTTTTACACAACACAGTACAATGATTTTACGTCTATTTCTAATTTATATTAATAAACTTAGTATGATTAATAGTATTAATCTTAATTTAAAGTAATACAATTTTAATATTATTTCTAATTAAATTTTAATATTTATTTTGTTTTTAGTGATAAGTTTACTTAGTTAAAAAAAAATAAAATTTATCTTAAATATTATTTCACTTTTCTGGCCAGTTTAGTGTTATTGTTAAAACTAATTGTTATATATCTTAAGTCTATTCTTATGAACTACTTGTTCTTTATTATTTTTCTTATCAACTATAGTTACATTATTTCTTAAATCTATGTTTTTAATTTTGTATGGGCCTTTATATGATGCCTCTAGTTTATGTCCTATATTATTCCTAAGTAAGACTAAATCTCCTATGTTAAAATTATAATCTAATATATCCTTATCATAGTTATTCTTTTGCTTTATTTTATTTATTTCTAATAAACGTTTTGCTCTCTTAAGTGCAATTTCTAATCTAAATTTTGCTTCTTTTGCATAGTTATCTATATTGTATAGTGGTGCAACTCTATCTACCTCATTGAAATTTTTAAAACTATTTGGCATTTTACTGAAAACCAATTCATATGGACAATAATTATGTACTGTTGATGGTGTTGTATTAAAACAGTAAGTAAAATACCTAAGCCATTCATCCCAGTCGTCTTTATCTACAGATATATATGAACGTACGTATTCATTAAATGTTCTGTGAGTTCGTTCTATTGTACCTAATGTCTGGTGATGATGTGCTGTTGAAGTTAGTTTTTCAACTTTCAATAGGTTGCAAAGTTCAGTCAGTATTGAGTTTTTATATTCTGTACCCATGTCTGTAATGAACGTCTTCATTGGACCATAGGTAAGTACAAAGTTTTCAAATATCGCTTTAGCGACAGTTTTAGCCGATTTATCTGGTATTGGTACCGTTACCAAATATTTAGTTAAGTCACATATTAATGTGATTGCATATTCGTTTCCGTTTATTGATCTAGGAAATGGTCCGATTGTATCTACATACACCGTATCAAATGGCATGGTGGGTGTTTCTGTGAGAATCATCGGACTTTTAATGTGTTTGGTCGTTTTTGCTAATTGACATTTTTGACATGATTTAACGTATTTAGCTATGTCTTTTGTCATGTTTTTCCAGTAGTAGTATCTTTTTATTTTTTCTGCGGTTCTAAATATCCCGCAATGACCTCCTTCGATAGGGTCATCATGATATTTCAGCATGATTTCTAGAATTTCCTTAGAATTCTTTGTATCTAATATCTTTATTTCATTTAATAGCGCTATTTTAATTTTATTTAGTACCTTATTGCCCATATTTCTAAATTCAAACTTTGAGATAAATTCGAAAATTTTCTCACTAGGTGCTACTTGTAGTTTATTGATATTTAATTTACTGGCCGCTTTCTCGAGCCTAGAGAAAAATTGTCCTAAGTCAAGTTTCTCTTTAGTAAATATATCATTTATATTTATGCTAGCTAATATTGATTTTCCCTTCTTTATGTAGCATTTATTGGGATAAATCTTTAATTTATAATACTTTCTGACGTCATTATTCTTAGTTGGTACATATATTTTGGGCTCATCTAATACATCTGTTTTATTTACTTTATGCTGATTATTTATTCTACTACTGTCTTTTTGTTTAATCGCCGACCTTGTCGTGACTTTTAATACGCACGATACTTTTTTATTAATCTCCTTAAAATCATCTATAGTAATTCGCGACAATGCATCCGCGACATAATTGTCCTTCCCATTCAAAGTCTATCTTGCTATTATTAACTAAGTCAAATTTTCTAACAATATTCAAGGTCCATTTACATATATTAATTTTATAATCTATTTCTTAACAAATACTTTAAAATGCAAAAACAAACACATCAAAATATTATATTAATTTACATATCAAATCAAATTAATTATCAAATTAAAAACTTTATTAAATAACACTTTTTTGGGTTATTAATTCTTATCTTAATTCTATCATATAAATTTAAAAAAAAAATCAATAAAAAATGTTTAAATAACCTTTGAGTTATTAATTCTTTAGGCTTTTTCCTATTTTATTTTTTTTTTATACATTTTTTTTTTTATTATTTTTGTAATTGAATTTTTGGCCTTAATTTTCTTATGTTATAAATCACAATTTAAAATAAAAAAAAAAAATTTGATATACATATATCAAAACTACAATTTTTAAATCAAATTATGTACTGTTTTAAAATATTTTTTTTTTTGTTTATTCCTAATTTGCCTCGAGCGGTTAACGCTTATAGGCCCTTCCAGTGCAACCATTGAGGAGCACGTTGGATAAATTAAAATTTTATTGTCCTATATACATATTTACCATTCACTTTTACGTCATGAATTCGATATAACACGGTATTGGTTTGATGTAGACCATTCGCAACAGACCCCTTCTTTTTGGTTTACTTATCTTTCTGGTTGTATTCGGCGCTCCTGGGTTTTGTGTATTGCTCTGTGTGTGTCTTCTTTATTTCTCCAAGGTTATTGGTTGAGGACCTCGTCCTGGTGGAAATTGCTTCATGCCTTTAAGCTAGGCGGGTCTTCCTTCACGCAACTGACGGATTTTTGGCTGTCCGTCAGGATATAAAAATTTATTTTGGGTGCTTGTAAATTTGAGCACTCTTGTTTGTCCCTGCCAGGAGTGCCAATAAAAATTTAGCACTTCCTGGCAGGACCACTGTTATATTCTGGGTGCTAATAAATGCAGCACTCCCAGAATACTGGCAGGATCGCCATGTAATGAAAGACGGTTCTTTTTAGTTTTTAAATGCGTCTTATGAAACGCACTGTTAGGCTTTGGTTTATTGAATAATCATATGAGGGAAAATGTCCCTTCTTTTATACTATAATTTTGATGACTTGACAATTCCAAGTCAATCCCTTAATTCTAATACAATTTGTATTGGCTTAATACTAAATACATAGGTTTGTGTGTATGTTAAATGTTTAGCTATATTCTATAGGTTTGTGTGGTTGTTAAGTAGTTAAATATATTCTATGGGTTTGTGTGTTTGTTGTATTCTTAAGTATATTCTATGGGTTTGTGTGTTTGTTATATTCTTAAGTATATTCTATATTAAATAATATTGCACTGGTTTGTGTGTGTGCTAACCATGGGACAAGTGGGTGCAATATGACACGCGCCCGTTCTCCATATAAACATAATAATTCCCACGGTAAAGAGCCATACATGATCACTAGCAAAGCAACACAACAACAACACACATTGTGTAGATTATATGCATACCAATACTGTCGGCGGCCACTCAGCGAAGTGTCAAATGATCCTCGCGTGTGCGCATACCATTGTAGCGTCATGCGCAGCAGCGACGGTCAGCAACATTGAGTCAAGTGGTCGCTGCAATTTGATAATCTTTTGCTTATGCACATTAAATGCTTGTGTTGGCATTGACAACCGTAGAATCATGCTACAACGGCACATTATGGCGTATTTTGCATTTAGATCTACACCTACATCCATATAAAGTCCAGCTCACGCAACAACTGAAGCCAGCTGACCATTCACAACGTCGTAGATACGTGGAATGGGTGCTTGAACAACAGGCGGTGGACGGCAATTTTTCGAACAAAATTTTCTTCAGGGATGAAGCACATTTCACACTCGGTGGGTATGTTAATAAACAAAATTGTCATATTTGGGTTCTGAGAATCCTCAAGTAATTGAAGAGAGGCCATTACATCCAGAAAAAGTCAGTGTTTGGTGCACTCTTTGGTCCGAAGGTGTGATCTTACTTCTTCGAAAACGACGATGGAACGACTGTCACCCTCAATTCGGAGCGTTATGGTCACATGATAACCGAATTTTTTTGCCTGCTATTGAAGAATACGACTTGGATAATATGTGGTTTCAACAAGACGGTGCCACATGCCACACAACTCGAGCGAATGTGGCTTTATTGCAAGAGACATTTCCCGGCCGCGTAATTTCTCGTCGTGGCGATATCAACTGGCCACCACGATCATGCGATTTAACACCATTAGACTTTTTTGTGTGGTAGTTTGATAGCTAAGAATGAAAAACTGTGTTGATATTTCTGGTCAGTAAGATTGTGGAGTTTGTTATGAATTGCTTAACGCCAGCAGAATGCTTATAATTATAGAAATTTACTTTGAAAATCTATAAGTACTCATGAAATTTCGAGTATGAGTAAGACAACAGTATTGAAATTCAACTACTCTGATTCATTCGTACTCACTACAACATTAATTTGTAAGTACAGGTATGAGTTTAACGTTGACATCAAACTCATAACATTCGAAATATGTTTGCATCATACGCCCACTCATTCAGAATCATAAATTTAGAAAAATAATTATAATACTCATAAATGATTCGATTGAGTATCGGAAACTATGAGTATGATTCGAATCTACTCATATTTTTGAATACACAGTGTTGATCCCTGCTTTGGATTACTTTAAATGGGGCTAGTCATTGATGTAGGTGGACTGACTCTTGAAGCATTGTAAAGCAGTATTTAAGTCAACATTGATGAAATATTGGACCACAGAAATAAATCCTTTAACTTCATAGACTTGCATTTAATGGATTTGATTTATTAATCTCATACGTTGAGTAGTTGGCACTTGTAACGGGATTGTATTGCAGGAAATCAAATAGTCGACATTGATTGACTTCAATATGCATGTTTTTGTTTTACACTAAAATGCGAAGTGTGAGCGATAAAAAGGAAACATTTTTTTCAGACGTTTGTACTTGTGAACGCACTTGTATGTAAATATTCGTATGCTCAATTTGTATATTTGGTTAAAAATATCGATAATCTGAACACGATTCTAGTTAGAAACCATAACCGCCAGAATATAAATTTTGATGAATGATTCGAATCACTCGAAGCATTTATGAGTATTATAAGTATTTTTCTAAATTTATGAATCGGAATGAGTAGGCGTATAAATCAAACATATTTCGGATGTTATGAGTTTGATGTCAATGTTGTACTCACACTCATTGCAACCTGTACTTATAAATCAATGTTATAGTGAGTACGAATGAATCAGAGTAGTTGAATTTCAATACTGTTGACTAACTCATACTCAACATTTCATGAGTACTTATGAGTAGCGAAAAAACGATTCATTGCTGATCTCTGATCCAAAGGCACAAACGAAGAGGGCCAATGTAAACGACCACTTTGGAAAGAAAGTTATAGATAATTTGCTTTTGCAATAAAGTGATTATTAAGTGCACTAAAAGACAGGTTACTCCGTAGTAGTTGGAAATAAATGTCAGTGATGTTTGGATGATTTTTGATTTGATGGTGTAGGGTATAACCAGACCTTGTAATGTTGCATCAACAATATGTGCCACGCAAATTATCATAAGGCCTATGGTTAATACGTGTCAAATATTATAAATTCATAGATTAACATCTGAAGGAAAAAATAAAAATTAAAAAAAAAACAGACCGAAAAACGTAGAAAATAATAATAAAAATAAAATATCAAAATTCCTTTAATGACTCCATAATATTTACGCTGTTTTATGTTGTACACGTGAACATAAATGTGGAAAATGTCGACTAAAAAGTATTACATGATTAAGAAAAAATATCGTATGAAAACAAAAGTCATAAAAGTTTTGCCTAGAAATATCAGGTGGAAACGTTTGCTATTTTTATTGTAAATAAACATGAGATAATAATAAAAAAACACTTTTAAAAATTAATGTCATCAATTTAAATTATTGCATGGACGTCACAGCGTGAGGTTTTAAAACATAATCCTTTATGTTGCTGAAAAGGCTGATAATATGACTTTCTGAATTTGCAAGAGATGAGAATACATACATATTTTAATAAAAGAAAATAAAATAAACTGTGTGCAAAATGTAGTAAATATATAATAAAAATATTTTAAATGTAAAAATAAGCTGTCGTACGTTCGTCATTTTATAACCTGAGGACCACTCACCGTGATTACAAACAGAGTTTATTACCACCGGCTTCATATTGTGCGTTATACGCATAGTTTTTACGATGGTAAGTTGCTTCCTTATAAAATGTGTGAATCCACAAGAATTTAATAGAAGCTTGAAATCGAAAAATTAATACGTTGACTGCCGCGGCAATTTTCAGAAAACTGGCCACGCAAGCCAACATTGATTTTTTGTTCTTTTCCCAGAAGCCATTTATCGATACTAGCACTGATATTGTAATGCGGTTTTATTCGTAGCTACACAGAAATGGCCGATTTAGTGAGTACGTAGATTGCGTTCGATTGAGTACGAGTGGAATTGGTGGAATTTTAATATTGTTTGCTGGAGACTTTGGACAAAAATACTAGCTATGGAAATAAGTGCTTGGTTGAAGCTATCGAAGCTATTCTAACGAAAATGGAAACGGTGTAACATCGTTTAGCATTAAAATGAGCAAAAGCTACACAAACAAACATAGCAAACTTGTTACAAGTAAACCAACAACATCAGTATGAAAGAAAATTGGATATACAAGTAAGCGAGAACGCAACAAGCAATGTAAACAAAAAACAACATGGAAGTCGCGATAGAGTTCTCAAGAAAGCGAAAAAGCGGATGTTCGACTTTAAGAACCTACATCAGACTGTTTACGTAGTCATTTATAAAGGCAAGACATTGCAGGCAATGAGTAGTCAGTCTTGTGGAAAAACGCGTTGCGTGTGTAGAAAACAGTTGTGGTTTGAAGATCGCCATTGTAAAGATCTACCGAACAGTGCTTACGCGAACAGAAGGGTAAAGAAGAATAGCGAACTAAACAAATTGTTGTTGTTTCACCAATTTGTGCACAGTGGCACAAATGTATTTTTATTTTGTTTGCAATCAACGAACTCATATTTTAAACGTTTTTAAAAAGGTAAGAACGTAACACTATAGAGACTCATTAAAACGTTCATGGATGGCAACCTTACTTTAGCTGGACCTATTCGTTTGTAGTTATTGAAAAACATTCCTTTACAAGTGAAAGTTTAAAATGCTTGTTGTCCGTCGCAACTTACGATCGACATAATCAACACCAATGAACGTGCACCTTATTCGAAGTATTTTTTTTAATTACTTCGCATTTCAATTGATTGTGATTGTTTAACAACAATTCTATGAGATTTTAGCATTCTCACACACTTAAAAGAAGATCTGAAGGTTTTCCCAAATATACAATTACAATTTAAAAATTATACTTAGTTCAGCGGAAGAATATAGCAGGAACAAATTGGAATTTCATCATTCAGTCTCAAATAGGTGTCGAGTTGACAGCCATATAAATCCGTTGATTATGCGAAAAATCAAGAGCACTTAATAGATTATTCAACTGAATTATAAAATTCTTTGGATTTGCCTCGAATGACAATCGCATATTTTAAGATAGAAAATAGCTCTTTAATCTCTAATCATGTAATATTAATAGTGATGAAAATTTTGTGTGTAATGTAGGGTTTTTTATTAAGCGATTCAAATCTTTAAATCATTTTTATATCATCGAATATTTTATATTCGTTTGAAAGACCCATTAATGCCATTGTGTGTGGAATATAATATCTTGTAGTGCTTTCAAAATGTTCAATGTCCTATAACTCTGGCGCATAAAATAGACTGAACATGATAGATGGCAAAGGCTTTGAAGGCATATGTGGCTTGTGGCTTATTTGCTTATTCGGATTCAAATCGCACGATATTGGTTTCCAGTTCACATCATCTTCATGTGAGATGATCATGTCCTCATCGCTCGAGCAGAACATCCAATGTAGCATGAGCTACGTAGCATATAGCGCTTTAGAGCAAAATAAGTTGCTAATCATCGTTCTATAAATATTGTCCTCAAAGAAATATATATCGATGAAGCCGACAGCCCAAAATACACACCAGACGGTGATTTTCTGGTGACTGAAAAAATTACAATTAATTTGACAAATATATCCTCAATAATATGGCCGCCAACGTTCAGAAATTGCAAAATCCGATATAATTTAAGGATTCAAACGCGAAGATTAAAACCACGCACTTTAATTCTTACCATAGTAATGCTATTTGAGTTTTAATTATAATAGTTTTCTGATCCGTTGGCATTAAATGAAAAAAATTGCGCGTTTGTGGCATAAATTTAGCGTTCCTGCATTTTCTCAGGCCCAACTAAATGTTGCACCTCTAATGATAGTCTTACTTTAAAAATTTAAGTTTTTAGCATTACTTTCTTAAGAAAATTCTTTCGAGAAGGTCTTACATTTAATATAGGTACGCAAACTTATGTGGTGCTATTCTACTTTAAGGTTTTATAAAATAAATGTTTGACTTTATAAAGGGTGGTCCAACCATAAAAATTTTGAGAATTGTATCGCACCTTAACGTCAAGTTATCCAAGTTAATTTGACATTTCTTTGTATCAGTGTTTGATAAACTTTACCAGGGAGAGGAACACAATTGATCAGTGCGTTAACATTGTTGAAGACCCGAAAATTGGAGTTCAAATCAAAATGGATGTAATACACTTCGAGATTTATTTATTTTTTTTTTTTTTTTGGTCAGCATAATCTACAAAATGTGTCTCCACAATAGGGAGGATTGGGGGAAAATTTTAGCAAACCGGATCATGGTCGCTCAATTCGTTGTGTGAAAACATTGCTCCTGTTTGTGATAGTGTGGCAGAAGAGCTATCAACGTCGAACATAACGTATACGAATCTTAAATAAAGATTTTAATTTATACGCTTAATTGACTAAAGAGTTGAACTGTACTGACTAATTCAAGCGTCGTCAATACGCCGAATGGTTGATTGAATAGACAGAATTGAATTGTGACTTTCCAAAGAAAACGACGAGGCACACTTTTGCCTTAGTGGATTCGTTAACAAACAGAATTGCTGCATTTGGAAAAATGAAAATCCACGAGTTATTGTTGAAAATTCGATACATCAATAAAGAGCGCGCCGTACTTTTTCGAAAATGAGGTCATCCAAGCATGGTGTTCGCTATCGTTAAATGATATCGAGCTTCTTGAGGCCAGACATTGAGGATATGGAACTGGACGATATGTGTTTCCAAAAGGATGGTGACACTTGCCAAACAACCAATGAAGTAGCGGCTCTTTTACACGAGAAATTCAATGGCCGTATTATTTCATAATAAACAATATTCATACTTTCAACTTTTTGTTTTATTTACGATTAACATCATGCTGTGTACCAGTCATATTGAAGGCTTGCTTTACTTGTATTAGTATTTCTTACACTCGATTTGTATTGTAGTAAAATTGGTCAACTATTAGTTGAAGAATAAATGTTTAACAAATTTAACAAGAATTGTCTCGCATACATTACCCATATCCTTAAAATATCTCATAATACAACATACACTATATACATACATAGTCTGGCACCCTTTACGGTTTACCCTTAAACCGTTTACCACCACCTAGCGAACATTTTATATCCAATCTCTGTATTATAATTTACCTTCAATCGTTAATATGGATTGTTTGAGCTCAAATTGCACTGGTACGGGAAATGACCGGATGATTTCATGTTGGTTGTGTTTAGGCAATTATCATTTAAAATGTACTGCACTCAAAGCACGTGATGCTGATGCGCTTCTGGATCCGGCAAAGTCCCTTCATTGGACTTATACAAGTTGTAAAAAAATTAACGTTGAATTTTATGAATTTTTTAAAAGCTACAAGAGTGAGTTTGACCAACTTAATAAGGATTTTTTGTCTCTGCAATCTAAGCTTGCCAAATTTGGTGAATTATTTAATAGCTTTCCAAATTTGGATAAATATATTAATGATACTGATAGCAATTCTACTAGGGTAAAAAGAGGCGCAAATATGCTGCCTTTAGTTTCCACTGGGAATAACTTATCTGTGCCTTCTCCTATAAATTCAGTTACCATTAAGGATATTGGTTCAACGCCGTCTATATCATTGAATGCTGTAAGTTCCCGTCAACAAATTTCTCATACGGTCGATAATGGTTCTTCAAAGGTAATTTTGTCACCAAATAATGTTAATAATAATGAGGCAACAATGGGTAATCAAATTACTTACAAACCGCTGCAGGCTGTTCCACCAAGAAAAACTATTTTTGTGTCCAGGTTAGCATGTGACACTTCATCGGATGATGTTGATCATTATATCAATTCTAAATATGGTCGTAAAATTGATGTTACAGTGCAGAAGTTTACATTTGCTGAACCCAGGACAATCTCATCATTTAAAATATCTACCTCATCTAACGATTTCAGTACGATCATTAATCCGAATTTCTGGCCGGAAAATACCCTGGTTCGTGAATATGTATACAGGGAGAAAAATAGAAGTAATAGAGTTGGTGTCCTTCCTCAAAGTGATCCAAAAAACTAAATTGTAATTACGTTAATACATTATCATTACTTTACCAAAATGTTCGTGGTCTAAGGACAAAACTGTCAAGCTTATTATGGAGAGTCTTGATTGTAATTATCACATTCTAGTATTTACTGAAACCTGGCTTAACAATTCGTTTTTAGATTCTGAAATACTATGTAGTAAATACAATATTTTCCGTCGTGATCGTGGCTCTTATGGTGGTGGTGTTCTCATAGCCGTTTCCAGTCTCATTTCATCTGAACAGTTTGTGCTTAATTCATGGCCTGATATTGAACTTATTGCAGTTATTATAAGACTCAAGAATAAAAGAATATTCGTTACGTGTTCATACATTCCTCCATCATCCCCGCAATCATTATATATTCAACATGGTGAGGCAATTCGAACGAAAATGATTTGCTTATAATCATGGGTGACTTTAATATTCCATCAGTATCTTGGAATTATGTAGCCGAGGATGGTTATTATGTTCAGGCCGCGAATAATGATATGTTTAATGACTTTTTCAATATTTTGTATGATATTAGTCTTTTTCAAATTAATGGTACACCTAATGATTTTTCTAAAATACTGGATCTAGTGTTCGTGAATGATAAGGAAGACTGTCATATTAACCGATGTGATCCATTAACTATTCCGGAAGATCGTTATCATCCTACACTTGAGTTGATTATATCTACGCCAGCTAACAATATCCTGTCTTCGTCGATCGTTAAAGATAGAGTTTTTTCGTTTGGACAAGCCAATTACTTTGCGCTGAATGAAATGATTCTGAGTATAAACTGGAATAATGTTTTGTCACTTTCAGTAAATTCATCAATAACTTTGGATAATACATTCGATATTTTTTATGATAAAATGTTATTTTTTATGGAGCAGTGCATTCCAAAACATATAAAAAGATCGTTACCGGGGCCGCCTTGGAATAACAATGAATTAAGCCGTGCTAAGAATAGAAAGTCTAGATGTTATAGAAAGTATAAATTTTCTGGATCCAATTTAGATTACCTAAGATATTCAGTAAGCCGTGCATATTATACCAGACTGAATAAACAATTATATACTCTTTATCTGGCAAAGGCTAAAATTAATCTAAGACGTAATCCTAGGTCTTTCT
Source organism: Sarcophaga rosellei (assembly GCA_930367235.1). Classification (NCBI taxonomy): domain Eukaryota; kingdom Metazoa; phylum Arthropoda; class Insecta; order Diptera; family Sarcophagidae; genus Sarcophaga; species Sarcophaga rosellei. Next base: position 39,908,064 of record OV884020.1, read on the forward strand.
ATAAATTTATAAACTCAAAGAGAAAATCTACATGCTTTCCAGCTTCAATGTCATATCGAAATAATGAATCTAGCGATATTTCAACTATAAGTAACATGTTTGCTGAATTTTTTTCCTGCACTTATTCTGACGAAAACTATGATGATAAAATGGAGTATCCTTATCCATTGATGGTTAAACATTCTATATCTATACCACTCTTTGATACACAAACTGTTGCAACTCATTTAAAAAAATTAAAATTTTCACACAGTTGTGGTCCTGATAAAATTCCGGGCAGCATTTTAATTAATTGTGCTGATGCTTTAGCTCACCCCCTAACTGTTCTGTTTAATTTATCAATTAAAAATGGATATGTCCCAAAAATTTGGAAGGATTCTTTTATAGTCCCATTGTTTAAATCTGGTGATAAATCTGATATAGAAAATTATAGGGGTATAGCGAAATTGAGTGTTATTCCCAAATTTTTTGAAAAATTGATTACTGATACATTGTATTACCAAGTTTGTAATCTCATATCTCCATATCAGCATGGATTTCAAAAAGGATGTTCAACAACAACAAATTTACTTCATCTAACAACTGTCATAAATCGTGGATTTTTTAATAGAAGGCAAACAGATGTTATATATACCGACTTTTCAAAGGCCTTTGATAAAGTGAATCATAAGCTCCTATTAAAAAAATTACATTTGATAGGCTTTACGGATCCTGCTATTAAGTGGTTAAAATCATATTTATCGGATAGAACTCAATCGGTTTGTTTCAACAACGTTATATCAAAAAAAATACATGCACGTTCTGGAGTACCACAGGGAAGTCATCTTGGACCTCTCCTTTTTTCTTTAGTTATAAATGATTTGCCTCAAGTTATAAAGTATTCGAACATTTTGATGTATGCGGATGATGTAAAGCTTTTTAAAACTTATGACAATCTTTTGGATCAACAGCATTTGCAATTTGATATAAATTCGTTCTATGAATAGTGTAACGCCAATTTAATGCAGCTTAACTTCAGGAAATGTAAATTAATGCGCTTTTCGAGAACCAGTCCAATTATTGTGAATTATTTTATTGGTGGTTATGAGATTGAAGTGGTTGACCGTTTTCTGGATTTGGGTATTTTATTCGATCAGAAATTAAGCTTCATTTCTCATATAACGTGTACTGTAAATAAGGCCAGGGCTGCACTGGGTTATATAAAGCGATGGTCGAAGGAATTTAAGGATCCATACATCACAAAGGCACTTTATGTGTCGCTTGTTCGTCCAATTCTAGAATATGGTTCTATAATTTGGGATCCCATTTACCAAACACATTCCAATACAATTGAATCTGTGCAAAAACAATTTCTCCTATTTTGCCTACGTGGACTACATTTTGACCTCCGTAATTTGCCATCTTACTCTGCCCGATTAGCTCTTATTAAATTGCCAACATTGAAAAGCCGTAGAATTATGTTAAATGTTTCATTTATACTAAATGTTATAAAAGGAGATATATGCGCTGGATTCTTGATAAACGAAATTTCATTTAATATACCTCGACGTTTATCGCGAAATTTTTTACCACTGTCTATTCCAATGTTTAGAGCCAATTATCCTGATGCTGACCCGCTTAGAAGGATGTGTAACGAATTCAACCAATTTTTTGGACTTGTTGATTATTCATTAAATACGAATGCAGTGAAAAAATTATTAATTATTTCTTTGAACTCCTGATGTATTAATTCTTATACTACTTTATGTGCACACATTTGTCTACAATTTTTTTTATTTTCTCTTTTAAATAATTCATAATTAAAAAATATTTTTAAAATTTTTGACCCATAATTTCTAATTAATTGTGTAAATGTAAATTTTTTCTTAAATGTATTATATATTTTTAAATGTCTGCAAGGATATAATCCATAGACTAAAATAAATAAATAAATAAATAAATAAATAAATAAATATGTAAATTGAAATATAATGATTGTTTTAGTACAGCGTTGAAAAGAGGTTGTGTTTTCATTTTCACTATCACTTTATCAATGTTATCCTCACTTTTATACTTTTTATGTTGAAATGGATTTGCAAAGTATGTTACGACAAAAATGCAAACACTTACTCTTAAGTGTTGATCCTATTCATAGTTGAACCAACGAACCTAACTTTAAATACGTTCAAGATTGTGTGTGAGTATCTGCTTGCAGCCTAAATGATATTCGCCACACCCATTTGCCACATAAATTCATTTGCTTCACTATGTTATAAAGCACAAGTAGTAGTTGGAAGTGTGCCAAAATTCAAATCAGGCATTAAAGCAAACTGGTTATTGCACCCATAATGCAAATGTCGGTATAACTATAAGTACTTGCAGAGCAAATATTAAGTAAATATACGTGGTGCAGATATCATTATTCAGTACGCCTTTGCAATGATATGGAGATACCATTAAATGGGGAAAATCCTTCCTGGATAAGTTAAACGCGAATGCATTAAAATTGTGTTTGAATATATTTTGAAATCTCGCGAAATGTATGTGAAATTTAATAAATTTGTTCTGATATCGCAAGATAGCAATAAAGCAAAATATAGCTCATGGCGGCTCCACATAGTCTTTCACAATTCAGAAGAACTCCTCCACCTACACCTCCATCTTTTCCTCCTGCAGCAATATTCCATAGAACAATGCATCCACCTGAACATTTTATTTGTATTGCCGCTATCGTTTTCAATCGATATCACATACGAAATTCCTATTGATTGTCAGCAATATCTTTGACATCCTTTTTAAGGCATTGTTTTAAATGGTTATAGGTCTCTCGTACTAAAATTTGGCCCATCATATCGGACATGCCAAATAGCCAATAAGAACTTTAACCGCGTGATGATGTTTCCGGTTATGGTAGTAACAGCAATCCTAGAATTTTCCATATTCTTAGAAAAGCTATATAAAAAAATGAATGTATACCTTCGCAAACGATTATGTGTTGTGCATCACATGCATACGTAATTGGTCATTACCACCATTCAGTCAAGATAACGACCTAGCTTCTCACATCACTTATGTTGTGTGTGTTAATTTTATACATGAGTGGCGGGACCTACAGTTTAATATCGACTCCAAACGACAAATTTTTGAAAAACTTTTCATAGCAATTTTATTTATTCTCAGAGTCTTTGACAGTAATTTGCTGAGAGGAAGTCGCCGAAAAAATATTTTTCATATTTCGTTTTGATGTCTGGCCTGGGCTTTGAACCGTGGCCTCATGTCTAATAAACACAGTACATATTTACTAGACTACGGTCTGGAAATTTTCTAGCTTAGCATTACTAAAGGCGAGACGGAAGCGGAGGTCACAGAACATTGTTTATGTCATTGTCCGGAACCTGAGATGCCAGATTCATGGGCAATGGACACCACAAGTTGTATACACTATTTATTTCACTATCTTCTGCACCAGTTGTAGCGGTATAAAGTGAGCGCCAATATACAAATGTCTACACAGGGAACATAAGTAAATTATGAACGAGCCTTAATTTTGTTTGTGTTAGCGATGACAGCCGTCAAACATATTCCGTAGACATCAAATCAGTGAACATACAACATCACATTTTCTAATCATGTTAAAGAAGGCGAATTTTGTAGCAGAAAATAAAGATTTAAGTAAGCTTGTCATGGCCTATCAGAAGCAATATGAACAACATGATTCCAACAGTTCAGAGATAACGAATGAAGAACGTGGAAAACTACCAACAAAGTTTGAAAACGCCGAATTGGAAACAATATAGGATGAAGATGGCACAAAAAAATGTCAGAAATGTTTAATGTTCCACAACAAACTATTTCTGAGCATTTAAAAGCTATGCGAAAAAGCCAAAGCTCTTTAAAATAAGTACCACATGAATTGAATGGCGGACAGATAGAAAACAAAAAAAAACACATTGGGTGATTTTGTTTCAAAGATATGATAGAAAATCCGTATTGCTTTGAATTGTTATTGGCAATGAGACAAAACATAGGATGAGACGAAAAATATCATGAGTTGATACGATACAACCATCAATTTTGGCTGCAAAACCAGATCAATTCGGCGTGAAGACAATGCTGTGTATCTGGTGAGACCAAAAAGTGTGGTTTACTAAAAGCGCCTAAAACCTGGTGAAGCCGTTAATACATATTGCTACCGACAACAAATGCTCAATTTGAACCATGAATTGATCGAAAAACGAGAAGAATGAGTCACAATTCACCTGCACACAAAGCAAAAGCGGTAGAGCACACAATTAAAGAGTTAGGCTACAAGCTGATTCCCCATCCGTCTTATTTACCAGGCTTTGCTCGTTTCGGCTATTATTTGTTTTCATCGATGGGACATGCATTGGCTGAGCAGCGTTTGCTTCAAAAGACTGACAGTTTTGTTGGCGTCGAATCCACAAATTGCTTGAAAGACGAAAAAATTTGTAGGCAACAATGGCCAATACCGGGAAAAAATGTTTTTTTATGTATTTTCCCATTAAAAATTTGTGCTTTAGTTTCACAAAAAAGCTATTTCATACTGGTATTTTATATTTTTACAAAATAATTTAATAGTTAAAATTTAGTATGAGACTTTTAAATACTTAAACAACTTTTTTTAATTTTAAAATTTTTATTTTTGTAATCTCTCTTCTTATATCTCTTACTCACATTATCTACGCACTCGCATAGAGTATACTGCAAACACGTTATTACTCATTTCTTTTGCAGTAACAGACACAAACATGAGAAACTTTTTAAAGTTTCTTTTGACAATGTTTAGTCACGTAATTGAGGGGTGATGGTAAGTTATTGCAGAGGCTGAAGATGCTAAAACTTTATTTTATTGTAAAGTCTGTGAATTCAAAGAAATTTTATATATTTGCATGCAATAGATATCCAGCCAAACTAAAAAAACCGTATAAGTGAACAAAATCCAACGAATACTTCGTCAAAGCCTGAGGAGCAAGAGACGCACAGTCTGATACACTGTTCAACTTCCACAAACATGCCGATGAAGCGTTGGCAAATTATCAAGCCACAAAACCCTAATTGACTCCCGTGCTCAACAATTTAAAATCAATGAAAAGAAATATTAAATTGTAGTCTTTGCTTAAGCCAATGTTAAAAGGTTAATAGGCAATTCCTTAACGCACTAACCAGGAAGTCTAAGAAGAAAAATGTTAGATATTGCTGAAAAAAATGTAGACCACATGCAATAGCATTGGAAATAAAAAAAATTCCTTAACTCCACTATGATTATTTGACTCATGTGTGTCCTGGTAGTCTACTAGTGTAAGGCTCGTGGGTTGTAGATTCTGTTCTGTTGTACTGAGCATTGGTCTAAGTTATTGCATTTCTAATAATCTACACATATATAAATGAATGTTTGTCTGCATGTTCTTTATAGAATAGAAAACTATGCATTTGATCATGTTATGATCTGTAGCAATGTTGTTGCGCATGAAACTACGAATGTTTCTAAGTTGATATGACAAATTTCCCGACAGGTGACGGCACTGTAAATTACTCAAAATGAATTAAATCGTAAACTGTGCATGTGACCATGTTATGATCTTCAGCAAAGTTGCTGCGCATGAGCCGACGAAGGTTTCTAAGTTAGCTGATATACAATTTTACACCCCTTTTTACAGTATTTACGGAAATTTTTGGTTCAGTACATCGATGCAATATTGATTTTCTATCGTGTCTTTCCAGCAAAATTTCACAAGTGGTTCTTCGGTTTTCTATCTGTCTGTCGTTGAATTCATGTGCCACACATTTTACTTTTACTTGCAACATTTAACATTTCTGCCAATTGTGTAATCTTCATATAATATTGTTTGCAATTCGACGCCTTTAAACTTTTTCGGTGGTCTTCCACGTTTTTCTATTTCTTATATCAAAATCGTTATTTATGAACCTTTAAAACAGCCTTCTGCCTAATGATTCTGATAGAACATGATGGCCTCAATAAGCATTCGATGCGACTCTCCAGCACTTTTCTTAAAATATAAACAAAAATTATTACTTTCCAAAAATCACCATTTCAAGTACAAAAATCGCCATCTTTGACACGATGAAAAATATTGTTTTCTTAACTTATTTTATGTATACCAGAGATCAGCAATGAGTATACTAAAAGATGTGTAGATTTGAATCATACTCATAATTTCTGATATTTTTACACATTCATACTTATTTTAATATCATACTCATACTGATCATATTCAAAGTTTGAAGTACTCATCGTACTCATACTTAACAATAGGCATGATGTTGTTGATTTCGACTCTCCTTTACTCAGCATTTACAAGAATCACAAAATAAGTATGATTCGCGTACGAACACTACAATACTGACTAGAATTTTGCGTGTTTGCTTTGCTTGCTGTCTTTCTTCTTTTTCTTTCTTCCCTTTTTATAAATACATAAGTACTCATGAAATTTTGAGCATGAGTGAGTCAACAGTATTGAAATTCAACTACGCTGATTCATTCGTACTCACTACAACATTGATTTATAAGTACAGGTTTCAATGAGTATGAGTACAACGTTGACATCAAACTCATAAATTTAGAAAAATACTTATAATACTCATAAATGATTCGAGTGATTCGAATCATTCATCAAAATTTACAGTCCTAGTTGTTGTTGCATTTACCAAAAAAAGGAAGAAAAAGACAAAAATAGCAAGCAAACACACAACCTTCTAGTGAGTATTGTAGAGGTCGTACGCGAATCATATTTATTTTGTACTCTTGTACATGTTGAGTAAAGTTGAGTCGAAATCAACAACATCATGCGTATTGTTAAGTACGAGTACGATGAGTACTTCAAACTTTGAATTTTAGTAAGAATGCGTATAAGTATCATAAATTATGAGTATGATTCGAATCTACTCATCTTTTTGTATACTCTGGCTGATCTCTGGTACGTATATAGCATATGCCTGCACCAAACCTTAAAGTTCTTTTTACATCTGTGCTATTAAAAATTAGACCAAAGAAAAATGGATAATGAACAACATAAAAATCCATACCTGTGCGGTGGTATCTTTGGTATCAAAGATATTTACCCACCTACATACAAATCTATATAAAACGATTGCAAAAATTTCAGATCAAGGACACAATCATGAAAGAATTTCTGTAGCATTGTAGAAAGTTCTTCTTCTTCTTCTATGTTCTTTAGATATCCGGTGAATAATAAACTGTCAATACTAAAGACACCAAGGATTATAGCTCGAGTCCCAATTACCTTGTGTCAAGAACTCTCTTCACCGGCCCTCGGTGGCTCAAACACAGATCCATATGATATTCAATACATAATGTATATCGAACTGAGAATATCGCATTAGAGTTATCGCAAAATGTGTCAATTTCATGTTTACACGACTACCAGAAGTCGGCTAATATTTGTGTTTTTTACAAATATGATTATTGCTCTTTGCGCAAACATTTGCAATTTCTGGTAGTCGTTCAAATGTGAAATTGACACATTTTGCGATAACAAAATCAATATCCGTCAAAAATTTGGAAAATTTTTGAACAAACAGTTCTTTTGAAATAACATACTGTATATGTATATGAAAAATATAACTCGACTGTTAGACTCTTCAAATAGTAACTACGGTAATTTTTGTTCAATTTGATCAAACGAAGTGTCAGTCTCTTTACAAGATAGTACACTTTCAGAATGTTATCGCTTATTTAATTTTTTTTAATTAAAATTTGCTGCTATGAACGGACAAAATTGAAAAAGTACGAAAAAAATTCGCAAGTTTACTTCATCAAACTCCATATTAAGTCAAATAATATACGTTTGTATGTAAGTATATCGTTTTAAAGGTTCATCCCTTTCCTTTCTAATAAGGTTTAAATTTTGGACATCGGTTCAGAAAAGTTTGTGCAATCAATAAATTTGTGTGTAAAGTCAAAAAAAAAAAGGTTTTGGTCAAATAAAACAATTTTGGAGGGTTCGAGAAAAATAAAAAAGTGTTTTTAGTTCAACTCAACTAACTGAACAACTTAGATTAGGTAGTTACGCAGGTGTATTTAATTTTTTGTAATTTGTCGCAAAGTGTAATTGATGCTTTTTACATTTATTTTATTAATTATTTTCTATTTTATTGTTAAACAAACAAAATTTTTCATGTTTTTGACAAACTAAAAGAAAACTATGGTAAACTTATACGCTTAGGGTCATTATTATAACTTGCCGTTAACTAAAGGGACGATTTTAACGGGCAGATAAATTGTTTTTCACTATTATAAGTGGACAATAAGGTAGAAGAGAGCGTTAATCTAAATGGAGGATCATCCTATATTTAACTTTTAAAGTTAAGTTTATGTTAGAACTTGCCATATTATATATTATTTTCAATATGGCAACTTTAAATATAAATAAAATGAGGAAACATAACAACACGTTGCCACTGCGTTTAAAAAAAAAATTTAATTGAGCAGTTTTATCGACATTGCTCCGGCACTGCCATATTTTTGAAATAGTTAACTTTATTTTATTGAATAATAACGAAAATAAGTTAAAGGTAACTTTACAGTTCCCTTTAGCTAAAGGTACCTTTAACTAAACCCAAGTTTAACCACAAGTTGTAATAATGGCCCTTAGTGAACGACCCGATATATTACTTAATTTTTGATATAATCTATAAGAAAATTTAATTTGCCGAAAATTTGTAAAATTACGACTGAGGAGGTTTATAATAAGTTGCAATGTGAATGAAAATATTTAGATGGTTGTACAAGGTTCAATGTGCTTCCATAAGCAATAATAACAAACCATTATTATCTCTCAATGTTTTATGAATCCCTCAGTCACATTGTTAGACTGACTTAAAGTCAAAAATCGAAGATTTTTTAAAGAAATACATGTCTTTTTACTGAATAAAGTAGTCTGAATCCAACGTTGAACAAACACATACATTTTCAGCATAGTTTTACTTGAATATGGAATAAATCTATTTGAATGGTAATGGCGTAAACAATTTATTATGCGAAGTTTCACCCTACATAGTAATTGTAATAAACCCGCAAGACATTTTCCCTTCATCTAGAAAGTACTCATTGCTAATTATGTACCAAATAAAATTGCCATGATATTGTTTCTCAGATATCTTGTTCGGTGTCGGTTTTAAACAGTAGGTACCGTCTCCATCAATGGCGAATTTGGAGAACAAAATTAATCATTATATAATTATGAGTAATTATCATATTTATAATTATTTTCCGTATTTACTCGAGACCAGTTTCACTTAAATTTCTAATTAATTAATCTAAATTCCAGTTTAAAATTTGTAAAATTTCAAATTATATTTGACTGCTAAGTATTAGAAAACTACACCAAAACATTTGTTAATTGCATGTGAAAATGTACTCAAATTGGTTCTAAAATTAATGTGTTGGTCAACTTTCTCACCTGAGATATGAATGAATTTTAATAATTTTGTATTTTTCAGTTGAATGCACTTGAGAAATTCACATACATACATACATATATCCTATAAATTTGTTTGAATATTTTTTTCGTTGGCATTTAATGCACTGTGTCGTACCCAGTAACAAAATAATGTAAAATAGAAAAATTGAATAAAGCATTAAAATTAACATGTAAATTTAAATTTAGTATTTAAAAAAACAGAGGTACATATCTAAGTGGTTACATATCAATAGAATGTTTATGTGGTAATATACATCGTTATTGAAATATAATTTTGTGATCAGTATTCTTTATAGACTTCTTTGTCAGTAACTACAGATTCTATACAGTACGGCATACTGTATACTACATTTTTACAGTCTTGGGCCTATACCAGGAAACATCTCTTTTGAGAACTTACCAGATTTGTTCGATGGCGGTAAGTTCGATTGACTGCGGCCGCCGATTAAGACCATTTTAGCGGTTGCCATTGAACCATTTTTTTAAATGTATTGGTATGCTTAGGGCCATTGATATGGCCGCTGTATCATACTAAATATTCTGTAGTCTTATTCAACTCTCTTAGCCGCCATGTAACCCTCACCCATCAGGGATGCACCGCCAAATTTGAAAGCTGAACTGATAAATTTAGCTTGCACAGTTTTTCCAGGCTTTTGCCAACACCATACCTAGCTAAATAACTTTCTCCCAGTCATCTGCTATCCGCACAAAATATTTTTGTGGAAAGTCCAAACAGAAAAATTTTGGTAGATAATCAGCAAAAACTTTGACACGAACGAAAGTCGTTTGATTTCGAACGAACTGTATTTAAGTAAACACGTAATACATATTACGTATTACGAACAATACAAATAAAGTCGGAAAATGAAAGAAAGTTAAAAACAACGACGAATATACATTTAGGCGACTTCTAGACTTTTTGTTAATGGTTTTGAATCCAGGGAAGTAGAAGTAGTAGTATGTAGTAGTAGTGCGAAAACAATTAATAACCCCCAGATTTATTGTTTCCTTAGGCCGTGAAATCGACGAAGTGGTTTATAAACTTCACGAACATATTTATTTTTTTTTAGTAAACAGAAATGTTATTATAATTGGCCATTACAACCCTTTCTGGTAGGATTACGGCCCAGCTTCTCACACCACTCATGTTGTGTGCCTTGAGTGGCGGGACCTATAGTTTAACGTCGACTCCGAACGACTCTCATAGTTTTTGCCAGAAATCTGCTGAGAGGAAGTCGCCGAAATTTTGTTTTCCATATTTCGCTTTGTGTCTGACCTGGGATACGAACCCGGGCTTTACGCCTAATAATCGAACACACTACCTACTAGACTACGGCGACTTCAAACAGAAATGTTAACACAGTTTAATATTGACAGAAAGTGTTCGGACAATTGTAATATGCGTACCGCACATACTTCTGATAGTGCAGGATTTTAAGTTTTACTCAGTATTATAACAATTTGCGTATTTATTGCGCATTATTTTTTTTTTTTTTTTTTTTTTTTTTATTTTTTTATTTTTTTTTATTTACAAGTTTTCAGTTTGATATACAATTGCCTCAGCGTCTTGCGACATTGTTGAGGCGAGTTGGCATTTTCACTATATAAGTTATGTAACTAAAGTGTTTGATACATATGCATTTATAAATTCAAAATGAAAAATTATCCTAGAAGCATTTCTAAATTGTTTAACAAAAACTTCTTTAAATTTGTTTTAAAAGCAGATATGGTATTTAAATTTTTTATATATTGAGGTAAATTATTATATTCAGAACAACCAATATATTCAACTCTTTGCTTTGTGGTTTCAAGTCTACATCTTGTTGTCCTTAAATTTGAACTGTTTCTCGTATTGCGGGTTGTTTGATTTTTTGAAAATGATATTGTGTTATGGCCAATGTTGTTAATAGATTTGAAAACAAAAGTTAGTAGCCTTAGCCTATAGGTTCCATTTACAGGCAAGATGTTTTTACTAACTTCTTTATATAATGTGATTGTATGGTAAGATATTGGAAGGTTATATATGGTTTTCAGGGCTTTGTTTTGTACTCATTGGAGAGACTGTAATTCTGTACTATTTTTGCAGCCATAAATCATTATCAAATAGTTTAAATGGCTTTGGATCAATGTCTGATAAAGCATCAATTTTGTGTTCTCATTGAATTTGTGTTTGAATTTATATAGAATTCCTATTACTGAATATATTTTTGACTTAATACTATCAATATGGAGATTCCACCTCAGGTTGCTTTGCAATAAAATTCCTAAATATTTTACAGATTCACACTCAAAAACCTCTTCTCCATTTACAACGATGCTAAATGTTTCAGTATTAATACTTGAATATGGCTTAAATCGGATGATTTAAGTTTTTGACGTATTAATGACCAATTTATTTATCCTTGCATATTCAAAAATTATGTCTGCATCTTTTTGCATGTATGCTTTTAATGTTGTCTTATGTTTATAAGGGTAAAAAATAGAAATATCATCGGCATACAGGTACATTTTTCCATTAAGCTCAAGGTTTACAATGTCATTTATATAAACAGCAAATAATAGTGGACCTAAAACGCTGCCTTGTGGGACACCATGTTGAATATCACCAACAAAACTTCGACTGTTATTTAATTCAACATATTGTTTGCGATTAGTCAAATAACTTCTTAATAACCTTAGTGCTGCATTTTTAATTCCATAATATTCCAGCTTTTTAAATAGGATCTCGTGATCTACTAGGTCAAATGCTTTTGAGAAATCGTAGAAAATTCCAGCGACACCATTGTAACCCTGATCTAGTCCGTGGCATATGTAATTCACAACATTAACTACAGCATTCTCTGTACCACTACCTTTCCTGAACCCGTATTGACAGTCGTACAAGAGGTTGTTGTGTTCAAGATAATTCGAAAGTTGTTGATGTAATATTTTCTCGAAAATTTTGTCAATTACAGGTAACAACGCTATAGGCCTATACATCTCCACAATTTTAGCATTTACAATTTTTGGTATTGGCACGATTTTTGTTATTTTCAATACATCGGGATACTGTGAGGTTAAAATTATGCTATTGAAAATGTTTAACAAGATAGGCCATATTTCTATACTACATTTAGCAAATATTTTAGGCGATAAGCCATCATGTCCAGGAGCTTTATTCGTAGCAAGATTTGTTGTAACCCGGTATATTTCTTCTAACGTTGAATTAGTGAAACTAAAAATGTTGTGGCAATGTCGTAATGATCTAAGTCCATTAAAGCAATCATTAGCGGAGTACTGAATTTGTTCCTTCATTAATTTTGGTATTTCCAAAAAGTATTTATTAAGAAGTTCACATTTAGTTTTATCATCTGTTATCAGTTCATCATTTGAATTGTTTAGATTTACTTGTGTTTTTATCCTTCCTTCCTAAACTTTCATTTAAAAACCTTCAACTTTTTTTGGGATCTTGTTGATAACTGTGAAGATGGTCTTGATAATAATTATTCATAGATTCGCGATAAGTAGTTTTAATAATTTTGCTTAATCTACTGAGTTTGATTTGGATATTAGCATCATTAGGATTTCTCCTTCTTTGTTTTAAAATTTTTTTTTTCAGTAAAATTAAATTCTGCAAGTGTTCATTCATCCATGGCGTTATTTTATTTTTAAGGGATTCTTTTTTATTTCTTATATATGTTGACTTTATGCTTGCATTTGATAGACTTTGTACTAGATTTAAAGTGTCAACAGATGGATTGCCACTTTGTTGAATGGAATTATCATTTAATAAAATTTCTTTAAGCTTATTATAATCGCAAGTTTTTTGAATTTTTTCGGTGTAATTAGAGTTTGGAATTTTCATTTTTACTTTACAGGATATTATATTATGATCTGATAAATTAAATTCTACAGCATTAACAAAAAGGGAACTTGAAATATTACTAAATACATTGTCAATTGACGTTCCAGATATAGGGCGTGTGATTAACGTATGACAATTTTTAAAGTCATAACTTTCCAGTATATTTAATAACTCAGTTGATATATTTTGTAAAAAGTCAACATTGGAATCACCGACAAAGATACAGTACGATCTACCATATGCCTGCATAAAATGTTCAATTATTTCATAAAACTGATTCAAGTTACATTTTGGAGATCGATAAAAGGATGATATTTTTATTGGTTTGCCATTTATTTTGTAGTTATTGAGTGTTAATATTATTACCTCGCAAAACATTTTACTTTCACACACATCCACACTATACTGTAGATTATCTCTCACATAAACAGTTGTTCCTCCAAATCCATCTTTCCTGCAGCAGTGTACACAATTGTAACCAGGTATTTGATAAATTTGAGATAATTCTTCCTGAAACCACGTTTCTTGAATTGCAATAATATTGGGCAACTTTTCAAAATTAGCAATAAAAGTTTTGAATTTATTAAATTTATTTATCGACGAAATGCTTCTAACATTTACAGAAATAATATTTAAATAGGAAAAATTATAAGTTTTTGAATATGTTAAAAAATTCTTAAAATTGGTAAAATATTTATTATTCATAAGTTAAATTAACTTTTCTTATAAAATACATTTATGGTTTATACAGGAGTTAAATCATCTGCATCAACAACATCAGATTGCTTTGTAGGTTTATACCTTCGCTTCGTAGTAGCAGCTTCCAACATGATTTTATCAACATCGTCTTCATTCTTTATTAGCATAGGTCTTGCATTTTCCGTTTTCCTTGCAAACACTCTCGAACCACTTGTATAGACATGAATATAACCAATTGATTTTAAGGATTTCGCGTAATGAAGTAGATTTAAAGTTTCTTTGCTTAAATAATCACCAATGAAAATATTTTTAGTGTCCTCAGTATTTTTAAGTTTAGCTTTGCACATCATAAGTTTATCTTTGGATTTTTTGCTATCGAATTTAACAACCATAGTCTTCTTTTCATTCACTTTATCGCCTTTATTTTTAAAGAAGAAGGCATCATCAATATTGTCTTCATTCAATTGAACACCAACTTTTTTCGATAATTCAATAAGTGTTTCTACTGCACTTGAGTTATTATCTGCAATTACACCTCTAACGATGCAGTAATTTTTAACTCTTTGACTATTTAAAAATTTTATAGATTCTTTCAATGTGTTTACTTCTTTTTTTAACATATGATTTTCTTTTTGCATTATTTCTAATTTTTTATTGTTCTCCGCAACACTTTTTAACAACTCATCATACTGATTCGACATGAATTCAATTGCTTGTGTAATGGAAGCCAGCTGATCTAGTTTTTTTAAGTTTGTTTTGATCTCCCTTAGTTCAGCTGTTATAGACACATCACCGACACCCACACACAAGTGGCATACATATTCTTCACTCTCATTATCCATAAAATATTGATATTGACGTTTGTCTAGTTTCGTACAGAGAGCATGAAATTTTTTGGAGCACTTATCACACTCTATATTATCTTCTTTATTTTCTACAATTTCAAGTTTACATTGTTCGCAAAAAATTTTTAGATTTGCAATGCTACGACGGCTTTTTGGTGCCATATTTGAATATATTTAATTAATTTGTTGTTTGTTTTATTAAATGTTCACAGTTTTTTTTAATAAAGCACAGGTTTTTATATTTATTTTTAGAAAAAAGAAAATGCACTTCAGGAGCTTTTATTCTTTAATGTTTTTAACACAGGGTTGCCAACTCAAAATCCAATTAATTGAAACTTTATATGAATTATAGAGCTCAATAATGTCGTTTATTGTGATTTATGATGTATTTATCTGAATAAATGAATTTATCTGAACACCGTTTATGGCCAAAAATCCGTAATTGTTTCGTAAGTTCGTATTAAATTCATATTTAAATTGATTTCGTAAATTTTGCAGAAGCGTTTTTAAAAAATAATTTATGACAGCAAATCCTAATATTTACTCTACTTGTTGCCACCACTTATTTTCTTGGAGACGGGGGTATAGAAGGTAAGAACAAAGTGTGCGCACTTGCTAAAGCTGACACCATGGAAAATTATAATAAATTCCTACATGAGATTGGCTTTCGTCTACCTAGAGGCAAACAAATGGTCTATCAAAAACTCTATTCATTGGCAAGACACTAGACCAGCATGGATATATGTATGTAGAGCAGAGTTTATGTTTCACTTATCAAAAGGGCCCTCATAGCACTGATAAGAGACAGTGGCCTCTGAGTGTTCTGTTTAATCCACATAATCTGCAATGACAAGAAACATGATGAAACTACAGAACATCTTCTATGTCATTGTCCGGCGCTTAGAAACCTGAGAAGAAGAGACGAAAAAAAATTCACACCTTCATATCTCCGAAAGATTGCGAGATGCCAACCAGCAGCATAGCTAAATGACGGAATAGGTAATATTTATGCTACAAGAAATCTTATAGGACCCTAGTAAGCTCCGCCCATTGAGGCAATATTCAGTTTAGCCTAACCTAACTAGTCGCCTACCACAAGTCGAATGCAGAAATGTTGTAACCGCAACAAAAATCTCAACATACATTATATGTATGTATGTATAGCATCACTTGTTTTAATATGTATGTATGTTTTAATACGAATTATAAATTAATAACAAAAAATTATTCCTTTATCCTGTATTCAAAGGACAATATGTAAATCAAAACTAAATGTTTACTGGGTATGAGTTCATTCATTGTAACCACAAACATAAATCAAATCTGTATGTACTTTGCATAACTCAGTTCTCATGAAATGTAGACAAAATATACACACCTACTTATACCTGAGTATGAACGTGCTCTTCTACTCTAACTATTATGTACGCATAAGTGTGAGTATAGAATTGCGCATTCTGTATAAGTAGATTATGTGGGTGCATGTAGTACGTATAACTTAATGTTTGATATTTAATGACTCAATTAAAGGTTTTAATCCTTCGGTTTAAGATAAATGAAATTAAATTTAAGATTTCATAAAAGTTCTGTAATCATATAGAATAGAATGAAATGGAAGAAAAAAAAATAGAATTTAGTATTCAAGGATCAAATATTATTTATTACTGGTAGGGTACAGGAGATA
This sequence comes from Sarcophaga rosellei, assembly GCA_930367235.1. NCBI lineage: Eukaryota > Metazoa > Arthropoda > Insecta > Diptera > Sarcophagidae > Sarcophaga > Sarcophaga rosellei. The sequence continues at coordinate 39,924,597 of OV884020.1, forward strand.
TTATGTGAAAGAGGCGGTAAGAGAAGTTTCCAAGATGTCCAATGCACGTCGCATGCATGCTCCATAATAAAATGCTCCGACGTCCATGGTGAGCGTTTTTCTTTAAAGTTTAAGTAGCCTTGTCGTGTGCCCAATACAAGCTTTTGCTTGTTGGTTTTTTGAGAGATTTCAAAAATCATGAATTCATGGGCTTCGGTAACTAATCTCTTAACTGGAACTGGAGTTGGATAACTGGTTAGATCATGCGTAGATCATGTATCATTTCATGTAGATAGCGGAGTCAAATATTGCTTAACATTATTGTAGTTGGGTCTTCGTTCCTGAAAAATTAATCAAATATGCTTTTAAGTTATTTCAAATATACAAGATGAGAGCTAACTACATACATATTTAGTACGAATCAGCCTGTAGTTTTTGTGCCATAATTCCCTAACATTGTTAGCTATAGACCTTTGGCGATGTCCTCTCCTCTGTTTACCAACTATTGGTCGTCTAGTGTGTTCTATTTTCGCAAGATTATTTTTGACTCAGGCCAGCGATTGCGTATACTTTGAGATTTTTGGAATCCTTCCAAGAACACGCTTAACACTTAATCGCTCTCTGAAACCCTGCTTTTTCCTTATTTTGGATAAGGAGATGATCCCAGGTACGACTGTTTAATCCTAGAGGGCACTCAGTATCCAGGATACTGTGTTCGCGATTCGTACAGCTGATGGATACCCTAACAGGCAACCTGCATTACCAGCCGAAACCCAAGTATAATGTTTGATAGAGGATTTGGGTCAGCACGCTACACATTTAAGCTTCTATATTTTTGTTCGCGGAAATGAACGGATATCAGTCCAATAAGATGCATGAAATTAATGAACTCGTCACTTCTTATTTGCTTTGGTTATACTTAGGCGCTGTCGCCTTTAAAGTAATTAAAACGCATGCTGCGTGGCTAAAGCCAAAATTGCAACGTTTGGTATCTCTTGTATCTGACAATAAATGGCAAATCTGAAGTTAAAGAAATATTAGATAAGTATGCAAGTTAAATTTAAAAAGAATTTGGATTTTTGACTGGGAATTTGCGTTGGGAATTAATATTAGACAACAATGTTGAAAAATTGAAAGAGTACTTTTCGCATCAAATGGTACTTTTGTAAAAAAAAAACATACATAGGACTGTGACCCAGCTTCTGACGCCACCTATTTTGTGCGTATTAATTTTATACATGATTGGCGGGACCGACAGTTTAAATTCGACACTGCACGACAGATTTTTGAGAAACTTTTCCATGAGAATTTAATTTACTCTGAGAGTTTTTGACAAAATGAGGTTGCCGAAGCAATATTTTTTCATTTTTCGTTTTGTTGGAAATATCTGACATGGGGTTTGAATTATGGGCTCACTATCTACTAGGCTATTTATTTACTTATATTTAATACACGTACGGTACGGAAAAGAAAAACTAACGACTTATACTTGTTCCTCACATGCAAAACAAAAACTGTTGATCCTAAACGTAAGAAAACTTAAACGTCCCATTTAGTCAAATGTCGACGTTCGTTTGTAGCACATGAAGAGCAATGTAAATGTTTATCAAAATTACATTATGGTTCGACAAGTGTTCTCATTGCTTTTCGTATTCTAAAAACGTCATAAGTTCCGTGTACGTTTGGCTAACCGTGGCTAAAGACTAATTCTACCTTTAGCAATACGTTTCTAATGCATTAATAGTTGAAAACCGTAAAACATAAAATATAATAAAATAATAATAAAAAAGTATTAAAAGCGTGGCGGGGGTACTACGGTATGTTTGAAACGGAAAAGTACTAAAAAAGTACTGAATTTTTCAACACTGTCAGAGAACAATTAGCAACAATTAAAGGGGATTAATTTCTTAGCAAACAACCTGAGAATAATAAGAAAAACATCATTTGATGAGTACCACTGAGCCTCTGAAAGTGTACATATTATTAAGTACATATTATTAAAATCGAATAAATAAAAACAACCGTTACTTATAACAACAATTTCATATAAACTTACTAAACTAAAAAAAAAGAATCAGACCAAAACAGATAAAGTAAAAAGCATTTGTTTATCAATGAGTGATTTAAAAAGAAAGAAGTGTTGGGGAAGTGCCCCAAAAATGAAAGTGAATTTTAGTGAAAATCGTTTTAAAATGCTACAAGATCTAAACGATGGTGATAACGACACATATAGTGAGGGTGACCATGGTGAAATAAACGAATATAAAGTTGTGATTCCTCCTATAGTAGTTGCATTTTTCTAGTTCCATTGAGAACAAAGTAAATTTATTAACTATATCAATTGCTGACGATGTTTTTTTAAATGAGAACATAACTACTTTAACTAGTTCTGAGGAAATTTCATTTATTATTAAAAATTATAAAAACTCAAAGGCTCCAGGATTAGACCAAATAACCAACTTGGTACTCAAGAAACTTCCTAATTCAGCTTACAACTTTCTAACAAAATTTTATAATTTTTTATTCAAAACTGCGACTTTCCAAAGAGTTTCTAAAAGGCCAAAGTAATTCCAATTGCCAAAAGTGGTAAAGATCCTAAACTAACATCTAGTTACAGACCAATCAGTCTGTTAAGTTCATTGGACAAAATTCTAGAGAGAATTATACTGAATAGATTCAGAAACTTCACAGATGAAAACAATCTCCTCCATAACTGTCAGTATGGATTTAGACCTCATTCTACTACACATCAATTGAAGAGAGCGGTAAATATGCTAAAATTGAATAAAAATAGACGATATTCAACTGGTGTGATATTTCTCGATATTGAAAAAGCTTTTGATTCGATTTGGCATAAGGGACTAATTTATAAGCTCTCCAAAATGAAGGTTCCAACATATCTCATAAGAATAATTGCAAGCTTTTTAACCGACAGATCATTTGTAGTTGATGTCGCTGGAACCCTTTCGGCAGAAAAATATATCCTTGATGGAGTCCCACAAGGCTCCGTGCTATCTCCCCTTCTTTATAATCTTTACATATCGGACTACAAAGTACCAACTGGAAACAACGTGGCATTTTAAGCCGACGATAGTGCGATACTTTTTCCGTTTAATAAATCTCAGAAAAGAATCCCCACAATTAAAATGTCTATAAACAGGACGGAGATTCCGTTTTCAAATTCTATTAAATACTTAGGCGTAACACTCGATAGAAAACTTACATCCAAAGAACATGTATAAAACATTTGCATCAAGGCGATTCGTTGTGGTCGAGCTCTGTACCCTCTTTTGAATAGAAAGTCTAAACTGAATACCAAAAATAAGTGTATTTTATACAACCTGTGTATTAAACCTATTCTTACATACGCCTGCATTATCTGGAGGAACTGCGCACACTCTCACATAAAAAGACCCCAAATAATCCAGAATAAAAATCTGAAAATCATATACGACTTACCAAGATGGTTTTCCACTAAAGGACTGCATAGACTTTCAGGTCAAAAAACAATTAAAATGCTAATAAACGAATTGACTCAGACATTCTATGATAGATGTAGTAGGTCTACTTTTTCCCATCTGAGAAGTTTGCAGGACATTAGCTGAATGTCTCTATACACAGGTATAGATTCTATTAGTTGATGTGTTTAAACTTCTCAAAATTCCCCCTGTGATTATAGATGTAGGTTTTTTACTATCTTTTTCCTATAATAAGTTATTCTAATACGCTTATTAATTTATAAAATGTATATATTTGTTGTAATAGCTAGAATGATAATAACTCAAAAATGTAATATAAATAAGAAACTCAAAGATAGTAAATAAAATAATAATAATAATAAAAATAAAAAAAAAAAAATATTATCGACTGATGATCATTTTAATATTAAACGTTGTCGTTGCCATTACAAAATTCTTGTTTTATAGTATCTAGGAAGTTTCGGTTTGATAAAAATATTGTGAAATATTATGATTCATGCTATTACACCTACAAAATAATGAATTTGCTTGGAAAGAAGTTTCAGGAAAACGTCAAGGAATCCTGAAATTATTTGTAATCAAAGATCTCCAGATGTACGATCGATGCATTCTTTGAGAAATTGACCGGCAGAGCAGTAATCTGAACAAGGCTTTTAAGGTTTCAATTTAGCACCGGTTTTCCCAGACTGATAATCACACACAGAGCATGCAGCGGGAAGCTTACAGTATGTCTTAATGTGACTATACTTAATACATAGCCGTAGTCTAATATTTGGTGTGTTGACTTATTAGATGTTAGGGCTCGATTCAAACCTCAGGTCAGACATCTCTATCATCACGAAATATAAAAAAATTTTCGTCGGTGACTGTCTCTCAGCAGATTTCTGGCAAAAACTCTGAGAGTAAATAAAATTGCAATGAAAATTTTCTCAAGAATCTCTAGTTCGGAGTTGACTTTAAATTGTAGGTTCTCCCACTCATGTATAAAATTAACACACACAGCATAAGTGGTGTGAGAAGTTAGGTTGTAATCATGACGCAAATATATATGTAGTAGGTATAGTAGGAAGTCGCCGTGGTCTAGTAGATAGTGTGTTGGCTTATTAGACGAAAGGCCCGAGGTTGAATCCCAGGTCAGACATCAAAACGAAATATGAAAAATATATTTCTTCGGCGACTTCCTGTCAGCATATTTCTGGCAAGAAACTCTGAGAGTAAATAAATGTGCCATGAAAAATTTTCTCAAAAAATATAAAGTTAACGCACACAACATGAGCGGTGTTGAGAAGCTAGGCCGTAATCCTGACTGAAGGGTTGTAATGGCCAATTATGTATGTATGTGTGTAGGTATTCCTTTAATCTACAACAAAATAAGCTGCGTTTGCGCCAAATGGCAAATGGCTTTCTTACTTTCTCAAGTCTCACATCGGCCACCACCGTTAATTTTATTTAATGGTTTCAGGCGTGGAGAACATTTTGCATCTTCCAATCGAAAGAGAATTTTTCAGGTAAAGTAAGTTTTTTGCCAAACTTTGTTCTTTTTATTGTTGGATAAAAACCTTTCGTTTTATCCTTAAATCACGCGGTTGTTTACTGACAACGGCTATCAAACATAAATTTAGTGACGTAGTTTGTCAGGTCTTTGCGTTTGAGTAATGTTGGTCTTTTAATTAAAGAGCAAATTTATTAATCCGCATGAGCATACACCTTTTATACAGACATTATTTTTTGGTTTAAATGGTTAGTATTGTTACGTTTCTAAATTTTTAAAAACGTTTAAAATATGAGTTCATTGATTGTAAACAAAATAAAAATAAATTGGTGTTTCCCCATAGCTAATTCTTCATTGTTCACACTAATTCTTTGTGCCACTGACATATATGTATAACAATAATTGCTTGTTCGCTATTCTTCTTTGCTTACAATGCAGATATTTTCAACGGAGATCTTCAAACCACAACTGTTTTATTCACACACAACGCGTCTTTACACAAAACTGACTGATTTCTTACTGCTTGCGCCTGCCTTTTTATATGCCCACGTAATCAGTCTGATGAAGGTTCTTGAAGTCGAACGTTCGGGGTTTCTCCTTCTTGAGAACTTTATCGAGGCTTCATTGTTGTTTGTTTATTTTGCTCACATTGATTGTTGTTGCGTTCTCGCTTACTTGTGTATCCTCTTTTCTTTCATACTGATGTTATTAGCTTACTTGTTACAAGTTCGTAGTAGTAGTTTGCGTAGGTTTTGTTAATTTTAATCTTAAACGATGTACACCGTTCCCATTTTCGTAACAGTATTTCTTTTTAATTTTTTTTTTTTGTCGAAGAAACACTTTGTTTTAAATTTCAAATTTTTTTTTAAATTTCAAAAATATTAAATTTTTCCAGCATCTATGTGAAAAAATAAAAGTATGTATGCCGCTGTTGCTTTTATTGTAAAAAACAAATGTTGCCTTTTTTATTAAACATTTACAGAATAAACAAATTGCTCTGATAGTCAGTTTCGCATCAAATGCATCTAACGTTGGCAAAATAACAAGCACCATGAAACCAACTGTTACGGCATACATTTGTATACGACATAAAAAATTGAAACGGAATATTTTAAATAAAAAAATAAACACAACAAATAAAATGCATTTGAAATTGAGATTCGGTATATGAAAGCTTTTCCGTCAACTGAAAAAAGCGAACTTTAGCAGTGTTCAAATTTTGCATGGATTTTAAAAACACTTGATAGCTTAAAATATTGTTACCTTTTTGTCTTTTAAAAACGTTTGAAATATGAGCTCGTAGATTGCAAATAAAAATAAAGTTGTGTTTAGTTTTAATTAAATTCTGTATTGTTTGCACAATTCTGTGTGGCACTGTTCACAACTTGATGAAAATCACAACAATTGCTTTGTTTGTTATTCCTCTTTGCACTCTTTTGCATAAACACTAACAATTACTAGTCACTTGTTCGACGGATCTTTATAACGGAGATCTTCAAACCACGCGTCTTAACACAAGACTGACTGAACTTTTTCTGACTCCGTCGCCTGCTTTGTCTTGCCTTTTATATGCCAACGTAAACAGTCTGATGAATAATCTTAAAGTCGAATGTTCGTGGTTTCGCCTTCTCGAGAACTGTATAAATGTAAACATAGTTGTTTCATTATTATTGTTTGTGTATTTTTATTGTTTATTTTATTTTTACTTGTTTATTATATAAGCAAGTTCATTGTTTTTGGTTATAATTTTAATGTTGAACGATGTAAAACCAAAACACAATTTTTATTTTCGTAACAATATTTTTAAAGTAAAGTAATTTTTTTAAATTAAAAATACAAAAATGTTTTTGAGGTAACGATCTATTATGAAACTGTTTTATGAAGTTACCAGCTGAATAAAAATTTTACTTTTTTTTATCATGAATATGCCTAATAAACGTATTGTTACTATGCAGCTGCCACACGTAAATTTAAATTTTCAAATCAATAAAAATAAAAAACTACTGATTGCCTCAAGTAAAAATACGCAGATGCATTAAAGTCCAATATTTGAATAAAATTGTTGTTGATGATGATAGTACGTTAATAGTTTTTTTACATCGATGTCACTCTACCACCACATGTTGTACTTTACATCCCAAGCGGAAGTACAATTATTTCTTTAGATTGTTTGTTCTTGTGACGATTTTTATTTTTAATACAGTCGAATAGATCAGAACTTTTAAAATAATTGATAAGTAAAACCAATAATTTTTAGTGCGGTCTGACAAAAAGAAAATAACTTCACGAAAGATATTAATACGTAAATAGTTGGTCATTACGACCATTTTCTTAGACCACTTATGTTGTGCTTTTTCATTTTATACATGAGTGTGGCGGGACCTACAGTTTAAAGTCGACTTCGACCGACAGATTTTTAAGAAACTTTTTATGGCAATTTTATTTACTCTCAGACAAAATTCGCTGAGAGGATAGGTTAGGTTAGGTCGGAGTGGTAGCTCTGATATCACAAAGCTCACTTGAGCATGCATAGCGGCCCGTTGTGATGCCACGGGTGAACGCAGTCCCTGTACTAACCAAGTTCAACCAAAATCAGGGAAAAGGAAGAAGTTGGTCAGCGCAAGGGTTGCAAAGGGGAAGGGAGAGGAAGTCATTGAAGAAATATTTTATCATATTTCGTTTTGTTGATGATTGTCCCGGCGAACCCGGATTATGGCGACAACAGTAAGAAACTTATGAGTTATTATGAATGCGCCTTAATTTGTGTTGACAATAGAATCTGTAAAATAAGCTGCAAAACCGTATCGAAGGCATTTGCTTGTTAAGGCATAAGGCAATCATGCTCTATCAGAAGCGACCTGCAGAAGTAGATTTCAACGGTTTAGAGTTAACGATTATGATGTGAGAAATGCAGTACATGGATGACCACTAAAACAGTTTGAAGACGCCGAATGGTAAGCAATATTGGTTGAAGATGAGCCTGTTGCACAGTAAAGCATTTCTAATCGAAATTATGGGAAAAATCAAAATGTCTGAAAAATGGATGCCACAGGCATTAAATCACAGACAGAGGGAAAACCCAAAAACCATTTGTGAAATTATGCTTCAAAGACACGATAGAAAATCAGTGTTGTATCGTATTGATAATGGCGGTGAAAAAAGATTTATTTTCAGAATCAAAGGGAAAAAATTGTGGGTTTATTTCCGGCTGCAAAACCATATCGATTTGGCTGAGAGACAATGATGTGTGCCTCATGGGACCAGAAAAATATGGTGTACCGCGAACTCCTAAAGGCTGTTGAAACTACTAATACAAGTCGCTACTGACAGCAAATGACCAATTTGTATTTATCGAAAAATGACCAGAATAGGCCACAACACACGGCAACAGGACAAGGCACCTGCACACAAAGCAACATAGGTTCTGAATACGTTAGACTGGTAGCTGCTACCCTTCCTGCGACATTGATCTAACCACTATTTGTTTTTATCGACGGTATACACTTTGGCTGATCAGCACTTCGATTTCTAGGATTCAACGAAAATTGGTTGACTAATTCAATCACTTTAAAAGAAGAACAGTTTTATTGATGTGGAATCCACAAAATGTCGGAAAGATGGAAAGCTGCATTGGCCTGCAATAAGTTTAAGAAAATGTTTCTTACTAAACTAAACAAAAGCTAGTATTTATTTTCACAAAAAAACGCTCACTTTATATCGGTACAAAGGATCAGAAAAATAAAGTATTATATCGCTTTTTTTTAACAAAATAACAAAGGGAAAAAATTGTGGGTTTATTTCCGGCTGCAAAACCATATCGATTTGGCTGAGAGACAATGATGTCTGCCTCATGGGACCAGAAAATATGGTGTACCGCGAACTCCTAAAGTCTGTTGAAACTACTAATACAAGTCGCTACTGACAGCAAATGACCAATTTGTATTTATCGAAAAATGACCAGAATAGGCCACAACACACGGCAACAGGACAAGGCACCTGCACACAAAGCAACGTAGGTTCTGGATACGTTAGACTGGTAGCTGCTACCCTTCCTGCGACATTGATCTAACTACTATTTGTTTTTATCGACGGTATACACTTTGGCTGATCAGCACTTCGATTTCTAGGATTCAACGAAAATTGGCTGACTAATTCAATCACTTTAAAAGAAGAACAGTTTTATTGATGTGGAATCCACAAAATGTCGGAAAGATGGAAAGCTGCATTGGCCTGCAATGGCCAATAAGTTTAAGAAAATGTTTCTTACTAAACTAAACAAAAGCTAGTATTTATTTTCACAAAAAAACGCTCACTTTATATCGGTACAAAGGATCAGAAAAATAAAGTATTATATCGCTTTTTTTTAACAAAATAATAATAAATTTGTGTTTAGTTTCAATTAAACTCTTTATTGTTCGCACTACTTTTGAGTGCCACCATTAACAACTTGATGAATCCAACAATTATTTGCTTTATTCGTTATTCCTCTTTACACTTCTGTTCGATTACACACTAACAAATGTTCGGTAGATCTTTACAACGACGATCTTCAAACCACGACTGTTTTCTTTATCTGGAACGCGTCTTCACACAAGACTGACTGACTGACTACTCGTTGCCTGCTTTGACTTGTCTTTTTATATGAAGTTTCTTGAAGTCGAACGTTTGGGGTTCCGACTTCTCGAGAACTCTATCGCTACTTCATTGTTGTTTGTGTATTTTGTTCACAATGCTTATTGTTGCGTTCTCCCTTACTTGTCTATCCCCTATCCTTTTTTACTGATGTTGTTGGTTTAGTTGTAACAAGTTCGTTGTATTTGTTTGTGTAGCTTCTGCTTATTTTAATAATTTTCATAACAGTATTGTTCGCTTTCTTTTGCCTGCAATGTTTTACCATCTGATTTTGTTAATAAAGGGATCTTAGCGATATTGCTCTTATGTTCAATATGTTCAATATGTGGCACCAAGCTTTTTATATTGGACTTAATGTCGTAACAAATTTTTGATAATTGCTGGCATATTTACATTTCCTGTTTTTTTTATTCTAATAAGTAACTCATATTATTTAAAATATACAGAAATAAATCAATTTCGGTTGTGTTTAAAATTTTAAGTTTTAAGGATAAAATTTTCTTTCTTCTCCAACCGAAAATTGCCTGTTTTTATGTGTTAAAACATTTGCAGCTTTACTTCGTTGTTTGATTTTACCAATTCCAGCAAAATTAGGAAGTTTTGAAAAATTCATTATTCAAAAAGCTGATACATTTTAAACTTTAAATGCCCGGCAATTTGTTTAATAGCCTAAAAACATTTTCAACTTGGGACAGTTGTCACATACTATTGGTTTTTTACGAATTTAATACAATATTACCATATAAATGCAAAAGCTACCCACAGTGTACAGTGAAGGCTAAAGAAAATAGAAATTTGTTTTTTACTTTCAGTTGGCCCTTTTGAGAGGCTTGTGGCATCTTTATCTACATTGATTTGCTGCTGTTAATTGGCTGATAATTGGCATGATGTACTTAAATCGATAACGCCTTCTTGGTCACTGAGGATTTACGTATACTTGCCTTACCACAGATTCAGGTTAAGTTCATGAGGTCCGCGTTGTTGATAGTACTCGACCAGAATATCCTGCATGTTGACTCCGAGGCAGTGGTAGATTAATTGTTTTTGATATATTTTTGTTTTTGAATTAGAAAAGCCCAGGAGGAGCACACTGACGCATGCTTGATTCGTCTGGATGTTTGTAATCTTCTCCATACTAATTGTTATAGCTCGAATTTGGTACGCGATTAGTTTGTGTTGGTTTTAGCGCCGTTATTCCTTCCCCAGTATCTAGATTGCAAAAGCTACCAATATATTCGATTGGTCGGTCTTATAGCATGATGTTCTCTGTGCTAACGCAGTTTATTTCCATAATTTTAGTTTTCTGATATGATCCAATTTTTTCGATCTTGGCATTATGCTTCCATGTTGGGGACCTTTTGCAATATTACACTAGCACCATTCGCAAAATCTAATTCATCAATTTGGACAAAGAAATATGAATTACAGCCTTCCCGTCAAAAATATCCCCACAGCTGCTGAAGTGATGCCGCTATGAGTTTGGAAATTAAGTAGAATTGGATCTTTAGATGTATCAGTGACTTGCATGTGTCAAACAGACTCAAGAGAGCGCCCTTGAAATAACATTAGGAAGTGCAACTCTACCTGTTCTTTGACTTCACATGAAAAAAGCTGCAGATTTCCCACTTACCAAAAAGTTTTTTAACATTAGGTTACTCTTTGGTATTCACTGCAACTCTCCTAACAAATTAATCGGCTTTTTTATTTTCAAAAATTACATTGAAGTTAAATTAACAATATGGTGCCTAAACTACAGTCACAATAGTAGTAGTAGTTCGTACTTGAACCCCTGCTTCAGACCAGAGATCAGCAATTAGTATTCGAAAAGATGAGTGGGTTCGAATCATGCTCATAATTTCGGATACTTATGCGCATTCATTCTTATTTTAATATCTTTGTCTTTTTCCTTCTTATTTTAATATCATGCTCATACTACTCATATTCAAAGTTTGAAGTACTCATCGTACTCATACTTAACAATATGCATGATGTCTTTGATTTCGACTCTCCTCTACTCAACATTTACACGAATCACAAAATAAGTATGATTGGCGTACGAACACTATAATACTCAATAGAAGGTTGTGTGTTTGCTTTGCTTGCTGTCTTTGTCTTTTTCTTTCTTCTTTTTTTGTAAGTGTAACAACAACTAAGACTGTAAATGTCGATGAATGATTCGAATCATTCGAATCATTTATGAGTATTATAAGTATTTTTCTAAATTTATGAAACTGAATGAGTAGGCGTATGAATCAAACATATTTCGAATGTTATGAGTTCGATGTCAACGTTGTACTCATACTCATTGCAACCTGTACTTATAAATCAATATTGTAGTGAGTACGAATGAATCAGAGTAGTTGAATTTCAATATTGTTGACTCACTCATACTCAAAATTTCATGGGTACTTATGTGTAACAAAACCACGATTCATTGGTGATCTCTGACTCAGACATCAAACAAAACGAAATATGAGAACAACAACAGCAACTTCTATCAAAAACTTCTGAAGTAAAATAAAAATTGCTATAAAAAGTTTTGAAATCTGTCGTTTGGAGTCGACATTAAACAGTAGGTCCCACCGCTCAAATATTAAGTTTTGTAATGACCAACTAAGCAAACTGCTCATAAGCTTGATCTCCATTCATCAGTAGAGTGATGTTGTGTTGCATCTAGATGAAACCGGGACTATGATCGCGGATAAAATTCTATACCTGACCACATCTGTTAATCATCTGCAAGGCTGGCAAATTCCTATAAAGCACAGGTTGCCACATTGAATGTCTTCACGGATTCGTTTTTGAAGATCAGCACACCGATTGGCTGACTTCGAATGCAAAGTAATAATATTTGGAAATAAATTTTAAAGTAAAATGATTAACTTTTATGTTGAAACAAGAATTTTTCGATTACCTTTCACTGTATTTTATGATGTAATAAATTATAAATGTTGTGATAAGTAAGTCTACCTAAACTCTCCAGATGCTGTTGACAAAGTTATAAAACTTTTGTTTTCAATTTTTCGTTTAATTTTTTTGTTTTCGTTCCTGTTTACTTGTTGTTCGTTCGTTTATAAAATTACTGTGATGACAAAATTGTTGTTTATGCTGATGTCGTTTTATTACAATATTTTTTAAATTAATTGAACAATTAAAAAAAAAATTAAAAAAAAAAAAAAAATTAAAAAAAAACGAAAAACATTGAAAGCAATTTAAAGTTTCGAATTAAATCAACATTTAATAACATGAAATTTATTCCAAACAATTAAGATGAAGGTTGAAAAATTATAAGAACCAAATTCATTCAATTGATTAAAGTTGCTAAATTATGTTGAATATGAAGTGCGGTATTGCAGTTATTAAAAACAGAAACTTAAGTTTAACAACGACTACGTTGACAGTGTTAAATTCAAAAAAGAAAAAAAAAAAATGTTGTATTTTTTTGTTTTAACATTCAGTAAAGTGCTGAAATTAAAAATGATTTACTTTATCTTAATGTGTTAATTTTAGAATAGGCCCTATGTAGCACGTCCATCATAGCATCATGTTATTTTGCTAAGTATTTTATAGACATACATCAGAGATCAGCAATGAGTATTCAAAAAGATGAGTAGATTCGAATTATACTCATAATTTCTGAAACTTATAGGCATTCATACTTGTTTTAATATCATACTCATTTTCAAAGTTTAAAGTACTTATCGTACTCATAGTTAACTATACACATGATGTTGTTGATTTCGACTCTGCTTTACTCAACATTTACAATCACAAAATACGAATCACAAAATAAGTATGTGTAAGTAAGTATGCTCCCTCGCAGGAGCAACCTCCTCCATTCGAACGACATGGCCGAGCCAGCGCAGCCGCTGGATATTAATACGCTGCACAACGTCTATGTCGTTGAGGAGCTCATACAGCTCATTGTTGGATCGGATGCGTAAATCACTTGCAATGTACAGAAGATCTTACGTAGGATTTTTCTCTCGAATACTCTCAAGGCTGCTGCATCAGTGCTTAATAGAGTCCATGCCTCTGAAGCACGGGGATAATGAGCGTCTTGTAGAGTATTAGTTTTGTTGTACGAGAGAAGTCTCTGCTACTTAATTGACTATTGAGATCATAATAGCACCTGTTGGCAAGAGTTATCCTGCGCTTCATCTCCAGGCTGACATCATTTTTGTTGGTAACTTTGGACCCAAGATAAATAAATTTCTTGACTGTATCAAAAGCATAGCTGTCGGCCGTAATCTGAGAATCAATACGCCGTACGTCCCTACTTGTTGATAACATATACTTTGTTTTGCCCTCATTTACTGCCAGGCCCATCTTAGAAGACTCCCGTTAAATAGCACTAAAAGCAGCAGTAACATCTCGCTTGGTACGCCCTATGATGTCAATGTCGTCAGCGTACGCAAGCAACTGAAAAAAAATAGTGACATTACGATTCACTCCTCCCTTTCGCAGAACACTCTCCATTAAGAAGTTGAAGAGGTCGCATGATAAGGGATCGCCTTGTCTGAAACCTCGTACTATAACGAAAGGTTCCTACCGTGACCGAGCTGCAGGAATTGATCAACGTTATTCTGCATAGCCTGACGTTGTTCGTCGTCCAGGTATACCGAGCTCAGGCATTGCGGTAAAAACACGATCCCTTATGGGGCTATCGAAGGTTGCCTTGTAGTCGACAAAAAGATGGTGTCTCTCGACTTGTTTTTCGTGGGTCTTTTCCAGGATTTGGCGTAGTGTGAAAATCTGATCGAAGGTGGACTTGCTAGGTCTGAAGCCGCACTGATAAGGTCCAATCAGTGTTTTGACGAGTGGCTTCAGTCGTTCACACAATACGCCTGCAAGAACCTTATATGCGATATTGCTTATATGCGAGTAGGCTTATACCCCTGTAGGTGGCGCATATCGTAGGGTCTCCTTTTTTTCAGGAGGTTCTAATCGTTGGGCATACTTTCCTCTACAGCTCTATGTATTTTCGATTTATTCGAGAGAATCTGCAAGTTGTTGTCGAGAAACTTCACATTTTTTCCTAATCCGCTCTAATCGGAATATGTATGCTGAACAGCCTTGAGATGTTATTTTATGGTTTAATGTAATCAATGGTACCAAAAGTTCCCAATTCCCTCATTCATGCCATTGTTTATTCGTCCAGAGATACCGTAGTAATGCCTTTTCAGCCTGTTGAATTCGGTTTTCAGAAGAGTTTCGTACTCAAAATTAGTGCAAGTAAATCCATCTCAACAAGTGCATAATGCGCCTCATAAAGCTCCAGTGGGAAAAAGATGACGGTTTGTATTACCTAAAAACCACCGTTTTCTCGACATTTCTAACTAGTTTCGGCCTTCGCACAGAGTAAGTTGCTTAGTGTTCCTAATAAAACTCGTTAATTGGACCGAAATTGAAAAAAGTATCAAATCTGCATTTTCGATATCCCTTAACTGCCCTGATTCATATTCTTTAGCAATTCGTTCAATAGGAAGCGAAGAGCACTCCTTTTTTGGTTCTACTTCCGCACTTTTCTCTGGGTATATTGTCTTAAAGATATAATAATTCTTGTTAAATATGAAAAAAAAAATTAATTGCTCCACATTCCCATTTAATTCATTTTCTGTCAAAATATACTTTTCTATGGCTCTAGTCAAATAAAATTTCCCAAATTTATCTCAAGGCCATGCATCGACTTGAATATTTCAATTTGTAATACGAACAACAATTAACACACAAGGGAATTCATGCGAACAACTCAAGATAATAGAAATTTGTTTGTAAATCAATCATCTGCTCACACCCCTGATGTTTGGCTTCAAACATGTCTGACAACGAGAGAAACTCTATGGCAGTGTCAATCAGTAAGCTTAGGATAGAAGTGTGTTGTCAACACCAAGTAATCACTGTAAATGACAACCACCACCTCAAGACGTATTTTGTCATTAATTTGTAGTGGCATTATTGATGTGAACAAGCAAGCACGTCGCCTTGAGTAAGGAAAACTTTAGCTTCAAGGAAAATGAAAATAAAAAAGAAAAGATTTTTCATATAAGAAAATAAAAATATGAATTTCAAACAATCTACTATTTTTCGCAAGAAAATGACGGAAATATTTAACAGAAAATATTGCTTGGTTTAACACTGTAACGTTAAAAAATTGTATTTAAATTTATTTTTGGAATTTGTTTACGGTATCAATTCAATAAATAAATTGTAAAGATTTTCTTTTTGTTACGTTTTTACCTTTTTAAAAACGTTTAAAATTTGAAATCGTTGTTAGCAAACAAAATAAAAATAAATTGGTGTTTAATTTGAGATAAGCTCTTTATTGTTCGCACTACTTTTGTGTGCCACGGTTTACAACTTGATGTATACAACAACAATTTTTACACATCTATTCGCGTAAGCACTAACAACTGTTCAATAGATCTTTACATCGGCGATCTTCAAACCACAAATGTTTTCTTCAACCACAACGCATCTTCACACAAGCTTTGTCTTACCTTTTTATTTGCTCTCGTAATCAGTCTGATGAAGGTGCTTGAAGTCGAATGTTCCCGTGTTCGCCTTCTCAAGATCTCTATCGCGACTACATTGTGGTTTGTGTATTTTGTTCACATTACTTGTTGTTGTTTTCTTGCTTCCTTTTCTATCCCATTTTCTTTCATACTGATGTTGTTGGTTTACTTGTAACAAATTGGTTGTATTTGTTTGTGTAGCTTTTGCTCATGTTAATGTTAAACGATATACATCGTTTCCATTTTCGTAACAATACTATTGATGTTAATTAAATATAATGTTTGAGATGAAATGTACAACATATTAAAGATATACAGAGGAAAAGGCGGCCTTTTTAATCAGGCTTTATAAATTAAATATGTTTCCGATATAGAGAATACAGACAGGATTCCACAAACTCTTTTTCGTGTTCAATATGTGATTGGTGGCATCGATTAAAACAGAACGAATCTCATCCTATCTACAAAGTGTGATACCTAATTACTTACTTATTTAAATGGTCATTACAATCGTTTAGTCGGTATCACGGCCTGGCTTCTCACACCACCCATGTTGTGTATGTTAATTTTATCCATAATCCATTTGACAACGGACTCAAAAGGACGGAAGTTTGAGAAGCTTTTCGTGGTAATTTTATTTACTCTCAGAGTTTTTACAAGAATCCGGCTGAGTAGAAGTCGACGAAGAAAATTTTTTTCCTATTTCGTTTTGTTCGAAATGTCTGGGCTGGGGTTCGAACCATTGAAGGGTTAATTATTTTTATATTGATAACAGATTAGAACTCGACCTTTGACTTTCCTTTTGGGGAGTGGGAAGAGTGGATAGTCCGAGATATAAGTACATGCAACGTCTTTCAAATGGAAATCTAAAAAAAATAGAAAATAATATAAAAAATCTCTTGTATCAATATCACCTCTTTAAAGAACCAAATATTTCTCTCCAATTCCAAGTTTTATTTTCTAGCCAAATAGGGAAAATTTATTCAAGAATAAGCGTGATTGGTCAAAATATATTATAAGCTATTAAGATTGTTCCTCGAATAACTAGCCATGAGAGATTCCGACGAACTATTTCATGACCATGGCTTATATGGATATAGATCAGTTATCTTCTCATATTGCTACTATGGTACCGACTTAGAGAAGCGGCTTTTCTATGAAAACAACTGTCTCAATAATATATTAGACTCACAGGAACGATCATTCGACTCTCAAACTGACACAAAGGTTGAGAGATTTTTCGAATTCACCTCTGGTAAAAGGATTCCTCTGTTTTCCTAGGCAATTAGATTTTCTACCCTAACATTATATGCTCTAAATACAGTCGGTGGCAAATATGGCTTTCCAGAAAAGATCCTTTTCGATTTTGGAGCATAACAATTCTGTACATGACCAGTAAGCTTAACTACACGATTCCATGCAAACTCCAAATTCCTAGAAGGATCCAAAAGCCTCCAGATGCAACAAAGAGTGACTCCGCAGATTGCAGAATGTTTAACTAAAATACCATTTGCTTTCGGTCAAACTATGACGAATCAAGAAGAAGTTCATACCAGAGATCAGCAATGATTCATTTTTTTGGTACTCATATGTACTCATGAAATTTTTAGTATGAGTGAGTCAACAGTATTGAAATTCAACTACTCTGATTCATTCGTACTCTCTACAACATTGATTTATAAGCACACGTTGCAATGAGTATGAGTCAACGCTGACATCAATTCGAATGATTCGAATCGTTCATCAAAATTTACAGCCTTAATTGTTGTTGCATTTACAACAAAAAAGGAAAAGACAATAACAGCAAGCAAAGCAAACACATAACCTTTGTTCGTACGCGAATCATACTTATTTTGTGATAGTCGGAATCAACAACATCATGCGTATTGTTAAGTATGAGTACTTCCAACTTTGAATATGAGTAGCATGAGTATGATATTAAAATAAGTATGAATGCGTATAAAAATCTGAAATTATGAGTATGATTCGAATCTACTCATCTTTTTGAATACTCATTGCTGATCTCTAGTTCATACTCATGTTGTTTCGTTTTGCAATCAAAAAACGTTTCTCACGGCGAAAATTCAAAAATTTCAGGGAAATATTTAAACATTTTTTTAATGTTTCCCCTAACAAGAACGAAATTCAGGGACCAAACTTACATTATCATCCATTAGTTCCACATTTAGAATGTCGAATATGGTGTTATATGGTGTTATTTCTATATATTTCTATAATCTGTTGAATCTTTTACGAGTGAAGGCCTACGTCACGACGCAAAATTCGACAAAAATCGATATGCAAAACGCCGAGTTCTTGTAATTGCCTTGAACTCTCACTGAAGCAGTTGAATCGAGTTTGTCCACCACAATGCGAATAGTCCCCTCGGTAAGGCGATTATGGCGATTATCAAATGGGATAAGCGCGCTTTAAGTTGGCTGAAGAAAACTTTTATTTTTATAAAACAGTTTTATTATTTGAACGTGTTGTCCAATGCTATATCCAATAATAAATATTGACATATGACAAATAATTTGACATACTCCTACAGCTTTAACGAGATGGCTGTTACCAACTGTCACTCTTCTGAAGACGCGATAACATAATAATAATTCTTTATACAATATTCAGATATGCAGTTTTATTGAGTCAATATTTCGTTTGGTTTGGTTTGGTTAGAGGACGTGTACTTGTCAACTGTGACAAGTACAGTACCCGGAGGTCGAATTGACCCATTGTACAACGTCCTAGCTTCTCACACCACTCGTGTTGTGTGCGTAAATTTTATACATGAGTAGCGGGACCTACAGTTTAAAGTCGACTCCGAACTACAGATTTTTTGAGAAGCTTTCATGGCAATTTTTACTCTCAGAGTTTTTGTCAGAAATCTGCTGAGAGGAAGTCGCCGAAGAAATATTTTCATATTATCGTTTTGATGTCTGACCTGGGATTCGAACTCGGGCCTTTCGTCTAATAAGCCGACACACTACCTATTAGACCACGGCGACTTCAACCCAATATTTCGTTTATTGAGTATAATATTTTAAGTGTTCAGGCATAATAATAGACACAGTTCAGCTGCTTATTCAATATCTAGTTTTTATTTTGCTTTTTTGTTTTGGATTTGTATTTTTTTTCGTTTATCATTGCTGACATTTGAGTTGTCAAATATCAACAGAAAGTGTTCGGTTTATATTAATATGTTCACTAAACTTACTCAATATTATAACAATTTGCGTATTAATTGCGCAATTATTAATTGAAACTTTCTATAAAATATTGAGCTCAATAAGGGCGTTTATTGCGATTTACGCAATAAAGGTACATATCTGAACACCATATTAGGGTAATTAAAAGCAGACCTCGATTTCAAATTTACATACAAAATATTTTCTAATCAGTTGGTATGATATTTGAATTATTTTGTAAAAACTTTTTAAGAATTCTAAAAATGTTTTAAACTTTTTATCGCACTTTATTATACCTTCATTGGTTTGTCTTAAAGAAGTTTATTTGAAAAGGGTTCATCCAAGCATAGACGTCTGTGATAAACTTTTCATTTTATTATGCTAAACAATTTTTCTTTTTACCTTTTTTTAAATGAGATTTAGATTCCCTTTATTTTCCATTTTCACTTGCGATGGAAAAGGTTAAAATAAAAGAAATTCTTTAATAAGGGTGTTTGGCACACAAAAAACGGATATAATGTTGAACAATTTTAGTAAAATAAACAGAAAGAACAAATGGAACATGGACTACAACTACATAATGAAAGCAAATAAAACAACAAAAACTGCTTTAAACACCCCAAATATAGGGCATAATTTTAAACAAGTTTTATGATTATACCGTGACGTAAGGCAGCATTTAAAAAAGGTCACTATATATCAGTATGTTATATCAGTAAGGGCTTCTGTTGGTAGAATACAGGGAAAATCTTAAAGTGAAAAATTTTAAAAATGTTCAAAGATTTTAAATACATTAATAAATAGAAAATTCTTTTAAAAAATATCACAATTGAACGGTATTGAAGTGAAAAAATCAAAATATAACGAAAGAATTGCCATACAAAAAAGTCCATAATCACCAAACTTCGTAAAATTTTTATTCTTAAAGATTACTTCGTGAATGCCTTCAAAAATTTGATCACGACATAATCCAATTAAGATAGATGCTATGGTACCCTCCAGCCCTATAGAATTCTAGCAATGCTGGTACTAGCTACCTTGGGAAGAAATAGGAAAATTAGGAAAAGAGCTGAAAAAAGATCACAAACACACTGGAGAGTTTGATGTCACAGCAACTCTCTGTAATGTTTTAACACGTGAAAGAATGACCACACAGTTTGATGTCACAGCAACTCTCTGTAATGTTTTAACACGCGAAAGAATGACCACACAGTTTCATTGATGATAGAGTGATTTATTTTTCATAAGAATATGGTTACTTAAGACTTAGAGTTGCCAGATTATATACATAACAATTCCTCCCTCTTTTTAGATTAACTTGTAAAACAAAAATTATTAATTTAATTCAGAAACAATGACTTAAATATTATATTCATATATTTACTTATAATTATTCAACACAATGGAATTTCATATTTCAATTCAATAATTTAACGTCTTCTAATTCAATTAATTATTATCCGAGTTTGTATTTTGTTTCATTAATTTAACTCTACTTCTAGTTAAGTAAGGACTTCGTTTTGTTTCAAAAGCTTCATTTGGTTTCACATTAGATTCATTATTTACAAAAATTACATTTTTGAATCTCAAAATTTTTTCATTCGATTTTCTTATTTGATTTATATATACATGTTTTTGAGTTCCATTTACTAAAACAATATATCTTAAATTACTTAATTTTCATATTATTTTTGCTGGTATCCATTTAACATAATTAGAAAATACATTTCTTTAGCATACATTTTCATTTACACTAAAATTTCTTATTTTCAATAGAGATTCATTTCCATTGTAATTCTTAAGATTACTTTTGATTTTTCTTTCGTCCTGCCTGACACAAGTTTGCTTTTCAGTATGCACTTCCCTATTCTCCTCCCTCTTTTTAGATAGCATTACGTCTAATAATGTGCGTGGTTGAAATTTAAATATCATGTTTGAAGGTGTATCTTTTGTTATTGTTGATGGCGTATTCCTATATTTAAGTAAAAAATTATATAATCTCAATTTCCATGTTATATGTTGTGTTTTTAAATCTACTAAACTCTTTTTCAAACATTGTTTAACTGTCTGAACAGCTCTCTCTGCGCTACCTTTTGATTGTGGATGATAAGAAGGAGATTTTAAAACTATTATGCCATTACTCTCACAAAATTTTATAAAGGCACTAGAATTAAAAGGAGGCCCATTGTCGCTAACTATATATTTAGGTAACCCAAAATTTATAAAAACTTTCCGTAATTCTTGACATACATACATGACTTGCTTCCATTTTTTTCATTGTAATTACCTCAATCCACTTTGAATATACATCAAATATAACTAATAATGTTCTATCAGAGATTTTGCAAAAATCTATATGGCTTCGCTCAAATCGGTATTTTGCTTCCTTCCAAGATCAGGACCAGGTCAGATATCAAAACGAAAATATGAAAAGTATTTCTTCGGCGACTTCCTCTCAGCAGATTTCTGGCAAAATCTCTGAGAGTAAAAATTGGCATGAAAAGCTTCTCAAAAATCTGTCGTTCGGAGTCGACTTTAAACTGTAGGTCCCGCTTCTCACGTATAAAATTAACGCACACAAAACGAGTGGTGTGAGAAGCTAGGACGTTGTACAATGGGTCAATTCGACCTCCGGGTGCTGTACTTGTCACAGTTGACAAGTACACGTCCTCTAACCTAACCTAATCTATCCTCAGGCTAAATAAATACAACAGTTTATAGATTTCTAAATACATATCAACCCTATCCATCTGCCCAATGCTTCTACTCCTTTTGCTCGGCTGTTGTAATGTACACGCACAAAAGATGTCACCGTAGTTTAATGAGATGTACAAACAATGAACATATCTGTTGTTAAAGGATCGTACTAAAGTAGGTCTGCGGGATCCTATGATTGCGAGCTAGCAGTCGACTGGGGGGCTCGTGACCTAATCAAGCCGCCTCTGTTGCATTACAAAGTAGTTTTAATAAGACTCCCTACTGCTTTATTTATTATCTTTACTCTATGTAAATAGGTTTCTCTGAACTTTTTGAGGAACTACGCTTCCTAACCCTCCCTAAAACCTGTACCCATCAAGCGTAATAAATTAATAGGACCACTAAATTTGACTAGCCTATTTTAGTTAATCCATATTAATTTTGAATTCATTACATAATTCACTAATACTTTAATAATATGTACATACATACATAATTCGCCATTACAACCCTTCAGTCAGGATTACGGCCTATCTTCTCACACCACTCATGTTGTGTGCCTTAATTTTATACTTGAGTGGCGGGACCTACAGCTTAACGTCGACTCCGAGCGACAGATTTTGAAAAACTTTTTCATGGCAGGTTTATTTACTCTCAGAGGTTTTGAAAGAAATCTGGTGAGAGGCAGTCGCCGAAGAAATATTTTTTTTCATATTTTTCGTTTTGATGTCTGGTCTGGGGCTCGAACCCAGGCTTTGCGTCTAATAAACGAACACACTACCTACTAGATTACGGCGACTATTAATATGTACACGAAAGATAAACTAAGTTAAATCGTATTTAAAGGATCACTAAACACATTAGTCTTCTCTATATATATAAAAATGAAAGTGTGTTTGTTTGTATGTTTGTACGTTTGTATGTTTGAACTTTATAGACGATTAAACGGCTGAACCGATTTTCTTGAAATTCTTACAGTATCTTCCCGTATGTCTGGAAGGAGTTATAGGCTACTTTTTATTTCAAATGAGCGAGGCGCCACGCCCACATATACTACATACTTAATATTTAATTGAATTTGAAATATACTTATTACTCATACTTATCATATTACATCTACTAGAATAGTTACCCTGACAAGTATGCAATAAAAAATCTATGATTTTTGACGTATGTATGAAACTTAATGGAATTAGATATCACTCATACGTCACAGATGTAATTTTCTTAATAAATTTTACATCTATATATACGGTGACCAGACGTTCTGTATTATACCGAAGAGTACTGTATTTTAGAGCCCTGTTCTGTATAAATTATTCTTTGCTAGAAAACGTGAAAATGTTCTGTATTTTATTTAGTGTTCTGTATTTATTCAGTATTTCGCTATTTTTTCAGTCTTACTTAAAAAATGCATAGAAAAACACACAAGAAATACATAAATATTAAAAAAATTTGACACAAATGTAGGTAATACATTTTTTTAAAATAACGTAGCTGATGAAAATTGCAACAAAATCAACAATGACATTTGGCATACTTTGATCGACCAAATAACAATAGGAAAAACAAATTCAATGTTTTTGTTGTGAACCTGTCCATACCTCAACAATTGATTTTGTTTTTGTATACAACTTCAGTTAAATTATCTCACTGAACGTGATGTGCAGATAACTCAAATTGTAACTTTAGTGGAGCTGCAAGACGAGGACAAAATAATGTTTTTAAAAAAGTACACTCATCTACTGGAAATGTTCTTATTGGAGTCAATTGTGCTGCACAGGTATTAAATAATTGTCTTCAAATGGCCATTCAATGTCTTCCGGTAGATATTGAAATTATTGTTGTCAAAATTTATTCATATTTTTATATTTATACCGTTCGTGTTGAGAATTTAATTTGTGATACAGTAGACGTAGAATATAAAAAATTACTTGTATATAGCAAGACAAGGTGACTTACTCTTAAACCGTCCATTGAAAGAATATTAGAACTTTTTAAACCCTTAAAAGAATATTTTTTATCTCAACCAAAGTGCCCATCTATTCTAAAAACATTTTTTGACAATCTTTCTTCTGAAGCCTGGCTCTTATTTACACATTGCCAAGCCACTTTATTTCACGATTATATAAAGTAGATTGAGTCGCAAAAAATTTGCATGTTGGAAGTTTCTCTTATTACAAATGAGCTTAAGTTTAAAGTTACACAACGAAGGGCTGAAATATTTTTACCTTTAGCACTAAAAAAATATTGAATGAGTTACATGAGAAAAATTTAATAGACGTTAATGAATTTTAAACTCAGCTTTTTTTTATACAAATTGTATTATATTTAAATCAATGGGATGTTGCATATCAAGAAGTTGTACTATTAAAATGGGCTCTTCTTCATGAAGTTATTACTTGGGACGAAGTTGAAACAAGTTGTGTTTTTATAATGGAAAAAAGGACAGAATTAGACATTAATGATTCTAATTTATTTGATGAATTTTCACATATTAAAAATTATACTAGTTTAGAATGGAATAACGATCAAACATCTACCGAAAAAGGTTGGGTAAAAATTTTCAAACATATTCATGAAATTTTGAAAATATTCTTAAAATTGTAGAATTTTGTTTATGTTTACCTGGGTCAAATGCCCCAACTGAAAGGGTATTTTCCATTTTAAATAATGTTTTGACAAATGAAAAGACTTAAATAAAAACAGAAACCATTAAAGCAATTTTAAACACAAAATTAAATTATGAACAAAATTGAATATTTAAAACAAAATGAAAACTTAATAAAGCAAATTCATTCCTCTGAAAAATACTATAATTAAACATTTAAATTTTTTTGTTCTTGTGCTTTTTTGAATTAAAAATTCATTTTTTTAGTTTTTTCAGATTGATTTTGTAATATTAAAAATGGATTTTAAAGCGCTCCTTTAAATATTGTCATATTTTGAAGTACAAATAAATTTTTAATGTATTTTATGTTATTTTGTTATGTTTTTTAGTATTTATGTATTTATTGCTGCGTCTTTTTGTATTTATTATTTGCTTTCTTTTTGTATTTTATTAAATTGAATTAATAAATTTTTATTATTCTAACAATCAATACAATAATGTTTAAAACTTTATTGGCAATTGAAATTTTGACGGTTAAAAATAACCTGGTTTAGAAAATGATGATGATGTATTTTATTTTCTCCCGTTCTCTATTTTGCTGAAAAAAATATGGTCACCGTATCTATATATACAAAAATGAGTGTGTGTATTTGTTTGTTTTAAGTCTATGGACGGCTAAACGGCTGGACCGATTTTCTTGAAATTTTAACAGTACCTTCCTGTATGTCAGGAAGGAACTATAGGCTACTTTTTATTTTAAATTTTCAAGTAGGAGGGTGCCACGCCCACATACCCAATAACTATTTAATGTCGCATATCTCATAAACTGCAATAGCTAGAGTCCTCAAATTTTGTATGGATGACTTTGACGTATATATGAACAAAATTGGCAGACTTGCTGTACTGAGCGTGCCACCTCCTATAAAAATATTAAATTAATATATCTAAAAAAATATAACAGTTAGAGTCTTACAGTTTTGTCGAATCAACTTTAGTATCAATATAATTATTTTAGACAAAAATGGGTTGACTAGGAAAAGGGGGCGTGGTACTTCCCATATGAATTAAATTTAAAACTTCTTATATCTCGGAAATCATTACAGATAAAATCATCAAATTGTACACAGGCAACACTGAAATACATATGAATAATTTGTGAAAAAATTGTCGGACTACCAATAAGAGCGAGACCCTCCCATATAAATATGATACAAAAGTTCATGTACATGAAAAACTATTAGAGCAAGAATCTAGCATCAACCACTTTGATACACATATGAACATTTCGGGTTAGGGAAATAAATAAACTCTATTTTAATATGAATTTTTAGACAGAAAGTAAATACTAAACAACATATATCTGATAAACTATTGCAGCTAAAGTCATGTGTATTGCCTGTTCATTCCAATACCTGTAAATATACGCATGTGTAAAAATACGCCTAGAGGGACATGTGTAACTTAGGTACCATTGACAGTAGACACAGACCATTGATGACACTATACGGCCTTAATTTATTAAATGCCTACAGCATACACAATTTTTTGAAGAACAAATTGTTACCTTTGGTTATATAACAGAGGCCAAACCTTTATGGTCAGTTCATTTATGGTCGTCCTAATAGAAAATATTAAATACATATTTTCCATTGCCCAAAAATTTATATATAAATATGTACGTGTATGCGGATACTTCTTATAATTATAAATACTCCTCAATGAAGGAAGTTGATGTTGTTATAGATGATGTTGGGTAAAGATGTGGTTGGGTATAGATGAGATTCACAAAAAAGAACTATAAATATGGTTGATCACTCTATAGAGCCGAACGATAGCATAGATGTTTCTACTAGGAGAAGTTCCTGGAGCTGACAAATACCGTTTTCAAACATTTTGATTGAAATCGATCAATCCGTTACCATAACGGTTAAATTTCTCTAAGGTTATTGTACCGTTACGGTGTAAGTCTCGCAAATTTCTTGTTGTTTGCGTTAGAAAATACAGGCGTGCATGTGACCTTAACAGTCAAAGGCACGTGATATAACCTCCCGTAAGCTTATGTTCTTTCTGCGTAAAATTTTTTCACAATCTAATAAAATCGCATCATTAAATAGATGCTAACTTACAAAGCAACTATATAAGAAACTAATTTCAAACTTACCTCTAGGAAAAGTGTACATATATTTATTTATGGAAGCTTTGGACATCCAAAACCAAAGGACAGAAACACTAATTTTCTTTGTTTAATATTTTCGAACTTGATAAAAAAAATATAAGCAAAATGCACTTGTTTTGTATTTTCAAAATTTTTCTATTTTCTTATGCTTTTTATCACTTGAAGATGAAAAGAAAGAGAACGTTCCCAAATATGGATGAAGCCTAGGTAACTTTCTGAGAAGATTCTAATTGGATAGAACGAAAGCTGTAGGAATTTTACAGTTAATTGTTGACTGGCCGAATATTAAAAAAAAATATGTATATAATTCGATGAATTGAAATAAAATGGTATTCAGAAATTTATCATAAATATTTTAAATAAAATTGATTGAACATTTTTAAGGCAATATGTAAGCTATCAAATAAATTTAATTAAATAAATTTCTACAACAAAAGAGACATCAATGCCTGCAAAGAAGACATTGGAAACGTTGTTGATAAGCTCGGTGACTTCTATACATGTAGGAAAACAATTTTGCAATACATGTTTAAGGAGATGTTTATCGTCATATGTATCTAAGCTTGTGATATAAATAACACAGTTGACATTTAAGCAACATGTTTATAGTATGTGGATATTATTTCGTGATCGAATATATTGTTACGAAACGACCTAATATCGTTTAACATTAACGGTAAATAAAATTCTAACAAACACACTAACACTAACAATACAGTGAACATGTTGATTAACTATAGCTATACTAACAAATACAACGAGCATGTTACAAGTAAAGCATCAACATCGGTATGAAACAAAAAGGGGTAGACAAATAAGCGAGGAAGCAACAACAAGCAATATGAACCAAATACACAAACAACAATGCAGTCGCTATAGAATCCTCAAGAATGCGAGACCGCGAAAGTTCTTCTTCAAGAATGTTCGACAGACTAAATTTGCGGACATATAAAAAGGCTAGACAGAGCGGCCAATGAGTCAGTAATAATTCAGGCAGCCTTGTGTGAAGTTGCTTGTAAACAAATAGTCGTGGTTTGAAGAGTTTTTAGTGCTGGCGTGGACATAAGTGTAAAATAGAATAGTGAACAAGCAATTATTGTTGTATCGTTTGCTTGTATACAGTGACACACAAAAGTAGTGTGAATAATAAAGAGTTTAATTGGAACGAAATACAATTAAACAATTCAGAAATTCGTAAGGAATCATCAGTAGCAGTATGTAGAAAGATTAGATTGAGCCAGGATTTGACTGTAGTGAGTCTTACTGTTACCAACTTAGCCCTCTACAATGGTATAAGGCAGAGGGAGCCAATTTAGTATAGCAAATAATGCCTTGCTTGGAGTATAATAGAGATTACTGGTGATCATAATAGGCAGTGGAATTAGTTGTATACTATAGCGCAATATTTGTTCCAGCACTGCCTGAGACCTGAGTTGATCTTGCCTACGCTCCTTTCGCAGATGTAAAGCACTATTATCGCTTCCCTACTCCTTTCCATAATGTTATCCTTCCATGAAAGCCTTGAAACATAAATGATATTAACTTATAATTTAATATGATTGGATATTTTCCAAAAGAAAAATTAAAAAATAAAACAAAATACTTTTGTTCCTACAATAATAATTTCAAGTACTTGAATAATGAAATTAAAGTTACATTAATAATTAAGTTTGTAAATCGCTTTTTATATCTCCTAATTGTTATTCCATGTAAATACTTAACAAATGATTGAGCAAACAGAAAAAAATTCTAAAATTTTTAATTCCACCATCAACCTAATGAAAATTGTTTTAATAAATAATTTGAATTCATTAGGAGTAATCATGAAATAATCTCTTAATTATTCTAATTTATTCACAGGCATAAAAACTTATAATTTTTTAAATACGAAGGTTCACATTTTTTTTGTTCTTACTTATGTGCATTTACTACAACTCACAAAATCTTTTAGGATTAAATTTAAAAAAGGCCCGGAAAAATCAATTACATAAATAACTGGCATACAGTATCTATCAAAATATGTTGATCAAAAGTTGCTTTTATATTATTTTTCCAGAAATAAGTGTATACATAAAGCATACAGCGGCAGACAGATTTTTTCAACCAGCTCCCTTCTTTAAAATTAAACTCATATAATTTAATAAAAGTAACAACTTCTTAATATATTCAAGAAAACAAAATAATATTTAAGAAAATTTTCTTGTGACTAGAAGTACGCATAGAATTCCTAATTTTGGTTGAAGTTGTTCTTCAGAATATTTAAATAATACATACACTGTCTTGTTCATTGTTCGCTCTAGTTCCAAGTTACATATACATACCAGGTGCCAACACACACATATACATTCCGCTATCTTTCTGAGAGAATACTACTCAATGACACAGAATTAAGAATTATAAAATAACTGCTATGGAATATACTCTGCGATTGAGTGTTGCGCCTCCCAGTACCCAGTTGTGGGGAAAGAATTACATCAAATTGAGGCTACGTGAATGATGACGTTGGCTGGAATAAAGAACTGGCTTATGTCAGCGAATCTTCAGCTAGCTGGGCAGAAAACTGAAGCTATTTTGATAACAAGTAGGAAAAAAATTGAATGTATTAAACTTAATATAGACGGACATAATATAACTTCTCAGCTAGCGCTTAGATATTTAGCAGTAATGATTGACGTAATTTTAAATTTTAGAACTAATATTGACAAGGTTTGTGAGAAAGCTACACGAGTGAATGCGAAGCTAAAACAGAGCAAAGGACTGTTATTGGCAAAGGCGACTCAGCTTAAAATGATGTATGCATTGTGGGGATCGACTAGGGCTACAAGATCTTTATTTCGTTTAAGCGCCCTTCGGGTTGCTATTGGCACCCGCACAGTTTCATATAAGGCTATTGGTGTCTCATCAGGTATAACTCCACCTGATGTTATGGCTATCTAACTGAAAGAGTATATAATAGAGTTAGGATTGTTGGCAGAACTTTGAGAAAAGAGTTTAGACGAATGGCAGATTGGATGGGATACTGCGACAAAAGTGCGAAGTTGTGTTTGAAAGAAGACACGGTCTTGTTGATTTTAACAGGACACAGTTTCCGACAGGGCATGTCTGCTTCAGGGAATATCTCTGTAAATATGGCCACAACAATAGAGAACTTGCTCCTTCTTCTAATGGAAATGAGAATGCTGAGCATATTTTCCTTTATTGCCATAGATCTGAAGGGATAGAAATCAATAGTAGTAGTCAATTGGCTAGAACTCGTCCTGTGATGAAATACTTAACGGTAGTACCATAGGGCAAATATGTTCGTAGAGTTGGTTTTTTAGTGGGTTAAAGTCCCACACTACTGTTGAAGGGGCAACAGTGTCTTTCGATTATTTCTCACCTTCGACGAAAAAAAAACTCCCGCTATCATGATTCACTATTTCACGCAAGTTGTTTTCATTGAGCTCTCCTTTATCTTCTGAATCCGAGTATATCGGTGATGTTCTAGACAGTGAGCTGAACTCGAAAAGAAACGGCAAGAAAAGAATAAAGAAGAGACTGAATGCTGTGTAACAAGTGTTGTCCACAGGTAAAAGCTAAGGACTTCCGCCTAAGGTCATTCGCTGGATCTATCGGGCAATTCTAAAACTTGTTATTACTATGGTTGTGCTGTTTGTTGTTGAAAAGCCTTTGGCAAGAGATTTCAACGAAGAATCTTGCATAAGGTTCAGCGGCTTGCCTCCTCAAGTATCTACGGAGTGGGGAAGAGTTGCTCTTGACGCTTTGCTCTGCCTAACTCTGACATCCTGAATAAAGCTTTCCCATCAACAATATAGTACATAAGGTTATGTGCTTGTCTGCATTGAAAGTATATCCATCTTCATGGATGGCACATTGGCTGTTGTTTACCGTAAATATTTCCGATCCGAGTTTAACTTTTGATTAAATGAAGAAGACTGTACCGTTTTTCAGGCCGAGAGTTTTGCTATTTTGAAAGCTCTTGAGGACCCAGCTAGTATGTTCACTTCAGATGCGAAATCGTATGTGATTTTAGTGGCATTGCGTCGGTCTGGTGCCAATCACTATCAGTTCGTAATTTTAAGGAACTTAAGAGGACCTCTTGATCAGATCGGATCCGCTACTGCTGAAATCTGAGACATATACTTGGGAACCAGAAGGCATATGCCCGCGCTAGGATATATTCACTTTCTGAGGGTTTGAAGTCACCTTAGTCTAGTAGGTAGTGTGTTGGCTTATTAAACGCGAAGCCGGTCAGACATCAAATCGAAATATGAAAAAATATTTTTTTGGCGACTTCCTCTCAGCAGATTTCTGGCAAAAACTCTGAGAGTAAATAAAATTGCCATGAACAGTTTCTCAAAATCAGTCGTTCGGAGTCGACGTTAAGCTGTAGGTTCCGCAACTCAAGTATAAAATTAAGGCACACAACATGAGTGGCGTGAGAAGCTAGGCCGTAATCCTGACTAAAGGATTGTAATGGTCCATTATGTATGTATGAGGGTGAATTGATAGTTGATCCTAATGATCAACGGATTGTCAGTAGATGGATCATTGAAAAAGTCAGAAGGGAGAGGAATCATTGGGTTGTCATTTGTCTAGGAGTATATTGCTAGGACAGGTTCGGTGCTAGATTTGGAGAAAGCCAGCGTGGGACTGGTTACTGGGTTTCTGACGGGGCACTGAGGGTTTAGATCTCTGACAAGGATCTGAAACAGATCTCTGTCAGAATATTGCAGGCTAGGTTGTAACGAAACAGGGTTGAAGACTACCAAACATCTTCTCTGCGACTGTCCAGCCTTTAGTAGGATGAGGTAGGGGTATCTTTGAGTGCTTAGTTTCCCGATGTTACAGCCATCCCTATATAAGAGCGACAAGCTTTTTTTAACTGTCGAAATTTCTCATGCTCATACAATTTTTATGAAGCATACCGAAATCACGCAATTGCAATTTTTACAGAACGTTTAATAGTGAAGTTGGTTGCAAAAGACAACAAATGTAAACAAAGAAAAAGGTGTGTGACAATAAAACATTTGAAAAATAAACATATTACATAGGTCCCTGTGATCGTCTATAGAACAATATGGGATCATCTCTCCTTAATTAATTTTCTATGTCGCATTAGTGAAGATTATTCGAAATAGTAGAGGTAAATACTTATTTTTTTGGTATCAGAGAATTAAATCTACGGATTAGTAGTTGCACATAAATACATGTCTACAATAAAAAAATTTATTTGTTTAAATTGCTTTAAGTTGCGGTGAATTAAATTATTTTTCTTTCAATCGAAATATTTACGTGAAGATTTTTTTTTTTTGTTTAACATGTATTTTAACTTAAAACCAATGTGACAGTTATAAACAAATCAAATTTTTTTTTTTTTTTGAAGGGCGACAGAAAAATATTGCAAACGAATATCAAGAGTTTTTGTTATCAACAAAACAAAAAATGCCATTATTTGTGGTAAATCATGAGAACATGTTTTTTTATATTTCATCATTTCATCAGCATTGTTTATACTCTGCTGTCTCGTATCGAGTGTTACAAGTGTTTCTATTTCTTTAAAGAAGAAAAATAAAATTGAATATTATTTTCAATTCATTCTTAGAGATAAATCGTTACAGCATACATGGTAAGCCAAAAGAAATACTTGTATTGATAGTCAAGAACGTACAAAACAACCAAACAGAAATAGCAAAATTCATATCATAGTAGCTAACAAATGCAAGTGTCTGTTGCTTCCAAAAATTGAAATTGGGTAGACATTATGACAGGAAACCACATTTGTCATGCTTTACGATATACACACATACATTGTATATCCGGTATGCTGTGCTCTGTTTGCAAATACCAATTTATCGATGAGCCTTTGTGATGTGACTTGTATACCATAAGTGATATCCATACATACGAATATTCAAAAGAGAAAAATAAAATTGAAGAGTAACCCAGCAAAACATTTTACTATAATATTGTTACGTTTTTATCTTTTTAAAAACGCTTAAAATATGAGTTCGTTGATTGCAAACAAAATAAAAATATATTTGTGTTTAGTTTCAATTAAATTCTTTATTGTTCGCACTACTTTTGTCTGCCACCGTTTACAACTTTACGAATACAACAATAATTGTTTGTTCGCTATTCTGCCTTGCTTACAACGCAGAACTTTTAACGGCGTTCTTCAAACCACGACTGTTCTCTTCACACGCAACGCGTCTTCACACAAGATTGACTGAATTCTTACTGATGAAGGTTCTTGAAGTCAAAGGTTCGTGTGTTTGCCCTCTTGAGATCTGTATCGTGACTTTATTGTTCACATTGCTTGTTGTTGCTTTCTTGCTTACTTGTCCATCCGCTTTTCTCTCATACTGATGTTGTTGGTTTACTTGAAAAAAGTTCGTTGTATTTGTTTGTGTAGCTTTTGCTCATTTTAATGTTAAATGATATTACACCGTTTCCATTTTCGTAACAATATAATAGAATGCAATTGTTCACAAATTAAAGGCACAAATAAATCTGAATCATTTTATACAGACTAACTCTTCCGCGCACAAAACTGATAGTAAAGAGTTTTTGAGAATCTGAGTATATTTTAATAAGTATTGACAGTTTTTTTTAATAAACTAAAAAGGAAAAAAACACGTTTGTAGATTATCAAGATTGTCTTGGGACATACGTCTCTAAAATTTATGTGTCTAAAAATACGTTGAAGGTCGCCAATCGCTAAACTGAGAAATTAATATTGGAAGCTTTGCAAATTGGTATAAAATATTGAAATTTAATTAAATGAATCTTGGTAACAGATCCGCAAGGGGTGCTAAGGTTATGGAGGAAGCACTTCTCTTCTCTGCTACAAGGCGATGACGACACCAATTCCGCCTTTAGAGATGATGTTCCGAACCCGATCGATGATGACGGCGTGGAGATTCCGCCGCCTAGCCATGAAGAGGTCAAAGACGCGATTATGCGTCTTAAAAACAATAAAGCGGCGGGTCCTGATGGCCTCCCCGCTGAATTGTTTAAGACCGAATGTAATGAGTTGGTAGGGCGCGTGCACCAGCTTATTTACAAAATATGGCTAGAGGAAAGTATGCCCAACGATTGGAACCTCAGTGTCCTCTGTCCTTTCCTGAAAAAGGGAGACCCTACGATATGCGCCAACTACAGGGGTATAAGCCTTCTCCCTATCGCATATAAGGTTCTTACAGGCGTATTGTGTGAACGACTGAAGCCACTCGTCAAAACACTGATTGGACCTTATCAGTGCGGCTTCAGACCTGGAAAGTCCACCATCGACCAGATCTTCACACTACGCCAAATCCTGGAAAAGACCCATGAACAACAAGTCGACACACACCATTTTTTTGTCGACTATAAGGCAGCCTTTGATAGCCCCATAAGGGATCGTGTTTTTGCCGCAATGTCTGAACTCGGTATACCTGCGAAGCTGATAAGGCTATGCAGAATGACGTTGAGCAATTCCTGCAGCTCCGTCAAGGTAGGAATGGACCTCTCCGAACCTTTTGATACCGTGCGAGGTTTCAGACAAGGCGATCCCTTATCATGCGACCTCTTCAACTTCGTCATGGAGAGCGTTCTACGAAAGGCGGGAGTGCATCGCAACGGCACTATTTTTCAAAAGAGTGTCCAGCTGCTTGCGTACGCTGACGACATTGACATCATAGGGCGTACCAAACGAGATGTTACTGCTGCCTTTAGTGCTATTGAACGGGAGTCTACCAAAATGGGTATGGCAGTAAATGAGGGCAAAACAAAGTATATGTTGTCGACAAGTGGAGACGTGCGGCGTATTGATTCTCAGATTACGGCCGATAACTATACTTTTGAAACAGTCAAGGAATTTATTTATCTTGGCTCCGCCGTTACCACCAAAAATGATGTCAGTCTGGAGATCAAGCGTAGGATCACTCTTGCCAACAGGTGCTACTATGGTCTCAATAGCAATTGAGTAGCAGAGACCTCTCTCGTGCGACAAAACTAACACTCTACAAGACACTCATCCTACCCGTGCTTCTTTATGGCGCTGATGCATGGACCCTATTAAGTACTGATGCAGCGGCCTTGAGAGTGTTCGAGAGAAAATTCCTACGTAAGATCTTCGGTCCAGTGCGTGTTGGCGATGATTTCCGTATCCGATTCAACAGTGAGCTGTATGAGCTCCTCAACTACACTGACGTTGTACAGCGTATTAACATCCAGCGGCGGAAGTCGACGAAGAGGACGACCTTGTATCCGTTGGAAGGACCAAATCGAGGAAGCCCTGTCATCGATTGGTGTGACCAACTGGCGTAGGCTCGCAATAAGCAGAGGCGCCTGGAAGGATGTGTTGCGGCAGGCCGAAATCCGTTAAACGGGTTGTTATGGCCAATTAACCCTTTCGCTACATAGTATCCATATGGATACATGTAACTTAAGGAGCACTTTACACTCTCCTGGACAAGAAATAAGTTTGGGATTTTTTAGTTTATGTTATTTTAAGACCTTTTTAATTATTTAAAATATTTTTTATAAGTTTTATTAGAGTTTTTATTAAAAAAAATTTTATTTAAAAAAAAGGATTTTGATTGTTTTTTTTTGGTCAAAAATTGATTTTTTTATTATACTAAAAATGTACATATATTAGTTTTTTTCTTTATGAAAACATATCAAGCACATACAAAAACCTTCATTTTAATCCATTCCATTAAAAGTTATAAGATTTAAAAATTCAGAAAGCCGTAGGAATTTTTTAAAAATTGAATGTATCCATATGGATACAAATTAATGTTTTGGTGTAAAAAATAAACAAAAGTTGTAATTTGAATTCAGATGCTGATACAGTATAGACGTTTATTTTCATTTACGCTTGTACTTGTTGAAATAAAAAAATGCCTAGAAAAATAAGGGATTCTGACATTGAAAAATTTTAACTAATTTCGTTGATTCCGATATTTCTGATGATGAAACGGATGAATCAGATATTATTAATAACTTGTTTGATGCTTTTGAAAGTAATAAAAGTTTTAAGTTGGAGGAGCTTTCTCGGCAGGGCCCATATGAAATAAATATTCAAGATATTAGTCTAGATAATGATAATAACCATCCTACTATATCTAAAGATATAGTAGAGCAGGGATGTTCAACAGGAATAGTTGAGAACAATCTTTCAACTTCTAAAATTTTTGAACCGAGAAAAGTAGATCAATTTCATTGGAAAAAAACAAAAATATGGGTGGCGTAGACAAAATGGATTTCCTTCTGTCTTTGTACAGAATTTCCATTAGATCTACAAAGTGGACTCTAAAAATGTATGATCATTTCATTGATATCGCTATTTGTAACTCTTGGTTAGAGTACAAAATGGACAACGAACACTGTAATAATATGAAAAATAAATGTATGGACTTATTGAGCTTTCGCAATGACGTTGCAAATGGCCTCATTGCTCGATCCAATCAGCAAGCATGCTCTCGTAAACGTGGGCGTCCAAAAACGAACTCCAATTATATTTCAGTAAGTCCTTCAACATCCGGTAAAAGTCGAAAAGTAGCTCCAGCAAATTCTGTGCGATATGACGGAAACCAACATTGGCCGGAACATGTGACTGATATTAATTAAATTTGTATTTATGTTTTTCAACTGCATGAATTATTTATTTTTATTTTATACCAAAAATGTATCTTTATGTTTATAAATAAAAAATCTTTAATGTCAAATAAATAAAATTTTTGCATTTTTCTTTTCCATATAGTAAATTTGTATCCATATGGATACATTCTAAAAAACACATTTGGGGTAAAAATATTTAAAATATTTTTATTGATTATTGTTTCTAGGGTCAATAGCAGCATTAATCCAAAAAATTAGATTTTTTGAACCAGCCAATAAAAACTTGTAGCGAAAGGGTTAAGTAAGTAAGTAAGTAAATCAAATGAATACATTTTATTACTAATTTAATGCATTTTATGCAGCATAGACTTCTTAATTTCTATATGGTAGATTAGTTTTTAGTGTCACAAATGTTAATAGTAAGGAAAGCAGTCATTAGTATTAACGCCTTTACGAATCAAATTTTCTCCATTGTCTTGCAAAGTATCAGACGTAATAATGATACATAACCTTAGTAAAAACCCTAATGTCGTTTCATCTTATTTGCTACCAGTGGTAGGAAATTTATTCCAAAAATTAGTCCTTAAAACTTAAACGAAAAATTTTGTTCTGAGTAGTCTACGATTGATCAAGATCTCCGATTTGCCCATACAATAGAGAAAGCCCTTGAATGAAAGAAAGTGTGTTCAGCTATATTTTCAGATGTGGCGCAAGCCATCGACCATTTATGACACAAAGGTTTGCATTGCAAACTAACGACACAGCTACCTGCGGAATACACTGACTTGTTACAATTATAAATGAAGGATCGATATTTTAGGGTTAAATATGCAAATGAATACTCAAATATAAGGACAATTGATGCGGAGGTACAACAGAACAGAATACTCGGTCCTCTATTGTAACTATTATATACAGCGGATATAACTTGCCTTGACAATGGTAGAAAATGACAACGTTTGCTGAAGATACGTGTATACTACCAGTTAGTGACAACGAAGCGGAATCCTGCACAAAAACTGCAGTCATCTCAGCATAAATTATTATAATATGTAGATGGAAATATAAAGAATAAAAATAAATTTAAGAATCTAAGACAAAGAACCATACAAATTTTTAATTCTGTAATCCCATATGCAAACCAGGCCAAATATTATGGAATGAGGCAAGATTCTAACTTAAATGAAATGAACTTGTCAACTTAAATAAAATGAACTTATCGGTTGAGTTGCTGGTTGATCCCCTACCTCAATAAATTTCGTTTGGGTTTTAAATAATTTTATTTTATTTTGCAAACTTAGTTCTGTTTCTTTACGTTAATACGATATTTATGTGCATAGCTAAACTTTACATTTTTGTTACTTCCTTATGTAGTCCTATGAGTATTACTTAAGGACAACTCCTGTGTAACTTTCCGTGCTGACTTTAATTTTCCTTTTATTTAGCCACGTCGACAATCGTATTTAATTCCATCTGTAACAAATTTATTTAAATTTACTTTTTTAAACATAAGGTGATTAAAAATTTTATTAAATTTTTTCGACATTTTAAATGATTGTCAGGACTATTAACGATGGCCATAATATATTTTTCTTACTTCCATAAAAGGAAAAAATGGTAAATTAAGCACAATTTAAATTTGAACATGAATAGCTTTCTCCAATTGTTTGCAGCAACACTCTGTCAATTGCATAGTCCATGCGATTCATATTCCTTTCGTTCATTTATTCTTTTAATGGTTGTTGTTTGTACTTGTCCTGTGCCCATTTCCATTTGTAACTATTTGTGGCTATTATGCGATTTTCAATTGCGTTTCCTAGATCAGTGCATAATAGACGTATTGAATTATAATTAAACGAACACATAGTTGGTGACACTCTGTAGAAATACTCCAGCAGAGCCCCCAACATTCGCTAAAGTTCTTTGGCAGTAAAATTTCATTCGTTTCATTCCCACAAGTTGCCACACAAGTTGCATTTCAAAGCAGCATTAAAAGTACTTTTTTGTAAACAATCCCACTAACTGCACACTATTGTATGCAAAATAATTTTTTTTTTGGGTTAAATGCTGAATAAAAGTACGTTGGAAATTACTTTTCTACGCATTGGGATTTATAATGGAAAACTGTTGCAATGATTTGAAAATAATGCTCTACAGTTTCCAAACTATCCAAAATCGACCAACACAAATGTGGAAAATTACACAGAAAGAGAATCAAAATGAAACGACTAATGACAGGCTTTACCATAAAGGTTCCAATAGATGAGAACGAAATGGAAAAATTGCTTCAAATTAAGAACAGCAACGGAAATTTTGATTACGACCAAATGCGGCAGCATTTGTAAGAGTTTTCTACTTAACGAAGTCAATGTGGCTATGCTAGTGCAATGTAAAAATTCAACATACAGTGTTGACAGAACTTTGTTTGTTTTTTTTCATAGAAAGGAAGACAAGTAAACAAAAAAGTAATTTCGTACGTCGCCAATGTTAACCAAAAATTAGTCAAATGGATAAAGCCTTGGTTATGCGATATCATGTTTCGAAAAGTTGTTGGTGGTGTTAGATTAGGTTAAACTGGCAGCCACCTCAAAGGGGCACACTTTGCTTAAGTCCTATAAGGTTCAGTCGTAACACCGTTACTACCTATATATTCCGTCACAATATAGCTCTTGGTTGGCATTTCTCAACTATCCCAACTGCCTTATGATGATGTGGATTTTACTCAAACCGCCTTTGAAACCGCTGAGAAAAGGAGAGTCGAAATTAACAACATAATGCGTATTGTTAAGTATGAGTATGATGAGTACTTCAAACATTGAATATGAGTAGTATGAGTATGATATTAAAATAAGTATGAATGAGTATAAGTATCAGAAATTATGATTATGATTCTAATCTACTCATCTTTTTGAATACTCATTGCTGATCTCAGATCCTGTAGTCTGTTCGTCTTTCTGATGTTTGCACCATCCGAAGAAGTTGTCTTTTTCTCGTGTCCTTTAAAAGATTCAATCCAAATTTTGTTCCATGTCTGACTAGACATGTCTGTGTTTGCTACAAGTGGGTTCAATATCCGATCTTGCGTTTGCATTTACGTCTCTGTAGAGGAAAGCCAATCTCATGTAAGAATTCATTCATGTTGTCTGTTTTAACGAGTGTTGTTATCTTCGATGTGCACTATATCGTCCAGAAACACTCGGTATTCTTGGACACATTCTCTAGGGATCCAATGGGCGCTTTATTGACGGTAAATATGCGTACATCACCATAAAATAACTCTGAAACCGAATTAGCACAGCAGCTTTCTTAATTGACTTTATTTCACACTGTAATATGGTAAAATAATATGGTAGTGCAAGAGACCATCTAATGTTTAGTTGTTCTAAAAGGAATCCACATCCGACTTTGATGCGTGATCTGGATTCAATGAAAAGTTGAATGACGTTTTCTAGGAGGTGTAAACCATTATCATAACCAGATCTACCCGGTATCTGCGTCGCAAAATCAGGATCGAATGCCAATTTTTTTTATCAAAAGATCCATACTTCCATTCACCTTTGGCGCCCAATCTTATTAACGCTTTCGTAGCCAGTGTATAGTAAACAATGATCTGGATAATGTAGTCCTAAGGATAACTTTTGTCATGATCGCCATCATTCTCATAATCCGCTCAAATCGGCTTGATGATTCATTTTCTCTAAAGCCAATCATCAAACTGGGGCTTCGTAGGGTTTATACACAATTTCAGGCCTATCGCTCTCTTGCAACAATAAAAAGCAGTAGCCGCCTTAGTGCAGTAGCTTCTGGAGTATCCTTTTAAATAACTGAACCTTGACTTTATCCAGAACTTCTGAAATATTCCACATATTTCTTTCAAATAAACTTTCGAAATGTTTCCTTACCTCCATTAAGAATACTAGATTTTTATAATTTTTTTTTTTATAATTTCTGGTGTACAAAATCAAAATGCATACTTTGTTTTATTTATGCCGTGGTAAGTTACAATTGAAGAAAATTTTAACATTTTCGGTTTTGTCTGTGGTTTTTGCCCCCACTGTATTGAAGTGTTCGAAATTTGCATTTTTAATTTGCTTTAGTTGTTATGTAGCAATGCTGCATGAATATATGCGT
This sequence comes from Sarcophaga rosellei, assembly GCA_930367235.1. Taxonomy (NCBI): domain Eukaryota; kingdom Metazoa; phylum Arthropoda; class Insecta; order Diptera; family Sarcophagidae; genus Sarcophaga; species Sarcophaga rosellei. Next base: position 39,965,103 of record OV884020.1, read on the forward strand.
AATAATAGGGTAAAGCATTAGGAACATACAATTTTTTATTAAATATTTTACATCTTTACTAGTCCTAATAGTGCCATCGGCCAAATCCAGCCTGATTTATGCGCCAGAGTCATTGCAAATTTTACTATTCTGATGCGCTCACTCAGAGTAGCCCTAGTAGGATACTTGATCGATGTTATATTCCAAGCATAATGTCATCAATCAATTTTTCAAACTAATAAAATATTTCCACTTTGTTTTATGCAAAGATGAAAAGCGCGTAGTGAAACACTTGATACAAAAAACTAAATGCCACAATTATATTCTGTATGTTATTATATAGCCAACCTTGTATAATTATGATTTGTTGACATATGTATTTCTAAAATGCTTTTTGAGCTAGTTATAAATCTCACCCCTAATAAAATACTTTTCCTTCTCCTCAGTCCCACAGATTCTGCAGAAGTAATTTTTCCCAAATCTATAGGTATGCCCTTCCAAAGGGCAGTGGTCCTTGAGAATCGCCAATGCAATGGAAGGCCACACGATTTACTGACGGAGGTGAATCAGTTCTCATCTTATAAATATGAGTTCAGCTTAGACCAGCACACTTACCTTCGTGCTGCAGCGAGACAGAGCCTACACGTAAAATGAACGAATACCTGGCTTGACAGAAATAATCGGAATACCTGGGCTATGTAACATATTGTAGATTATAAACTAAGTATCAGGCCAAGCCGGTTCATTTAAAAGTTATCTTTGAATGATCGATATCGATATTCGAAGAATGTCTAAAAGGGATTGAATAGAGAGTTAATTGCTTAATGTATATCGGTGTAAATCATACATTTTAAGGGAAAATTCCAAAACCAAAATAGCTTTCAAAGTGGTCATGACCTCTAATTAGAAAATACTGCACTGAAAGTTTAATATCACAGACCATGATAAATATACCGCAATCCACTGTGTGAATTATGTTGGAGCCAAGAATCCGCCATAGTCTAGTAGGCAATTAGGTGATAGCTCGTGGTTAAACAAAACGAAATACGAAAAAAAAATTTCTTCTCAGCAGTCTTCTGATATAGGTCTGTTTTTCAGATTCGACTTTAAGTGCACATCACGCAAATCAAGAACAATACTAACACACACAACATAGCTGGTATCAGAAGCTAAGTCGTGATTCTGACTAAAGGTTGTTATGACCAAAGAAGTGACGATCAATACACACCCAAAAGGTAAAAAATTATTGTAAAAACTTGTCAAGAATTTATTTCAACTCTACCAATCTGGTGAAATCCCACTTTCTTCAAGTTTTCGTACAATTTACTACTGTTCAGTATTTTTATTGTTTAATTTAAAACATATTTGTTGTCGATTCGGACACTGGCAGGAGCCCAAAAGCAATTGTCTCTAAAATTTCATTTACCGTTTCAGCCATACGAATTCGGTATCAGAGTATATCGTATGGTGAAATGCGCATATTTGCGACAGTAATGCGATCATTAGATTTATAGAGAATGTGTACACCACATTCACCGATGTGCTCCAAGGATGTGGTCGAAAAATGTCGGGTATCTCTGGAGGAGTTACCCTCAGTAGGGTTCCAAGGCACGAAGGCAACAACAAAGAAAACTCTCTGTCATTCTACAGCGCAGAGAAAAATTCACTCAAAAGCTCTGCGTATTGAAGCAGCTGCCTCTTTAACCTAACCTAATCTACAATAGACTTAATACGCAATTAATTTGAAACCAATAATAAGAATTAATCAAATTATTTCAATATGGGAAGCATGCAAATATTGTGAGATACATAAACCCATATAACACAGTGTACCCAAACTTATCAAATTTTAAACCTTTTGTGTTACCATTTTCGTCTGTTTTAGTTACTACAAACTACAAAGGGGTTAATTTGTATATAAAAATATTTTAATCATATAATAATTTGTTTTAAAGTCATAGAACATACATAATTGGCCATTACAACCTTTCTGTCAGGATTACGGACTAGCTTCTCAACACCACTCATGTTGTGTGTGTTAATTTTTATACATGAATGATGGGACCTACAGTTTAAAGTCGACTCCAAACGACCGATTTTTGTGAAACTTTTCAATGCAATTTTATTTAATCTCAGAGTTTTTGCCAGAAATCTGCTGGGAGAAAGTCGCCGAAGAAATATTTTTTTGTTTTGATGTCTGACCGGGTATTTGAACCGTGGTTTCGCATCTAATAAGCCAACACACTACCTACTAGACTACGGCGACGTCATGAAAAATACAAATTTAAAAGAAAAATTTCAATTAATTTAAATTCTCTGAAATATATTACTTGGCAGTTATTGAGTCATACAGCGTTAGCCGGAACGCTCCGGAACGTCGTTCCGATACTTCCTTTTTGGACAGGAATGCGTTCCGGAACTAAAGATGATTCTGATAACGAGAATTGGCTGACGTTTTGAGAAAAAAAAATTAAAAAGAATTGCTGATTTTTTTTTTCTAATTTTAGACGAATTTTTATATGTATTTTTATAAGCAAGGGTTTGAACCGAACCGGAACGAACCGGCTTGTTTTTCCGAACCGTGACCGGAGTCCGGAACGTTTTTTTCTCCTGAACCGGAACTCGACCCGAACCGAAACAAATACGTGAACCCGAACCCGAACTAATTACTATTTAAGAATTTGTCTATATAATTATATATACGTGCTCCGGTAAAAAAAAATTAGCACAACACCTCTGGCGTTAGCTGTACGTCTGTTGTACGATATTTGATATTTTAAATTAAATTTCATGTGAAAAACTTATCGTGGTGAATAATTTCTGTGTGTAAACAAATGGACAAGTTTTTAATTTAACAACTTTGAAGATAATAATTTATTGTCGTAAAAATATTTCAATAATTTTGCATAAAATATGATCTACAGTTTGCAAATACATACGGAAATTCATTTTACTCTGTATTTAAAAAGTACAAGGTTTAGTACTGCCAAAGCACGATGATAATTGTGAATCACATTTAACGTCAATCTTAACATTGCTTTGTTTCAGTGTTTGACAAATTCAACCACGAAGAGGTACACAATGGAGCAGCGCATTCAGATTGTTGAAGTCTTTTATGTAAATGGGCGTCCTTTATGTAATGCTGTTCGTGCACTTCGTGAGGTCAGTATAATTGACCAAGTGTGTACACAATTGGAATGATTGTGCTCAAATTTCAGTGAACCAGGATTGTAGAAAATGTAAAAACACCTGTTCATGCTCGCCCAGAATGTTACTATTGTTTGTGGTACTGTGGCAAAGAGCGTCAATCTTGACTCGTTGTCGTTCTTAACAATTTAACATCTCATGAGGATCACTTGCGCGAATTTTGAGTAAAGGTTTGAATTTACATGCTAACAAGATTCAATTGACACAAGACTTGAAGCCTATTGACCATTTAAAGTGTCGTCAAGGCGCTAAATGGTTGGTTGAACAGACAGAAGTCAATAATGGCACAGTTTCGCCTCAGTTGATTCGTTAACAAGCAGGATTGCCGCATATGGACAAATAAGAATCTACTAGTGATCCACAAAGTGTAACTGATTGGTGCTAGCTGTGGGTTGGCAGCGTCATCGGGCCATACTTCGTAAATGAGGTCAGCTAAGCTGTTTACACGATGGCCCCTTGCCACAAAGAAAAATTACTCTTTTGCATAAGAAATTCATTGGCTTTGTTATATCTTGTCATGGCGATGATAAGTGGTCAGTTCAGAGTCACTTCAAAAATATCTACTATTGATTAAAGGCATTCCACTGAAGCCGTGGCGAGCATTTAGCCGACACTTGGTTTCACACATAATTGTCATTGGCCCTTCTATCACAATAAAAAATATTCATATAAATTTCCACCTTTTATGAAGAATGATGGGTAATATGCTCCTGTCTTTATGTTCTTCATGTTGTTTATTCATTTCAATATTGAACTACTAGTAAATAGGTATGTTGAAGGGAAGAAGACCCACCATAACTTTATTGTCTATTGAAGATCTATAACCTGCATTTTTAAATTGCATTCCTGGTATAGCGTTGCCCATAAAATAATAGGATCTTAAGATTAAGAAGGCAATAACTAGGCATCGTTTCAATGTCCCCTCTCAATGCCATTCATTCATTATTATTTTTACGCTTATGCGGTTCAAACGTAGAATCAAGTTGGCTTTATTTAGAATGAATCATTTTTTATTTTATTAGCACTGCCACTGAATATCCTTGTTCCGCAATAGTGACGTTCCACAACTATGCCGCGTCTGTCCATTTTTGTACCACTAAAAGCATTGAGTAATCCAAATTCATCTTCTTTAATATTCTTGCTCTATTATTTGTTTTCTCATTTTAGACAACTTCTGGAGGACTAGAAACCTATATAACGAGAAATGTGCCTTCCCAGCGGAAGTCCTTAATCGCTCTTTTGTAATAATTCAACTTTGCATTGGGTCAAATTGTACATACTGATTACATGTATCACCGCTTTGGCTTCTGGTGATGTGTCCGGTCCCGGTTAATTTTGACATTGTAATCCAAGTTATAGTGTAGTAAGGGATTTCAGTGTAGTAGAATCTGTAAGTTTAATTAAAAATAAGAAGGATTTTTAACATTTCATCGAACCTTTTTCTTCGTTCGAAACACCTATTGACGCCGTTATGTGAGGAATATAGCATCGTTCAAATATCCCCCTCGGTATTTGAGGGTGAAGCGCAATTGAAATGTCCACTTTTCCACGACTTTGGCACATAAATCAGATTGAATTTGTAGAAAAAGTAAAAAATCTTACGTTTTTGTTTACAGTAGAAACGCTTAAAACTTGTCGAATATGACGGGTTATTATATAGTAAACAAAATTTAGCTTTGGTGCTAATCTTCTTCCTAACAAAACTGTAAGAGCTTTGTCATGAGGTCTGGACATTTTCCCCAAGAATATTGTAAATTAGTTGAGAACATGACTATCAGAATTCAGGCAAGTTTAAATAATTTTGTTTTGTATCTTCTCAAGCAAAATTAATTTCATATTTTAATTCTTAATTTAAAAAATATCTTTAAAATGTTTTCTTTCTAAAAGGAAAAAAATGTGTTTTAATATCCCCTACGACTTTAATACTCATGTTACAAATTATAAAATCACTGCCGCCATTAACCAAATTTTGTCTCACACTGTAGACTGTAGTCTGCATGAACTATCACTTTAGTTCTCACCATAATTGACAATTCAAGCATATCAAAAACTTTTCAGACTAATATTTCAGGATTATTTTAAAAACACTCAAACTATTAGAAAATTTTTTTTTCATTCCTTAAATCAAAATAAACAAAATAGGAAACCAACTCTTTGCATATGCCGTTCCTGCATTTGAATGGCTTTTTTACTTTCTAAGAATATAAATAGTTGGAAGGCATAAATTCTGTTTCCATAGGCAAACAAAAACAGAAAACAAAATTTGAATACAAGAGTAGTTGAGTTTAGATTGTTTGATGAAATTCATGAAATACAATATTTTTTAAATTAATGACAATTAAATTGGAAAAAATCATAAAATATAGTTTATTTGTGTTCATGTATCATTACACACATGATGTTGTAGTTATTACTGACAGATTTTGCTAAAGAATTTAAATGTTTTTATTTCTTTTAATTAATTTTTAAAAAACTATTTTATATTATTACATTCCAATGTCACTTTCATGCACACCTATGCAAAAAATTTTGACATGATTAAAATTGCAGACAGGTTTTTTATCTAAAAGTTAAACAGTTCATATGGTTACGAAAATGGAGATGGTGTTATTAAATTGATAAACAAAAGCTACAAAAACAAGACAATGGACTTGTTTACATGATCATAAATAAACAAAAATATAGCAACAACATCAACAAGTATAACAAAAGGGAATGAACAAAGTAGATAAACAGGCAACAACAACACCGCAAGGACAAATGTAAACAAAATACACAAACAACCACATGTTTACATTTATAGAGATTTAGAGAAGTCACTTTCCTTCAAGAGCATCCATCAGACAGTTTACCCAGCGCCATAAAAGGCAAGATAAAGCAGGCAAAATTAAGTCAGTCTTGTGTGAAGATGCGTTGCGTGTGAAGAGAATAATCAGGGCTTGAAGATCTCCGTTGTAAAGATCTAACGAACAATTGTTAGTGTAAGCGTACACACTAAAGAAAAGAGTGTAAAGAAGAATAACAAATAAAGCAATTGTTGTTGTTTAAATCAAGTTGCCGAAGGTGGCACACGGAATTGTGCGAACAATAAAGAAGTGGTTTAAAATTAAACACAAATTAATTTTTATTTTATTTGCAATCTACGAACTCATATTTTAAAGGGTAAAAACATAACAATATCATCTTGGTTTTAAGTTCCCTTAGCAGCCCAGCTTTACGTCGATTAATTAGTCCTCATTTTTTAAATGGGATACCGTATTTTCATTGCTGGTACAATAAATTGTTATATTTCTTTATAAAAGTTTTTGGTCGATCTCTTGTGCGGTAAGAAGTTTCCCATGGCAAAGGGGGAATATAGCATATAGAATTTCGGCTATGTCAATAACAATTTCCTCTCTTTGATTATTCCATATATTTACTTGTTATACTTATATATTTTACTTGTTACACACGTAGCATGTACTTGAATCTAAATCTGCCAATTCGATTTCGGTCAACAACGAAATCCCTCCATGCTTAACTGTAGATTATCCGTCTAATCCTCGGAAATAAAGCTTAGACGTCCGACCATAGCACATTTTTGCTGTGGAGTCTAATTTAAATGTATCCTCAACAAAATTTTTTTTGACACCTAGGGTTTTTCGTTGATATACCAAGATGGGATTTCTGTTTTTGCTTATCTGAGGACAGCTTTTAAAAATTTCGTAAAAAGTTCAACAAATATGCAGTGTTTGGATTTTTCCACTTTTAATTACGCGACAAATCGTTGATTTATGAATATCATATTTCATACAAATTAAATTTATTTTCAAAATCTTACAAATCTTTTGCTTTTAATTGCGAACAGTATTTGTTTCCAGCCATACATACCATATTTATTTAATTCTTAAGGGGTACTTCCGCTTTAATTTATTTGTATTCCGAACAAATTTGTGAATTTTTCAGTATTCGCAAGTAGATAAGTATGTCAGTTAATGTACCCTTGCTTTCTCGATTGTCAGTTAAAAATGTATACTTTGGTTGGCGACTACACAATAAAATATGTAATCGAAATAAAACCATCAAACAAACTTCAATAAAAAACGGACAACAAACGAGGACACAAGATAAAAATGGAAAGAAAAGAAAAATAAAAATAATATGAAAGTAAAACTGTCATTAATGTGTGTGTTGGATTTTATGTTTTCAAGTGCCATTATAGGAACAACAACAACAATAATGTTAGCAACTGTTGGAACAAAAATGACAACAAGAATAGAGCCTAAGGCAGGGGTCGGCAAACTTTTGAGACGGAAGAGCCAAATATTGCAATTTGCAAAACTTATGTAAGTTTTAAAAGAGCCATAAATTTTTTTCACAACAAAAATGATAAAAAAATTGATTGGTTTTGCTCATGTACAGAACGATTGAAAATATTAAAAGCTGTGTACATTACGGAAACGTTTACGAAATAATTTGTTAATTTTCATACACTTCTTGTTAATCGATTCTAAACAATTATTTTTTTTTGATACAAAAAAAAAGAGCCACAGCTTCACATCCAAAGAGCCGCATTTGGCTCGCGAGCCGCTGTTTGCCGACCCCTGGCCTAAGGGGTTAAACTCTCTAAATGTGACTTTCCGTGTTTGCCTCAATTAAAGAAAACGACAGAACTAATAATAGCTAAAGTTATAAAATTTGTAGTCGGTTCAGTAACGGTTATATGTGTCACTAACTGAAAGTGTTTTTCTCCAAATAAAACTGGTTCACTTAAACTGACCTCTTTACCTACTAATTCCAACCACTAAACTAACCCCCTTTTCGATTTCATAAATATGTTTTTCATTCTTTGATTCTAAATTTCGAAAAGTGATACTCAGTCAGATGTTAGCAAGTATGCGTATGGTTCTGAACATCTGTACAGTTTGTTTAGCCTGTATTAAAGTGTAGGCTAGAAACGCTGAAATTAAAAAATGTTTTTTCTTTTATTCTGTTGTTATATTTGTATTGATGTTCTGGTCCTTTAAAAATAATTCTATAAAAATTGTCTATATTTACAACACTTGAAACGTTTTGTTCTTGGTATCCTATCAGCAAAAGTTAATTAATTATTTAAGATTTATGAAGAACATTGTGTAAAGGATGTTGCAAGAAAACATGTGTAAATATAAATAAAAAACAAAATTCAGAGAAAATTTTTTTAGTCTTATTTCTGCACATGATGTTGCAATGAACAGTACTTTCAATATCTCAAGCCTCATACGTTACAAAATTTTCCTTTAGCATACATTGTCCAATTTACAGAGAGTCAACTAAAAATTGAAAAACATATTCACTTTGACTCCAACTGAAATTTTTTAATTAATTTTTATAATATGGTTTGAAAATTTGTTTGTTTTTTCTGAACAGACACATTATTTCCATCACCGTAATTTTGCATTTTGTCCATGTAAGTGATTTAAAATCTTGGCTTATTAAACGCAAGGCCACGGTTCAAACCCCAGGACAGACATCAAAACGCTATATGAAAAAATGTTTCTTCGGCGACTTCCTCTCATCACATTTCTGGCAAAAACTCTTAGAGCAAATAAAATTGCCATGAAAAGTTTCTTAAAAAATCTGTCGTTCGAATTCGACTTTAAACTGTAAGTCCCTCCATTCATGTATAAAATTAACACACACAACATAAGTGGTGTGAAAAGCTAGGTAGTAATCCTGGCTGAAGAATTATATTGACCAATTATGTATGTATGTTTTTGTTGATTATCTAATTTTGTAGTTTGATTTCATTTGCGAAAAGTAAAAACGAAACGAGCCGAAAACGGCTGGTTGTTTCAACAACATTGTTTTTATCTTGATTTTTTGTTTTGTTGTTTTTTTTTGTTTTGTTTCTTTTGTTTGTCGTTGTTGACATTTGAGTTGCCAAAGATCAACAGAAAGTGTTCGGAAAATTGTAATATGCTTATTGAACATACTTATGACAGTGCTGTATTTTAAGTTTTACTCATAATTTTACAACAATTTGCGTATTTATGGCGCAATAATTAATTTAAACTTTATATGAAATATTGAGCTCAATAATGGCGTTTATTGGGATTTACGAAATAAAAGTGCATGTGTGAACATAGTACAAAACTTTTATATATTGTTTAACGGTCTTCATAGATATGATTGCATGTGAACCGGAATTTCCTGATTCGTTCTTATACATGCACATGCCAATAATTTATAAATATCTCTGTATTTGCGTTTGTTTTTATTACATTTTTTTACACTATGCAGACGTGCTGAAAACTCTTCGTTTTTATTTCAATTCAGTGATAAAGTTTTGAAATTTTTATTCGCACACTTACTATTGTAACCTGTTTGTTATATAAATTTTATTTTACTACGATACGTTTTGTATACCTTTGTATAGTTCTTGCGTTTTACACATGTAGCGGTGTTAAACTTTTCATGACGGTGTTCATAAAACAAAAGACATATATCGTAAAGAAAAAAACTAAATGTGCCATAAGTTTGATGAGGTGTTTCATTTTCATTGTATACGTTTCTTCGAAAATAGTTTTCATCGTGCAAACACGTTCACATTCACTTTTTTTTTAATTTTTTATACTTATTTTTATATGAAAGAAAAGTAATAGAACCAAAAAAATCTTTCTTCTAACATTTAATTTTATTTTCAAACTAATATACGAATGTATTTCATAATTAATAAATCCAATAAATTTTATACAAATATGGAAGAGATTTATTTGCATTTTAACATAACTACATATACAAAGTCTATATATACTGATGTGAAAAATAATAAGGACACCAATGTGACACTTAGAGACTTGGCGATAAGAAAACTGCTAGTAAGTAATTGCACTTATACTGAACTTATATATGTATAAAAAGATTCTTTTGTGGTTATAGAAATTATTGAAAAATATGGCAACACAGTTTATTGATGCCATGATGCTGTGTGTCAAGATTTCCCTTTTTTTCCAAGTTTTCGCTGAAATTGTTTTCTAACAAAAAATTTTTTTTCAACAATGTATGAAACTTTTACATATCGTCTGTTATTTAAAAAATAACAATGCATAGTAGAAATGAGCAATTTGAAATTCGTATTACGCCGTTTCGATTTAGTCGCCATTTTTTTAACCCACCGCGACGTAATTCGAGGGCTTACTGTACGATAACAAATATTCAGTGGTTTCTTATCAAACCACTACCAATCGACATTTATCAAGTTTCCAGTCAGTAATCACACTTTACCCTGCTGCATTGACTGTATGTTGAGATTTTTATCGTCATCGGTATAACCATATTGGCGGTATAGTCATCAAAATACGGTATAACAATATTGGTGGTGTAAAAACCGCACCAAAGGTTGCTTATTTCACATCACCTTGGCACATCGCCCCTGGCTGCTCTTCACGATAGTTGTGTTTGTCCCAATGAGCCAAGTGACTCATCGTTAGAAACACATTTTGTACACCACATGCGTTCTGGCAAAAATTCAATGATTTGGAAGCGTTACTGAGACAGTTTTGCATTGCCCCATTTCAGTTTTTATACTGAAAAATCACCAGAAACTTTTTAATTTTACTTTATTTACTTTTAACATAAATTTAAAATTTTTTAAAAGGTTTCCTTTCTTGTAGTTTAAATAAACATTTGATAATGAATGGCAATATTATAAGACAACACTATGGAATTCATAAAATATTGGTTTCTATTGAATATTATTATTGCTTCCATATAGCAGAGATCAGCAATGAGTATTCAAATATCAATATATGAGTAGATTCGAATCATACTCTGATACTTATAAGCATTCATACTTATTTTAATATTCTCATACTCATACCACTCATATTAACAGTTTGAAGTACTCATCGTACTCATACTCCTTTAATCAACATTTACAAGAATCACAAGATAAGTATGATTCGAATACGAACACTAAAATACTCACTAGAAGGTTGTGTGTTTGCTTTGCTTGCTGTCTTTGTCATTTTCTTTCTTCTTTTTTTGTAAATGCAACAATATTTAAGACTGTAAGTTTTGATGAATAATTCGATTCACTCGAATTATTTATGTGTAAGTATTATAAGTATTTTTCTAAATTTATGAATCTGAATGAGTAGGCGTATAATTCACACATATTTCGAATGTTATGAGTTTGATGACAACGTTGTACTTATACTCATTGCAACCTGTACTTATAAATCAATATTGTAGTGTGTACAAATGAATTAGAGTAATTGAATTTCAATACTGTTCACTCATACTCAAAATTTCATGAGTAATTATGAGTAGCTAAACAACGATTCATTGCTGATCTCTGGTGCCTAGTACTGCGACCATTCTATCTTCTGGACTCCCATCAAACTTTTCTCCTCTTAGTTTAGTTTCCCAACAGAAATCAACTTGAAATCTTCGTTATCTATGTAGGGCCACCAATATTCTACTTAACACACTTTTTTATTACTAGTAATCTTTTGTTGTTGCTAGTGTTTTTATTTTTATTGTTTTAATTTTAATAGCCAGACCGAGACCTCTATTTTTCTATTTTACACAAATTCTCTGTGGTTGTGTGTTTTCAGTTGCATTTAGAACAGCTATTTTATTAGCACAAGTGTCGTAACCTCCTTTGAAAGTTTTAGTATACGGCGATATATTTCTTATTATTGCTTTTGTTGTAGTTATTACTACACAACCAGTCAGTTGTAAATTTTGAAGAGTTTTACACGCAAATATTTAAGCAATAAAAGTGGGTACTTCTTTATTGTTTTTGCTTTTGTGGCTCCTGTTGTTATTTTCTACTGCGATTTTTTGCTTCTACTTTATACATAAAATCTAGTACTCGAATCCTGGGAGTCATTGTCCTCTTTTTGGGTTTAACATTTTATGAAGTTACACATATACACAGATGAAATTTAAAAATTTTATTTAGTTTTTCTGAAAATAACATTTCAAAGTGCGCGATAAATTCTTACGTTTTTGGTACTCACATTAGAATATTAAAGACGGAAAAATACCTGTAATATGAATAATAACATCGTGCATACTTCTACGTTGCACTACTGTGGTAACATACTTACGGCCATTATTACAATTGTGGTAACGTTAACTAAAGGTAGGATTTTAACGGACAGATAAATTGTTTTTCATTATGATAAGCGGACAAGATGGTGGAACTGAGAGTTAAATTTATGTTCGAACTTGCCATATTATATATTATTTTCAATATGGCAGCATCAAATATAAACAAAGTGAGCAAATACAACAACAACAAAAGAGGCCCTTCGTTGCCACTGCGTTTAAAAAAAAAAATTGTTTAATTGAGCAGTTTTATCGATATTGCGCCGGCACTGCCATATTTTTGAAAAAGTTAACCGTATTTTATCATTATGTTGCAATAACGGAAAGAAGTTAAAGGTGACTTTAAAGTTCATTTTAGCTAAAGTTACCTTTAACTAAGCCAAACTTTAACGGCAAGTTGTAATAATGGCCCTTAGACTTTTTCGGTACTCATGTTTTCAGTCTGCATAATATGGTTTAATGAAATAAAAGTTTTCTAATTACTTCAAGCAAATTGTTTATATTCTTTTAAAAATCTTTTTAAAGGAATTAGGTATCATATGTTTTATTTTATAAAAAAAAAACAGTTGTAATCATTCGACCACAAACAGATAGCCCCAGCGAGAAAAATGGATGCGACGCATTGACGATTATCGAGAACAAGTCACGTTATCCGTTGTGGTAGCGATTGAACAGTGAAACACAAACAACAATCCTCCAATGAATCAATAGAGTTGCATATCCCACAGTCATTAATGAGCACCTTCGCCTTCTCCTGTAAGCACGCGGAAGCCTCAAAATGCCTGGCCCCTACATGAGAGTTGTATTTTATTTTCGGTCAAATATAAATGATGTAAATAGTACGGAGGTCAGATCAAGTGAAGTATTTCTTGCATCGTCTTAAGAAACCGAAGCACTTGAATGCTTCTTTCGAAACTTAAAAAATGTCTATGTCATCAAGAGTGTATAACTTATTGATTGTGTTACGAAAATGGAAACGGTGTACATCGTTTAACATTAAAATGAACAAAATCTACACTAACAAATGCAATGAACTTGTTCCAAGAAAACCAACAACATCTGTATGAAGGAAAAGGGAATAGATAAGTAAGCGACAAGGAAACAACAAGATATATGGACAAAATACACAAGCAGTAATGAAGTCGCAATAGAGTTCTCGAGAAGGCGAAGAAATGAACATTCGACTTCGAGAACCTTCATCAGACTGTTTACGTGAGCATATAAAAAGTCAAGACAAAGCAGGGAACGAATGGTAAGAATTCAGTCAGTCAAAAAAACAGTCGTGGTTTGAAGATCGCCATTGTAACGATCTACCAAACAGTTGTTAGTGCTTACGCTAACAGAAGTGTTAAGAAGAATAGCGAATTAAACAAATTGTTGCAGTATCATCAAGTTGTAACAGTGGCACACAAAAGTAGTGAGAATAGTAAAGAATTTAATTAAAACTAAACACAAAATTATTTTTAATTTGTTTTCCATCAACGATCTCATATTAAACGTTTTTAAAAAGGTAAAAACGTTACAATATTTACATTACCCATAACAACAGTTGAGGCAATATTATTATTGCGCTTGTGTATTAATGTAGCAAGCATTGTGAATGCCGCGCGTTGAAATGAATCTTATTCATACGACCCCATAAGTAGACTGACTGTAGGTCGGATGTGAGAGTATCATTCATATTAAGTGTTTTCGCTTCAATCTCTAAAGGGATCGAACTACCACTAAAAGGATATGAATCGCAAATATTGCTGTCATCTATGAAAGTAAGAAATAGATTTGGTCACAGTTGCCGCTTTTTGATATTATTTCAAGTTGTTTTTAGTTGCTATTGCAGCTGTTTGCAAGATTGCCGTAGGAAGTTTTTCTACAAGTCTACACGTTTGGAATTCAATTTATTTTTGCAATAAATATTTTATTAATTTGAAATTAATTACAGTTTTGGGCCAAATGGGTGAGAATTTGTGTATACAATTGCAGTTATACGTTTGCTTTTTTATTTTCATTATTCTCCTTTGCGATTTGTTACAGACATTAGAAACGATAGAGATGATTCAACTTCAATTTATTACTTTTTTCTTTGGTGTTTATTTTTAGCCTTTTTTTTATAAATGCTTCAGTTTGCAAAATTGTCTTTGTGAATTTTAATTGCTGATAAATTAGCAAAGCTTCCAAGACTAGATAACGTTGGTGTTGATGATGATGAAACAAATGAAACGTGCTTTACTTATGCTCATCCTTAAAACAATGATAGACAATTTAGATAAACTACCTACGGCAATCTTGCAACATCAGCTATAATAACAACTGAATGCAACTTGAAATAACATCAAAAACCAACAACAACTAACATAGTAATAATAGTGGCAGCTTCAAGATGTGAAATGTAACGGTTACATCATTTCTAACAAGTTGCTGTCTGTTGGATAAATATTATATTTTCTTTTTTCAGTTTTTCTATTTGTTTTTATTTAATTTTTAAGCACTCTACTTTGAAGTCGAAAAGAATAAGTGGGGGTTTGGAAATGTAGCAAAAATATGCTGTTCTGCAGTTAATTACGAAAAAATTCACAGACAAACAACAATTTTTGCAGGAAACTTTATAAACTTTTTGTGTAAATGCAAATTCTTGCTAAACAATTTTTATTTTTTTTTAAACAATTTAAATTTGTTTTTATTAAAAATGTCCAAAACTTTGTAAATTATTTGAAAAAAAGTTGGCAATGGAAAACAATTAGAAAATCTGCTACAAAATTACAATCAGGATAGAACAATTGGCTAATTTGGAATTGTGAAGCTAAACAATTATTGTGTTATAAATTTAATAAATTTTTAAGTTAAAATTTTTTTAATCTCTGTGGACTATATTAGACTTCAGGCGAGTTGTTTATGATGAATTGATAAGTAATATAATTAGTGAATGAAAACTAATCAAGTTTTGTTTTCCATAGATTCAAGAATCTCTTTAATGTATTGTTACGATAATGGATACGGTGTAACATCGTTTAAAAATAAAAATTAGCAAAAGCTAGCCAAGCAAATACAACGAACTTGTTACAAGTAAACTAACAACGTCAGTATGAAAGACAAGTAAGCGAGAACGTAACAACAAACAATGTAAACAAAATACACAAAAACAATGAAGTCGCCATAGAGTTCTCGAAAAGGCAAAAGCACGTACATTCGACTTCAAGAAACTTCATCAGACTATTTACGTGATTACGTGACAAAAAGGCAAGACAAAGCAGGCAACGAGTAGTATGAATTCAGTCAGTCTTGTGTGAAGACGAGTTGCGTGCGAAGAAAACCGTCGTGGTTTGAAGTTCGCCGTTGAAAAGATCTGCATTGTAAACAAAGAAGAATAGCAAACAATCAATTATTGTTGTATTCGTTAAGTTGTAAACGGTGATACACGAAAGTAGTATGAACACTAAAGAGTTTAATTGAAACTAAACCAATTTATTTTCATTGATTTTTCAATCATCGAACTCATATTTCAAACGTTTTTAAAAAGGTAAAAGCGTAACAATATATTATAATACTCCTGCCAAACTAAGGTCCAGCTTTCGTTTGTGTTTCCCATATTAACAGACGAACGTATGATATCGTTTGTCTTACAGAAACAGTACATAACAGAACATTCCGTACTGCTTAGTTTGTTAAACAATTTTAGGTCGCAGGCTCTCTAACTTTTGATCCCCTCTTTACTTTCAGATATTTGATCTATGTTGTCAGTTTTTTCTTTATGACTGTTGTACGAAATAAATAAATCAATAGGTAATCTGACTCATTTGTAAGGCTAAAAGTTATTTTTCGTACCTTGTGCACCTTTTTTTTGTTTGTATTTGTTTTAGTAAACAATTAAATTAAAAAATTTTAAAATTGTAAATTGAATCCAAAGTTTTGTATTTTAAATTTTATTTGATTTGAAATCAGCAACCGCATAGTCCCCCGTATACTAATTTCCGTGTATATCTATAGAAATTTTAAAATTTTTCCCGCCATATTAGGTCCGCCTTTATGAGATTCGAAGTAAGAAACCTCAAAAACCCATGTATACCAATTTTCATCCTTATTCAGTGATTCCTTATAGTTTTGGACAGAAAATGTACTATTTTACCCAAAGTGCAATAGCGTACATAGAAAATTTCCCACATTTTGATGTCTTTCTTCTACCTGTAGTCCTGATACTGTAACGATCATTTACCGCGTAAATAAGTTTTATTTGATTCTACTCTGGTATTTTTATTGTCGTCGACGTACAATACCCTGAGGGGCTAATTGTTGATTATTCATGTAAACACTGTACTGATTGCAAAGGAGAGAAATATTGTACATTAGAACTGTACTTTCTAAACTGGATTGTTCAAAAGAATTAGTTGACCACAGGTCTTAAGCTTTGAATAATATTGTTACGTTTTTACCCTTTTAAAAACGGTTAAAATATGAGTTCGTAGATTGCATCAAAAAAAATAAATTTATGTTTAGTTTTAGATAATTTCTTTATTGTGCGCACAATTCTGTGTGCCACTGTTCACAACTTGATGTAAACAACAACAATTTACTATATTTGTTAATCTTCTTTACACTCTTTTGCGTAAACGCTAACAATTATTCGGCAGACCTTTATAGTGGGCATGTTCAAACCACGATTATTCTCTTCACACGCAATGCATCTTCACACAAGACTGACTGAATTTTTACTGACTCCGTTGCCTGCTTCGCATTGCATTTTATATTGTAAGGTATACAGTCTGATTAATGCTTTTTTTAATGATTGAAGGAAAATGACTTTGCCTTCGCGAAATCTCTATAAATGTAAATATGTTGTTGACGTTATTGTTGTTTGTGTATTTTGTTTACGTTTGTCCTTGCAGTGTTGTTGTTGCCTATTTGTTTACTTGTTTATCTGCTTTTTTATACTGATGTTGTTGCTATATTTTTGTTTATTTGTTGATCATGTAAACAAGTCCATTGTTTTTGTAGCTTTTGGTTATCATTTTTATGTTAAAGATGTAACACCATGAGTCGCCGTGGTGTAGTAGGTAGTGTGTTGGCTTATTAGACGAAAGGCCCGAGTTCGAATCCCAGGCCAGACATCAAAAACAAAATACAAAAAGTATTTCTTCGGCGGCTTCCTCTCAGCAGATTTCTGGCAAAAACTCTGAGAGTAAAAATTGCCATGAAAAATTTCTCAAAAAATCTGTCGTTCGGAGTCGACTTTAAACTGTAGGTCCCGCCACTCATGTATAAAATTAACGCACACAACATGAGTGATGTTGAGAAGCTAGGCCGTAATCCTGACTGAAGGGTTGTAATGGCCAATTATGTATGTGGGAACAGGACGTACCACCAGGAGTGGCAACACTTACTGA
Organism: Sarcophaga rosellei; assembly: GCA_930367235.1. Lineage (NCBI taxonomy): Eukaryota > Metazoa > Arthropoda > Insecta > Diptera > Sarcophagidae > Sarcophaga > Sarcophaga rosellei. The sequence goes on from OV884020.1 coordinate 39,982,742, forward strand.
TATGAATACGACAAAATGCAACACTAGATTTTAAATGCGACTCTACGATGACAGACGCTATTTTAAGTTTAACAAATAGTTTTAAGTTAGATTTTAAGCACTTGTAGTTTGATCGCCAAGAGAGCAACATCTCTCATACTTTTAAATAAACATTATTAATTACACTAATAATTAAAAAGTGTTTTAATTAAAAAAGGCAAAAACTACATTTTGGGGGCTCAACCGGGATGATTCCCACCTTTGTTGAATTTAAATAGTATGTGCTGTGTGCCACAATTATTTTAAAATATTTCAAATTCTGAGTGAATTGAAGGAAAAGACTGAGTGTCGTTTGGAGTATTGAAGATAAGAAAAAACGAAGGACTTTAAAGAGTCCTAAGCGAAATGAGTAAAATCGGTAAAACAGAGAAAATATTAACTGTTGAGTGTTGTGAAATTATTATAATACCAAAATCTAAACTGTGAAACTGCGTGTTAATTTTTTTTAAGTTTAAAGAAAAATCTAGAATTTGTAAAAAAAAAACAGAATTGAATTCGTTAAAATTCAAAATTTAAGAACAAAGAATTGTATGTGAAGAAACAATAGCAAAGTTAAAAGCAACGAATCTTAATAAGTGAATGTGTTTTAGAAAAGGACAATAGTCTGAAAAACATAAAATATAAATTGCATTTTCGTTATTTAAAAATTTACAAAAAGAAAAGACTAACGAATAAAAAACAAAAGTGACAATTGTATGCAAGACAGCAGCAGAAAGCTATAAAACTAATATTAGAAAGAGAAACTAAATAATCATAAACTGCGCAAATTATGAAAAAGACAAAGACGGTAACTAAAATATAAAAACGAGTGAATCGTATTTTGATTGTATTGGTAAGACATTGTTCGCATTGTTTAAAAAGGGGAATAACATGAACAAATACAAATCGTCTCATTTTTAAAATGCTACAACAAGTACGATGTGAAACCGCAACATCTTTATAACGAGTACACAAAGCAACGAAAAGAAAACGTTAATTTTAAAATTTTGATAACGAGTGCATATAAAGTCTATTGAAAAGAAAGAGATGCATGGTTGAGAAATTCTCATATACTACCACAGCAGCAATTCTAAGAAGAGAGTGAGAGAAAGACAAAATCAACAACAGCAAAAGAAGTTCGTCGTGGGATCAGCCTATGTTAAGTTGTTTTTTATATCTGATTTTTATTCTTTTTTAGTCATTAGTGAGCGAGGTTCGATAAATTCTAATTGGATGTTTATTTTATTGTTTTTGTTTTAATAAGAATTCAAATAGGAATTCCTTTTTGTAGTGTTATATGTACTTTTATTTCTTTACTTTTTCTTTACTTTAATATTCACAATATCTATAATTACTTTTAATAATTTGAATTTAACGTAAAATTTTGAAGTTAATTTTTTTTCATTGTAAGTTGGACGAAAATAATTTTTAGTTATAAGTGAATTAAACTGAATTATTGTTAATTATTTAGTTTATATTCTTTCCGAATTGATTGAATTTGAATAATTTGAATTTAATTTCTTTTCTTACATTTTATTTTATTTTTAATTGATATTTATATTTACACTTATTTTTTGTAATTGGACAAGATGGACACACAGGAAATTTTACAATTGAACGTTGAGGGCTTAAGGAATAAACTGACGGAGTTAGGTTTAGAGACTACGGGACGAAAACAGGAGTTACAGGATCGACTTAAGGATCACTTCGGCCTTAACAATGATGAATCGGAGTCCGTTAACGATGATGTTTCCTCTCGACATAATGATGCCACGGTTGGTAGGGGCGGCATGTTCACTTTAAGGGACATAGCAGATTCGCTTACTTCATTTTGCGGCACTGATAGCATCGACATTAGAAATTGGGTGGAAGATTTTGAAGATAACGCTGAAGCTGTTGGATGGAACCAGCTTCAAAAATTCATTTACGCTAAGCAGTTATTAAAGGGTGCAGCTCATTTGTTTATACGCAGCCAAAGTGGAGTAAATAGTTGGAGAATGCTTAAAGAAGTATTAATAGAAGAATTTGGAGAAAAGATAGCAGCGATCGATGTGCATCAGATGCTTAGAAATCGGAAGAAGAGGAGAAACGAAAGTTATAGAGAATACCTCTACACGTTAATGGAGATTGGTAAGCCTATACAACTGGATGAGAGTAGTCTAATACAATATTTCGTTGATGGTATTCCGGATTCAAAGTTTGGAAAAAGTATTTTGTATCAGGCTAGAAACATTGAAGATTTAAAGCAGAATATTAAAACGTACGAAAAGATTCGTGGGTCGTCTCAACAAGCCTCGACTTTAAAATTTACTCCTGAGTCAGCGGAACGAAATCGGGATACACAGAATAATAATTTAGGTGTGAGGAGGAAATGTTATAAATGTGGCGGGAGTGACCATTTGGCCAATAATTGTTCATCGACAACTGTCAAATGTTTCAAATGTGGTAAACAAGGACACAAATCATTCGAGTGTAGGAGTCAGACGCAACCTACTGTGAAAAGGGAATTTTCTACTTCGTGTATGGTGAAACGTTTCGGTAATTTTGTTGAGGACACTAATCCAACGGCAAATCGAAATTTTAAAGAAGTCGAAATAAACGGAATCAAATTTCCTGCAATTATAGATACGGGTAGCGATATTTCAATAATAAGGTTTGACGTTTTTGAGCACTTAGGCAATTTGAACTTTATTGAAGGAAGGAAAAGTTTCATCACAGCTGGAAACTACAAATTGATAACAATTGGTTATTTTGAAGCATTGGTCAGTATAGATGGTGTTGGTATCAATGTTAGATTCTTTGTTTCAAAACATTTTGTATATCCGGCAGCAATCGGCAATGATATTTTGAAGCAGGTCGACATAAAAATAACTTCTGATGGAGCAACTTTGGTGGCAAAATTAAAACAGGTCGAAAACAACTTGAATATCAATGAGGTAGGTGGATTGGAAGAATTTTGTTCTACCTTGCTTTTAGGAAATGGAGATAAATACGATATATCTCACCTGCGTGGGGAAACGTTTATTAAAATAAAGGAACTACTTGACGGATACTGTCCAACAAGACAAGACCCGTCACCAATTGAGATGAAGATAATTTTGTCAGATGAAATACCTATCTATCAGAGGCCTCGTCGTTTGTCCTATGAAGATCAGAACATAGTTGCGCAGCAAATAAAAGAGTGGTTACATGATGGTATTATACGAACAAGCACATCGGAATATGCGTCACCAATCGTATTAGTATCCAAAAAAGACGGCAGTAAGAGATTGTGCTGTGATTTTCGCAAATTGAATGAGAAAATATTAAGGGACAACTTTCCAATGATGCTTATAGACGACGTTTTGCATAAACTACAATCGGCTAAGGTTTTTACGACGCTTGATTTGAGAAATGGATTTTTCCATGTACCAGTTGAGGAAGAATCAAGAAAATACACGTCATTTGTCACCCATAACGGTCAATACGAATTTAATTTTGTACCGTTTGGTATTTCTAACTCCCCGGCAGTTTTTTCCCGATATATCTTTGCTATATTTAGAGAACTTATCCAGGATGGAACAATCGTAGTCTACATAGATGATATTATCATCCCATCATTAAACGAAGAAGAAGGTATCATTAAACTAAGGCGAGTACTGAGTATAGCGGAAAAATATAATCTGAAGATAAAATGGGAAAAATGTCAATTTTTAAAGAGAAAAGTAAATTTTTTGGGATATATAATTGAAAATTCTACTATTAAACCATCATCTGAGAAGATTTCAGCAGTTTCAAATTTTCCAATTCCAACAGATAAGAAGTCACTTCAAAGATTCTTAGGACTAACATCATACTTCAGACGCTTCATTCCTAATTTTGCAATTATAGCAAAACCCCTATCGGACTTACTAAAAAAGGATGCGGTATTCGAAATCAAGGACGGACAAATAATAGCGATTGATCAATTGAAGGCAAGCCTAATAAATGCACCAGTTTTAAATTTATTCAATCCGAAGGCACCAATTGAAGTTCATACCGACGCAAGTATGCACGGATATGGAGCTGTTTTGTTACAGAAAAGTTCAGATGACCAACAATGGCACCCAGTTGAGTACATGAGTCGGAAAACTACTGATGCTCAAAGGAAATATCATTCGTATGAGCTGGAGGTACTGGCCGTAATTGAGGCACTTAAAAAGTGGAGGGTTTACCTAATGGGATCTAGAATAAAGATAATCACTGACTGTAACTCATTTGCGATGACAATCAAGAAGAAGGATGTACCGTTGAGGGTCTCTAGATGGGCTATGTTCCTTCAGGAATTCGATTATATAGTAGAACATCGATCTGGCAGCAAAATGCGACATGTAGATGCTCTTAGCAGGGTCTCTTGTCTTCTGGTAGAGGATTCAATTAAACATCGACTTAACGAAGCACAACTACAAGACGAATGGGTAAAAGCTATAAGAAAAATAATCGAAAAGGACAACTATGAAGATTTTTACTTAAAACATGACTTACTTTATAAAGATCCGAACAAAGAACTTTTAGTAATCCCAGCCAGTATGGAAGAAGAAATTATTCAAATTGCTCACCGTGAAGGACACTTTGGAATAAAGAAAACTCGAGATTTGGTTGAAAGAGAGTTTTGCATACCTAATGTTTTACAGAAGATTACTAAAGTCGTACGCAATTGTATGGAGTGTATTGTTAGTGAGGTCAAGATGGGAAAAAGCGAGGGTCTCTTAAGTCCCATTGATAAGTCTGACAGACCTTTAAGAACGTATCACATAGACCATATTGGCCCAATGGAGAACACTCAGAAACATTACAACCACATACTAGTAGTCGTGGATGCATTTTCCAAGTTTGTGTGGCTATATCCGACTAGAGGAACAGGTACAGAGGAAGTCATTGACAGATTGAAAAGACAATCGGCAGTTTTTGGGAATCCTGAAAGAATCATTTCTGACCGAGGAACCGCCTTTACCTCCAATGCATTTAGGGAATATTGCGAGGAACAAAGTATCCAGCATCTATTAATAGCAACAGGTGTCCCTAGAGGTAACGGGCAAGTAGAAAGAATTAATAAGATCGTAATTTCATTGTTATCGAAACTGTGTGTCAACAATCCTAATAAATGGTATAAACAAGTCGACAAAGTTCAACAGTGCATTAATAACACTCCTCCGAGAAGCACGAAAGTATCTCCATTTAGAATTCTTACGGGTTGTCATATGCGTACCGAAACACAAACTGATGTTCAAAAATTAGTTGAAGAATTTGCTATTTCCGAATTGGATGAAGAGCGGGATGAAATTCGCACAATTGCCAAGGAAAATATTGCCAAACTGCAGGCTGAAAATCGCAAGACATTTAATAGGAAAAGAGTGCAAGCACCTGTATACAAGTTAAATGAGCTTGTGGCGATTAAAAGAACCCAATTTGGAGTTGGTCTAAAATTGAAGCCTAAATATTTCGGACCCTATAAGGTCGTAAAGGTATTGAAACATGATCGCTATGAAGTTGAAAAGGTAGGCGAGGTGGAAGGTCCGCGGGGAACTACTACCGTGGCGGAATATTTGAAGAGATGGAGTTCATCATTCGGGGCGAATGATCATTCAGGACGGCCGAATGTGGGAACAGGACGTACCACCAGGAGTGGCAACACTTACTGATATGAATACGACAAAATGCAACACTAGATTTTAAATGCGACTCTACGATGACAGACGCTATTTTAAGTTTAACAAATAGTTTTAAGTTAGATTTTAAGCACTTGTAGTTTGATCGCCAAGAGAGCAACATCTCTCATACTTTTAAATAAACATTATTAATTACACTAATAATTAAAAAGTGTTTTAATTAAAAAAGGCAAAAACTACATGTATGTATGATGTAACACCATTTTCATTTTCGTAACAATATGGTAGAAGTTTTATTATATTTTCTTCAAGAGAGCTGTGTCATCAGTAAGGGTGCAAAAGTGCTTAATTATATTAATGAAATGGAAACTGAGTCCCAAAATACAACCCTATGGCACACAGGCTGCAATAGTTACTTAAGTTAAGTTCAGGCTTTAGAGCGATAATATTTCAACAGATTGTTTATACGAATAGACTTCCAGTTCCTTTTATTAAATCATCGCGCCAACCTCTGTCGTATTCTTGAAAGCATTTCTTTGTACCTTTAACTGTTGACCCCAATGTAATTAAAAATTGTGTAGAAGTAGAACGCATTAACATTGTGACTATTTATAATCAAGAATACAAAACCTAGTAAAAATCTTTGGAATGTAAATGTTTTCTGCTGAGTTGTTACATTTAAAAGAGTGTACAAGTATTTAATGTTGAAATCTAGAGATTAAATTTTAATGTTTAATGTTATAATCAACAGATTCCATATTAGTCCAATTCCTTCTTTAGTTGATTGTATTTCTTAATGATGGCTTACATCTTCTGTAATAGGAATTTTATTTTAATACTTAAAGACTTCACCAAATTTCGATATAAAATGGTAATTGGAAACGTAACAATAGTTAAAAAGAAAAAAAATAAGATCAATTGAGGGGTGTGGAAACAAAGGCAACAATCTCCACTTTGTTGAAACAAAAATCTCCAAATTTCAGTTCGCATTTTCCCAAAAACTTCAGTGAGGATATGGATCAAACTTGGTCGGCATATTTATATTTTTCTTCTATACTAATTAACAAAAAAAAATTAATTATAAAATACAATTGTCTTTAAAAATACAAGTTTTTCTTATTAATTTCGAAAACTACAAAAGTGGAGATGGCTGTCTTTGTTTCCACACCCCTCAATTGGTTATACTTGAAATTGATTACAGCATTAAGGTCATGCCTCAAAATACAGTCATGTATTAAACTTTATGTGAAATACCCACGTTCTTAATTTAATCACGAAGAAGCTCAGTGGTGTTGAAATTAGCTCCCTGTATTGTATGTGATTGTTTTATATGTTTTTTTGTAATTGTTATCCTTTTATCCTTCTAGTTCTTCATTTCCCTATAAACATTACGTTTGTATTTTGTTTTCATTACTTTCAGTCTTTCTCTTATAATGACTTTTGCAATGACATTATGTTAAATGTAATGTCGTGTTCTTTGACTTCAGAATTTAATGGTTTGGATGAGTTTTATTTTATTTTTCTTTTAATTTGTGTTGTTCACAAAACGTCTGGACGATATTTTTCATCTTAATATCTGTCTGATGTCTTTAAAAGTGTTACCATTTCTGAGAATTTTTTTTCTCTGCTTGTCTTCTTTTTTATATTTGTTCATATTTTCTTTGGACCAATGGATTCTCTATAATTTTATGTTTAAAAGAGACGTATGATAATGAAATTACTTAATTAAGAGCAGATAATTTGTCTTTGAAATTATTTAGGTATTATGCTTTAAACAAAATTCCTGGAATAAAATATATGTATTCATTTTGTGTGATTACTTTAGATACCCGTATACTGTTGCTCATATGCTTAGGATATTATTTAACACGGATTAATCAATTTTTTTTCTAAAGTTTTTTTTATCTTTTGTGAGACCAACAATCATTTAAATGTAATTCTAGCTAAATTCCTAATGCATTCTCTAGGTAATTAAATCAGATAATTAATATTAATTAATTAAAATATTGTTACGTTTTTACGTTTTAAAAACGTTTAAAATATGATTTCGTAGATTGTAAATAAAAATAAAAATAAGTTTGTGTTTAGTTGCAATTAATTTCTTTATTGTTCGCACAATTTTGTGTGCCACTGTTCACAACTTGACGTAAACAACAAAAATTGCTTGTTTGTTATTTCATTTTACACTTCTGTTGCGTAAATAATAAAAAATGTTCTGTAGACAGTGTTGAAGAATTCAGTACTTTAGTACATTTTTGATTAAAAGATGCTTCTACGTTTTGTTGGGTTCCGAAGCAGTTATTTTTGTTTAGAATGTGAGGAACACGTATAAGTAGTTAGTTTTTCTATTCCGTTCCGTACGTGCCTTAAATATAAATAACTAAATCGTTTTGTGGGCAGTGCGCTGGCTTACTAGATGTGAGCCCATGGTTCAAACCCCATGTCAGACATCTCCAACAAAACGAAAAATGAAGAAAGTATGTCTTCGGCGACCCCATTCTGTCAAAAACTCTGAGAGTAAATTACCATGAACATTTTTCTTAAAAATCTGTCGTTCGGAATCGACTTGAAACTGTAGGTCCCACCACTTATGTATAAAAAAAACACACGCAAAATAAATGGTGTGAGAAGCTAGGTCATAATCCTGGTTGAAGGGTTGTAATTATGTATGTATTTTTTTAAGTACTATTTGATGCGAAAAAGTACTCTTTCAATTATAGTTCAGTACTATTTTAAAATTTCAATTTTGCAACACTGTCTACAGACCTTAGTGACGGAGATCTTCAAACCACAATTATTCTCTTCACACGCAAAGCTCTTCACACAAGACTGACTAAATTCTTACTCACTCCTTGCCGACTTTGTCTTGCCTTTTATATGCCAACGTAAAAAGTCTGATGAATGATTTTGATTGGCATGTTCGTGTCTTCGCCTTCTCGAGATTTCAATAAATGTAAACATCGTTGTTTCATTGTCGTTTGTCTACATTGTTGTTGTTGCATTTCTGCTTACTTGTTTATCCCCTTTTTTATGCTGATGTTGTTGATATATTTTTGAATACTTGTTTATCATGTAAACAAGTTCATTGTTTTTGTAGCTTTTGTTTATGATTTTAATGTTAAAGGATGTTGCACCGTTTCCATTTTCGTAACAATATGTTATGATTCAATGAATAATCATATTTTATACATTTTTATTGGCATCGATTTTGAGTACAAGAATAAAAATGCTTTAGCAAAACGTAGCAATCATAAGTTATAATACTCTACTCCTAAACAATTCCAACTTCTTTAGCAACTCCTAATTCTATCCCAAATAAGATTAAATTTAATCAAAATCGCTAAATTAAATAATATATTAATAATAATAAATTAACAAAAAGTAAATTGATTTAAATATTTAACCGACTGAACTGATAGAAGTTGACCAAAAAATTTATGCTTTCAGTTGGCCACCGCAAACGCTGGAGCTTACTTTACCGAACATTTGTATTCTTCCAACACAAAGTTTTGATAAATCTGTTAGATTAGTTTTCATTTATTCAATAGTCATTTGTTTTGTTATATCACCATGAAGCGATGTAGCATTCAACAATACGAGATGTTTTATCAAAAATTTATCTGGCAAGGTACGGCATGCTTCGGCTATTTTAAGATTGCCATTGTCGTCTTACCGAGAGGTGTATTCTCAAGTGGTGGAGTATTCGCCACTTCAGTAAGCGATCGGCCAACACTCTTTCGTCGATAAAGAGCAAGATCTACCGAAAACATCGCCGCTGTCAGTGAAAGTGTTTTGACTCGGTCCTTCCGAGACCACAACTTGACGAATTTGGCGTTGTGACTTAATCCTGCTCTCGTACAAAATTCAACAGACGCAGGAATTGAAGATTAACGACCATATGGTAGACACGTCATGTTGAATGGGCCGTAGAACACTTGGTAACTGACCCTAATTTTTATTGAAAAATCATCTTCAGCGATGAAAATGGGTACGTGAGCAAACAACACGAGATCCAACTGCTTCCAAAAAGTTACTGTATGTCTCTTAATGCTAAAAATTACACGCTTACAACTCAACAGTGCTCATCTTGTGGTTTAAATGGCAATTCTCTCAAAACGGAATTTACGATTCTTAATGAAATTCAGCTTTCTTATCCAAGAGTCTAAAGACAACATTATTCATAAAGATTAATAAAAATTATAAAGTTCTTTAAACCGATCAAGATCTAAAGTCTTATAATGTTTTCACACCGAGTGGTTTTAACGCAAAAGTTGGTTTTAACGTTAAAATCAAAAATAAAACCTGCTTTTACCATACAAAATTCTTGTGTTAAAATCAACTTAAAACCTTTTTTGAATTGGTTTTAAGTTGATTTTATGAAATACAACCTTGTTTTATGTACTAAATCAGAGCTACCAGCTCTGAAATGGTAAAAACAGCTGATAAAAATTAAATAAAAACAAAACAAATGTAAAAATATAGAAAGCCGGTTGTATAAAAATGTGAAATTTCAAATAATGAATGCTACAACAATAATAAATAACAATATTTTAACAATACTATTAATAATATTAATATTATTTCTTAATTTTTCATATTTTTCGTTTTTTCTTAAACAAAAACATTTCTGTTCCGTCATGAATGTATGAAAGTTAAAACCTGATTTAAGAAAATTTGCAGTGTGAACGCAAAATCAGCTGATTATGGTTTTAATGCTAAAATCAGGTTTTAACTTTTGGTGTGAAAACACTATTAGACTAGTTGTCACATTAAGTTATATTAGGCCATGGTGGGACGAACCTTGTTTATATAAATATGGTGTACATACTTGGTGGACTAAATTATTATTTGCTATACTCAATCGGCTCCTGTCTGACTTTCTATTAAAACGGAGGGCTAAGTTAGTGGTCGTAAGACCCCTCTTCCAGACTCTGCTATCACCATGGTGCTAGCTTGGGAAGACATTCGGGACGATTATATGGTTTCTTACAAGTTTCTGAATAGCCATTCGAACTTATGGTATAAAGTTAAGGAGGTTGCCATACGACTCTTGTGCTAATGAGTTCAAATGTCAGTGTCCTGCTCTTATAAACGGACGGAGGTTTCTGACCTCTCACTTTCTGACAATCTTGATCGAGCTATCGATTGCTGAAATAGCAAGATTTATTGGTTTCCTCTAGTGAATGTTTGATCTCCGGGTTGAAAATTGATTGGGCCTAAATGGTGGTCTAATTGGAATATTTTAAAATAATAACATCCCGTTTACGTCCTTGAGCTTAGCCTGGAAGGCATCTTTAACCATATCGTCCTTTTTTTCCGTCGGGGCATGAGCGCATATAATTTTGATGTTATAGAATTTTGCCCTGATGCGGATTGTGGCTATTCTTTCGTTCACAGGAGTGAAACCAGAGGCAAGGTGGCGAAGTCTCTTATTAACCACAAATCCGCACCCGAATTCGTGCTTATCCTCATGGCAGCTATAATATACATGCAGTGATGTCGGTCCTACATTTCATTAGGGCATCCGCCGGCTGGGCGGAAGCGCCTACCCTGTGCAGGGTGCGTTCGTTCCATTTGCCTATACGTAAATCATTGTCCTTTGTGCGTTGGCCGCTGTCGTCAACTTTTGAGCGGATCTTTCTAAATACATGTTTGGTTTTCATTGGATTTAACGTGGTGGGTTCCAAGCCCTACGCACAACGCGAATTTAACGTCCAGGGGATTGGACTTCTCTGCACGCATTAGTTAACATCCAGCGTGTGCTAGTATACCATCCAGGAAGGCAACGAGATGGCTGCTTGTCAACTTGGATACAGCAAGACAAGGATCGTGCTGGAAGTCGCCACGGTGACCACAATCAGGAAACTTACATTGTTAGCATGCATGCCATCCCTCCCGACCTACCTTCTCACACAACCCTTGCTGTTTGAATTCATTTTATATTTGAGTGGCGGGACCTACAGTTTAGAGACGACTCTTAACGACAGATTTTGAGCAAATTTTTAAAGGCAATTTTATTTGCTGTCAGAGTTTTTGCCAAAGAATATCACGATATTCTTGGAAATACAACTGAAAAAGAAAGTTTGTTAATACACCTAGAGGTCAGGGTTCCTTTAAAAAGAGTGTACTTCCAGCGGAATTTTGATATAAAATTTATGCGATCGTTCCAATTTTAGTATATGTTCTGCCGAAGCAAGATCATACATTTACCAAATGCGGGAAAACATTAACTAAAACTCTATATAGAAATACGGGAGGTTTATTCATTTAATCACGAAAACAAAATATTTTGCGGGCTAATAGAGGACAGCCACTCCATAACTGATACATATCTAGAAATATTCAACTGTCAATACTTTTATACGAAACTCCATTAAATTTTTTTTTCGAAAATCTCATTTGCAGCTTGAGCATAAACTTGAGGATAAGCATTTCAAAATTCTTTCTTAGTAAATTGGTCTTATTAAACATGATTGCCGATGAATTAAAGATAATTGAAAGCAAACATTTGTATACACTTTTAAACATAAATATGTGCTCTGAATAGTTAAATTCCCTCTAACAGGCTATCAGATTGTTATCAAGTTACCAAAAGGATTGTGTTAGCAGTTGGCCTCTTTAATAATGTTAATTTAAATTAAGCATTATAATATCCTTTCTTGACTATCTTGATTGTAATTAAAATTTCTATGGAAATGAACATTGTTTTTAAAGGCCTTCGCTTATATTACAATAATCCTCCATGTTGGCGACAACAATATACCATTGGTCTAAGGATAGTAAGGCGTAGTGTCATTAATAATACTATGTCGCAAAGAGAATTAAATGCTTAAAACCGCTGAAATATTTTACTAACACTAACACTTTATACAGAGCACTTTATATGAATATGGTCTCCTCTATCTTTGGCGAGAGAAAATAATAAGTAATTGTGACATTATCGTGGAGTTATAGATAAAACGCGCGATGAAAAGTTTAGTTTCAAATGTATGTGGCACGACTCCACCATAATTTGAGTTTGTATGAATACATTACGTGTTTATTTTAACAATTTCAACTTAATTTTTGGTTTTATTTATGCACATAAACTTTTTAATAATTTTAATCTTTTGATGTTAAATAAATTTTGAACTTAGTTCACTTATTATTATATCGAATATAAAACTTCAGTTCAGTTTTTAATTAATTTCTTTATTGTTCGCACAATTCGGTATACCACTGTTCACAACTTGATGTAAACAATAACAATTGCTTTGTTTCTTATTCTGCTTTACACTCCTTTGCGTAAACAATAACAATTTCTCGATCAATCCTTTTAACGGAGATCCTTAAACCACAAGTTATTTTTGTTTTAATTCATGATGATTTCATAATATTTATTAAAAAATTCTTTCAAAAAATTAAGTAATTTATGTTAGAAAATTATTAGAATTAAATTTTGGGTATATTAAACACTAACATATATTAAACACATCGGGTTTGAAAAACCAAAATAACTTTTATTTCTGCTCGAAAAAATAAAAGTCAAAAATAACAGTTATTTTTGCTCGAAAAAATAAAAGTCAAAAAATAACTGTTATTTCTGCTCTTAAAAATAAAAGTCAAAAAATATCTTTTATTACTGCGCTTAAAAATAAAAGTCAAAAATAACTGTTTTTTCTGCTCGAAAAAATAAAAGTCAAAACATAACTTTTATTTTCTGACTTTTACGATAAAAGTTATAACAGTTACGGTCCCTGGTCAAAATAGCTTTATTTTTGTATACTCCATTCCGTTCGGCTATTTTTATTATTTCTTTGCTTTCCTTGAGTTTAATTAGTAATATTTTTCCAACTTATTAAGTAACTTCTGAACTTAGAGATCAGCAACGAATCGTTTTCTCGCTACTCATAAGTACTCATGAAATTTCGAGTGTGAGTGAGTCAACAGTATTGAAATTGAAGTATGAGTACAATGTTGACATCAAACTCATAACATTCGAAATATGTTTGATTCATACGCCTCGTCATTTAGATTCATAAATTTAGAAAAATACTTATAATACTCATAAATGATTCGAGTGATTCGAACCATTCATTAAAATTTACAGTCTTAGTTGTTGTTGCATTTACTAAAAAAGAAGAAAGAAAAAGACAAAACCAGCAACCAAAGGAAGCACACAAACTTCTAGTGAGTATTATAGTGTTCGTACGCGAATCATACATATTTTGTTATTCTTGTAAATGTTGAGTAAAGAAGAGGCGAAATCAACATCATGCGTATTGTTAAGTATGAGTACGATGAGTGCTTCAAACTTTGAATATGAGTAGTATGAGTATGATATTAAAATAAGTATGAATGCGTATAAGCAACAAAAATTATGAGTAGCATGATTCGAATCTACTTATCTTTTTGAATACACATTGCTAATCTCTGGTACGGATTCAGGATGCGTTTGTCCTGGTTGACAACCTTAAATATTCCGGCATGTTCTCTATCAGTTCTTTGAATAAACTCCAAAAGTCCTTTCATCTCCAATGGAATTGGTCAAAAAATTATCTCCAGCAATGCATAAGTGTGCTTCTGGCGTCAACCTATGTGCCTAAAGAGACACTTTTTGCGTTGAGTGCAGAAATTTGAAAGTTTGTTTACAATTATTTTACAAGAGCCGCAATGAACCGCATGTTTATGTGGATACTGTTTGTTTTGCTTTTGTCAGAGTAATACAAATAAATATATTTGGGCAATTCACACAATTCCTTGTATCGTTGTATTCATTGTATTGTTGGATGAATATACAACAGTGTATGCGTGTTGTTGATACACATTTTTTTCATATTTTTTTGAAAGTTGTATTGGTATCGTGCTATCAGTTTATGTAAATGCCAGTAATCATGAAGAAGAATAAAAATACAAAATATTTTCTATGTAATTTGAGTCAACAATTAACATTTCAAAATTATAATTGTTCTCACAGATAATTAATTAGTTTACTTTTTTCCGTAATATTTTTCATTTTGTTGCTTGAAAATCAAATTATGAATACTAGTCTTCTTCTTCTGATAGTTTTTTTTTTACGTTTGGAATACGAAATACACAATACAGCATAGCATTGAGCGTTCACGAACAAAAAGTGTATTCAATACAACCTACACGATACAAAGTCTTGTGAATTGGCCAATTATTATGTATATATGCCATGTTATTAGGCATTAAAGAATAGTGTTAAAATTTGTTCCTTTTTTCTTTTCTTTTTCCACACCTGTACCATTACTATGGTAAATAAAGTAAAATAAATGTGTTTCCAGTCTCAAGTCAAAATGTTTTATTTGCTTAGTACCTGTCAAAATAATCAATAATAATAAAATGCCTAGTAACCACATCTGCAATGTGACATTTCAGCATCATAAAATGCCTGGGTAAACCGAAATATACCAATTTCTCTATGCTTTATTTGCACTTTATTTCTTGGAAGAATGTAACAAGAAATCAATAAGATAAAGTTTAATATCAAATATTTGGGCAAAAGCACAATATTTGTAGCATTTGCCACAATATTCTAAAAATACACATACATATATACATATGTATATGTAGGTATATAAACCAAAACTTCTATGAACATATTCGAAATGTTGTGTTTGAGGTGTCATTAAATCAAGCCATTTTTCACAGCAGAAAACACATAAGAATTCCAATCTTTTATACATACCACACATAGTACCTGCCATATACCATTGACCATCTGTGTGGCATAACCTAACAAATAACAGTTTGCTATTCAAGTTACAAAATCATAATTCAGCTTTGCGAACAAATGAATAACACATTTACTTACAGCCATGGCCACCAATTTAGTAACACAGTGCTTATTTGAAATTTTCTGAGATACATACAGCATTTCCTTGTTCTATTTCTCTTTTGTTAGTTGTTTCAATACACTTAACGGTACTAGATTTATTCATACCGCATACGCACTAGTGGACATATTCTCATGCCACTTTTTGTGTATGCGCTACATGATTTGTGACTACAGGTAACTTGTAACAAAAAAAAACCTATTCATGTCTAGAATAAATATGGGATATAGGAATTCTGAAGTTTGTGTCATATGTATGAACCTTACTGCATTAATTTTTTCAAAATATCAAAATTTTTTTTGTCAATGAAAAGACCAGAAACTTTTAAATTCTTGTTGTAATATGTACTTACTTTTAAGTATTTTCACTGGCATATAAGTTCATTTGTCTTTGTGTTTGCTAATCTGCTTTTTTTAGTTTCAAACAGTATTTCACGTGATTTGAGCATTTACTTGTCAGTTCATATGCAAGTTGACATTTTTTTTTTGCCAAGGACCCTCTCTGTAAATTCTAACCTGATTCTAAATTCTCACTTATTTGACTGCGGAGTTTGTACATCGCAATCTCATTTTTATGTGCACTTTCAAGGTTTTCTCATAAAAAAAAACAAACAATATGTGCATTTAAAGATCAATCTTGCGTTGCATAAGAGCGGTTGAATCTCTATGATAGAAAACTTACAAATGTGATGAAATCTTAATTCTAAAAAATATTTAATTTCGATCAAAATCCGAAATAAATTCAGAGCAAAGAGAATGAATATTTAAAGAAAAGATAGAAAAGAAAAGTGAATATTTAACGAGTTATGGGATTTTTTTTTATATTGAAAAATGAAACGTAAATTCTCTCTTACTTTAGGAGCCTACGATGCTGGCTCAACACAATGGAACTGTTTAGCGATAGGAAACCAAATACCCGGAAAGTGACTTTTCTCGGTATGCTGCTCCATCCGCAAAAGAAAGTGACTTGCTTGTGGTTCAGCGTAGGAGACCAATAGCTTCTACATGTAAGGCCGCTAGCAATTGATTAGAAGGTTCCACACGCTAAGTTTTAACTGAAGAAAAACAAATATTTTCAAGTGTTTAAAACTTCAGTGACCAACACTCTTGGTGCTCCTTCATTTGAAAGGTGGAAACTACCGCTAATCCCATATCCAAGAAGAAGGACATTCATCGACACGACCCATTAAGATGGTAAAATCGAAGCTAATTGAAGGAAGGCTCAATGGTTTTATGATAGAGAACAGTTGCGATTTTCCATCAGTTGGTTCAAAGGCTTTAAGATCCTTGGTGAAATGTAAACAGGAACTTAATTGGAGGCGATTTCTCAATCTCACCTCTCTCTGCACCCAGTATTGACGGTATGACGTTCTCCTACAATTACGCAGATGAATGTCGTATCTGGACTGTTTGGGGAGTAGAACGAAGCTGGGTTGTTTTCAACCCCGTGCTGGTGCTGGGCTACGATCTTCGGAATGCTGTTGACCAAACATCGTTGCACTGGCTGAAGGTAAAAAAGATGGCAGAGTATTGTACGGGTTGTCTCATTTAAGAGCCCGCCATCCGAACAGAAATGATACTAAAATCTCAGAGGAGGTTGAAAGTAGTGCAGATTAATCTGCATCACTATGAAGCCGCCTCACACAACCTCCAAACCACCTTGCGTCATTTTGAGGTAGACTCAATGACTCTAATCCAGAAACCTTGGATTCTTAGGGATAGGATTTTGGGGTTAAACGAGTAATATTATATGTTATATTGGAGTTTGTTGGGAAGGGATACGTGTAAGTAAGGTAAAGTTTCTGATTGTGGTCAACATGTCAGACTCCAGAACGATCCTTGTCTTGCTGCATACAACCATTGATTTTAAATTTGCTTTGTGCGTAATGATTGGAACCTACCACGTGAAAAACTGATCCAATGAAAACCGCAACACAAGTTTCTATCACGATCACCTCAGAAGTTGACGACCACGGTAAACGTTTAAAAGACTATGATTTAAGAATGGGCACATGGATCGCCTGGTTCCTACACAGGGTGGAAGCTTCCTCTCAACTGTCGTATGCCCTCATTTTATGATAACTGCCATGCAGTAAATACGGTAGATATTACAGTTGTCATGACGATAATCACGAATTTGGGTGCGAGTTGGTGATTAGTAAAAGACTGCACCACTTATCTCTCGGTTCATTCCAGTGAACGAAAAAGGCCAAACGCCAAGATTAAGACACCAAAACCGTTCTCGGAGATTTTATTGCGATATTCGGCAGCGTATTTTGGACCCACTGTCGGTCAGTTCAGCCCCCATACGACCAGCATATCCAATGGTCAGAGCACTGGTAAATTTTATTTACCGTCTTCCCGGCTACTATTAATAACTTGTAAAAATTATAAAAGAGATCGGACCTACATATATTTCCAGTGATAAAGTCGAACCCGAAATTCATCAAAGGGCTTTATAACTCTCCTTAACAAAAAAGAAAGAGAAAAAGACTGAGTTTTAAAAATGAATTGAATAATTTGCAAGCGTCATAGTGTTATAGTAGTGTATAGTGTTAGTAGCCATCGGATAGGGCATTATAAACTCAAAGAACATTTACTGAGGAGCAGAATTATCAGTATTAGAACTTGCATAACGTTAAATCGTTAAAAAAAAAGAAACACAGGTAGTTCATCAGGACAAGAGGGTTGTGGAAATATCACGGGAAATACCATACAAACTGAAAGTAAAACAGTGGTAGCTATTTAGTAGCTTTACACAGCACTAATAGCAATACTGTTAGTGGAACAGCAAATAAGACAACCCATATTCGTTAACTCTTCAAGTTTACAAGTAATATAGCTTGCATAATCCGAGGAAACCTTTTCACATATGCTTACCTACTTAATTCATCACTACAACCTAGCTTCTCATACCACTTATATTATATTGTGTGTGTTAATTTCTAGACATAAACGACGGGACCTCTGTTTAAAGCCGATACCGTATAACAGAATTTTGAGAAACTTTAATGACAATTTCATTAACTCTCAGAGTTTTTGCCAGATGTCTGCTGAGAGGAAGTCCCCATAAAATTTTTTTTCATATTTTGTGTTACTGGTGATGTCTGATCTGGGGATGGACCAACGTCTAATAAGCTTACACGATACCTACTAGACTACGGCGAATTCTTTGTATACGCCTTTGAGTCACATTTTTACTGGTTTGTTATCAAGATTTTTAGTTCAATATTTTTGCCTTCAAAGTGAAGATTATTTTTATGAAAGGCATTAAACATGAAAAATACATTTTGATACCAATTTTAATATTTTGTATACTGAAATATTTTCTTTTCTTCCTTGTCAAATATAAGATACTTTCAATGGTAGACGAAAATTATTTGTTAACTAAGTATGTGCATTAGATTGTATAGTCTCGACGTCCTTCCAGCTGAATGAATTTTAACATCATAATTGAGACAAGTAAGCGTATGTAGTTGTTTGCTGCCTCTTCCTTAAGAGTTGAGTTGTTTATGCTTTAATAGATTGGTTTCTATGTAAATAAACTGCAGTAGACAAAAAAATCTACGAGGTGAATTTTAAAAGTAAAGTAAGATTTTGAATATCTCATGATATATATTACATATGTATATATATTGTATAAATGATATATATTACATAAATCAACAATTTGGTCATTTCTAAGTTGTCATTGCTCTTTAAATATTAACCTTTAATTTGTAATTAATTGTTAATAATTAAATAAATAAATATTTAAAATAATTTGGTCATTTTTATTTGTTTCTTTATGGAATTTAATACATTACTGTTGATAGAACACGTATTGTTTTTACAGGTAGATTGATGTTTCTTAGTGTTATAAGATCCTTAAAAAGAAAACAAAAAAGAAAATATCAGCTGAGAAGAATCGCATCGCAATTCCATCGAATTGCTTCCTCGTATTACGTACTTTTTCCAATATTTCATGCATAAATCATGTGTCAGTAAAGTTTGTACCAAGATTGTCTAATTTCGGCGAGAACAATCGTTTCAAAGACGCTGCTCTAAAAAATTTTTCGTGAAAAAACAATAAGCAAACATGAGCACATTGTCTTTACATAGTATGACATGTATCCTTACTAGGATACTAAGGCGATACTTGCTCGACTTGCTTGTAGAATTATTTGACAGAATGTTTCACATATCAATCCTTATCAATTGCATCATTCTGATACCAGATAGATCACACTTATTTTGTGATTATTATAAATGTTGAGTAAAGGAGAGTCGAAATCAACAACATCATGCGTATTGTTAAATATGATTACGATGAGTACTTCAAACTTTGAATATGAGTAGTATCAGTCTGATATTAAAATAAGTATAAATGCGTATAAGTATCAGAAATTATGAATATGATTCGAATCTACTCATCTCTTTGAATACTCATTGCTGATCTCTGGTTTAGAATAAAAAAACCATCATAAGCAGCTACAATATATCTTATGAATTTCATTTCATAAGAAACAACTGAGAAAACAAAACATATTAAGAAAGCTATACGTCTCCCAGACATGTACGTTATCTATCTAGGGTGTTAATTCCGTGGACCGTATATGGGGGAAGAACACAACAACCAAAACAAAACTGTGGATGCAAATTTATGAACACTGGAAAAAAACAGGAATCCATATTAAAAACGTTCCAACACGATAATAGAACACAAAGAACACTTTCCTTTTTTTGTTGTCTCTTTGTTTTCGCACTCTATTTCACCCAAACCAAAAGAATTGAAACTTCTGTTTTTCGTTCTTATTAAATCTCTAATTGTTTTATTGTTCTTCCAAAAAAAAATAAATTAATTTTCTTTTCACAAATTTTATTAAATTCACTTTTTTGTTTTTCTTCACAGCTTTATTTATATAAAAATTTTTTATTTTTTTCTATTTTTTCTCAAACTTTATAATTTAATTTATACATATACAAACTTATCACACAAAAAATTACACAAGTCACAAATGGCCAATCTTATAGTGTTTTCACACCAAAAGTTAAAACCTGATTTTAGCATTAAAACCATAATCAGCTGATTTTGCGTTCACACTGCAAATTTTCTTAAATCAGGTTTTAACTTTCATACATTCATGACGGAACAGAAATGTTTTTGTTTAAGAAAAAACAAAAAATATGAAAAATTAAGAAATAATATTAATATTATTGTTAAAATATTGTTATTTATTATTGTTGTAGCATTCATTATTTGAAATTTTACATTTTTATTCAACCGGCTTTCTATATTTTTACATTTGTTTTGTTTTTATTTTGTTTTTATTTAATTTTTATCAGCTGTTTTTACCATTTCAGAGCTGGTAGCTCTGATTTAGTACATAAAACAAGGTTGTATTTCATAAAATCAACTTAAAACCAATTCAAAAAAGGTTTTAAGTTGATTTTAACACAATAATTTTGTATGGTAAAAGCCGGTTTTATTTTTGATTTTAACGTTAAAACCAACTTTTGCGTTAAAACCACTCGGTGTGAAAACACTATTAAGTGAAATTATTTTACAAAAAAATTTTATATTTTTAAACAAATTAGGTTGCATCCCTTTGGATGTTATAAAAAGAATGATATTAATAAAAAACAAAACAAAAACTTAATGTCAAAAAACAATACTAATATTAAAATATGAAAAAGCTTTATTCTATACTGCAGCGCCCTCTGTTGTCAGTTTGCCATCGATTAAACAATCCTGTTTATGTCGCCAAGGATGGGAAGTTTGGACTATCAGACATAAACATAGGGAATTCGTTTTAATAAAGAAATAAATAAAATTTAATCAAAATGGCAACATGGCAAAGTCGTTTAAAAAAAATTATTGTCCGATCACCAAATCAAATTTGTGTGGGTATACCAAGCGTGGGACAACGTCGAATTTGTCGACGGAACGAAGAAGGCTGGGAAAAGTTTAAGGGCCATTATTACAACTTACCGTTAATTAAATTGAGGATTTTAACGGGCACATATGGTAGAAGTGAGCGTTAAGCTAAATGGAATATAATCCCAACTGTAACTTTAAAAGTTATGTTTATTTTTGAACTTGCCATACATAAATATTATTTTTTATATGGCAACTTTAAATATTAACAAGATAAAAAAGGACCGTCGTTGCCACTACCTTAAAAAAACTTGTTTAATTGAGCAATTGTATCGACATTGCTTCAGCACTGCCATATTTTCGAAGACAGTTAACTTTATTTTATTTGTAGGCTGTAATAACGAAAAGAAATTAAAGGTGACTTCAAAGTTGACCTTAGCTAAAGTTACCTTTAACTAAACCCAATTACAACGGGAAGTTATAATAATGGCTCTAAGAGAAATAAGAGATATCATATATGGAATAACATAATAGATTGGGAAAAGAAAATTAAGAGTATTGATTTCAATTGAAGAATACAACCAAGATGTAAACATAGACACGGATTGAAATAATTATTATTTTAAACAAATAAATTTAATATTAAAAATTGTGATCAGACCATTTGTTTGTTTTATTATCAGTTATTGGATGATCAAATTCTACATTTATATTGGTAAACTGAGAATTGATAATTGACTAACAACAAAAATTTTTTGTGAATCAATATTCGAACATAATTTGTTAGCTAGTACTCCATTATAACAGAGCAATTTAGTTGTGTATCATTTTTATTTATTTGGTCGTTGGTTTGTAAGGGAAGTAAGGGAATAAAAAAACATTTTTGTGTCGCATAAAAACAGATTTATGAATTTAATCAAAACGACAAAATAACTTTATTACCATTGTAGTCATTGTGTTAAATTTCATAAAAATGTCTAATAATACAAACACCAAAGAACAAAATAATAAAAGCATTTTAAACATTGGAAAAACGTTATACACGAAGAAGAAGATAACAAAGAGAAAAGCCATTACAGTATATCATAAAAATTATTATTGGACCAGTTTGTTGGTACAGGTGTTTATTTATCAGCAGTTTTGTAAACAATAGGAGCACTTGTAGCAAGTAGCAGTGGCTACAATTTATGGTCTGTAATTGACTTTTATATCATAAACAAGCAACATAAAGGAATAAAGTAGAAAACAGTTATTGAGTACAAAACATTTTATTTGTGATTTTCAATTTCTTATACTTTTTTTTCTTAATATTTAATTGCTTCCTGTTAAATTGTATAAATTTCAAGTACTTTGGCTTTAATATTGATTACTTGAAGCACTGGGTAATCAAAACTATACAACCTTAACGTTTGTGGTAAGCAAGCAAAACAGAGGAAATTGCACTTTAAGAAGTTACTTCGTACTTTTTAATTAATTTTTTTAATTAAGACTATATAATTACTCGGGTATATATAGTTTCGGCGCATGGTGTTATTATTAATTAAAATTTTTAATTAGTTAAGACAAACTCCGACTGCTTTACTTATGATTTTATACCTTTTTTTTTCTGGGTTAGGTTAAGTTATTAGCCTTCTCAGTGAACACGTTATTACGTTTTTACCTTTTTAAAAACGTTTAAAATATGAGTTCGTTGATTGCAAACAAAATAAAAATAAATTGGTGTTTAGTTTCAATTAAATACTTTATTGTTCGCACTATTTTATTTATTTATTTATTTATTTATTTATTGATTAACTTCAGTACAACAAGCATTTAACCTTATTTAATAGTACTGTTTATACATTGTTATGATTAAGTTAATAGTTATATTTGTATAGGTATGTGTTACAAAGAAAGCAGAATTACATATATGAATTAAATTTAAGTTAGCCTCAGCTTGGATTAATTAAACCGTGAATTCTAAAGAAGAGAGAAGTGTGTTGAGATTGCAGTTTTAAATTGCATTACATTGCTTTTTAATTGAATTTCTGGGGGAAGTTGGTTCCATGCACGAATTGCATTAATATAAAAGTGCCTCTCAGACATCTGTTTTAGGAATCTTACGGAGTTTATCCTATAGCCCCTGTTTGTCCTGGAAAATTGTAGTCTAGTAAATAGATAATTAGGTTCCCCTGAATAAACAATCTTGTGCAAGAAAATTAGCATACGGTATTTTAAGAGGCTTTCCAATGTCATATTGTAAATTCTGTCGGCAAAATGTGATATACTACTATATCTACTGCGTCCAAAAATATATCTTGCTATGTTATTATAAGTTATCCAAAGTTTATTCCTGCTGACAGAGTCCAAACCCGCAAAAAGCTCGCATCCATATAAGAGGGTTGGAATTAGGTATGTCTTGGCCAAGAGCATACGTATACTAACAGGCGTAAAGGACTGAGTCCTCCATAGATTTCTCAGCATAGCATACGTCTTACCACAAATCGAATTAACATGGTTTGTCCAGGAGAGTTGGCTATTAAAAGTAATACCCAAGTTTTTAGCATATTGTACGAATTCTATGGGCGAGTCCCCAACGACTAATGGTGGCAGTAAGTTCGTCAAAACACCAATTTTTCCAATCATGATAGCCTTTGATTTGTTGGCATTCAAGCAAAGACCATTTGCAGTAGCCCATTCAGATACATTATCAAGGTCTTGGTTCAGTCTCAATATACAATTGTCGATGTCAGTCTTAAAACAGCTAATATATAGTTGGACGTCGTCGGCATACATTTGAATTCCACAGTGAGTTATACGAGAAGGTAGGTCGTTTGAATACATTATGTAAAGCAGTGGGCCGAGAATTGAACCCTGAGGAACACCTCTACGGACCAGGCTGCTAAATGATTTTGTATCGCCATAGTGCACTGTCTGACTTCTCTTATACAGATATGTACGTAAAATTTAAAGGTTCTTATCAACTTGTGACAAAGAATGTCATGATCAACAGTATCAAAAGCTTTCGAGTGATCTAGAAGTACCAGAATAGACACCATGTTCTGATCCATTTTTGACCTCAACTCCTCTACAACATCCACTAAGGCCGCAATGCAGCTGTGTTTAGGTCTGAAACCAGACTGTCTGCTAGTCAGTAAAGAACTGTCGTACAAATATTTGCTAATCTGCTCATGAACCAAACGTTCGAAAGCCTTAGACAAGTAAGGTAGTATCGCAATCGGTCTGTACTTTCCATCAGGTAAGGGGTAAGGTAAGGGGATAATTTTCGCGTGCTTCCACATTGAAGGAAATTCCGATGTCGTCAGAATGGTATTAAATAAATGTGTTATATACACAATAATGTAGTCCAGTATAATTTTCAGGAATCTCGGATGTATCTCATCGTAGCCAATTGAATTTGATTTGATGCCTCGAAATGATCTACTTACGTCCCCAAGGTTGACATTCGAAAATTGAAAGCCATTGTCATTCAGATCAGAAGCAACACTTGGATCCGTGAAGTCATAGTAATCAATATTCGATTCAGGTATAGGGATATTCGAGAATTCAAAATTCAATTTGTCTACATCTATATCATGTATAATTAGTATAATTAGTATAATTATCCTTGTTATCCAAGATACCCATATTTCTAATTTCCTTCCATTTACACCGAGATGACATAGCCGATTCAAATTTATCCCCATAATATCTACACTTAGCGGTCCTAATTTCGTAGTTCACCTTTCTTCTACAATTTCTATAAATATCCCTAAGTTCCGGAGTTCGGTATCTTTTCCATCGTTCGTAGGCCTTATTCCTGCTACTAATCAGTTCCCTAATTCCATTCGAGAACCATGGCTTTTCGTTGGCACGCATCGTCATCGTCCTTATCCGGACATATTTGTCATACAGATTCTGAATATTACAGTGCAAAAAATTCAGCTGCTCGTCAACATTTGGCATATAGAAAATCCGGTTCCAGGCTATGCTCATTAATTCATTCTCCAGTGATGGAACGTCAATATTCCTAAAATCCCTAAAAGTTATTTTCTTCTCCTTCGAAGATATTTTGAAGTCATAAGACAGGAAAATAAGATCATGTCTGGAGAAGGCCGGTGCAGAAAGTTGGTCATATAATAGCACACTAGAACGATTGTCAACAAAGAAAAGATCAAGTAGCGTAGTCGAAGATGACGTAAAATGGGTGGGCAAAACCTCATTCAATAACCCCAAACAACTTAGGTCGAACATTAATCTCCTGTCCACTAAAATATTTGCATTAAAGTCACCGGCTATTATGATGTCAGTATAGCCGAGGCAAATATCAGTCAATTCGTTGATCAGCGGTCCGATGTCTATGGTCTTATTAGGTCTGTACACAGTACCTAGTAACGGCTTTCTTCCACAGTCAATTATCTCCAAAAATAGGTATTCAATATTTGGAATATTGGTACTATTCTCCGAACTTCTACAAACTAGTTTACATTGAATGTGCGATTTCACATAAATTGCCACACCACCGCCGTGGGAATGTCTGTCAGAGCGGTATAGGTAATATCCATTCAGTCCATGTATGCTGTCGGGCGAACCAAAGTTAAACCAAGTCTCTGAGACATTGTTTACAACTTGATGTATCTAACAATAATTAGCTTGTTCGTTATTCTACTTTCCACTATTACGTGGGCAATAACAACGCAGATGTTTACAGCGGAGATCTTCAAACCACGACTGTGGTCCTCACACACAACGCGTCTTCACATAAAACTGACTACTCGTTGCCTGCTTTGTCTTTCCTTTTTATATGCCCACGTAATCAATCCGATGAAGGTTCTTGAAGCCGAACGTTCCTGGTTTCGCTTTCTCAGGAACTCTATCGCGACTTCATTGTTGTTTTGTGTAGTTTGTTCACATTGCTTATTGTTGCGTTCTCGCTTAATTGTCTATCCTCTTTTCTTTCATAACGATGATGTTGGTTTACTTGTAAACAAGTTCGTTGTATTTGTTTGTGTAGCATTTGCTTATCATTTTAATGTTAAACGATGTTACACAGTTTCAATTTACTAACAGTATATATACCTTACCTGGGTTATTGAGGCTCACTTTGTAACGCCAATATTGTCTGCATGCTTCTCATGAAAAGCTTCTCAAAAATATGTCGTTCGGAGTCGATTTTAAACTCAATTTGACCTCCGGGTACTATACTTGTCACAGTTGACAAGTACACGTCCTCTAACCTAACCTAACCTAACCTAGCCTTTGAATTTCAAGTTTAGTACATTTTTGAGGTGCAAAAATTGGAGCCACCCCAAATTTTTCCTTATTTTTTTTTTTTAATAAATAAATATAAAATATTATTATATAAAATTAGCAATATGCCAAAAACAGCTTTTTGCAAAAAAGAACTTTTTTATTGTTGAGAATGATCCTTTAGGGCTTGAGTAGCAACTTTTGTTCTGGGACTTTTTCATAATTCCGTTATTTACAAAATTACCGTTATTTTTATGTTATTGAAGAAAATAAAAATTTTGACCCATAAATTTCCAAAATTCGAACAAATGATGTTTGCAACTTTGTACAAAACCCTTTGACGAGTATATTTGCTGAATATATGAACTCATAATATTTGCAAATACAGGGTGTTTCGATACATTTGTCAATAAAAACGATTTTTTCGCCATCTAGCGGCAATAATTTGTAATATCTATATTCAGCAATTAGACAGATAATTTGAATACCTTTCGATCAAAAAACAAATTTTGAAAATCGGTTGAAAAATGACCAATTGAGAAAGAAAAGAGCTATAAAATAATAAAATAGTTTCAAATTTATAAAAAAAAATATATACATACATATGTAACTTAAATTCATCATTAAAGTTTTTTAATTGCTTACATTTTTAGTTTCGCGAATAAGATTGCCGGCTAGAATATCTACAGCTGTACAGTGCGTTGACTCATAGAAAGGACAATTTTTAAAGGTTTTGCAAGAATTTTATGAAAAAGGATATATGGTAGGACCCATAGTCCTCGCTTTGATTTTATTAAAAATTTACACAAATATTGGTAGTATTATATGTATCTTAACTGCAACTTTTCATAACTTTCCATACATTTTTGTGTAAAATATGAAGATTTTAGTCTAAAGGACATATGGGAGGTGGGCGTGTCCTTGAGCGGATTCTTTTGAAAATCCAAATTTTTCTTAATTAAGGGCGTTCACGACAGTACACCAAATTTCAAAACCCTATTTTTCATTCCTTCTATTTCTGTCCCTTCGTTTTAGGGGATCAATGCACTATGTGCCGATATCACGATAGTAAATTAAATATAAGCTTATTTACTTAACCCATGGAGAGGAGTTTTCTTTCCCAATGTAAAAACAGTATCTATAGTCTTAATTACTGACGTATAATTCATTTCAGTACCATAAATTTCAGTTTTTTACAATATGCTCTCTATTTTTAAAATTAATTAATAAAATTTTCCGAAAATAAGTTATAGTGTTTTTTAAACGGCACAAATTGAGCTGAATATTTTGGCTTGAAAGTCAGCATAGTTATTGATGACTATAATGTGTAAAATTCTGCGAAGTTGCTTAAAGATTACATTCCTACTTCAAAAGTTATATGTGAATTAAGGTGAAAAAATGGAATTTTTTTTAATTTTTTCGCAGTTTTTTTAACATTTTCCACATTTTTTTGTAAACGAAAAGTGCGATCGTCAAGCAATTTCGCAAAATTTTAAATTTTGAAGTCGTTAACACCTGTGTTGAATGGCAAGACATAATATTCAGCCCAATTTGTGCCGCGTTAAATGTTAGCAGTAGTATTTTCTTACTTTCAAGTTTTGTTGTTGTAATTTTTTTTCTCTTAGTGTATTATTACAACAATACCAGAAAATGGAAGATTAATAGCCAAGCTAACTATCCAATAAAAAAAAACATTGATTTTGTAGCTGTTAACATAAATAATGCGTTAAATTCACGAAAAGTTAAAAAGCCCAAGTTTGAAAGGCAACCCTATATTTCCGTTTTAAGGCAAGTGAGGGACAATCTAATTAGCAATTACGGTAGCTGACTCTACCCCCGAAGCATTAAAAATAATTCGGCATTCATAGCTTGAAAATTAAAAAGTACATTTTTTTGGCATATTGCTATATAAAATTCATGAAGCTATGATAATATATTAGGGGTACCGAGACTTTTGCTGTCTACCGTATATCAAACCACGTCTGTCTGGCCTTTCTATAACTGACTTCATTTGAACATCTTTCTTTGGCAAATGAGTGAAAGTTGTGTGAGATCATATATGTATTTGCTAATCTGGAGAGGGATTTAGTTGAATTTTTGGTTGCTTCAGTCTGGCTAAGCGGAAGCGCCTACCCTGCGAATGGTGCGGACGTTGCCTATTCTTAAATAATAAAAAAAAAATCATAATTTTTAAGTGGTAAGTTTAATCCCTACGAACAACCCAAATTTAACGTCCAGGGGATTGCACTTCACTGCACGTATTCGCTAACATCTAGCGGGTGCTATAAGGCTGCGTGTCTTGAATACAGCAAGACAAGGGTCGTTGTCATGGTCGCCACGTTGGCCATACTCAGAAACTTTACCTTGTTTGCATGCATTTCATCCCTCCCTTCGTATTCTATTCTTAGGATTCTACACACACCAAAAGTAGAGAGAAGAGCTTTTTTCAGAACAGACACCTTGAAAATAAGAAAGTATGACAAAACAATTTCTGCGATAGACGAGCATATGTACGTAATCTTTCTAGAGCTAGAAGCTGTACCAAGGAATTTCTCTTTTTATTTGCTCCACCTCTAATATTAATAACTAAATTTCTAACTAATAAAAAAGAAGAGTTTGTAATTTGTTAGAAAAAAAGTCTAATTGAATGAAGCATTCAAATGTTCATGTCAAAATATTAGCTTATGCTTACAGTGGCGTATGCTTAATATTTATTTTTCTGAGATTTAATTCATAACAAGTATACATCCAGTTGCATTAAAGCAGCGGTCGGGGAACTTTTTAAATCATTACCCCAAAATATTTTTTTGTAAGTTGATACTACCCCATGGCGAAGAGCAAAAAAAAAACGAAATCGCCTCCCTTTAGCATCTTTCATATTATAGACCCCCATGATAATTTTCAAAAGAAAACAATAACTAATAATTTAATTTAAACATCATTTATCCAATTTATCAATGTAATACATAGTAATACGTAATGGTAATAATAGTAATATAAGTAATATATATAACAAATTGAAACCCATTGGGGTACAATTGAGGGTTGACAATAATAATAATAATGGTGGTACAAACAAAAATTAGAATTGAAAAAATTAGAAAAAAAAGAATAATTAAAAACATTCTTCCTTCACGTTTTGGAGAAATGATGTTGTTCCATGTTCAATAAAATTGCTTCAAAATTGGGACTTTTTGATGCAAGAGCGATTTGAATACAGTCTTCGGCGCTTAATTGATTTATGTTCTTCGTTTTTATGTTCATTAGAGTGGAAAAGCCTTGTTCGCACAAATATGTTGTTCCAAATGGCAGCAATTTTTTAACCGCCTCTTCATGTGCAATTTTGAAAGCCTTTGCAGCTTTTGACATCCAAAAAGACGACAGATTTGGTTTAGTCTCAAATTGAATACGTGCTTCAGTATTAGATCGAGTTCAAGAATTGCTTCTGCCAAGCCTGAAGGTTCTTCTGGTATCATAGCAATTTCACATTTAAAATGATCTACAATCCAACTGACAGTACGTGTATCAAGATCTGGAAAGTAATCTGAAAACCGCTTTCTGAGTTTGATAATATGTCTTACAATTGTGTCCTTGATGTCAGCAAAAGTAATATTTTCGCAATCTTCCTAACACAAAGCTAACCTTGAAAAAAAAAGCTATCTTGTTCTGTTCTACTTTCCGTCTCCAATATTGCAGCTTTAATCCAAACGCTGACATTATTTCTCTCGCTGAAATGATATTAATATTCTTTCCTTGCAATTCTTTGTTTATTATATTTATTCTCTCAAAAATGTCCGCTAAATATGCGAGATATGCAACCCAGGAAGAGTTTTTAAACTTATCTGCGAGAATATTTTTTTGATCAACCATAAAAATTTCGACTTCAGTTTTGAGAGTGCATACTCGATTTAGTACATTTCCGCGAGAGACCCACCTTACTTCTGTATAATAAAGTAGGTCCGCATGTTCAGCTTCACCGTCCTGATATAATTCACGTCCGCGTGTTTAGTGCATGTCCCTTGATAAATTTTACAATCTTGATGACATCATGCATGACGGCTTTTAGTGTAGGTTATAAATAATTGACCATAAGGGCCTGGCGATGGATCATACAGTGAGTAGCTTCAATATTTTGTTATGTTTTTACGAAAGCCGAAAAACTATTAATATGACCCAGCATAGCTGGAGCTCCATCTAAAGATACAGAAATACAGCCTTCCCATTTTAAACTTTGCGCATTGAAGTATTCATTTACTTTATTGTAGACGTCAATTCCACGAGATCTCAACTCGAGAGAAAAATTATTTGCACCTTTGTAGCGAACATATAGCATTGGCTGTGAATTGATATTTAAATATGTTTTAATGCGAAAATAACCTCTTCCTTCACATTTTCTACTAATATAGAAATTCGTTCTTTCACAATTCTCGCAGACCACACATAATCTCTACCATTTTTACAGCAGCTGTTTTAACCAAATCATCACCAATAGTGTATGGTTTCTTATTTCGAGCAATCAACCAGTCTACGTCAAAGCTAGCCCTTGATGCTGAACGCTGATCAAATGTACCAAACAAGTTGCTATTCAATCTTTGTCTTTTAACAGATATTTCTAAATTTAAAAAGTATTCTCGCGGTTTGGAAGATACGCATGTATGTAAATTATCTAAATGTTTCTTCAATTGACTTTTTTTGAAAGATTCGAAACAATATTTTTTACCCACAAAATTTTCATTTTTACCCCATTTGGGGTAATTTACCCCGGTTCCCCGACCGCTGCATTGAAGTCTACTCCTCAGAAATAAAATTAATTTTAAATAAGCCGATAATACCAAATAAGAAATATATAAATATGTATTTATATATGTATGTATGTATGAATTTTTTAAAAGTTCTAGCGATGTACCACAGTATAGTATTATTAAATCTGTTTAATATTTCATTAATATTTCGCCCATATCAGTGAGTAGTAACATTGACACTTCTTTCTACATGTCAAGTAGTTCTTCTTCTAGATCGACAACTGCCTTTTCATTGTTTTATAATTTGCATAAGTGAACTTTTTGAAATTCTGCATTTTTGGAAGAAACTGTTCACACTAGACTCTCAACACTGACTGTATAAATCACTTCAAAATCACCGATAAGGTGCTGTAGTTATATTTTTAAGAAATTGTCTCAACTTTGCACATAGAAGGAATTCAAATGATTCAGAACATAATCTGAAGTAAGATTGATACATCAGATAATGGAATGAACATAAAGATTTCGGTCAAAGCAGATATTAAAAAATGCACAGGGAAATAATTCTAATAATAATTCAAATCTTCCTCTACTTAATAATTTGAACTTCTGCAGCCACTTTCTCAAAAAAAAAGTTCCTTCAGTCCAGCTACGAGAGCTGAAATTTCGTTAACATGGGGAAATTCAGTAAATTTATTCTCAAACAATGGAATCGATTGGACTACTAAAAATATAGAGACTTTTGGACCAACCAAAGGTCTTATTCTTATCGGTATACACCTAAACATACCGGGTAACCATTGTATCTTGAACAAACGTAATTTACTTTTTCCAGATTAATCCTATAAAACGACTTCTTTATTGTATAGCATTATCCTTTAAATATTGAGATATCGAGCTTACGAATTCTGAGCAATGTCATAAAGAGGGGTCCATCATCGAGATCCCTATGGTTAGCATATCACAGCGTTCTATATAATTGAGGTGTCTTTTTAGCCTCCATTTAGTCATCAATATAATGAATGTCGTGGGGTGACTCAAGCTTATAGTATGAAGTACTTTATTATCCCGAATATTCACCTGCTTGTATATAAAGTGTTTTGTTTCGTATCTGGTGTAATTGTTAATTGCCTGCATCCCTAGCAGCTATTGCAGAGGTTATTACTCTGTATGTGGATTCGATTAAATATTGATTGCTCGCCGTATGCGAAAATAAGTTCGATTAGCAAAACTAACTCGAAATAAAGAATTATAAGATAATACTCAGATTCATAGGAAAGTTTGAGTGAAAATAATTCAATGTGTGTGTGTGTTAGCAGAGAAATGTGGTGCAATAGGAGAATTATGAAAATTCGGGGATGTTGAGGTTGTTATATATGAAATGCGAACTCCTCTCGAAGTTTAAACGCGTAAAGACGGTGAAAAATACGAGCTGCTGCAAATTTGAAGAAACATAGAAGACAGATAAGAAGTCATTAGAGAAAGAAGAAATATCAGACTAGCAGTTCTACTGGTAAACCGATTCACCCTGCCATTTACCGTGATCTGTTTCAAGCAATTTTTAATGGAAATAAACTGTATGAAATCGTAATTTAATTTTTTAATTCTTAGATTTTTAGGATTTAGTTACAAGTTTAATTTAAGTGAATATTAAAAGAAATTCAGTGTATAAAGTTTAAACTCATCCACATAAATTCATTTATATTTCCTTTATTTTTCATTTTCCTATACGGCAGAGATGCTTAGTGGAGTAACGTGAATGGCTGTAGTGCATTAATGACATTAACAAAGATTAAATTGAATAAATTTTTCTCCTACACTTTATTTACTTTTCTCTATCTCTGCTTAACAGCTCCGCAAATGAAGGAAACCACAGGTAAATTATTATCAAAATAAACGCAATGAGAAATTTTTCTCAAATGTTTTTAAATTATATATGCTTCATTAGTGTTTGTACAGTAATTATTAGTGGGATACCTTCCACGTTTTTTGTTACACAAAGTTTTGTGAATAACTTTCACAGTACTTTTCCTTCGTGTTTCGCTTCTACTTGTTCTTGTTACTTTCTTCCAACACTACTTAATCTATTTAAAATTATGATAAGTGGTTTTACACGTTCTAACATTTTTATATCCGCTTAATTTTCATCAGAAAAATGTTTTTAATATCCATTACCATTAAAAAAGTAAAAATAATAAAAAAAACAAAAAAATCCTATATTTAAAGTACAAATCGTGTATTTGAATATCTACGACAGCATCGTTATGATGAAATAATTAAATTTTACAATAATTCAGTGGAAAAATGTTTTGTGAT
Organism: Sarcophaga rosellei; assembly: GCA_930367235.1. Taxonomy (NCBI): domain Eukaryota; kingdom Metazoa; phylum Arthropoda; class Insecta; order Diptera; family Sarcophagidae; genus Sarcophaga; species Sarcophaga rosellei. Next base: position 40,016,369 of record OV884020.1, read on the forward strand.
GCGGAAACAAGGCTATTAAATTAATGTATGGCTTGTTAAATCATTTGTTGGCTTGTAATGATTTGTTGTAACAATTTATTTTAATTAAAGCGTAATTTTGTTATAAAATTTCAAAAAACAAAAATTGAATTTGTATGAATTTAAAAAGTTTAAAATTACGGTTGGTTAACGAAATGAAAATTAAAATTTTTAGATTATCTTCAGTTAAAATATTTGCGGCATTTGACTTTTCTTAAACGTTTAACAGTCAACATGAATCACTTATTGATTGAATTAAATAAAATACTAAATAAATACAATTATTCATAACAGGTATTATTACTATAATTTTGTTTTTTTATTTTATTTAAATTTATTTATTTAAACTTATCATTTATTTTTCTGGTTAATTTGTATGGTTAATACATATGTAAGTATATGTACTTACAGGCTCTGAAATGTTTTCTGAATACTTAGTACAATTTTTCACTACAATTATCTAGTACAGTTCCAATTGCAATTAATATTGTTACGTTTTACCTTTTTAAAAACACTTTAAAACATGAGTTCGTTGATTGCAAATAAAATAAAAATAAATATGTGTTTAGTTTCAATTAAATTCTTTATTGTTCGTACTATTTTGTGTGCCAATGTTTACAACTTGATGATACAACAACAATTGCGTGTTCGAATTCTTCTTTGCTTACAATGCACATCTTTATAACGGAGATCTTCAAACCATGACTGTTTTCTTCACACGAAACGCGTCTTCACACAAGACTGACTGAATTCTTGCTACTCATTACCTGCTTTGCCTTGGCTTTTTATATGCCCATGTAAACAGTCTGATGAAGGTTCTTGAAGTCGAATGTTCGCGGTTTCGCCTTCTCGAGAACTCTATCGCGGTTTTATTGTTATTTGTGTATTTTGTTCACCTTGTTGGTTGTTGAGTTCCCGCTTAGAGTAATTCCCGTTAAGAGTAATCCTAAAAAATAATTTGCATAAAGTTCCAGGATTTATTTCTGCCAATGTTAAGTACACATACACCATATTGACTAGCTTTTCGAGTATATTCGTTGGTAATATATTGCTACTGAACAGCCATTAATCGTCATGATGATAAACGTTTATAGAGAATGTCTTGAGCAGATTTTCCAAAATCTCATAGCAATGGTCATAGCACTCCCTCTTGAGGTGGCCTGAAATGTACGTTTGGCGTAATCCTGACGTTTCCCGTTGATGATTTGAATGTGAAAAGTACTAAAAAACTAAATACTTCAGAGGTCGATTATTAAAAACATCCTCAATGTCAACGTAGATCGCCATGCCAAAATCTTCATAATCTTTTCTGTGTAGCTTATCAGAGTGTTAAGAGTGCTTTCCCTATAAAAGTTAAACCTGATATGGTAGTCAGAAAGCTATTTCAGTGTTTTGAGTAGAAAAGTTGCATGTGAAATTTTTCTCCTTCTTGTGAGCAAATATGATTTCGATTTTTCCCATCTACGAAGTATGTAGGCTTTGTAAATACACAGAAGCCAGAGAATGTCTCCCTTTTGGGTTCCTAGCAAGTCAGCAGAAATTTTGACGTCAGGGTCAGATAATTTAGGGTTACATGAAGAGTTAATAGTCGAATTCAAATTGTCGTCATTTAGTATTACGTATTTGTCGAGCTTGGTTCGACATCCGGTTGAATAGGTGTACTTGGAGTTGATTCAAAAATACACCTCAATCCAATACACCAAAAGCATCCAATATTCTTCGACTCCGGATCCGTTAAGACCTCCTAAGAAATCCTGACCGAACCAGCTGAAAATGTTTTCCTAGACATGACTTTCCTTCCTCAAATATTGGCGCGAAGGCTATCCACTACTTTGCAGAACTGTTTTAACGACGTTCGTTTGAACTTGCGAATGCTAGATAAATTTCGATTTGTTTAGAATAGCAGCCTGGCTAGTTATTATTTATTTTGTATTCATTTAAACTTCTGCTGCATTCTTTTCGCAGTTGCTCAATGTTGGCAATCCACCACACAGATTTTTTCCCCATACATGTCGACATAGCTCAAGCCGCACGAGTGGTCTTACAATAGAAAGAGGTTTTTTGATCGACGGCGGTTGCAAAGTTGCGTTTTTATCCTTGTAAAATATGATTTAAACAACACGACAACAACGACTTGATTTAAACAACAACAATTTGCTTTAATTGTTATTCTTCTTTTAGTCTTCCGCGTTCACAACCAGCGTTGCCGTTTTGGTTATTTTTAACCAAATTTGGTTATTTTTTTCTAAAGGCCGTGTCAGATAAAACTTTTGCTTCGCGTTGCGTTGCATATACGCTTTGACATTTGAGATAAATGTACATGTTTATATGGTACCTGTCACATAAACTGCTTTTAACGCAACGCAAAGCGAAAAGTTGGGCATGTCTCATCTTTTTGCTTGCTTTGACAATCAGCTGTTGATTATTGTGTAAATTTTTTGGCAAATTTGAGCGCAAATTTTATTGTTTCAATATTTTTCTTTAAATTTAAAGCTTTTTTGTTATTGTTTTGTTTTTATTATATTAAAAAAAAGGAGGTAAGTGAATTTTATTTCTTGGAAGAAGTGTTTAATATAATTTTCATAATTTTACTTAGTAAAAAAACTTACGCGCCAACCACTTTTAAAAGAGAAACAAACAACGCGAGTGTTGTCAAAGTTTTGGTTGTGTCATACACCTTTTGCTTTACACTTTTCTCTCAAAGTTATAAACGTCACGCAAAGCAACAACGTTTTATCTGACACGGCCTTAACGTGTAAATGTGTATTTTTTCTTCATTTTGGTTATTTTTTTTCTTTATTATCGTTAATACAGCAATCACTTCTTTAATTTTATTTGAAAATTTGCATTAAAAGCTTTTCAATCGTTAGCAAAGCGTTTTATTTCTTTAAGCGTCTTTATTACGTTCAATTGATAGCGCCGTAAAAGTGCGTAATAAAAGTACTAAAGTACAAACACAACAGAGTGTTGTAAGTTAAACATCCGATTACATATTTTTTATAGATGAACTTTGTATGTAGAACTACAAATTTTTGCAAATGTGCATCGATTACTACTTATTAACAAATTATCAGTTGTGCAAAATTGCGCAAAAACAAAAGTGATTCCCATTATGTATGGTCTGCCAAAGGCATATTTTAAACAAAATTGTGACATTTTTGTACCTGCAATTAATTTTCGATCTCTTATATGTTTCTTTTTAATTTTTTTATTACAATGCAAAGAATTGCATATAAGTTTTGTTTTTTGTTTATTTTATATATTAATTTGATAATTATCATAAATTCAAGCACTGAAGTACAATAATTTTTATATCAAACCTTAAAATGTATATACGGTGAGCGCCAAAAGTGAGTAAACACCACTGAAATAATTCATTTTCTAAGTAAATGAGAATAGTTGAATAAATTTCCAAAAATAAAAACATTTATTTATTACTTATAAAATGTTAAAACAAAAACAACAATTCATGATAAAGGAACTTTTATTATACTTAAGAACATAATAGAAAATTTAAAATTATAGTGTGTGTTAACTCACTTGTGGCGCTCACTGTATATATAAACATACATATGTTTTTTTCTTTACATATTTTTAAATATTGATTATCTTAGAGAACTACAATTTTTATTTTGTTGCTTTAAACTGAGATGTATAATTATTTTTATAAAAAAAAATTATACAAATAAATAAAACCTTAATTTATTATTTGTAGCTTAACTACACAGAAAAAATAAAATTTTTGTATTAAGCCTTAAATTTGTTAAAAACAAATATGTATGTACCTTTATATAAAAAAAATTTGGTTATTTTTTTAATTATTTGGTTATTTTTTATTTTAATTTTGGTTATAAAATTTTTTTGGTCGTGGCAACGCTGTTCACAACGACAGAATTAGACTACAATTATTCTGTTCACACGCAGCGCGTCTTCACACAAGACTGACAGAATTCTTTCTCATCCCGTTGCCTGTTTTGTGTTGCCTTTTATGTCGCAGTCTGATGAATGCTCTCGAAGGAGAATGACTTTGCCTTCGCGATATCTCTGTTGTTTACGTTATTGGCGTTTGTGTGTTTTGTTTACGTTTGTCCTTGCAGTGTTGTTGTTGCCTGTTTGTTTACTTTGTTATCCCCTTTTTTTATACTGATATTGTTGCTATATTTTTGTTTATTAGTTGATCATGTAAAAAGTCCATTGCTTTGTTTTTTGTAGCTTTTGTTTATCATTTTAGTAACACCATTTCGTAACAATATAATAGCCACTGGCTACTTCAAGATAGATAATAAAGTTGATCTTAATGTAACAATTTCCACTTATTGCATTAGTTGGAGCAACTATTCACAAGGTCACTAGCCATAACTACCCTCCAGTCGTGGAGAGCTAGCACAGAGTATCCATATCTAATTGTTTGCTTTTACGTGTGCACTTGGCCAAATCTTCCCCAAGTTGTCAATATCGATTTTATTTACTGAGGGGCGTCGTTAGGGGCCTTCTTTATTTGAGTAATGAATAATTGTTATCTTTGGTCTCCAAAGTGGCCACAAGTCTCTTAACAACTTTATAAAGAACAGTTGGAGAGATGGGAGGAAAAAGAGATGGGAAAAGAGAGAAGATTACCAGTAACCAAAAACAACTTAAAACTGAGAAATATACAGTCTACTGACGTCGCCCAACCCTCGAGGAGAAATCATTAGTGGATTATGGTGCACTGAATTTATTTATTATTTTTCGTTTCTCGTTTAAATCATTTAAGCAGTTAGGCGGTTTTTATATTCTCTTACAATTGTCAATAATATTTAATTGCAGTAATTATTAATTTGAGATGAGACTAAAACGATGGCATAACTACATACTACACAGATAAAGATATACATAATTGGCCATTACAACCCTTTAGTCAGGATTACTATCTAGCTTCTCACATATACAGATATTGATACGAAAATGGAAATGGTGTAACATCGCTTAACATTAAAATGATAAAGAAAAGCTACAAAAGCAAAAACTATGGACTTGTTTACATGATCAGCAAGTAAACAAAAATACAGTAACAATATCAGTACAAAAAAAGGGATAAACAAGTAAGCAAACAGGCAACAACAACGCTGCAAGGAAAAACGTAAACAAAATACACAAACAACGATAACGTAAACAACATGTGTACATTTATAGAGACTATATTTCGCGAAGGCAAAGTCTATCTACGAGAAGATAGGACGTTGTACAAAGGGGTCAATTCGACCTCCGGGTACTGTACTTGTCACAGTTGACAAGTACACGTCCTCTAACCTAACCTCACCTCAAGTCTATCAGACTGTTTACTCTGCGATATGAAAGGTAAGACAAAGCATGCAACGGGATCAGTAAAAATTTAGCCAGTCTTGTGTGAAGACGCGTTGAGTGTGAAGAGATTAATCGTGGTTTGAAGATCTCCGTTGTAAAGATCTAACAAACAATTGTTAGTGTTTACGCGGAAGAGTGTAATGAAGAATAACAAACAAAGCAAATTGTTGTTTTTTACATCAAGTTATGAACAGTGGCACACGGAATTGCGCAAACAGTAAAGAATTCATTACAAACAAAACAGAAATTTATTTTCATTTTATTTGCAATCTACGAATTCATATTTGAAACGTTTTTAAAAGGGTAAAAAACGTAGCAATATAATTGGACAATACAACCCTTCAGTCACTATTACGACCCAGCTTATCACACCAGTTATATTGTGTGTGTTAATTTTATCCATAAGTGGAGGGAACGAACGAGATATTGTTTTGAGAAACTTTTCATGGTAATTTTTATTTCCTCTCAGGGTTTTTACCAGAAATCTGCTGAGAGGAAGCCGCCGAAGAAATATTTTTTCATATTTCGTTTGCGTTATTTGACCTGGGGTTTGAACAGTGGCCTCACGTCTAATAAACCAATACATTATGACGACTATAATGCTAACATAACTTCTGTTATAAAATTATAACACAATAACATAATAATTATATAACAATTATAAACAGCCTATTATCATAGTTGCAACGTACACAAAAAAATTACACTGAACTTAAAGAGGGAGCCCTTTGAGATGGCTTTATAAAAAGGGTGTTTTTTTGGGGCCAAATTGGTGCCAGTATTTAAAATCCTTTTTTTGAATTCTAAATCCTTTTTGAAACGCCTAACACTACTGTATTATGACGGGGGGTTTAATATGTTATTAGACGACATATTTTTGTAAAATATTTAATTCTTTTACATTATTATTCACACTACGTTTGTAAAATAATTTTAAAACATTCAGTCGCATTACATTTATACATATTAGTAATTTGGTAGCATTTATTAACATTTGTATTTAAAAAAAGTTATTCAAATTTAGGAATATTTAAATCCAAAGGGGTTTATATTTATCCCAAATAATTTGAACAAATGAAAACTAAATCATCCCTGTTTTATTTTATTTTTATTTTGATACATTTCTTTTTAATATGAGAAAAAGGGGATGACAAAACAAAGAGCATTTACAATAAAAAAGGATATTTTTAAAAGCAACAATATAAAAAGGATATAAGTAGTTGAAATTAGTATGCGAACGCATGCTTATGAGTTATGGAACCCAAAAGAAGGTGACCTAAAACTACATGTTTCGTTTAGTAAATCCTTAACAGATGTTACAGTATTTGACAAACACAGGATTATGATCTTGGTTAACATTCGAAAATACACTAAATGTCAGTGAAAATTGTACATGCCTATGTTTCCAAGTAGCATATTTAGGGCCATTATTACAACTTGCCAATAAGGTAGAAGTGAGCTTTAAGCCTCCCTTCGGTTTAACGTACCTTTAACTTCCTAAGTTAAGCTTATGTTAGAACTTGCCATATTATATATTATTTTCATTACAACTTCAAATATAAACAAAATGAGGAATCACAATAACAAAAGAGAGGCCCTTCGTTGCCAATGCGTTTTAAAAAACCTTGTTTTATTGAGCAGTTTTAACGACATTGCTCCTGCACTGCCAAAAGTTAACTTTATTTTATCTGAGAGTTGTAATAACGAAAATAAGTCAAAGGTAACTTTACAGTTCCCTTTAGCTAAAGGTACCTTTAAATAAACCCAAGTTTAAAGGCAAATTATAATAATCAAATCAAATCAAAACAGCATTAATAAAATTGTTTTTTATTGTTCTTTTAAGACATTAATTTCCGTTGAAATTTCACATGAAATTTCATCTCCAAATAAAATTGGCGAATTTTGGACGAGCGTTCAATGCATTCCGAAAATGTTAACATTAGTTACGGATTTTGGGCTGACGGTTTCATAGGTTTATATTTCTTTAAGAATGACGATCGGCCTATAAGACGAATTCTTCAAATTCATAGAAAATTGGACATTACGGATGCACTCTACCCATGTATTATGTTCCACATGTAATGGCATCAATATGTCTATCAACATACATACAGTGGGAAGCAAAACTGTCCAGAAGTTTTGCATTAAGAAAGTAAGGTAATGAAAGTAACACAAATATAGGTGTATTTTCAAATACATATATGTATTTTTTTCATTTAGCAATTTATAAGTTTATATAAGTTTTTGTTCTTTATAATTTAGAATAATCTTCAATAAAATGAAAAAATACATATATTTGATAATACACCTATATTTGTATTACTTTCATTACCTTACTTTCTTAATGCAAATCCTGATGTGGACAGTTTTGCTTCCCAGACAACGCTTCAGTCAGGATTACGACCTAGCTCCTCATTCCACTTATGTTGTGTGTGTTAATTTTATAAATGAGGGGCAGGACATACAGTTTAAAGTCGACTCCGAACGACAGATTTTTGAGAAGCTTTCCATGGAAATTTAATTTATTCTCAGAGTTCTTGCTAGTAATCTGCTGAGAGGCAGTCACCGAATGTATATGTTTTCATATTTGGTTTTGTTGGAGATCCTGGGGGTTTAACCCTGTCCTTGCAACTAATAAACCAACACACTTCCTACTAGACTAAGGCGACTTCGGTATGTCTATCAAACGATTAAAAAATTTCGTTGATATCTTACTTACAATTCCTTTTAATTGAATTTACAGAAAGGAAGCACTTAATGTCAGAAGCGATATATTTTTCTATTTTATTTAATGGCATTTATTTAATAGAAAATAAATGATATTGCAACGCAAATGGAAACGACCTAATATCGTTTCCTAAGAAAACATCGTTTAACATAAACAATAACCAAAAGCTACAAATACAAAGACCCTGAGTATGCGTATGTGACACGACACAGATACACACTAACTTCGAACATGTTCAAAGTAAACTCAACAACAACAAACATGAGAAAGGATCAACAACGTGGACAAAATGTACAAACAACAATGTGGTTGCAATAGAGTTCTCTAGAACGCGAGAACAAGAACCTTCTACATCGATAATGTTCATCATACTGATTGTGTGCGTATATAAAAGGGCAAGACAAGGCAAGCAACCAGTCAGTAATAATCCAGTCAGCCTTGTGTGAAGTTGCGTGTGAAGTAAACAAGTCATGTTTGAAGAGGTGTTAGTGTTGGCGCGGACATAAGCAGAGAAATAGAATAGTGAACAAGCAATTTGTTGTTGTGTAGTAAAGTTGTATACGGTGAAACAAAAGTAGTGTGAATAATAAAGAATCTTATTGAAACGAAACACATATTTGTTTTATTTTGGTTTGCAATCAACGAACCCACAATCTAAACGTTTTTAAAAAGGTAAAAACGTAACAATATATTCTGTATGAAACTGCTACCTTAACAGTGCAGGCCTATATTCATCCGTGTTTTTATAGATTTATCTATAACATATCTATATATTATCCGTCTAATCTAAACGTCTACCTAAATAAATGAAAAATTAAATGCACTTGGAAAAAATAATATTAAAAATAAATGTTCCTGTACTTATTGTGGTATTAACTTTCTTTTATATTGCTTCTCTCTGTCCTTTGGTTTTAGTCAATGTTTTCGTTTTATGGTTTCCTGGTTACTGGCATTAGAAAGACAAACGAAGCCATTATGTTATGAAAACATTGACTTTCGATTTCAATGCAATGGCACTTTTTCCTCGAATGGCATTAAAAAATGTTGTTGTTTTCTCTTCCTTTAAGATGTTCTGTTAAACACAAAAGAAAAAATAAGAATGAATAAATAAAATCGAAAGGATGTCGAAAGCAAAAAAGCGAAAGAATTGAACATTGTTTTCAATAACGATTTCACAATCCAGTGCGGCATGAAATTAGAAAAGATTTTAATTTAATTTCATTCGTATTTTGACGGCTTCGTGATATAAAGCGGAAAAAATTATAAGAAATAATTTTCTTAAAAAATTTAAAATAATTTTTTTAAAAAATTTATACGACTTTTAATCATGCATTGTTTTTAAATTTGTACATTCGTCTCAAACATATGTTCACAGTTTTAGCTACATATATAGTGTAATCTGTTTGTTTGTGAGAGGCATAAAGAATCTTGCGATTTTTATCTGTCGAAAAAAATGAATAAAATTTTGTGTAAAAAAATAGTTATGGAAAATCTTCAAATTACAATTATATAAGTTACAGAAGATGTCGACTTATCGCTCGAGATCAATGCCATTTGTTTTCCAAAATTTGCTGCATTTAGACCAAAAAAAAACAAAAAACGTTGCATAAGCATCGCTCAGAAATTGTTAAAAGACGTCAATGACGATGTGCTTAAAAGGATGCTTATTTGTCGGATTTTTGGGCACATTAATGTGGTTTTCCAATGCAGAAAATGTCATGTACATATGTGACGTATGAGTGATATTTAATTCTAATCGAAAATTTCTTATTGCATACTTTCCAGAGTAACTATTTCAGTGCATATGATGCGTATGAGTAATATATTTCAAATTCAATTAAAAAGAAACTTTGCTCCATTAATTTTGAATTAATTTGGAATTAAGCTATGATATGACAATTCTGATAGATTTTAAAAAAAAATTTATTTTTTCGAGATATTCTAACCTAAAAGAAAATACAAATTTTAGAATTCTAGGCTATATTCCAGTAGGTACTACATCATGGCATTTATCTTCATAGTCTGTATCTTCCATATGTATGGCTATGTCAGTGTAGCTGCTGAATGTTAATGCGCTGAAAGACGTCCATGCAATTGAAAAGCTCAAACGGCTCTTTGTTAGTTTGGATCTGAATATTAGCGCCAACTTACACAAGACCGACAATCTTGAATAGAAATTTTCTCGAATACTACTTAACTGTGAGAGTAAATAGAATTTTCATGACAAGTTTCTCAAAAAAATCTGTAGTTCGGAGTCGACTTTGAACTACATGTCCCTCTATGTAGGGATAAAATTAACGCACAGACAGAATAAATATTGTGAGAAGATAGGTCGTAATCCTGACCAAAGGGTCATAATCACCAACTATGCATGTATGTATACAAAATATACAAATACATAACATAATTGGCCATTACAACCCTTCAGTCAGGATTACGGGCTAGCATCTCACACCACTCATGCTTCTTTTCACATTTCACACCACTCATTTAATTTTATACAAGAGTGGCTGGACAGTGGCAGTTTAAAGTCGATTCAGAACGACACATTTTTTGAAAAACTCTTTATTTGCTCTCAGAGCTTTTACCAGAAATATACTGAGAGGAAGTCACCGAAGAAATATTTTTCTTATATTTTCGTTTTGATGTCTGACCTATGGTGGCCTTGCGTTTAATAAGCCAACACACTACCTACTTGACTACAGCGACTAGTATATACGTCTACAGCTTTTGTTTATACATAGTCTCCATGCGGCCATTTTGTTGATATTAAATTTGTCAAATTAGTTGTCATTTATTTGGTCAGTTTGACCAAAACACCGTGGCAGACCATAGCTACCTACGTATATTCCCTGAACGGGCTATGGAGCAGTTAATAACTGACCAATATTTTCGTAGAAAACGCATCTTCATAGACGAGACCTATTTCTGAATGAATGTGTACGTGAACAAATAAAATTGAAGAATTGTAGGGAAGACATGGCCGACATTTGAACAATATTGTGTTAAAAAATGTTTTTCAAACAAATTTCGATAATACTTCACACACACTTTATTTTATTTCAATTTAAAGAGAGGAAGCGCTTAGAAAAATACCCTATATAGATAGCAATTCTTTCATTCTCTGAATTAAAAATTGCTTGCGTTACTTTTTGTAAAACATATGACATTATATTCATTGAGTAAATTTTAAACATAAATATTTTAAATGTCTTAATTCTTTACGGTTAAATTTTTAAAAGATGGCAAAAATGCTAATTTTAATAAGAATTTTGGGTTTTAAGTAGAAGCTGCCAAAATCGTTTAACTTCGTTTAAAGAACATAAAATTTGCTAATTATTTATCATAAGAAATCTAATATGTTTTACTAGCAATTAAACTTTTCATAAATTTCATTAACATTCTTCATCATACCTCAAAAGTAATAACATCCTGTCAAATGCATCATAACAATGAAGATTTTTGGTATTAAATTCTAAAGTAATGAAAACAACTTATGTTCAAGTTCTTTCTTTGGCATAAAGAACTTGTGGTTGTTTTGTCTGGTAAGTTTTCATCCCCAAAATACTGGAATCTCGAACTTACGAAAGCTGGAAAATAACACAAAAATTCAAGCCCCGCAATCATCATTTCCCATCACGTCAATATGGTGCAAGTGTACATGTAAGGCAGAGTGTCGCGTGTGTCGTTTAGTTTTTAATACTCAGGGTTCTCCTCTCATAAGGATTGCCACAAAGTATATTTGTAATTCTTCCTACGATGCATTAAAAAATAGTCAATATAGCGTCTCCACCATGGTCTTTAATGATCTGAATGGCAAACTTATGCTATGTAATACTCTAGCTCTATTGGCCCGAATATTCGCTTTCTTATTTCCAATCAGTCCATGATGAGTTGGTACTCCCAAAATGCATGTCGTTCCATGCCTTTTTATATTTCAGGACAGTCTTTGATCCCGTATTCGTTATTGCCAAAATTGTCATTTGATGTCCGGTAAAGATGTTTAAATTCCTATACGTCAAGTGATAACTACAGATTATACATTTCCCGATCGCTCTCACCTACGGTTGAAAAATTGTATTATGATCCGGAATTTTGGTTGAAGTTTGGTTTATTCTATATAGAAGCCCATACCCGTCCTTTTTCAGATTTAGAGCCACCTGTGCAGCAACTAGTCTCAGTGGACATCTGTGGCAGCGATCCATTTGACCAAGAAAGTCAGTCTGCCGCGAGAGTGAAGCAATTTGTTGTCATTGATAGGTTGAGAGGAGGGAGACTGTTCAGTGTCCCCATTATAATCTGATGATACAATTCGTGACTCTTATCCATCCTCTACAAGCCTGAAGAAGATACCCCGTAAGAGGCGCCTAACATCGAAAAAAAAAGTAAATATATATATGTATATAGGTATTGTTATTTAATGCCCTTTTTCTCCCCTGGAAGTTAAAGCAGTGTTGGCCAACTTTGGAGTTAGAGCTCTAACATATTGGGTTTGCCATATAAAAATTTTTTTAAATTTTATTTAAACTGTGAAACAAATGGGTGTGGATTTGCATGAAATATTCAAGACTCAAACCTGTTTAAAGGCTTTTTGTATCATAGTTTTTGCTATACAAGAAATTTCTAAAAATTTGTGACTTCACTGTAAATGAAAACTTATTTCTCATTTTTTAATTAAAACAAACTCAAACGGCTGTGGTTTAGTGAAATCCTCAGACAAAAGCGCTTGAGTTAGCTAACTATGAGGGAAATAAGTATCGATGCACCCTTAAAATAAAAGCCCCTTTAATTATCCAGTCCATTAAAATAGAAATACATAATTGTGACATATAAAAACCTTGTGCTGTTTTTCATTACCCCTTTACCACTTGTCCATAATCCGCAAAAATACTGTAAAAAAAGAAAAAAAAAAGGTTTATAGCTCATGTTATACTATACAGATTTAATAGATAAAATTTTCGGTTTTTGTAAATATTCTTAAGTGCATTTGTTTCTTCTTTGTATAGAAAGATTAATTTTGAAAATGATTGTATTGTAATACAAAGTTTTATACTTGATTAGTCCCGTGGGCAAAATTTGCTCTTGTTATCGAAGTTGACACTTACATATTTTCTTTTATATGCACAGTACATGGTGCTGACATTTCTTAAAATTCAAAAAAAATTTTAAATTTTATTTTTTCATTGTATTGCGAAATTCGAAAAGTTTCTGATGGCCATTTAAATATTCTTTTTAGAGCTCACTACCGTTATTTATTCTTTTTTTTGGTTTCTTTAGTTGTAATTGGAAAAGAAATTCGTAAGGCCTTAAAGATTTATTAAAATTGTTTGATAAGACCACTTTCAATAACAACATGATTTTTCTTGATAACACTTTGCTATCAATTTTTTTTTAATTGCAAATATCAATCTCTCAGATTGCAACAACTTTACGACTCTATTGTTTTGCTCCTATTCACATAATTTCCTGTAATCTTTTTCCTATGTATGCTTAGGAATTTGTGGACTGTCATTGATTCAACTCCTTTTGTCATTCGAATGTAACTGGCTAAAACATACTTGATTCCAGTACTTTTGTATGAGTGTGAAATCTTCGCAAATTGCGATTATGATGACAACCGAAAACTTAACATGGCATTTAATAACAAAGCTAGATATGTCTTTTGTAAAGGGCGTCGTGATCACATTTCTCATTTGGCCTACCAGATTCTTGGTATAAAACTTGATAATCTCCTGAAGATTAAATGTCTTATTCTACATCACAAAATAATTTATACGAAACAGCCGAAATATTTATTTAATAGAATTAAGTTTGCTAGATCCAACCGTGGTATGAAGATTATTCACCAACGCTTTAAGGCTCTTCTGTCTCAGCGACAGTTTTTTATACACGCTACTAGTCTTTGGAATTCTCTACAAAATTACATTCAAAATCTAGGCAATGCAAATGCGTTCAAAAAGGAGTTATTTAAATTATTTTCATAAATAAAATTTTTACAACACCTTGAGTTAGAGGAAGTGCATATTTATAGATTTTGTGATTTTATTTTTAGGTTTATATCTATATTATATTTTTATTCCTACTTTTTAAACTGATTTTCTAAATTATTTACCTTTTTTATATTTTTATAATTTATTATCTTTAAACTCTTTTTTATTTTAGAAATATTTACCCAATTCACAAAATGTTATATTGTTGTAGATTATAGTTAAATGGCATTTCATTTTGTGAACACCTTGTCGTAAATATTGTTGTAGATGTTATCCAGTGTTATCAAATTTTATTTGGTGTATAGATACGACATTTCGGAAACATAGGAAAAATTGTCGTACATGTTGTAGTAGTTTTTGACATGGAAATTACCAACAACATTATGTACAAAAGTTGTAGTTTGTCACAGTTTCTACCGATCTACGACAACTATAACATTTTGTGAATTGGGTAATTGTTAGTTTTTTTAAATTCCTATGTTTCATATTTTTTTCTTTATATTTGATTTAATAGTTATATAAACTTTGAACTTTATAGTTAATTTCTTTTATTTTTAATTAATGTTAATTTTTTATATATTTTATATCTTATTGATTCTAAACATAAAACTGTCGCTTATAAGACTTATGTCTTGTTGAGCTATGTCAATTATAATAAGTAAATAAATAAAAAAAATAAAATAAAGTAGGTAGCGGATGTAAAGAATTTCTTTTACTATTAAATATAGTTCAAATTATTTATCTATAATTTGAAATCACCACACTGGGTAACACAATTGGCCATATGGACCATCAAGTGAATCTGCCTCTGAACAGTAAGCTACCCACTAACCTAACCTTGGCATTGCATTTTATAGCTGTACTACATGTTAATTCGTCTCCTAACTATAATTCTCATATTTCTGACCTTCACAAACAGGTGCAGAGACTCAAACACTCTCGTATAAAAGGTTCGAATTTTTCCGGTTATACCGAGGCATGCCAGTTTACATTTAACTCCACGTGAGTTGTACCTAAGTTCGCCTCAACTATCCACACATTAGTCCTGCAGGTCACAACTGACTTGACATCTTGGCATATATCCTCTGCAACAACTTTGGGTTATATCTCCAAGATTTTTCTGCATAATTCTGTACATTATTAGATCGTGCTTGCCCCTTTTTTAAATGCTACACTGACAAGATCTACACGTTGTTTGCTGTAGCCGGAATAAAAACGACCAGAGTAAAGAGTACTGAGGACACAGGTTAAATGACTTCTAAACAAAATCTGGATAAGATGTAATAAATCTCTGCCAAGGAATATTTTAATACCCGATGTCTATAAATTAATATTCCACATTAAGACTTTCGCTTGAACTATTTTTTTGTTTTGGTTAAGATGCAAAACTTAAAAATTTTGAAACTTTCATACTTCTTCGACAAATATCCTGTAAAACCAATTACAAAATATTTGAGAATCCATCAAAACATTTTTCAAAAATTTATTTCAAATAAATTGGGTTATTGAAGCCTTTGAAGAATCTTGATATTCGTTTTTAATAACAAATGGCTTTAATCTGTCCTTGCCATCATAATTTCCGTCTATCAGAATTGAAACTTTTTTATCGTATCTGAAATTTTCGGAACTTTCTTAACAGCCAGCTAAAATTGTTTCATTTGGTAGACAAAGCTAAAATAATCTGCCATAATCTTAAAAGGCTTTTTTTAAGTTGATTTAAAAATTAATGAATAACATGGAAATCAACCGATACACAGTGTTAAATAAAGTTATTTTTGAAGGTCTCATTTTTTTTTTTTACATATATGAAAATAAGTAATGTAAATAAAGACGAATTTAAAAATGAAATGAAAAAATTTTGTTATTTCATGTCGGGTGAAAAGCACTGAATATTACTCAACACTGGAAATAAGTCGCACAAGACCTCACAAACCAAAAAAATAATTTTGTTAAATTGGTACACAAAGGATTGTGTAAAAAAAGTTTTTCAGTGATGACATGACCAGAATGTTTCCCTGATTTTAATCTAACAGAAAATAACAATTTGATGACCTATGAAAATTTTATGAAAATAATTCAAAGAACTCAGTCAGAATATTAAGTTCAATGTTTAATAAATATAGTCAAATCAGAAAAAAAACTGGCCTTTAGCTTAGACCAAACGTACTACTTTTTATCTGATTCATTTAGGTTAAATTTACTCTCATGTGTAAAGTAGGGACTGTATAAACACTATACGTTTGACGTTAGCCAAAGACTGAGTTTTTGCTAATCAATACTCAGACTATTTTTAAGCATGGGGGAGAGTCAGTACTGGTGTGAGGATTTTTCTTCCAGTGCAGGAGTAGGGTATATTCATTACATAGACAGTAAAATGGATCGATTCAAATATTCCACTTTAAAACTAAATGTGAAGCGATTTTTGTGCAATCGGCCTACGAGGTATGTCGGGCGGTTGGTTGGAACTGGCATGAAAAATTACTTGATTTTGTATTTACAGTGGAAATGATAGTCTTCTATAATATAGATCATTTGAAAAATGCGTAAACGTGGAGATCATTGCACACAACGCAAACTGAGTGAAGCTTACAATAAGCCTTCGTGTGGTCAAACTATTGACAGTTAAGGCAATGTAGGGACCTTCAACGCTTATGACTTTCTTTAATAGTGATTATCCGAAAACGAAATCTACTTACGTTTTTTTCAATTTTATATCAGCGGCCTCAGGTTCCTCTTGTAACAGAAGCTGTAGAACCCTCTCTCGGTTTATTCTATTGGTGACATTTTTAATTTTAAAGCACTGACCAGTTTCTGCCTCCACTGCTTCTACGCTGTAATCATTGCCTTTAACTACGACTTGTAGTCCCTTAGCGGTTTAAATTTTAACTCTTTTTATATTTTTGGAATTTGGTTATTATAAATATAAATGAATTTTTATCTCATCAACATTTCCACGTCTTATAGCAGTAATGTAAATAGAATTTTCTCCAATAATTGAAATTTATTTCTTAATGAAAACATTTGAATTTTCCTCCCTGAGGTAAACTATAGTAGGTTTCCATGCTTTGATTTGTAAGACGGATTCATTTATCTGCTAGAAGAGAATATATAGTTTGACGATTAGCATCATCGTCTCGATTAGATGCTGCACTAAGCAAGGACGTTCACAATGGACAGGATTCCTTTTTTTTTTTAAACCCACAAACAGAGTTTTGGATAAACTTTATTTTGTATAAAATGAGAGTAACCCTGTCCATAATTATCATTAGAGCAGAACACATCGTAATGGCTAAACTCTCTCTTCCTCATAACTTCATTTGGATCATAAATATGCAAGACGAGTCATTAAACCCATGTTTACTGGAATGATCGTCTTCCATAAAAAAATCTTATCCGATAAGAACTGTAACTGGCATCATAAAAATGTTTTTTTTTTTGTAGTTACACTCCTTAATATAGGCAGCTGGCAAGGATTGCTTGCATTTAGGCCTTTCCTTTTGAAAAACACAGTACACAAAGGGCAAAAATGAGGAAGGAAAATTTCCACAAAAGAATTTTTCGTAACTTGATGAGCTTTTTCTTCTTTTCGCGTTTTTATTTCGTACGTTATGAACATGTATTCGCTTTCATGTGGGTAGAGCACAATAAGTAAAATAGACTGACAATAAAATACATGAAACAGGAATGGAAGAATGGAAATTTTACGGTTGTGTGAAACAGAAACGAAGCATAAAATGCTTTTGTTGGTGGTGATTTTCCCTTAAGTTGAAAATGAAGATAAAACAAAAAAAAAATGCATGAGTCGAGAAAGAAAATCATATACTTAATCATTTTTATTTCTTCTTTCTTTTGGCCTTCAACAATCTGGGTAAATTGTAAATGTGAAAGAGCAAATAATTCTTAGCTCCTGTTTATTAAAAAAAAATTAAGCAACTTTCGCATGGCACTACCATGAACTTTTAATGGCCCATTGTTTTTCACAACTATTGGGTGATGATGGCGGAAAATTAAATTTAATAACCCATATATAAGTTTTAAGATAAGATATTACTCGTTCTTCCCCTGCACTCATGCCAACGATTATGATTCAGAGGGGTTAAAAAAAATTTTTTTTTTTCATTTTAGGCCTTTAATGAAAGCCGTATATTCCGGTATGTAAAGTGAAATAAGTTAGATTTTGAAATAATTTGAAACCGACAAAACCAAAGCGAATTTATTCTATCAGGTGACCGATAGATTTCTACAAAAAATATAACAATGCAAAACAACAGGCATTTTGTATTTGTTGTCAAAAACATCAGACTGAAGAACAATAAGAGAAGAAAATTTGGAAAAAAAAATTTAAAGAAATGATAGACAAACAGGAAACATTAAATTGCTTCTTAAATTTCAGAAATGTTTTTATCTTAAAAAAAAAAAAAAAAACAAATAAATAGAAGCAAATGTATCCAATACATTTAACTTATCGGCACTTTGCTATACATTTTCTTTTAAAATACCCGAATATGGATTCATTTTACTCTGTATATAATGAATACCAAGACAACGATCCGAAGCACATTGCAAAGCTGTAGGTTATTTATAATTGTTCACCGTCATATGACCCTGATGTCAACACCGTTGAGCATGTTTTGGGAAAAACTCGCCCGTAAGCTCTATAAAACCAGTATCAGCCCTGTAGAGCAATGGAAATAATGATTTAGGCGAAAATGGAACAACATAACACCGGAATTTTATGCCCATTTCGAGCAGTTGATGTCTCAACGTTTGAAAGCAGTAATAAGGAGGTTTGGAAGCAAATGGTTTTGGTTCAGGTCATTGATTATCTGGCTAGTATCGCTCTGAAAGAAAAAATTTTACAGTATTTCGAAATTATTTGTAATTTTTTTTCTTTAAATTTTAAAAACTGGTAATGAAAAAATTTTAAAAAAGAAAATAACGGTAATTTATTAATGCATATATTTTAATGTACAGTTTCTTGACGCGCACTATATTTACAATAAATACAAACAATTGCATTCCATATGTGAATTTTCTTTAACACATTCCCTGCCAAGCTGTTTATGAGAATTTGGCATTTCTAGACCATGTGTACCATTTTCGGTACATGATAACTACTTTCTATGTTTTTCTTGTTTTTGAGAAAATGTGTGCGTGAACCGAAAACGGTGAACGTGGCAGGTAACGTGTTAACATTATTTTTGATCGCTAATCTAATACTTATCCATTATTTCTTAAGATTAAATTCCAAAAATATGACAGGAACGTAACAACAACTTTTGATGTTCTACTTTGTGTTTTTCTTTATATTTTTTATATTTTTAATTTAACGCAGATTAAAAATGTTTTATAAGAAAATAAAAAAAAAAATATTTCATTCCAATTAAATATTAAACAATTATACTTGCTTATATTCACATGTACAATTTTATATGAATTAAAGATTATAGTATAATAGAGTGCAACTGCATTGTACGAACTAAATCCTCTTTGGTTTTCGGTAAGTGCCACTATAACAATTTACATTTGTGGCATAGCGTATGTGTATGTGCGGCAAACATTTCATTGAAGTAATGCTAATACCTTAGTAAGGCTTATGAAAGTATTACCGAGCTGTTATTATCCCTGATCATACTGTTCTAAGCGGTATGTTTTATACTTTTTTTAGTCTCAATCCTATTTCGCCACTTTAACTTAATGTCACATATTACTCTGATTATTTGGTTGTAGATGTTAGATTTATTGCCATAAAACTCATGGTATAGATGTATTTTTTATTTGCCACAGTTGCACAGTATATACTAAAACAGGAGTCGATTAAAATAGAATCTAATTTTATATTCGCGTTTTGAAGCAAAAATATAAAAATAAATATAATAAGCGCCTAAAATTTAGCAACAGAGATTAATGTGGGTGTTTTGAGAGGTTCAGAACAACTACACAACTTCATTTCATAACTGATAACATCTGATAATTAGGTTTTTTCTTTTTAACTAAGGTAAGGTTTCCAATAACCAGCTTATCTCGAAATATGGTAAATTTTTAACTATTGCAAGGTATCATGTAATATATATGTATATGTTCCTCTTACTCCTCTAGGGAGCATAGGGCCGCTATCATGTAATGCATTATCATTAAAAAAAATAATCAATAGAATAAGAAATTGAATGTGAAATGGAATATCTTGGTTTCAACCCCATCATAAGTACTTGACAACTTCTTTACGGTGAATTAGTATGGTCCTTATCCATACGCAGCAGTGCAGTGTCCTCAATTTTCCAATTCACACATCTTAAATGAGTAACCAGAGGGCATCGGTAAATACTAAAACAAATAAGAAATCAAATTCTGGGGTTGTGTCCTTCTTCTTTGTGGAAGGAGTTTCGAAAGGATCTTGGCTTAAAAGCTTTCAGTATTAAACTTTAGCAGAAATTGAAGCTAAGTGATTATTTAGAGGAAATTCGGCCATAATTTATTTTGAATTTCAATTCAAAATTTTTTTATCTCCGATGCAACCAATTTTTAGTTGATGGTAGAAGAATTTTCCGAATTGAAGTGAGGATAACCTACACAATTGACCACCTAAAAATCAACACTCGACTTGTTATTAGAGATAAATGCTGCGAAAAGTTGGAAATTGAAGCAAATTGAGGAAACGAACAGAGATTACATGATAGATCAGCTGTCATTAACAGCTCAATGTCTGCAATAGTTTGCCTGTCTGCATTAGTTTCTCTGTAAGCTACTAGGTTTCTCCATTACATGCGTGGTGGCTTTACCAGTAGACCAAATAAAATACAAGATCCTTGATTATTAGTAAGGAACCGAATAATTGGTTGATTGCCCTGTAAATTGAACCCTGGACAATTCTACCTATTTGATGATATGTTCTCACGTAAGACCCCAAACAACATCCTTCGACGAATTATATGTATACATCCGACTAGATCTCAATATATTGTTACGAAATTGGAAATGGTGTTTTGCTTTCTTTCACATGGTTTAAATTGTAAACAAAAGCTACAAAAACAATGAACTTGTTTACCTGATAAACAAATAAACAAAAATATTCCACCAAAACACCAGTATAAAAAGTGATAAACAAGTAAACAAAAATGCTACAACAAACACTGCAAGAATAAATGTAAACAAGAATACACAAACAACAATAATGAATCAACGACGTTTATATTTACAGGGAGGAGGCGAAGCCGCGAAGATTCAACTTCAAGATCATTCATCCGACTGTTTATGTTGGCATATAAAAAGGCAACGCAAAGCAGGCAGTGGAGTCAGTAAAAGTTCAGTCAGTCTTGTGTGAAGATCTGGTGTGCTTGAAGAGAATAATCATGGTTTGAAGATCTCTGTTATAAAGATCTGTCGAACAACTGTTATTGTTTACGCAAAAGATTGTAAAGAAGAATAACAAACAAAGCAATTGCTGTTTTTTACATCAAGTTGTGTAGAGTGGAACACAGAATTGTTCGAACAATAAAGAATATAATTGAAACTAAACACAAATTTATTTTTATTTTATTTGCAATCTACGAACTCATATTTTAAACGTTTTGAAAAGGGAAAAACGTAACAATATTATATTCACTTTGCCTTAACTACTGGCATGATCTTAGCTACATGTAATTGCTAGAAACATAGAATAGGGTTGATGAATTTACTAATCCTTGTACGATAACGGAACTATACAAACACAAGTATTGAAAAAGTTAGAATGTTGAACCATCAAACTTGAAATGAGAATAAATAGTAAAGAAAATAGTTTTTATTTTTTTAAAACTTTATTTGACACATATGTATTATACATATAGATATAGTAACTATATTTAAATTGTTTACACATATCAATGGCGATGCTATGTAGATATGTAACACAATTAGACTAAATAACACAATTGGTCACAGTAAACTTTGTTCAAGGTGTTTATATGTAAATTGTATAAACACCAGAAATTCAAATTTAATATTAAAAATTTTATAATTTTTCTTTATTTTAAAATTTATAAACGTAAATTCAAAAACGTGCGCACGGTTACTTGAATGAGTTGCTCAGAAATGAAAATTGTGATTCTCTGGATATGAGAACGAGAAACTCTATTAGCAAAAAGTCTTCTAAAGTGGCAATAGCCCTACAAATTACGCAGTGGCAGTACAATAGTATAAAGATACTGAGCTTTAGAGATGCAAAACAGATTATTAAAATTAATTCCATTTTTCAAATCGACAGCTATGTTATGATTATCACGTATGCAGATGCTAATTCCGCATCTGAAGCTTTATCACTAATTCAATTACAACTTAACAAAATAAACGAATGGTTAAAAAGTGAATTAGTACAGTTTACGCCATCGTTCAAATTCAGTCATGAAAATTCAGAAGCATGAAAAAATAAATATTTCGGAAAACGTGACGGAAAGAAGAACGATGTTGTATATAACATATAATGGCGTCAATACTTCTGAAGACGATATAATGATGATTACTCACACACACTTTGCCTTATTTAAATTTAACCATAGGTGTCGCTTAATGAAAGATGCGATACATATCAGAGATCAGCAATAAGTATTCAAAAAGATGAGTAGAACCGAATCACACTCATAATTTCTGATTTCAATTCTTGTAGGCATTCATACTTATTTTACTATCATACTCATACTACTTATCTTCAAAGTTTGAAGTATGTACTCATCGTACTCATACTTAACAATATGCATGTTGTTGTTGATTTCGACACTCCTTTACTCAACATTTACCAGAATCATAAAATAAGTATGCTACGCATATGAACACTACAGTACTCACTAGAAGGTTGTGTGTTTGCTTTGCTTGCTGTCTTTGGCTTTTCTCTTTCTTCTTTTTCAGTAAATGCAACAACAACTAAGACTGTAAATTTTAATGAACGATTCGAATCACTCGCATTATTTATGAGTATTACAAATATTTTTTTAAATTTATGATTCTGAATGAGTAGGCATATGATCAAACATTTTCGCATGTTATGAGTTTGATGTCATACTCATTGCAAACTGTACTTATCAATAAATGTTGTAGTGAATACGAATGAATCGGAGTAGTTGAATTTCAATACTGTTGACTCACTCATACTGAACTGATACTCAAAATTTCATGAGTACTTATGAGTAGCGAAAAAAACGATTCATTGCTGATTTCTGATACATATTTATTTCATTCATTTACTAAATATTTTTGTTTTTTTTCCAATTTTCATAACCTAAAATTTTAAAAAATAAGTCTTACCTAAGGAAACAGTTTCAAATTAAAATAAATACTCAGACCTCTTTAATGGAGAGGAAAAAAGTGCGACTGGTTAACTAGATTAGTACAATGGTCATTATAGTATGGAACTAATGCAGTTGACTTTTAAGATTACTGATTAACAAATGGAAATGATTGTCAAAGATACGTGTTTCGAATATCTCTATGAACAAGTAAAATAAATATTAATAAAACTGAGAAAGAGATCAATCGATTTGATAAATGAACTATTGAAATGTAAATAACATTCATAATACCGTTACGTTTTTACCTTTTTAAAAAGCGTTTAAAGTATGAGTTCGTAGATTGCAAATAAAAGAAAAATAAAATTGTGTTTAGTTTTAATTAAAATTCTTTATTATTCGCACAATTCTGTATGCCACTGTTCACAACTTGATGTAAGCAACAACAATAGCTTTTCTTTCATTCAATTTATATAAATGTAAACGGCGTTGTTCACATTCATTATTGTTCTTTGTGTATTTTGTTTACACTTATTATTGTATTGTTGTTTGTTAATTTTTGTTTACTTGTTTACCACTTTTTATGCTGGTGTTTATAGTTATATTCTGCAGCACGATAATTCGTAAACAGGTTTGTTTACAGAAGTGTTTTATTTTTGTAGCTTTTGTTTATAATTTTAATGTTAAGCGATGTAAAAGCAAAATACCAGTATCTAGATTCCTCATTTTCGTAACAATAACTTAGATTTTATTTTATTTAAAACTGATTACTTATCTTATTTGGTTATACCTTGTAGTGGAAACTTAATTAAAGATAAGTTTTGTTTTGTTATAAGTGCGGCTCGATACGCACTAATAGAGCTTTATTATTTGATTGACTTCTTAAGGGAAAATATCCCTTCTTTTATACTAATTATTGGCTGATTCAGCATTTCCAAATCAGTCCCTTAATTCTAATACATTTCAATATTTACTTAATGCTATTATATAGGTTTGTACTTATGTTCTACAATATTACATTTGTTTGTGTGTATAATTATTACTTAATGCTATTATATAGGTTTGTACTTATGTTCTACAATATTACATTTGTTTGTGTGTATAATTATTACGGCACAAGTGGGAGCAATATGACGCGCGCCTATTGTTGCTATACAACAGTCATAATTCCCACGGTAAAGTGTGAAGAGAGTCACACACGATCACAAGAACCGCAATACAACAACAACATACATTGTCCACACAATACGAAAACCAATGCGCCAGCGAACCGTCAATGAAATATCAAATGATCGTCGCATGTGCGCCTTACTATTGCGCTGTAGCGACGGTCAGCAACATTGTGTCAAGTGGCCGCTGCTCATATGCAATTGGATATTCTTTTGCTCGTGTACATTGTGTGAAAATAAAACATGAAATGTTGTGTTAGTACCGACGACTGTATAATCATGCTACACCTCCACCCTTTACAAGAATGTTCATATAACTTTTGTTCTATGGACATTCTTTTACACAACACAGTGCAATGATTTTACGTCTATTTCTAATTTATATTAATAAACTTAGTATGATTAATAGTATTAATCTTAATTTAAAGTAATACAATTTTAATATTATTTCTAATTAAATTTTAATATTTATTTTGTTTTTAGTGACAAGTTTACTTAGTTAAAAAAAATAAAATTTATCTTAAATATTATTACATTTTTCTGGCCAGTTTAATGTCATTATTAAAACTATTTATTATATATCTTAAGTCTATTCTTATGAACTACTTGTTCTTTATTATTTTTCTTATCAACTATAGTTACATTATTTCTTAAATCTATGTTTTTAATTTTGTATGGACCTTTATATGATTCCTCTAGTTTATGTCCTATATTATTCCTAAGTAAAACTAAATCTCCTCTTTTAAAATTATAATCTAATATATCCTTATCATAGTTATTCTTTTGCTTTATTTTATTTATTTCTAATAAACGTTATGCTCTCTTAAGTGCAATTTCTAATCTAAATTTTGCTTCTTTTGCATAGTTATCTACATTGTATAGTGGTGTAATTGTGTCTACCTCATTGAAATCTTTGAAACTGTTTGGTATTTTGCTAAAAATCAATTCAAAAGGACAGTAATTAAGTACCGTTGATGGTGTTGTATTAAAGCAATATGTAAAATACTTAAGCCATTCATCCCAGTCGTCCTTATCTACTAAAGGTCTGCACAAATGTATTTGACTTCAAAAAGTACATAAGATCTAGCATACATGTACACTTATCCGAAGTATCCGAAGAAGAAAAGTACTCTTTTTTGAGAACAACAAAATTATCGAATAACTTCTTGTTGTTATTTGAATGCGTTCGCTTCATACAAATATATGTTCAACTTTCTTTCTTACTCGAAAATACCGGCACCAAACATGTCGAGTACAATGAGTACCACTAAACTTCACGTAGTACTACAAATACCAATGAGTACTGCAAATACTAATGAATGCCAATGGAAGAGCATAAAGTTTTATTTTGCACTAGCATTCGAAAATGAAATGTAAATATTTTTTATAGTTCTGTTGATAAATAAATGTAAAATTTTGAGAGTGTTCGCACATGCACATGCACATTTTTGAGAAATAAAATTTTTGTAAAAATCTCGCAAATGAAAGAGCATAAAGTAAATTGACGAATAGTCATTTAGAAATATTATTAAAGATACAAAATTATGGCAAAGAAATTAACGTTGATCAACTCATGGAATTTTTAGATTCACAAAATAACTGTTTCTCATTGTAAATTAAATATTTCACCAGGCAGAAAATATCATTATGGAAAGATTTACATATACGCATAATAATGTATGGAAATTTTGCGGTGACCAATTTGCGAAACGGAGGACCATAAAATATAACCCTTTGTAATATGCAGGTACCTGAAATATGTAATGATGACTTTTGCTCTTTATATGGAAAACACAAACAAATGTTTAAATGTTTTATGTTTGTGTTTTCCATGCAAACAGGCAGGCAAGTGAAATAGCCTGTGTTACAGAAACATCACATAAATTGTAAAAAGAAATGAGTCACATGTGACCCATGATCGTATTACAATACGCCCATGTGTGTCATATATGAGTCATTGGTCATTGAAGTTGTTAAAGTAAACCGTTATGACAAAAACACAGATACAAGGCAAGAAATCTTATTTCTGAGAAGAGGTTTGCTCTTGGAACTAATGGAGCTACAATAAACAAAATAATGTTTTTACACTCTAATATGAATAAAACAAAAATGTACGAAGAAATAGGAAGAATAGAAAGTGATCTCTTGCTTTAAGTCCTATGGACATGCATTTTTTCATTTAACGTTTAGAGCTTTTATGTTTTGTTTTCCTTTTAATCAATTCACAAATATTTAAGTTTTTAAAGTTCCTTCTATTCTATATACATACTTAACTTTATTTGTTACACTTATTACTCTTACATACTTTTATTATTTTAAATGATCTCTGAAAATATGAAATATAAACTATGTTTTTTTACGTTTTAATAATTTTAAGTGTTTTTTTGTTATTTTAATTATTTTTAGTTCGTTGAAAATAAAGACTTTTTAAATCAAAAAGCAACAAAAAAATATTTTCCAAAAAAATTTAACTATTTCTGATTTCTATTTTTTATTTCAATGATTAATAAATAAATATCTAACAAGTCGTTTATAAGTTTGTTCATATATGAAAGCATTTATATGTAAAAAAAAACCATCAGTTATGTGGTGTTTTATTCTGCGAGTATATGAAGTACCACATGAAGTGAACATCATTTTAGGAGTACTTGTATTTGCGGATATATTTTTCAATGAGTACTCTTTTTACGGAACATAAGCAGCTTCGGATAAATTCTTACCCGTATTTGTCTTGCACACATTCTCTTCTCTTCACTGCTTGCGCTGTTAGAGAGAGAGTAAGTACTCTATTCATCCGACAACGAGTTGCACATATGAAGCAAAAAAGTTATTCGTTGCAGACCTTTATTATCTACTGATATATACTAGCGTACGTATTCATTAAAAGTTCTATGACTTCTTTCTATCGTACCTAAGGTCTGGTGATGATGAGCTGTTGATGTTAGTTTCTCGATCTTCAACAGAGTGCACAATTCGTTTAATATTGGGTTTTTGTATTCTGTACCCATGTCCGTAATGAACGTCTTCATCGGGCCATAGGTAAGTATAAAATTCTCAAATATCGCTTTTGCGATAGTTTTTGCTGATTTGTCCGGTATTGGTATCGTTACTAGGTATTTAGTCAAGTCGCATATTAACGTGACTGCGTACTCATTTCCATGTATTGATCTTGGAAATGGTCCAATTGTGTCTACATACACCGTATCAAACGGTTTGTTAGGTGTCTCTGTTATTATCATTGGACCTTTCACGTGTTTGGTAGATTTCGCTATTTGACATTTGTGGCATGTTTTTACATATTTAGCTATGTCTTTTGTCATGTTTCTCCAGTAGTAATATCTTTTTATCTTTTCAGCGGTTCTGTATATCCCGCAATGACCTCCATCAATGGGGTCATCATGATATTTCAGCATAATATCAAGAATTGCCTTAGCATTCTTCCTTTCGATTACAGTTATTCCGTTTAATAGCGCTATTTTAATTTTTCTTAATATTTTATTGCCCGTGTCTTTAAAATCATTTATTGAGATAGATTCGAAAATCTTCTCACTAGGTGCTACTTGTAATTTATTGATATTCAGGTTACCGGCCACTTTTTTAAGCCTAGAGAAAAATTGTCCTAAGTCAAATCTCTCTGAAGTAAACGTATCATTCATTGTTATGCTAGCTAATATTGATTTTTCTTTCTTTATGTAGCATTTGTTAGGAAAAATCTTTAATTTATAAAACTTTCTGACGTCATTATTCTTAATTGGTATATATATTTTGGGCTCATCTACGCTATCTTTTTTATGCTGATTATTTATTTCGCTACTGGTTTTTTGTTTAGTCATCGATCTTGTCGAGACTCTTAATACGCACGATACCTTTTTATTTATGTTTTTGAAGTCCTCAATTGTAATTCGCGACAATGCGTCCGCGACATAGTTATCCTTTCCATTCAAAGTCCATATCTGTATTAGTAACCAAGTCAAATTTTCTAACAATATTCAAAGTCCATTTACATATATCAATTCTAGAATCTATTTCTTAACCATTACTTTAAAATGCAAAATAAGCATTTCACAATATCGTATGAATTTACATATCAAGTCAAATTAATTATCATATTAAAACTTTATTAAATAACACCCTTTTGGGTTATTAATTCTTATCTTAATTCTATCATATAAATTAAAAAAAAATCAATAAGCAATTTTTTTTTTTAAATAACTTAAGGCTTTTTCCTATTTTAATTTTTACTACATTTTTTTTTTATATATATTTTTTATTATTATTTTTTTTTTTCGTAATTGAATTTTTGGCCTTAATTTTCTTATGTTATAAATCATAATTTAAAATATGAAAAAAAATTTGACATATATATATACCTTTAAACTACATTTTTTTAACTCAAATTGTTGTTTTAAAATATTTTTTTTTTTTTTTTACTTTATTTGCTTAATAATAATAATATTGTCTTATTTAAATGTGCTTAAGTGATTTACTTAAATTACATACAAAGTATTTTCTTTTTACGTTTTATTATTATTTCAATATATTTTTTTTTATTTTTTTTTTTTAATGAAGAATTTCTTCTAAACAAAATTATTAAATGGTTGATTTAATTAATTATTTTGTAGGAGTTAGTTATGAAGATCATTTAAAAAAAATTTTTTTTCAATTTTGCCAAGAGTGGTTAACGCTTTCTTCCCTATGGGGCGGCTGAACGCCCCACTTTTAAAAGCTAAACTAATTTTTAAAATTTTTTTTTTTATTTGTTACCACTCGGCTTCACTTTTATCCTTTTTCATGTGGTGTAGTTGATCAATTTGATCCTGCTTTCGCTGTTGCATCTGCTGAGACGTTTGTGATGAGGTAGTTTTGTAATAGTTGACGATTCTCTTGGCACCATTCGGCAAAATCTTACACTGGCCAGACTCCTTCGGGATCATATTATCCTCAATATGAATGGCAAAATCAAGTAGTAAATTCCAAGTCATGAGGACTGTCTCTTGGCCAGACAGTTTCTTATTCGCAGCTGGTGGATACTTAGGCTGATCCACCAGGGCAAAATTGATTTAATTTATGGCTGCAAAATGTGTTGCACTCTTGTTTGTCCCTGCCAGGAGTGCCAATAAAAATTCTAGCACTTCCTGGCAGGACCACTGTTATATTCTGGGTGCTAATAAATGCAGCACTTCCAGAATACTGGCAGGATCGCCATGTAGTGGAAACTTAATTAAAGATAAGTTTTGTTTTGTTATAAGTGCGGCTCGATACGCACTAATAGAGCTTTATTATTTGATTGACTTCTTAAGGGAAAATATCCCTTCTTTTATACTAATTATTGGCTGATTCAGCATTTCCAAATCAGTCCGTTAATTCTAATATATTTCAATATTTACTTAATGCTATTATATAGGTTTGTACTTATGTTCTACAATATTACATTTGTTTGTGTGTATAATTATTACGGCACAAGTGGGAGCAATATGACGCGCGCCTATTGTTGCTATACAACAGTCATAATTCCCACGGTAAAGTGTGAAGAGAGTCACACACGATCACAAGAACAGCAATACAACAACAACATACATTGTCCACACAATACGAAGACCAATGCGCCAGCGAACCGTCAATGAAATATCAAATGATCGTCGCATGTGCGCCTTACTATTGCGCTGTAGCGACGGTCAGCAACATTGTGTCAAGTGGCCGCTGCTCATATGCAATTGGATATTCTTTTGCTCGTGTACATTGTGTGAAAATAAAACATGAAATGTTGTGTTAGTACCGACGACTGTATAATCATGCTACACCCTATCTCATGCATGCTGACGTTTGTTAGTGACGTCAAATGTTTAAAAATATTTTATTCAACGTTAATTCCTTGTTGGTTTTCTATTTGTTTGAAATACTAAAAACATTATGCGACAAAAAAGGAAAAATTTAATACAGCCGAATAACTACATAGCCTAAGTTGTACATTTAGTTGAGTAGAACTTAAAAATACTTTCTTCGTATTTCTCGAACCCTCCAAACTTGTTTTATTTCAGAAGAAATGAGTTTTGTTTTTTTAGTTTTTCATAGAAGATTATTCATTACTCAAATATTTTTTGAGCCGATTGTGAGAAATCAATGTAGTTTGGAAAGAGGAGAGGTAACGGTGTACATACTCATATTAGACAGTCCTATGCTTAATGAGTTTTAATCGGGTAAAGTTGGAAAATATAATTTCTTCTCTTATTTTTTCAAGCTTCACCATCTTAATTGTAAAATATATTAATTGAAAGAGTAGTTGTAACGAGAAAGGAAATATTATTTACATACATACATAATTGGCCATTACAACCCTTCAGTCAGGACTACGGCCTAGCTTCTCACCCACTAATGTTGTGTGCGTTAATTTTATACGTGAGTGGCGGCACCTACAGTTTGAAGTCGACCCCGAACGTCAGATTTTTGAGAAACTTTTTCATGGCAGGTTTATTTACTCTTACTTAACTTAAGTAACTATTGCAGCCTGTGTGCCATAGGGTTGTATTTTGGGACTCAGTTTCCATTTCATTAGTATAATTAAGCACTTTTGCACCCTTACTGATGACACAGCTCTCTTGAAGAAAATATAATAAAACTTCTACCATATTGTTACGAAAATGGAAATGGTGTTACATCATACATACATAATTGGCCATTACAACCCTTCAGTCAGGATTACGGCCTAGCTTCTCAACATCACTCATGTTGTGTGCGTTAATTTTATACATGAGTGGCGGGACCTACAGTTTAAAGTCGACTCCGAACGACAGATTTTTTGAGAAACTTTTCATGGCAATTTTTACTCTCAGAGTTTTTGCCAGAAATCTGCTGAGAGGAAGTCGCGAAGAAATATTTCGTTTTGATGTCTGGCCTGGGGCTCGAACCGTGGCTTTACGTCTGATAAGACTACCTGCTAGACTACGGTGACTACTTAATGATAGATAATATCAACACTCACAAGCTATTTTAGCTCTGATATTCCCGTACATAGCTGTAAAAATCGAAATTTCTTTGATACCACGACACAATTGTAGACTTCCTCATTAGCAATACTAAGTACAAACAGAGAATAGATAAGTTTTAATTTTTTTTAAATTCCAATTTAATTCTCTAAAATGTACTGCAACTACATTCACGTCCTTTTTCTTGTTACTTTTCTAAACTTTACCCAATCGAAATCGTATGTAGTGAAACTATTCCACGTTCCTTTATGTTAATACAATTTCATATACATATGTATACCATCATCAACTGTACAAGAAATACAAGGTAATTTACATGTGAATGTTTTATATCTTTATTCTAAATTTAATGTAATTTATCCGACTACTTTAAAATCTTTCTTGTTGGCTCTTTTGAATTACAAACAACAACAAAAACAACAGCAACAAAAGTAAAAGGCTTTTTTTAATGTGTGTGTTTTTAAACCATGAATCCTTAACAAAACTAACAAGGTATGAAAAATTATAAAAAATTTCTTTTCAAGGTGAAAGTTCTTCGTACTTTTATTTCATATTTTTATTCTTTATAAATGGCTGTCGTTGACGTTAGCGTTGAGTACTAATGCAACCAAGTTTAGCTCATTGTTTCTATAACAATTTCTTGTTTACCACAAAGTGTACTGCTATTAAATATTTATAAACTTTAAGTGGTTTAAAATTTTTCAAAATGAAAGAAGAAAAAATGGTATATAGTTCTTAAAACAGTTGTGTTAGGAAAATAATTACTTTCTCGTTTGGGTTTAATGTAATTGTCTACAAAGTAATTCGTAATTAATCCCTAAACCATCAAATATGATGGTATAGCATTTTTGGATAGACGATTTTGACTCTTAAATCTCAAAGGGAAAAAAAAAATACGCTCTATTTTATAGATATGCATCGAAAGAGACCAGAGATCAGCAGTGAATTGTTTTTTCGCTACTCATAAGTACTCATGAAATTTTGAGTATGAGTGAGTCAACATTATTGAAATTCAACTACTCTGATTCATTCGTATTCACTACAACATTGATTTATAAGTACAGGTTGTAATAAATATGAGTACAACGTTGACATTAGACTCATAACATTCGAAATATGTTTGATTCATACGCCTACTCATTCAGATTCATTAATTTAAAAAATATTCATAATACTCATAAATGAGTCGAGTGACTTGAATCATTCATCAAAATTTATAGTTTTAGTTGTTTTTGCATTTAAGAAAGAAAAAGACAAAGACAGCAAGCAAAGCAAACACACAACCTTCCAGTGAGTATTATAGTGTTCGTACGCGAATCATACTTATTCTGTGATTCTTGTAAATGTTGAGCAAAGGAGAGTCGAATTCAACAACATCAGGTGTATTGTTAAGTGTGAGTACGATAAGTACTTTAAACTTTGAATATGAGTATGATATTAAAATACGTATGAATGCGTATAAGTATTAGAAATTTTGAGTATGAGTCGAATCTACTCATATTTTTGAATACTCATTGCTGATCTCTGATAGAGACCAACAAGAAAAGCAGCCAGTTGAACAAATGCAGAGGGTTTAAGACACTGTAGTTGGTCTCAGTTTTTGATTTTCAACTTCAAAAATGCACCGTTCTGATAAGGGGCATCTTGTTGAAGCTACATCTGTAAAACTAGTTTCCATTTACTCAGTATGTTTTTTTAAATAACTATGGATGGATTTAGCATTCAACAACGCCTGCAAATGATGTAAATGTTTTATAAATTAATTTTTTATTTACATCGAAAATTCGTTTTCAGCAATTAAGCCCATTAAATGATCTTGTGGAGTTTTTTTAAGTCATCTGTATGTCATCAATCACAGCTATTCTCAAAGCCAACATAGCCATTGTCACCAGTCTAATTCTGACTGATTTATGAAAAGTTTCACAGAACTCCGTTTGTTGACTATTTAAAAACCCTACTCAGACCACAATGGGTACAATGATGCGACTGATTTACCACATCTAGTTGATGTACACCACGTTTCGATATTCAATGGCTCATATTAATCTAAAGAAAGCTTATGGCATTGATAACATCGACAACAAGTTACTTTTAGAGCTGACCAGTATAGTCAAGTATATTGTTATGTATATTTTTATGTCTTGTTGCAATTTACATGTTATCTATAAGAGTGAAGGGTTTCTCTAGTTAAAATGGTACCTAAGACTGAGAAGACTCCTGAGAAAGTAGATTCTTCCAGGTCAATAACTTTATTACCAATAGAAGCAGAAGTGCTACCCAGTTTATTGCTGCTGCTGTGGCACAAACTCAAACATAACTTACAAAAGTTAAAAATTGTACCCAGCATGTATGAGCACATAGAATTAACACCAATGTCTAACGCTAAAAATAAAATTGTTTTGAACGAAGTCCGCCAAATTTACAAAATCAAATCGTCAAACTACCACCCGCCCGCTACACAGATTTTCAAAAATATTAACTTTTACTGTTTAAGGCCTAAGCATACAAGTTTTGAGGCAATCACTGAAACAACAGAAACGATTCCTGGCTATCCATTAGAGCGGTATATACTCTGAGGGAATGTACGTGTACCAACAAAACATAACAATTAAGTTTCCCACCAACGAAAGCAGACTTATACTATGTTGAGATATGCACTTTTATATTGAGTCAATATTCGGTTTATTCAGTACAATATTTTAAGTGTTCAGTCATAACAATATACGCAGTTCGGTTGCTTATTCAATATATACTCGACATCTGGTAAACAAAACAGTTGGTTCAACAACATTGTTTTTATTTTTTTTTATTTTTTTTTTGTCGTTGTGGACATTTGAGTTGTCAAATATCAACAGAAAATGTTCGAATAATTGCAATATGCGCACTAAACATACTTATGACAGAGCTGAATTTTAAGTTTTACTCACTCACACATACTCGCAAAATAACAATTAACATTTATTTCGGAATAAATTTCATTAAATCAATTGAATCAAATATTTTAACCGGCCTTTTTCAACTCACTGGCTTAATTTCCTTTTATGTCCATTTAATTCTGTAACCTTTTTTTTCATTTCCTTAAAAGCTTTTTTTCTAAATCATGAAGATAACCCTTAAATACAGGCAAACGTAATTGTACTGTGGGGTAAAGAGGATAAACAACATGAAAATATACTTTTTCTGTAATCTCCAACTAAATAAAAATTCAATTTGTGTTTAAGAGTTGAGTGGCACTAAAAAGAAAAAACCAAATAAAGCAGAGAAAATCCAAAGAGCGGCAGTCAATTTTATTTCCAGTAGTAACTCCTTTCCAAATTGTGCTCATTGGTTATTGATGTAGTGGTACTAACTTCGCACAGATGGGAGGACTGATAAGACAGCCAAAGAAAAATTTGTGTTTGAAAATTTTTTTACTCTTTTATTTG
This sequence comes from Sarcophaga rosellei, assembly GCA_930367235.1. Classification (NCBI taxonomy): domain Eukaryota; kingdom Metazoa; phylum Arthropoda; class Insecta; order Diptera; family Sarcophagidae; genus Sarcophaga; species Sarcophaga rosellei. The sequence continues at coordinate 40,051,282 of OV884020.1, forward strand.
TTTTCATGATTTTTGTTATGCTTATAACAGCTTATTGAATTAAAATTTAAAAAAGGTTGTAACCCCCAATGGTAATGAACCTGATCCCAATCACGGTTCTTTGTCTGCAAAATTTCATGCTGATGGTTGGGAATTGTTTGAAATCTTTATTGAATTTAAATTTCAACAAATTCAAACAAATCTTTGCCATGGAATTTTAATTCCTTTTAACTTATAACAATAATAATAAACTCCGTATAAGTGAAATTGATTAAACGGATTGGTTTTGAAGTAAATTGAAAACACGGCTATGAAGATTAATGTTTAAATAATATGAAATTATTTATAGTCGCTAAAACTTTTATTTAAATTAAAATTAGATGATTTCTGATTATACCAGTTCCTCTGATTACGTTATTGTTACGAAAATGGAAATGGTGTAACATCGTTTAACACAACGAAGACACGAACATTCGACTTCAAGAACATTCATCAGACTGTTTACGTGGGCATATAAAAAGGCAAGACAAAGCAGTCAACGATTAGAAAGAATTCAGTCAATCTTGTGTGAAGACGTGTTGCGTGTGAAGAAAACAGCAAAGACCTGCCGAACAATTGTTAGTGTTTACGCAAACAGAAGTGTAAAGAAGAATAACAAACTGAGCAAATTGTTGTTGTAACATCAAGTTGTGAACAGTGGCACATAAAATTGTGAGAACAATAAAGAATTTATCTAAAGTTAAACAGAAATTTATTTTTATTTTGTTTGCAATCAACGAAACTCATATTTTAAACGTAACAATATTTTAGATGTTATTTTATTACGCAATATTTCATAAACTTCAGGAGAATTTTAAATCTTAAAACACAAGAACTAAACACGCACTACAAGTAGTAACACGAGAGGATTGTTCAGTTATGCGAAATTTATTATTTCGAGTTCAGACCAAACTTAAAATATTTGACCACATCTCCTAGTTTCAAGTTTAAGTTAGCGTGTATATGTCTTTACGAATTGTATTTGTAATGTAAAATAATATCTTAATTTCATGTTGAAATTATACAGACAAATTTATTTTGCTCACAGCAAGCTTGTATACTTATCAATAAACTTTGTTTTTAATATCAATTGTTCTTTGATATAACTGTCAAAAGTATAATATGTGTACACCACGGCAAATTCAATAAGGTAGCCGCAAGTCTACAACAAGTACAACAATGCAAAAACAACAAGCATTTTGTTTTTGTTAAACCTCCATTCGGATGTCAAAATGGGAAGACAAAAAATGGAAAAGAAAAAAAAATTAACAACAACACACAAACGCACAACAAACACACACAAATTTTGACAGCCCAAGACTAGTCAGCTGTTTCCTCGGGGTCACTTGTTATGAATTCGCTTTGGTGTACACCTTAATGATTACAATAAACTCTCTCTCTTCTAATTTTACTTTTGAACCATACAGACGTATTTTATTTACGCTGCGCCCATTTGCATATTTTAATATTTCAACTGTGCTTACATTAAGACCGTATACGACAACAATATTTAGTTTCGTAAGCAGATTGTTTGCTACAAGTATCCTTCAAAGTAAAGTGAACATAGCACTCATTGTTAAATTCACTCGATATTAACATACTGGTAGATAGGGCCTGGTAGATTGGGCCATAAATAGGGTCCACTGCGATTCCACAGTTCAACATTTTCGCTTACACCAGTAACAACTCGGACCTTCCGATGAAGCGACTCTGACTGCCAATATCAAAGCATGCCAGTTCATCCAAATCTTCCATTTAGTAGGCCCGCAGGTGCCTCTTTCTTCTATGACCACTGAAAAGCAGTGTCATCCTCCTATTCATCTCCATAGCTTCTGCAGAATTCATTTGCAAGGTGTCCAAGACTAATACGCCTCGCGTGCATTCCTATAACACAATAACCCGCCATAACGCCGATAACAGTGCTGAGCCTACTTCTTGGCGTGTCCGAAGCTGCCATGCAATTGTACACAGTTTTCGGGAATGTCTCTCGGTACCCATGTGATCAAAAATCATATCGATTCGCTATCTTGTCAAGACATCTGCGACAGTCGTATGCCGCCCTTGAGCTCATTACATTAGAATCCTATCGGAAAGTTTGGGAATTTTCCGGTTGCAAACATTTTCGTCCACAATAATTTTTACCGCAGCCTGTATTACCCCATATTAACATACTAGTCTTGATAATGTTTTCATTTCCTTGATTTTTCCCAGGGTGTTTTTAGCAACTATACTGGGAGGTTTTTTTGAATCATCCAAGTGACAAATTGACTCTCAATGACACCAATTAACTCTCTCTAATAGAGGTCTTATTTACGTTATAAGTCATCTCGATATGAAGAAATGTGCTTTCTATACTCTAGTGACTTGTCGGAAGAGTTCAGCAGCTTTATATTTACTATAGGTCAGCATCAGCAGTCATTACGTCCACAGATGAAAGAAAGAAAAATAGACTAATTTCGGATAAAAACTGCAATTGATCGCCGTGGTCTCGTAGGTAGTGTGTTGGCTTATTAGACGCAAAGCCACTGTTCGTATCCCAGGTCAGACATCAAAACGAAATATGAAAAAAATATTTCTTCGGCGACTTCCTCTCAGCAGATTTCTGGCAAAAACTCTGAGAGTAAAATAAACCTACCATGAAGGAGTTTCTCAAAAATCTGTCGTTCGGTGTCGACGTTAAACTGTAGGTCCCGTCACTCATGCATAAAATTAACACACACAACATGAGTGGTATTGAGAAGCTAGGCCGTAATCCTAACTGAAGGATTGTAATGGCCAATTATGTTATGTATGTATGATTGCAATTGATTTTTAAGGGGTTCGATTATCACCAGAGATTCTGAGTGTATGTGATTGTCTGATTGCTTGTTTGGCTTTATATGTAATAACGTAATTACTCACAATAGAAAAAAGAAAATGAAAATTATTACTAAAAAAAAATTGTAACAAGCCATTAAAACAAATAAATAAATAAAAAAAGTTGTCGCACACAACCCATACCTTCCTTTTTCCTATCTCAAAAAAAAAAAAAAAAAAAGGTGACAGAAATAATATCATCTACAATTTCCACGTACATTCTGGCCAAATCCAGATCAATATGGATATGGATGAATGTATTATTTTTAGTTTCCTGTTTATTTTTACATAAAAAAGGCTTCGAACATGTTGAACTGTGATAACGTGAGTGTTTTTTGATTTTCCCACAAATCTGTTGGGTATTCTGTTAATAAAAAGCGAGTTTTGACACGTAACAGCACTTGTTAAATATTTCACTTATTTTGTATTCCCTGTTGACCAATATCAGTATTGATATCGGAATTGCTAATAATAGTGATGTTCTACAATGTACATGACGACATTAAGGTAGTACAATTTGTTTTATATGAAATCTAATAAAGTAAATTGCTTTAATCGTATAAAATTAGAATATAATTTGTAATTGTATTGTAATTAATAAATAAATAAATAAATAAATTGCTTTAAGATATGAATTTCTGCTTGAAAAACTACCCACAGACATATATTCGATAAAATGAATCTCGAAGTTACATCAATATTTGAAGTACATTTTTTACTTGTGTTTTACATCGCAGCAGTAACCAAAGTTGTTTACAATAATTTTTTTTTTATAATTTTAACACACACTAATATTTGCGTGTATTTGTGATGAAATTTTATTACATTTTTTTCTTTTTTCTATTATTATTGCTGACAATCTGACAGTTATTACATTGATAAGGATCCGAGTCACATTTACACACCTAGTATGTCAATGTATATTTCTTTGAAAATCACGATTGTGTGAAAATGATAAAATTTGTTTGGGCTTTAGGTTAGAAGAAAGGGAAAGCAATTGTTAAATAAGAATATAAGTATATGATATCACAATACTAGTACAAAATAAGAATTTTTCTCATCTTTATGTTGAAGCGTTTGCTACAGTCTATATAATCTTATATATAAAAATGAATGTGTGTTTGTTTGTATGTTTGAACTTTATAGACGATTAAACGGCTAAACCGGTTTTATTGAAATTTTCACAGTATCTTCCTATATGTCTGGATTTTTATGTTGATACTCCAAATGAGCGAGGTGCCATGCCCACGTATACTACACACTACATACTTAACATTTAATTGCATTTGAAATATATTACTCATACGCATAGTTACCCCTACAAGTATGCTATCTATGATTCTTGATGTATAAAACCAAAGAAAATAAAGTATAAAGAATGTGCATTTGGCATATTTTGGAATATTTTTCAAAAATATTTCACGACTCGGGGGGAAAGATAGAAGGGAAGGATAAAGAAACAAAGAGCGTAACAATGCGTTGTTCTGATCGTGCGTTTTTGTTGTTTGACTAATTTTTTATTTATTCTTCTGAAACAGTGTTGCCACGAAAAAAATTGAGTAACCAACATTTGTGAAAAAAATCACCAAATAAAAAAAAAATAGAACCAAAATTAAATTCGTAGACTTTTGTTTTATTTTTTTTCAAGTTTAAATTACAATTAATAAAAATTGAAACAAAAAATAGCTTTTTTTTATAAGAAAAAAATAACCAAAACCAAAAAAAACTACACATTGATCAAAAAAATAACCAATTTTGGTTAGAAATAACCGAAAAAGGCAACACTGTTCTCAAATCACTTATTCTCAGACGTCGGCACAAAGAGAACATGAGAAAAATTATGAGAGGCATATTAACCCAGAGGAAAATTGTTAGTAATATTTTCAAGTCTACTTATTAACCCAATAATATGTATATGTGAGCGAAAAGTATAGAAAAATTGTACTGCGCTAAAAACCTAAAAACACCGTATTTAACTTGGCAAGTATTCTTCCAAAAATCGAAATAATTTCTCATTGATATTAGTGAATCATACTGTAATATTTCTTTGGGTGTAAAATTGAAGTCTGAAAAAAGCGACATGAACATTTTCCTTTAGAAGCTGACAAGCAACTGAATGCATTTTTACGCTCTCATGATGAGAGCAACACATTGTTACGCTCTTTGTTTGTGTTTATTTTCCTTCTGTCTTCCGCCCCCCTCATCCAGAAATGATTTTTTAAAAAGATTTTGGTGAGTGCGGGTCGTAATGTTATAACCCGCCATAAGAAATTTTACTTCTACATAATGCGTATTCTTTATATCCATATTCTTTGATATCACTCATATGTCACATATGTAATTTTTTTAATGAATTTTACATCTATATGTATATACAAAAATGAACGTGTGTTTATTTGTTTGTGGTTTTGTTTGTTTGAATTCTAAACGGCTGGACCGATTTTCTTGAAACTTTGACGGTACCTTCCTGTATATCTGGAAGGAATTATAGGCTACTTTTTATTTTAAAATTTCAAGAAGGCGAGGTGCCACGCCCACATATCCAATAAGTATTTAATGTCGCATATCTCATAAACTGCAACAGCTAGGGTCCTCAAATTTTGTATGGACGACTTTGACGTATATATAAACAAAATGGGCGGATTGGCTATAGTGGGCGTGTCATCTCCAATATAAAAAATATTAAATTATTATATCTAAGAAAATATAACAGTTAGAGTCCTAAAATTTTGTCGAACCCACTTTAGTATGAATATGAATATTTTAGACAAAAATGGGCTGACTAGGAAAAGGGTGTGGTAATTCCCATATGAATTAAATTTAAAACTTCTTATATCTCGGAAATCACCTATATATAAAAATTAATGTGCATTTGTTTGTATGTTTGAAGTTTATAGACAACTAAACGGCTGAACCGATTTTCTTAAAATGTTCACAGTATCTTCCTGTATATCTGGAAGGAGTTATAGGCTACTTTTTATGTTGATATTTCAAATGAGCGAGGTGAAACGCTCACATATACTACATTACCTACTATTGTAAGATAATAACAAAATGGGTATATTGGAAAAACTATATCAGCAAGATATCTCAAATTTTGTACAAGTGTTTACAGTTTTAAAATAAATATTTTGGACAAAAATGAGCGAACTAACAATAGTGGGTTTGGCACCTCCCATATAAAGTAAATACGAATATCTCTATATCTGAAAAACTCTAACAGCTAGAGTCCCCAATTTTTGTACGAGTAACTTTTGTTTAAATATAAATATTTTGGACAAAAATAGGGAGTTCAGCAAAAGCGGGCGTGGCACCTCTCATATGAAGTAAATACTGAAATCTGCATATCTAGAACACCAGAACAGTTAGACTGCTAAAATTTTGTACGAATATCTAAAGGTTCAATATCAATATTTTTGTTAAAAATGGGTTATCAAGCATTAGGGGCGTGGCAAACTCCATATGAACTAATTATTAAAATCTGTATAAAAAAAACTATAAAAGCTAGAGTCCCCAATTTTGTATTCCAGCTATATGAAGGTGGTGGCTCTCTGATTTGTGGGTGTAGAAATTATTATATCTTGAAATATGCAATAGTAAGGTATATGACCCCTAAATTATTGAGTTTGAAATTTTCAACTCATATAGATAGTAAGTACTAAAGTTCATACTATTTAAATATTTATCTTGAAAAACATATACATATGTACATGTACTTATGTAATAGTTATGTTATTGTTTACTTCTAAAAACGGGTAACTAATAAAACTATTATTTATTTGAAAAATACATTAGGTAAACTTTATAATAAGCATTTTATTGGGCGATGAATTCATTACTTTTAATTACCTAAGTAATAAAGTATAAACTGTAAATATTTTGCCCAAATAAAATAACTAGTTGCAAATCTCATCAAAAGAATTACCTGTGACCGACGTAAACACAGTTATTTGTTAAATTTTAATAACATTAATTTTTTTCAAAAGGTTTTTAACTTGAACCGATTTCATATTAGGTAAAATATAAAGAAATAAATATAACACGCATTCGGTTTTGGAATTCAGTTGAATCTTTGATTCTAAACAAGTTAAACATTACTTGAGTGACATTTATTTTGCAACAATTTGTAAAAATGCCCCGAATAAAAGCATCCCTTTCCTAAGCACTAAATATGCATTGCGTTTGCAATCCCAGAGAGCAAATGAAAGTTCGGAAGAGCGTGAAAGTCGCCTCAGGACTGAAAGGAGTCGAGCTTCAACCTTTAGAGCCGGCGAAACGCCATCTCAACGTGTAGAACGCCTTGAAGGCCTACGACAACGTGCCACAACATCAAGAGCTACTGAAACACATTCAGAAAGCCAAGAGCTTCTGAAACGCCGTCAGAACGTGAAAGACGTCTTGAAAGTCTTCGACAACATGCCACAACCCCACGAGCTACCGAGACATCGTTGGAACATGAAGGTCGGCTACAAAGCCATCGAAATCTTATTGAAACATCACGAGCCACAGAAACACCTTCAGAACGTGAAAGACGTCTGGAAGGCCTTCGGCAATATGCGACAACCGCACGAGCTACTGAGACACCTCTGGAACATGAAGGTACCACAACATCACGAGCTAATGAAACAGAAGTCCAACAGGAATCACTAGTAGAAAGTCAGCGGATTCGAACATCAACAAGAAGAGCAGCAGAGAGGATAGAGCAATATTATTTGCGTCGAGAACAAAATCGTAATCGAATGGTGGTGAATCGACGTAATGTTTTTCATGGATACTCAGGTATTGCATTTAACTACAGATCTGATATAGATTATACCGAAGACGAATTAGTGGCAATTGGTGACATGAATGAAGTTTGCCAATATTGCAATGCACTCAGGTACAAAAATGAAACACCTAGAATGTGTTGCTCTTATGGTAAAATCGTTCTATCTGAATTACTTCCACCTCCAGAACCATTGCAATCGCTGATTTCAGGTAAGTTTTTCGAAATATATACTTTTTTTAATTTAACAAAATATGAATAGAAAATATTTTTTTCATTTTGGAACTAATGTGGATTCACAACATTTTCTTAAAAATATAAGATAATATAATTCGTGCTTCAAAATGACATCTTTTGGTGCTACCAAAGTAATTGGAGACAACTTTATGCCAACATTACGTGTTCAAGGTCAAATTTATCATAAAATGGGATCATAGTTGCCAATTACAAATGAAGATCCTAAGTTCTTACAAATTTATTTCATAGGAGAAGCGGATAACAATGACCAAGTGCACCACCGCCAGCATTATAACCCTGACACAAAACAATGGGTTGTTGCCGATTTACAAGTGATGTTTCATGAAATCAACGAATTGGTAAGGATCTTTAAGCAAGCCAAAGATGACCCATGATTAAGTTCAGATGACCACATAATCCCAATTCATGCTGATAGAACTCCAGATGGACAATACCAAGGACGATACAAAGCCCCAACAATGGATGACGTAACAATTTTGATGGTGGGCGATCCAGTTGCATCACGAGATATATATTTAATTCCGATGGTGGTAGCGAAGCACACCGGGTATTAGCTAGTTAAAAAATAAACTTTTAATAAATTTCGCAATAAAAGCCTAAAAGAATGGGTTACATAAAAAGTATTAATATGATAGTCATTAAAAAAGCTCAATTAAAAATTACGCCTTTAGTAGTTAACCCTTAACGGACCAATCCCTCTTCGGTGTATATACGGTGTATACCCCTGTAGTGTATATGGCGGCTATACCCATTTTATTATTTTTATTACAATTAATGTTGCTATATTTACAAGTGACGTGTTGAGTATTGTGCCATGTGCTTTCTGTGAGTTTTTTTCTGCTTATTATCTATATTCCGTTATCATTTGCCGTTTTTTATACTTGCAGTTTTGTGTTAATCGAATAGTACTTGGGATGTATCAGAAATTGCGTGTGTCCATAGAATATTACGACATTACGAACCTGCTACAATCCAGAAGCCTAAAGTAGTGTTGAACTACACCAAAAATATCGGTGGTGTTGATCGGGAGATCACTATATAGCAAAATTCTGTTTCTTAAGAAAATCCCTTAAATGGAGGCGAAATCTCTTCTTCTGCGGCCTTGAAGTATGTGCTACTAATTCGTACATTCTTTTTTTCCAAGTTTTTTGAGATGCGAAAAAGTTTTCATTAAACTTGTTTTCTAACAAAACAAGTTTTTTCGACAAAATTCAATTTAAAATTTTTTTCAACAAATTCAATAATAATAACGCGAAATATTTACATTTTTAAATAAAATATTTGGACAATTCACATAAGCACTTTTATCGTTGTATTCATTGTATTGTTGGAAGAATATACAACAGTGTATGCTTGTCGTTGGTAAGTTTCATATAAAAATCCGATACGCTTACTCGTATACACATTTTTTTCATATGTTTCTTAAAATAGTATTGGTTTCGCGCTGTCAGTTTATGTAAATGCCAGTAATCAAGAAGAAGAATACAAAAATACAAAATATTTTCTATGTAACTTGAGACAACAATTATCATTTCCAAAACTATAGTGTTCGCACAGATAATGAATTAATTTACTTTCTTCCATAATATTTTTCATTTTGTTGCTTGATAATCAAATTATGCATGCTGGCCTTCTTCTTCTTATCGCTTTCTGACGTTTGGAGTACGAAATACACAATACAAAAAGTGTATTCAATACAACATACATACACTATACAAAGTCATGTGAATTGTCCAATTGTGTATATTAATAGTCCCGGACAAAAGTAGCCAACAGAGGGTACCGGTCTCCGGTATTTCCTTTAAATAGTTTGGTACTTTTGTGGAAAACAACTCTTATTTAGAAAAAAAAATTTTCGCCAAAAATTGAAAATTCTTTTTAAAAAAATTACTGGCAAGGCTGTATGACAAATTTGATTTTCAGTGAGTTTAATTAATGGTGTTTTCTTTTCTACCAAAAAATTTGCACTTTATTGTAAAAAATGCAATTTTGTGTTTGTTTCTTAAAAATGTTTCTCCCTCTAAAAGGGTGGTATGTTTTATTCTAAATAAATTGCACTTGAAAATGGTGGAGGGTATTGCATTTTACGCCCTGTATAAATCGAGAGTGCTGATAATGCCCTGTAAAGCAAATGACTTTTGTTTATTTATAGGGCTACCAGATGAAATTTAAAAAAATCTCCTAGTATCGTTATCCAATTCTGAAGTTAATTTTTTCATTGTTTTGTGGGGTAACCTTAAGGGAACATTACATCATTAAAGCTACAGGTCAGTAATATAAAAAATTGCATTCAGTTTTAGAACTGTGTTAAAAAAATTTTATTTGGTTATAAAAAAAAAAACCCCTAAAAATATGAAATCGAAAAATTAGCAACACCTTTTTCATGTTTACATATTTTATTGAAAACAAATCAAAAAATACATATTTTTAAGGGCAGGGGGCATACCCTTTTTTCATATTTGTGTTATGTTCATCTCAAATAAAAATTACATTATAACAGGGTTGGTCAGCAATTTTTTTAATGCACCTTGTAAGAGGGTGACATTTTCTTTGTAGAAAAGAAAACACCATAAGTAAGTAAATGAAGGTGATAGTAAGGAATCGTTTACTCTGTATGTAAAAAGAAAAGTTTTTTACGTTTTTAACACTAATAACTTTTTATATTTATTAAAATAAGAAAATATACACACCAACCACTAAATAATTTATAATATGTATAATGAAATAGTTTTACTTAAAACTATTAAAAATCTAAGTTTTAACAAAACACCAAACCATTATATGTATACAGCATTATTACAACACAAGTGCTGTTTGAGTTTTCCGATTTATTAATATCAGTTTTCAGAAATGTGGTAGAAGTTTTTCTGTTAATTTTTTTTTTTTTTTTTTTTTTTTTGATCTGCATGTATACGTGTATTTGTTGTATCTCTATTTAGTCGGTGATTTTTTTAACCGTTTGGATTTTGAAAATTAAAAAAAAATTCAAATGACATGTTTATTGAGGTATTATGGCAAGACCTACTGATGCTTAACTGATGTTTAATATCGATTACGAACGACGGATTTGAGCTTTTCGTGGTGCCTTTATTTAGTTTTTACTAGAAGACTAATAAGAGGATGTCCCCGAAAAAAAAAAAATTTTGTTCGTTTTTTTAATGTCAGGGCGGGTGCTAGAATCACGGTCTAATTTCTAAAAAAAAAAAAACAGAGCTACTACAATCGCCTAGATATGTATGGGTAACTATAATATTTGATGATGCTTTTGAGTATATATTATAAAAGTAATTTGGTTAACATAAGCAACAATAAAATATGTTTCATTGTTATGTTTAAAAATATCGAGTGATTTTTTAAGAGCTATAGGAAAATGAAAAAAAATATACAATTCAGAAAAATGCATGAAATCTTTATTTGAATCGATAGTACGGTCCATATACATTAATGTTTGAAGATTATTTCATGCAAATGTTGACCGCGACTGCGCCTCAAATGGTCCATCCGCTTAGTCCAATTTTGGCATACCCTTTCCAACATTTCGGCCGGTATCTCAGGAATAAATGCTTCAATGTTGTCTTCCAATGAGTCAATTGAGGCGGGCTTGTCTGTATAGACATGAGCTTTAACATAGCCAGACAAAAAATAGTCTAAAGGCGCCAAATCGCACGATCTAGGCGACCAATTGACCGGTCCCGAACGTGAAATAAAATGTTCACCGAACTCGCCTCTCAATAAGTCCACTGTTACGCCTGCCGTGTGGCATGTGGCACCGTCTTGTTGAAACCACATGTCATGCAAGTCAAGCTCTTGCATTTTGGGCAAAAAAAGTTGAATATCATCACGTCGTTGAGTAACAGAGGCCCAATTGCTGCGAACGACGACGAATCGATAATTGATGGTCATCATTAACACTGGCCGATACAGCTGCGATATTTTCTTCAGTTCGCACTCTACGTAAGCGTGTTGGTGGTTTAATGTGCAACAATGTAAATTTGGTGCGAAATTTAGTCACAATAGCCCGAATAGCCGCTTCAGTGGGTCGATTAAACTGACCATAAAATGGAAGAAGCGCGCGATGAACTTTCTTAACAGAGCACGCATTTTGATAATAAAATTAAATGATTTGGAAGCGTTGTTCGTTTGTTGCCAAAAAGGTAATAGCTAAAAAATCACAAGTTAAGTCACTGAGACATTTTATCCAAATCATTGATTAAAGTAATTAAACTATTATTTTTTATTGAATTGTTATTTATTGCATGGTTTATGGATTTATTCAAAAATATGTAGCACCCTACTACTTCACAATTTTTGTTTTCTGTTTATTGAACATTGATTAAATTTACAACTTTAAATTGCTTTCAGTATTTTTCTTAATTAAACAATTAACTTTTTTAATAAACAGAAGCAACAACTCACAACTGAATGATCCAGAAGTTTATACAAAACAAGAAAAAAAAAAGAGGTCAAAAAAAGGAAAATTTTCAAACAAAAATTTGATATCATTTCAACAATTTCTACAGTGTTTAGGTAAATAACTTGGTACAACATTTATAATTTATCACAAACATAAAACTATCTATCCCTCGTTTTAGGGCTATCCTTGAGAGTTTATTTCAATTATAAACTTATTTCACACCTAAAGATAGTAGTATCCATCAGATAAAGTCTCTTTTAGTCTTAAGAGGAAGTACTTACGGCTACCAAATAAAGAAACGTGATTATAACAAGCTGAAAATATAAATTCTGCACCCAATTAGTTGCCCAATTGCTTTCATAATTTCTATTATATGTGTAAATAACATACATAGTCGTCGTAGTCTAGTAGGTAGTGCGTTGGCTTATTAGACATGGGGCCACCCCAAGTCATACATCTCCAATAAAACGAAATATGAAAAAAATCTTCCTTTGGCTACTGCCTCTCAGCAGATTTCTGGCAAAAACTTTGAGAGAAAATAAAATTTCCATGAAAAGTGATTCAAAAGTTTGTCGTTTGGAGTTGACTTTAAACGGTAGATCCCTTCATTTATGGATAAGCTCAACACACACAACGTAAGTGGTGGGAGAGATTAGGTTGTGATCAAATAATGTTATCGGCTAATACCAACCCTTCTTTGCCTTCAATAGACCCACGGTATATCAAGTCGTGCGGCATGTGCTACCATTTTCTTGAAACGATATGTCAACCAGTCCAGTTCTTTTATTTTAAACAAAAAAAGTCAGTAATTACCGATATAACGTGCAGATCACAAATCTCAGTAAGCAAAGCATTTTTTAGGATGTATGAGAAGCTCTTGAATTGCCTTTACTATACATCTGCAATACAGTTTGTTGACGTATCAATTCAGCCAAAAGCCAGCTTAGTCAGTGTAGGTAATTTTTGGTAGAAACAGATTTCCCACTCTTGGTGAGGCCTTCAAATCTAACCTCTTCGACAATTTCGTTCTCTAATCCTTAGGGTTGTTTCAGAATTAAATACTGATAGCATTTAATATTGGCAGTTTGCAAAAAGTTTTGATGTTGCTGGCAATAAGTTAAATTGTCTATCAGGCTCACTGACACATGTTCAGGGTCAATATCCTGTTACAATTTTAAATCATTTAAAGTACCTAACTTTCATGTATAAGATTTCGAAGAACTCCTTCGAACAGTGTTATCTCTTGTATCGTTTATTAAATTATGATTTGTGGCACATGAAATGATTACACATGGAGTGTATCTTGAAAAAAGGGGACAGATGTATGTATGTGCATGTTTTGATGCTGAAAATGCAATACAATATACAAAATTTCACCGCATACATACGAATAGTCGAATATCAGATGTCATAAGCAGAAATTGTTTTTTATGATTTGTAAGTAAATGGTCGTGCATTTAAAATTTCAATGAAGATAAATAGGCGAAGTTAACCATGTCAATAAAAGGTATTTTCTTTGCTTTACTAAAATGAATTCATGCAATGAGAATATTTAAAAATTATACCAAAAAAATATAAAAAGAATTTCAGGAAAATGTTTTAAATACATGTACATAAAAAGGGTCTAACGAAATTTCTAACGTTAAATCAGGTCATGCATAAAAGAAAAACAAAATTAGGAAATCATTAGGTAAGCAGTACGAATTTAGGAAACGCTAGCTTTATTTTGATTATATTCCTGCTTTTTGTAAGATTTCCTAAAAGCATAATTTCAATACAAGTGGACGTTATGAAGCTTAAAACCTTCTGCCCTAAAACAATCTTTTTGCAATTTTTATGCCGTGCGGATTTATAAAGAGTTTTCAATTATAACCTTTTCCATCGCCTATATGCGCTGCCACTCTTTTCAATTAGTGGTTTAATTTCAGTACTAAAGCACGGTTGCTGTTTGGATGTAATAAGTTTAGTTTTGACAGTCATTTTAATGAAAAACAAAGTCATAACATGCGCTTTAAACGCAGCACACTGTATGATAATACTGGGTGTCTGAAAAGGGAAGGGTTCTAGGATTAAAAATTTTTTATACATTTTTTTATTAATGTTTTATAAAGTCTTCGGTGTTGTTTAGAACTAGTGGGTATAGTTTAAACATGTGGTAAATAAGATTTTTGCCTACTAAATTCAATATATCATACCACACAGCTTATGCTTATCACAATTTATGGGAGACTTTCCTCTGATTGTTGTTTTTATTATATTTCTCAAATTCTCGATCAGATTTAGTTCTGAAGATAGTACGGAACAATACCATACATTGTTATTGTTATCTTCAAACCATTTCTAATTGCAGTACAAATGATACTGCTGGAACACTCATCTAAGTGGCATATTCATCTTGGCCATCACTTTCTAATTACCTTGTTTACGATATTGTGACCTATAATCATAGTTGGAAAATTATCTTCAAACAATAATATCACCGACACCATGCTGAAAGCAAACCATGTAACCATAGCAAGAGTTTCAATTCAAATATTGGAGCTGGGGACCAGGCTATAGAGGACCGATATAAAAAAATTGACAGTCTTGGATTCCCGACGTAGTGAACTGCTTAAGAGAATTTTACTGAATTTACCCTGGAAGTACAGCGTTAACAGAATACTTTAGTTGTATGGCTCAGTCCGAGGAACACTTAAATATTTTTAAAATTTTAAACATAATTAGGAACAAGTATACAAACAGCTTAGACACCGCACTTAAATCTTACAACACGTTCTTATATTGGATCTGTATATCGAAGTACTTGGCTTTACATTATGCCGGTAAGAGAGACCAGAACATCCTGGTGTATCTAACATAGCAACAATACCAATTAGGAGAACTACCAACAGGTATACCATTCTCTCAAAATGTAAATAAAATAAGTTGTCTTCCATGGAGAAGCACTTTTTCGTCCAAACTAGTAAAGGTAAGTCACAAGAGGTACAAGGTGTAATTAATTATTGCATTTAGGGATGTAGCAACCAAAAGGTCTTTCTCAAACGCTCTATTTATGTCCCAAAATGGAAAGTTAACATTGGCATCCATACCCAACAGAAAAGACTCTTCACTAATGTGCCCGTACATCCAATTTGATGATGCCAATTTAAAACGATGTTTTCATTACAATTCTTAGGGCCATTATTACAACTTTCCGTTAACTAAATGGGGAATTTTAGCGGGCAGATAAATTGTTTTTTATTATCATAAGTGGACAATAAAAAACTAAAGGGAAGATCAACTTTTAAAGTTAAGTTTACGTTTGAACTTCTGTTTTCTTGTTTTGGATCAATGGCTGCTCGATTGCAGCATGCTATTCTTGTTACTCCTATCAACTGCCGTTTTTTTTTGTTTTTGATTAATGGCTACTCGGTGCTGTCCTTGTTACTCCCATCAACTGCTTTTTTTTAATTAATGGCTGCTCGATGGCAGCTTGTTATTCTTGTTACTGCTATCAACTGCTATTTTTTTGTTTTGGATTATTTTCAATATGGAAACTTTAAGTATGAACAAAATGAAAAAAAAATTCTTAAATTGAGCAGTGTTATTGACATTACTCCGTTACTGCCATGTTTTTGAAAACGTTAACTTTATTTTATCATTAGGTTAAAGTAATGAAAAAAAATTTTAAGGGTGCCTTTAAACTTCACTTTAGCTAAAGTTACCTTTTACTAAACCCAACTTTAATGGCAAATTGTAATAATGGCCTTTAGAGATTTTTACACATGCGCATATGAAGAACTAAATCTTTGCAAAACATAACAACAATTGAAAAATTATGCTTGGTTGAGTTAAAGCGCTATATTAACACGTTCACGCCGGCGCGTACCACCGGTGGCACGCACTAGACCGCCTCATCGGGCGGCGTGTACCACCGGTGGCCCGCACTTAAGCATGATATTAGAACACACGTAATACCAAATATTTAGATCTTTAACAGTTCGACTGTCGAAAAAAAAAAAATACCTGAGAGTCACGCTATTCTATTTCACCGTAAAAATTCAAAAGATTTAATGAGGATGGGACGAATTCCCGAAAAAATACACTCAACTTTAAACGATACCATTGTATTGTTACTAAACAGCTGCCGTCCGATAGAGCGAACATGTAATAATAACATGTAATAATAACATTATGCGCCAAAATAAAAAAAATTTAATGACATTTGTAAGTTGTGAGTTTTGTTGAGTAGAACTCAAAAATATTTTTTTTATATTTCTTAAACCCTACAAACTTGTTTTATTTGATAAAAACAGTTTTTTTTGGATTTTATGATTACAAAAAATTTCTGAACCGATGACCAAAATTTTAACTCGACTGTTATACTATTTAAATAATAACTACGGTAATTTCTGTCCGATATGAATTTGAGTTCCAATGTGAGTGCTAATCTAATCACAAGATAATGCATTTTCAGAATATCAACACTTATTTTATATTTTTTAATTAAATTTTGCAATTAAGAATAGCTAAACTTGAAAAAAATTTGAAAAAAATCATATTTTCCAAGTTAACCCGATCAAAATTCATAACATGTAATTTTAAATCATATGTTTATGTATACCATTTTAAAGGCTCATCTGTCCCCTCTCCAAAAAAATTTGATTTTAAAAATGGGTTAAAAATGTTTGGATATTCAATAACTTTGTGTGAAAAGATCAAAAAAACAGTTTTTGTCAAATAAAACAAGTTTGGAGGGTTCGAGGAATATAAACAAATGTTTATGAATTCTACTCAACATAGTGAACAACTTAGACTATGTAGTTACTCGGGTGGATTTTCACTGTCGCATCGTGTAATTAATGTTTTTATATTTATTTTATTAATTTATTTTCATTTTATTATAAAACAAAAACATTTTTAATCATTTTCGCAAACCTTAAGAAAAATAAAGAAAATTTTCTGGTGACTCTATATTTTTGCAACCCCCAAGAAGATCTCAGAGTAAATTGAAAATTGGAATGTCCAAAATATATTAAAATATTATCCCTTAAGGTCAAGCACTCAACCCATTTGGCATTGAATTGGTAAATACCGCCATCCACTCATGATCAAGTTCTTCGGTTGACTTTTGTTTGATATTTAGTGACTACCTAACCTTTGTTCCAAATGATCATCTAAGTACCCTCTTGGAGTGGTATTGGGATTTTGTAGAACAGTATAAAGCCTGTGGGAACTTTCCAATTAGCAGCTGTATGATTGTATTCATTGACTTGTTGGAAATTATAGCCATTATGAATCCTTAATTCATCCAATCTTCTGGTAATTTTATTCTTTAGAATACTTAAGAATTCGTTCTTATTCACTGTGTCCTCAACAAATTTCAAATTGCACATACCTGGTGCCAGCACACATTTCCACAGTATAGTTCTACCAAGGCCATGCCGTGGATTAATGAATTATAGAATTGAAGTAACAATTCAAAACCAAAAGCGAAAAAGGAATTTAAATTCCAACTATCACAGTTTTCCTTCACTTTTGATGTTCTTACTTTAAGTAACTTTTATTTTACTGTGCTTCTTCCTTATTCAAAAGCGAATTCTTTTTAGAAAATTTCATTTTTAATACAAATACGTAAACGTATAGCATTGTGTTACTCAGATAGGTTTATTCTAGTATTATAGATAAAATGAGTGAAAATGTAATGAAATTAAAGTGTTTTTTATGTTAAAATGTTGTTGCTATCGTTTTATAATTTTGTGTTTTTTTTATAAGCAAAAGCTAATTATTGTCCATAAATTATAGAGAGGCTGATATGGTTATTATGCCTACTGTGATATTCCTGTATCCACAATCTTTCTATCTAATGTCTTATATGATTTACTGTTATGGCTTTCGTTTTTGCCACCTTGTTTGTGTACTTAATATTCATCTTTACATTGTTACTTCCTTTGAATTAAAGAAACCCTACTGAAACCAAACACAATGAGGTACACGATGACGACAATAAAGATAAACATAAATAAATGAAAAAAAAAAAAATATAATAATAATAACTTAATATACAATTTTATATTGAGTATAATGTATATTTAATTGTCGATTACATTTTTATTTTATTTAATTTGTTCAGATTTTTATAATTTTCAAGAAATTAAAGAAAAAACCAGAATTCTCCCAATTTAAAGACAATAAGTAGAATATTTAATGTCCACTATAATCTATGAAACTTAGGGCCATTATTACAACTTGCCGTTAACTAAAGGAAGGATTTTAACAGGTAGATAAATCCTTTTTCATTATTATGAGTACCCAAAAAGACAGAAGTGAGCGTTAAGCTAAAGGGAGGATCATCCTGCCGGTAACTGTTAAAGTCAAGTTCATGTTTGAGCTTGCCATATTATATATTATTTTTAATATGGCAACTTCAAATTTAAACAAAATGAGCATATACAAAAAAAAAAAAACAAATCCTGTCATTGCCACTGCGTTCATTTGAGCAGATTTATCGACATTGCTCCGGCACTGCCATATTTTTAAAAACAGTTAACTTTATTTTATCTGTAAGTTGTAATAACGAAAAGAAGTTATGTGACTTTAAAGTTCACTTTAGCTAAAGTTACCTTTAACTAAACCCAACTTTAACGGCGAGTTGTAATAATGGCCTTTAATATAATAATCAATTAAAATTTGAATAATTTCTCTCTTTTTTATTTAAGATTAATTACATATAGAGAATGTCAGTTAATCGTAATGCATTTTTTACTCATGATTATTAATTCAAATTTGTATCGATAAATTTTCAATATGAAATTGTAGTAGTCTAGCATCTAATACATAGGTAGTGTATTAAACGTGAAGCCACAACTTAAACCCCAGATCAGAGAATTCGAACAAAACGAAATATGAAAAAATATTTCTTCGGTGACTGTCCCTCAACAGATTTCTGGTAAAAACTTTGAGAGTAAATAAAATTGCCATGAATAAGTTTCTCAAAAATCTGTCTGGAGTTGGCTTTAATCTGTAGCTCCCGCCACTCATTATAAAATTAATACACAACATAAGTGGTGTGTGAAACTAGGTCGTAACCCTGACTAAAGGGTTGTATTGACTAATTATGTATGTATGCAGTCGATAGTGTGGGAAGTCATTTTATTTATAATTTCTTACTGATTGGATTAAAATGTTTTCTAGATATTATATACTTACTTATGCTTGCGACTGTAAATGGTTTTGTACGATTTATATGTATTTGTATATCAAAATTTGTTTGTACTGCTATACTGTAAACAAATTAAATGTTACTTTTGAACTACTTTACCTATAATTAATGTGACCATTGCATGACATTACATAACATGACATTAATCAATTACACAACCCTTACACGCTCTAATGGTTACACAACTTGTGTTGAGATCTGGAGGAAAATAATTAAGTACACTTAATTCTGTTTTTACGGGATTTTAATTTAACGCTTTTGGAAATAAATATTTCGCTCCGTTTTTAAACGAATTGATTGGATTTAACGCGATCTAGAAATGTATTCATTTTTAATAGCAAAATTACACAGGTTTTTTCAAATTAAAATTAAGAGTCAATTAGCATCTGCTGATGAGACGGTAGCTAAAGAATTTCCGACAAAAAATGCTTAAATAATTGAGTGGTAAATGCGGATAAAACAAGTATTTTTTGAAAACGAATGCCAATACGAACATTTGCAGCTATAACCCAGAAAAGTACTAGTGGCTAGTAGTAGATCATTTGACCTTTTTATTCTGCTTTAAAGCATTATGAAACCGGCTGTTTAAAACCCTTACGCCTAAATCGATATATAAAGCCACATTCGATGAAAGGGGTAAATATGGGCGAAAAAATAAAAATCAGCGCTAATAAAGCCGTTAGATCAAGGCATTATACATTTTACGTCAATTGACGAATGATAACAATTTAAAGGATACAGCCGTGTGGAAAAAATTTTCTACTATGGACCCTATTAAATATGATGGATTAGCACTATCAGAATTTAAAAAATCAACGTTAAATACTTATAGGAGAGTACATTGACTAGATTGTATTAGAATTTCCAGGCCAGTGCCTTTTAACACCCACCATCTTTTAACTTCACCATGATAGCAATAGTTCAAGAAGTTGCCAGTGGGGACTTTAATGACTTATCGTTTTCAGTATTGAAAAATTGTTTTTAAATAAGGCATTTAACGATGGTGAAAATATTGCTTTTATACCTGAGGCACTCGACACTAAAGTGATACATTACATTAGTGATGATGATGACGAGATACCTTCCTTCATTACATCCACAATTAAAGAACGACTCCAAATCGCAGATAAATTGGGAGCTCATTTTCGCAAAAATGATTCTAAAGAGGAGAGATTCGAGAAATACAAATTTCACTGAAATTATGAATGGGTAGTTATGGTGAATTTCATAACAGTCTTATAAAATCTGAAAGTCAACGATTAACAAAAGAATTTGTGACCAGATTCACTGAACTCTCGCTAGGAACTAAACAGATCTTCAAAAATATTTTGAGCGATGAAAGTAATATCGTGATTACTTTTATAAATGAACTGTTTTTTCTATCAGTTTTTCGTTTAAATAAAATAATTATGTACAATGCACAGCAAAAGTTTAGGTACCATAATATATT
This sequence comes from Sarcophaga rosellei, assembly GCA_930367235.1. Classification (NCBI taxonomy): domain Eukaryota; kingdom Metazoa; phylum Arthropoda; class Insecta; order Diptera; family Sarcophagidae; genus Sarcophaga; species Sarcophaga rosellei. Next base: position 40,072,244 of record OV884020.1, read on the forward strand.
GTTACGATGCTTTTACATCGTCTAACATTAAAATTATAAACAAAAGCTACAAAAACCAAACAATGAACTTGTTTAAAATTATCGCACTTCTTAACATAACAACAAAAACCAGCATAAAAATGGCAAACAATTAAACAAAAATATACCAACAAACACCAGCATAAAAAATGGTAAACAAAAGTATACCAACACCACTACAATATAAATATCGTTGTTTAGGTTTATGAAGAACATTCATCAGACTGTTTACTTTGCCATGTAAAAGGCAAGGCAAAGCAGGCGACTGAGTTAGTAAAAGTACAGTCAGTCTTGTCTGAACACGCGGTGTGTTTGCAGAGAGTAATCGTGGTTTGAAGATATCCGTTACAAGGATCTGTCGAACAATTGTCTAGTAATTATTATTAATTATGAAAAGGGTGTAAACAAAGGAATAACAAACAAAGCAATTGTGTTGTTTACATAAAGATGGCACACAGAATAGTTCGAATAATAAAAAATTTTAATTAAAACTTAACACATATTTATTTTATTTGCGAGCTACGAGCTCATATTTTGAACGTTTTTAAAAGATAAAAACACAACAATATTTTAGTAATTTCGTGAATGATATGTAAAAATAATTGATGTTTTTTATATTTATTTTATTAATTTATTTGTATTTTATTATAAAACCAAAAAAAATTTACTGTTTTTCGCAAACCATAACAAAATTAAGGAAAACTTTCTGATTACTCCATATTATTGCACCACAAAGGTGTAGGTACCCGCAAGAAGACCTCAGACTAAACTTAAAATTCAAATGTTATTCCTTACATTTAGCAGGATGTCCCTTAGGTACAAGCATTTCATTTTACACGTTGCCATTGAATGTACCAGTTTTTTTGACCTTTGCCACCATTTACTCATGAGCAAGTTTCTCAGTTGTCTTAGGCTTAGCGACTATGTAACAGTTCTTCCAAATGATCCCGTAAATACTCTCTTGGTGTATTTGAATTTTTTCTTTTGAATGTTTAAACGCTCCCTCTTATTCATTATTTTCTCAATAAATTCCAAACTGCCCGCACCTGCCGCCGACATACATTCCCACAGTATTTTACAATCAAGGCCATGTTAACTATTTCATGTATTAAATAAGTTGTCATTAATTTTTGCCGAACGACCGTTCTGTCCATGACTATTTATTGTACTTGATGGTTTACTGCATAATTCTCCCGAAAATATTAAATTTCTAACCTAATTAAGCCTTTTTTGTAAACGAATAATAAAAAGATAACATTTTTATTTATTTATTTCTAAAAATGAATACGAAAGAATATAAACAAAAAACAAATTTTTAGGAAGTGTCTCTGAGTCATTTATACAATTTCTTTGTAATTAATGTTTCCTTTTCTCTTCTAGGCCTTGAGCTTCAGGAAAATCTCCTTTGTTTTTAATTTTCTAACTGTCTTCTGTACATAAAATACTCATCAAAAAAAATTATAGAAAAATTTTAATCTGAAGAAAGGTGACGCCATAATTAAAGGGGAATATCAAATGGTGAAAACAAAAATGAAAAGCTTTTCACCTGCTTCATTTACAATAAATACCCCAGGGTGTAAAATCACGAAATAGGTCGTACCTTTCTCTTATTTTTAGGACTTTTATTATTTTTTAACAATTAATTTCTACAAATATTCTCAAAATATTTGTTCTAATTGGTCGTTAGAAAGGTTGTCATTTGTAAAAGTGGGTAAAAAATTAAACAAAAAACATTAATTGCTCATAATTAATGATTTATGATTAAAGTTTTTAAAAAGTAAAAACAAATATAATATCTAAAACAAATGATATTTTTTTTTTTAAAGAAATAGGGTCTGCATAAAGTTTAAAACACTTGTCATTTATTCCTATTTTTCAATTTAAAAAATATTCAATACAAAAACTATTTACTTATTAGACGAGAGTGCGGGGTTCAACCCATATCTCGGGAAGTTCGAAATAAAGAAATATTTCTTTCTCTGGTGTTGTAATGACGAATGAATAAGTAAATAAATTCAATACTTACTAAGTGATCAATTCTGTCAGTAGTTGTTATTAATTACACTATGTGACAATATAAAAAAATGAGATACACGAGGCTAATGGCTAAGTTGTGAGTCTTGTTGAGTAGATAGAACTCAAAAAAATTTTTTTTTTATATTTCTTGAACCCTCTAATCTCGTTTTATTTGACAAAAACAGTATTTTTGGACTTCACGCACATATTTATTGATTACCCAAACATTTCTGAAGTGATGTCCAAATTTAAACATTATTAGAAAGGGGAGAGATGGGCCTTTAAAACGCTATACATACATATACGTATATATTACATACATACATAATCGGCCATTACAGCCGTTCAGACAGGACTACGGCCTAGCTTCTCACAACACTCATTTTGTGTGACTTAATTTAATACTTGAGTGGCGGGACCTACATTTTAACGTCGACTCCGAACGATACATTTTAAGAAACTTTTTCATGGCAGGTTTATTTACCCTCAGAGTTTTTGCCAGAAATCTGTTGTGAGGAAGTCGCCGAAGAAATATTTTTTTTTATATTTAACTTTGATATCTGCCCTGGGGCTCGAACCCGGGGTTTTACGACTAATAAGCGAACACACGACCTACTAGACTACGGCGACTACAATGTAAAGGGCTATCCATTTCGTGGTTTCAAAAGTATGGGACTGGAATTCGACATCTGTCAAACTAAGTTGTGAAACCAATTTTTTTCTTTTCAGTTGAAAGTCTGACATTGACGAAAATGGGTCGCTTAACTGTCACACAATGCATAAAAATTATCAAAACCTACTACAAAAATGGTGATTCTGCCACAGCCACGTATCGTGCTTTAAGAGGAGATTATGGTTTACATAATCGTCCAACTACGCAAGCAATTGGCAAAATTGTGAAGAAATTTGAAGAGACTGGAGTGGTTACAAATATTGAAAGGCCTGTTCTCGTTCCGCTGAAAATATCGCTATTGTAAGTGAAAGTGTTGCCGACGACCCGAATGTGTCGATTCCTCGTCGTTCTCAGGAATTAGGACTGTCTTACGACACATTATGGCGTATTTTGCATTTAGATCTACACCTACATCCATATAAAGTCCAGCTCACGCAAAAACTGAAGCCAGCTGACCATTCACAACGTCGTAGATACGTAGAATGGGTGCTTGAACAACAGGCGGTGGACGGCAATTTTTCGAACAAAATTTTCTTCAGCGATGAAGCACATTTCTCATCGGTGGGTATGTTAATAAACAAAATTGTCGTATTTGGGGTTCTGAGAATCCTCAAGTAATTGAAGAGAGGCCATTACATCCAGAAAAAGTCACTGTTTGGTGCGCTCTTTGGTCCGAAGGTGTGTATATGTGACTTCTTCGAAAACGACGATGGTACGACTGTCACCATCAATTTGGAGCGTTATGGTCATATGATAACCGACTTTTTTGCCTGCTATTGAAGAATGCGACTTGGAGAATATGTGATTTCAATAAGACGGTGCCACATGCCACACAACTCGAGCGAATATGGCTTTATTGCAAGAGACATTTCCTGGCCGCGTAATTTCTCGTCGTGGAGATATCAACTGGCCACCAAGATCATGCGATTTGACACCATTAGACTTTTTTTGTGGGGCTACGCGAAAGACCCTGTTTATGCAGATAAACCTTCAATTCTTGAGCACTTAAAAACCAACATTCGTCAAGTTATGGCTGAGATACCGCCCAATATGTGTCAAAAAGTGCTCGAAAATTACCTCCAAAGGATCAATGCATGCAACACTTCGCGTGGAGGTCATTTAAATGATGTAGTGTTTCACACATAATGTCAGCTTTCAAACTTTACAATAAAAAAGAAATATCATAAAAAAATATTTCCATTTTTACGGCAATATCTTCAAACCATTAACGAATCACCATTACATACACTAAAATTTACTGTTTTATGCGATTTACCCTGGGACGTTATCTGTCAAATTTTTTTCGAAATGAGCAAGAGAAATTTAATCTGAAAATTGAGGAGCAATGTCAAAAATAATTCTGTTCACTGGTTGACTTATTCGCGCTGTTTATAATGGGTCTTGTGTTTATTTATCATAAACACATTGACTTTTCACTTGGTAAATTGTCTTCTTTTATTAGGTATATTCGTCCTGATTTTTAGAACTTGGTCAGTACAGAGACTGCGTTCACCTATGGTATCACAAGGGGCCGCTACGCGTGCTCAAGTGAGATTTTAGCATCAAGGCTACCACTCTAACCTAACCTAACCTATGTATATTTTAATTACTTACATTAAACCTTATTTTCTAATCGAAATGTAAGTCAGCGTAAAATAATGGCACCTACTAATCGTTATTTGAATTTTATAAAATGAATTTCATGCATTTTCTTATTATCTCTTACTAAAGTTATCATTACTATTGAATTACTGTGCAAATTGTTGATCAGCATTCCTCAATGGTAATTTGAATCATTGGGATTTAGTTCTGTCTGGAGGTTTCTCTGTTATATTTTGATATCTTTTGTTTCATTTATTAACATGTTTCTCTTATTAAATTTCCATAGTTACTGTTTGTTGTCCTTACTTTGTACACGCCCGTATCCATTCATTATAGCAACAACAGCAACAGCAACATCAAATTTCGTAAAAGAGCCTTGGGCGTAGTTTTAACGTGGGACTTACCAGCTAACGACCATAATGATTTTGATTATATGTACAGCAAGTGCACAATGTCTGTCTGTATCACAGTATAAGTGTGTAGGTTTTTGGTGAATGATGTTTTCCATTCATTTTCAATTTCTTTAGGTTGATGGTATCGTTGCTGATTTGTAATATTCCCTTGGTTTAGATGAGGATGAGCATTATGCGTAGACAATCAATTGAATGGGAACATACAATGGACACACAATACATATATTTGAGAGAAATGTTTTTGTCATTTGTTTACCAACGTCCCGGCTGTTACAATGCGTTTGATTAATATGGCCTTAAGGTTGTTGCTGTTGTTTTTCATAAATTAATGTTTCATATTTTGTATTGTATATTATTAAAGTCAGTAATTCTCTGGAGAATAACTTGACATTATGATTACATGGATAGACATGTGGCTTTAAATATAACAGATTATGGCTTTTTTAATGGGAACATAACAAGAGAATATGCGTTGAAGTCACATAATCAAGTGAGTCCTGCAGAGGGTTTAAAAACTGTGCAAACAATAGATTTATTAGATGATATGGTTAGACCTCCATTGATAATCTATAGTTTAATCGTATTGTATTTTTTTTTTGCTTTTGCATATATTGAATGTCAAGGTATCATTAACAAACTATGATAACCAGTTTGCGACACATATATTAAGGTTACAAATACTTTTAAAGCTTTGAATTCAGTGTCATCGTTCAAAAAAATTTTTTAATTGGTTTGTCCTTTCGAAGTTTAATGACTGACAATTGAAATTTGAAAAATAAACTTTTATAAGAAAAATAAGTTATGTTTGTAAGAGTTTGCCACATTTATTTCTATAAAATCTTTCTTAATGTATGCAATAAATAAAAGTACTTAGAATGGGTATAAATATGATTTCAATATTAAACACAATCACTCCAATAAAAGGGTTGTGTAATATAATCTGTAAAGGAAATTTATCTTTAAACTGAGGTAGTTCCATACGTACATTCGTAATTGGTCATTACAACCAGGATTACGACCAGCGATCAGCAATGAGTATTCAAAAAGATGAGTAGAATCGAATCATACGTATAATTTCTAATACTTATTCGCATTCAAATGCTATGCTGTATTGTGTATTTCGTGGCATTCAAACAATTTGATAGCCCGAAACCAACACAACTTTTTAAAAACATATGAAAACATATACACATCTTTTTCGTTCACACAATTTGATAGCACGAAACCAATACAACTTTTAAAAACATATGTGGGCAATTCACACAACTTTGTATCGTGTATGTTGTATTGAATACATTTGTTTGTTTGTGAACGCTGAATGCTATGCTGTATTGCGTATTTCGTGGCATTCAAACAATTTGATAGCCCGAAACCAACAAACATATGAAAACATATACACATTTTTTTCATTCACACAATTTGATAGCACGAAACCAATACAACTTCTAAAAACATAGGAAAAAAATGTGTATGAGTGTATTGGATTTTTATATGAAAATTATCAACAACAATCATACACTGGTGTATGTTCTTCCAACAATACAATGAATACAACGATACAACGGCTTGTGTGAATTGACCAATGGAAAAAATGTGTATAAGTGTATCGGAGGACTAAAATGTTGTGTGTTCGCTATGCTTGCTGCTCTGTCTTTACTGAGATTGTAAATTTTGATGAATGATTCGAGTGACTCGAATATATATAAGTATTTTTCTAAAGTTATGAATCTGAATGAGTAAGCGTATGAATCGAACGTATTTCGAATGCTATGGGCTTGATGTCAATGTTGTACCTGTACTTATAAATCAATGTTGTAGTGAGTACGAATGAATCAGAGTAGTTAAATTTCAATATTGTTGACACACTTATATATAAATTTTCATGATTGCTTATGACTAGCGAAAAAACGATTCATTGTTGGTCTCGGATTACGACCTAGATTATCACAAGACTTATGTTGTGTATGTTAATTTTATCCACTAGTACCAGGACCTACAATTTAAAGTCGACTCCGAACGACAGATTTTTAAGAAGCTTCTCATGGCAATTTTATTTACTCTCAGAGTTATATCCCGAAGTCTGTTGGGAGGAAGTCGCCGAAGAAATCCTTTTTCATATTTCATAATGTTCGAGATGTCTGACCTGGGGTTTGAACCGTAACCGCCAAAACACTGCTTACTAGACTACGGCCACTTTGTGTGATATTTGTCTTACTTAAATGTTTTACTTTTAATAGAATTTAATAAAAAGTTGGAATTAATTAAATCGAACCTGAAGTAACCAATTGCAACTAGTATGTTGTAAAAGTCTATCCCAAGCAGAGCCAATTAAGAAGACCACTGAAAAAACCTTCTCATGGCGATTAACGTAATATTTTTTCTGACAAAAGTAACAACTATGCTCAGAACGCAGTTAGGAATCGACATACAGATCACAATGCTTAAACGGGAACGAAAATACTTCCGCTCCTAAAGGGCTTAGAGACGAGGTCTAATCATGGAATAGGTTTTCGGCTTTTATACGTGACTATATTAATGTAGCGATAATTCAAGTAAGCCACGAACAACAATACTGAAGTGTTGTTGCTGAATTCGAAAAAATAAGAGTTGAAAAGTACTATGGACGCCTGCGTAGACCCAGAGGAAATGAATGGTGGATTTTGAAGAAGATCACAAGAGGGCTGCCCATTATGCAACTTTCATCTATTCTAAGTCAGAGTTTAATAGAGTTTGCTGTATAGATGTGTAGAGTTTTGGTTTACCTACAAGGATGGCTCGTAAAAAGTGACAACGGTGCAGATTCTCATAACAAAAGGTATCCTAAAACAGCTTATGGAATTTCTTGAACCTTTTATTAGGTATTTAGAAGGTCTCAATATTTCATTAGAGATAAATTACTCATTGCGCTGTACAACTAGAACCATTAAACGGTCTCTAATTTGTAAGTGACATTTACAAAGCCTAATCGGTGGCTTGATGAGAAATAATTCTGAGAAAGGAAGCATTAACTTGAATTCCTTAAAGTTAATTTCAGAGCAAAAGTTTAATGAAGTTTTATTCAATTCAGTATTACTGCAGAATTCATTCATTAGCTGTCCGAACCGTATACGGAACTCCTTTCCTGTCACATATAACAATAAGAAAATGTTGCATGTGAAGATCAGTTAAGGTCTAGGAAGTAATTTTCGATTTAGGGTCATTATTGCAACTTGCCGTTAAACTTCGGTTTAGTTAAAGGTACCTTTAGCTAAAGGGAACTGTAAAGTTACCTTTTACTTATTTTCGTTATAACAACTTACAGATAAAATAAAGTTAACTGTTTCAAAAAATATGGCAGTGCCAGAGCAATGTCGATAATCTGCTCAATTAAACCAGTTTTTTTTAGCGCAGTGGCAACGACGGGCTTCGTTTTTTTATTGTATGAATATGCTCATTTTGTTAAATTTGAAGTTGCCATGTTGAAAATAATATATAATATGGCAAGTTTAAATATAAACTTAACTTTAAAAGTTACCGGCAGGATAACTTTAGTTTAACGCTCACTTCTATCTTATTGGGTATTCATAATAATGAAAAACCATTTATCTGCCAGTTAAATTCCTCCCTTTAGTTAACGGCAAGTTGTAATAATGGCCCTTAGTCAATAATATTAAAATAGACAGTGATGTGAAAATAATAAGGACACGAATGTGACACTTAGAGATTTGATGAAAAAGTTATCACGGTAGATTTATTGTCCAACTATGATGTTAGGTCACAATATCTTGTAGAATGCATTTAGAAAATAATGTATTGTGTTGTGAGCCTTCGAAATTTTTCAAATCTCTAAAAAAAATTTAATCACTCAGGAAAAACGGAAATTATATACATATGTGCAAATACACTATTACGTTTTTACATTTTAAAAACGTCTAAAATATGAGCTGATAGATTGGAAACAAAATAAAAATTAATTTGTGTTTAGTTTTAATTGAAATCCTTTATTATTCGCACAATTCTCTGTGCCACTGTTCACAACTTTATGTAAACAACAACAATTGCCTTTTTTTGTTATTCCTCTGCTTATGCCCTTTGCATAAACAATAACAATTACTAGACAATTATTCGACAGATCTTTGTAACGGATATCTTCAACTCACGATTACTCTCTTCAAATAAACCTCGTCTTCACAGAAGACTGACTGAACTTCACTAACTCCGTCGCCTGCTATACATTGCCTTTTATATGGCAAAGTAAACAGTCTGATGAATGTTCTTGAAGGCGAATGTTCATGACTTCGCCTTCTCGAAATCTCTATATGAAATTTGTTTATTTTGTACATAACCTGAGAATAAATACAGTTACTTATCAACATTCGTGCCACGTTGGTGTTCTTAATCAATCTTCAAATTAAGATTGGAATGGTAATGATACTGTTAAGTTTTTACCTTTTTAAAAAAGTTTAAAATATGAACTCGTTGATTGCAAACAAAATAAATTTGTGTTTAGTTTCAATTTTGTGTGCCACTATTTACAACTTGATGTATCCAACAATAGTTTGCTTGTTCGTTATTCTTCTTTACACTTCTGGTCGGTAGATCTTTACAACGGCGATCTTCACACCACGACTGTTTTCTTCACACGCAACGCGTCTTCGTACAAGAGTGACAGAATTCTTACTACACGTTGCCTGCTTTGTCTTGTCTTTTTATATGCTCACGTAAACAGTCTGATGAAGGTTCTTGAAGTCGAACGTTCTTGTTTTAGCTTTCTCGAAAACTCTATCGCGTCTTTATTGTTGTTTGTGTATTTGCTTCACATTGCTTGTTGAAGCTCGCTTACTTGTCTATCCCCTTTTCTTTCATACTGATGTTGTTGGTACTCGCCGTAGTCTAGTAGGCAGTGTGTTCGCTTATTAGACGTGAAGCCCGGGTTGTTAGTTTACTTGTAATAAGTTCATTGTATTTGTTTATGTAGCTTTTGCTCATTTTAATTTTAAACGATGTTACGCCGTTTCCATTTTCGTAACAATACTAAAACTATTTCAAATGTTTATTCATTTATTCCCACACCATATTTTTCCATTGCATAAAGTCATCAATTCTTACAATATTTTGCATATAATTTTTAGGCTGTCATGTATTTAAACCATTTTGTCACGAATTTACTTCCCCGCAAACCATGTGGTAGTGCATAATCAATGATTGAGAGACGCTGCAGCTTTTTGAAATTTTGACAGGAATTAATTGACCGATACTAGTCCTTAGCATTAGCCCTACTCATTTCTAACTTATTGACCCACCCTCCTATATTTTTACTTTATATTCAAATTATTTTCGTAAATTATGGTTGAAGAACTACTACTGAAATAGTTTTTATAAATACTTAAGTCTTTGTTTTAATTTGTTTGCAACAACTTTGTTAACTAAATATTGGAAAAATATTGGAAATTCTGCTGTTGAATAATATTTTCCAAACAAAGAAAAACTTTCATCTTGATTAACTGAAATTTTTGTTTCGATATGTATTAGCTCAAGAGGTGTTATTGGTATTGCAAATTTAAAAAACCATTTTTGTCTGAAAAGTTATTCATACGGTTCACTAACCTTTTTATTTAAGCTTAAAGGTAAAAAAATTTTAATAAAAGAGTGGAGTTATTTCGAAGAACAAAAAAAAACTTAAGTAATAGTACGGCAAATTTGAGAAAATGTGTTAAGCAAAGTTCACACGAATGTAAAACTATTTGTGCAAGCAGTAGAAAAAATTCTATAATCCACATCAGAGATCAGCAATGAATCATTTTTACGCTATTCATAAGTACTCATGAAATTTTGAGTATGAGTGAGTCTACAGTATTGAAATTCAACTACTGCGATTCATTCGAATTCACTACAACATTAATTTATAAGTACAAATTGCAATGAGTATGAGTATAACGTTGACATCAAACTCATAACATTTGAAATATGTTTGATTCACACGCCTAATCATTCAGATTCATAAATTTAGAAAAATACTTACAATACTCCTAAATGATTCAAGTGATTCGAATCATTCATCAAAATTTACAGTCTTAGTTGTTGTTGCATTTACAAAGAAAGAAGAAGAAGGAAAAAAGATAAGCAAAGCAAACACACAACCTTCTAGTGAGTATTGTTGTGATCGTACGCGAATCATACTTATTTTGTGATTCTTGTAAATGTTGAGTAAACGCGAGTCGAAATCAACAACATCATGCATATCAACATATCATCATGTTAAGTATGAGTACGATGAGTACTTCAAAATTGTCGGAAATTACGAGTATCTCATTTCTACTCATCTTTTTGAATACTTTTTGCTGATCTCTGATCTCCATCGTAGTTATCGCTTCCAAGTGCAGTATGTGTTGAAATAAAAATTAGATGTATGGCAAGCCCAAAGGTCAGTATTAATATTCATCATCATTATATTATATAGTTGAGCTCGAACAGACAAATCACACGAAGTCCACTGTCATTCAAATATCTTCTACTGCTAATATGCATAGAGACAAAAATGTAGGTTGGTTCACTGGCAACTTTACTCGGTGGCCAATATGGCTCATTGTGCTACGCAGTCTAAGGTGAGCCCCCATGTCTTAACCCACCCTATTCTAAATATTTATACGGAATATTTCTAAAGTCAAAATGCGGTATCATGTTATCACTTAGTACCCAATAGTACCAAACACGTGCAGTATTTCTAGGCTTGGTTCAGTTTAGAGAACTAGAAGAGAATTAATGATCTTCTTTCCTTGAATTGCAAGGTCGTCTAAAGCACAATTATGATTCCCACATGACACTGCCATATTGAAAAATATGTAATTAGTTTGGCATTTCCTCGATCAACTTCTGCAGGAGTTGTGGATCTAAAGAGGATTCTTGTAAAAATTATTTGGTCTAAACGAGGAGAAAAGTTCAATAAACGTTTTTAAGTGTTTACATACATACATACATAATTGGCCATTACAACTCTTCAGTCAGGATTCTCACAGCACTCATGTTGTGTGCCTTAATTTTATACTTGAGTGGCGGAACCTATAGTTTAACGTCGACTCCGAACGACAGATTTTGAGAAACTTTTTCATGGCAGTTTTATTTAGTCTCAGAGTTTTTCAGAAATCTGCTGAGAAAAAATCGCCGATGAAATATTTTTTTCTCATATTTCGTTTTGATGTCTGGCCTGGGGCTCGAACCCGGGCTTTACGTATAATAAGTGAACACATTACTTACTAGACTACGGCGACTAAGTGTTTACCTTAGATATTTGATCCTTTCTTCAGCCATATTTTTTCATTTTTGGTTGGATTTGAATATTATATAACCATGCTATGTTTTCTTCACTTAGATTAAAGAGTTTTGTTTAAAATCACAATTTAAATTTTTTATTATACATACATACATGCATAATTGGTCATTACAACTTCTACAATTCTTAGTCCGCAATTACGTTTCCTCATTGCCTTATTGGCATGCAGATACTCGTATAAATGCAACTTAGTTAGAAACTGCAATGTGTTTCATTTTTATGATGAGATATAAATGATTCCCTGATGTCTGGTTAAAGAAATCACGAATTCATTACATGAACGCAAAAACGGAGACTGTCTTGTTTCATAAAATGATGCATCGACATCAACTGCCGGGTACATGGCGGCTGTATTCTTAAAATTTTATTGACATCTGCATGGCTAATTACATTGCAGAGGCCATATTTCTTTTGGTTCAAAAATCATTAACGGACTAGGAATGAAAACCTTATTTTTTATTTTAAAATGTTTTGGAAAGTTTTCCTTTAAATATCTCATTCTTAACAAAAAACTGCTGATTGGAACATAAACTTTATACAGAAACAAGTAATTCCCTGTTATCTTTGAACTAAGAATTACGCGAAAAGAAACATGAATGAAAATGTAAAATAAATTCAAAACTTTAGTAGAACATAAAATGTATTGTTAATTGTACTTTTCACTTTTTTTTTATTATTTTGTTTATTTACAATCTATTTTAACAATAATAAGTAAATATGATAACGTACTAGATAATTTAACATATGTTATTAAACTTCAGCAAGGTTAATAAACTAAATTTAATATTGTTACGTTTTTACCCTTTAAAAACGTTAAAAATATGAGTTCGTGGATTGCAAATGAAATAAAAGTAAATTAGTGTTTAATTTTAAAATCAATTCTTTATTGTCTGCACAAATCTGTGTGCACCCTGTGTTGAAATTTATTCACACAATAACAATTTGGCTTAGAATTGTTATTCTTCTTGTACACAACAACAATTCCCTTTGTTGTTCTCTTTGGTACACTCGTTCGTTTGAACTTCGAACTACGATTCTCCTCACACGCAACGCAACGTGTCTGATTGAATTATCACTCTTCTGCTTACAACCCTTTTTGTAAGCGACGTATACTGAGTACAGATCTATAACGGAGATCTTTAATCCAGGACTCACGTCTTCACACAAGACTGACTGAATTCTAAATCACTCATCGTTGCTCGCTTTGTCTTGCCTTTTATATCGCTGGATCAACAGTCTAATGCAGGGATGGCGAACCTTTTTTGACTGCGTGCCAATAAATATTATTTTTATAAAATGAAAATACATGCATTTTAAAAATTATATATAGATTCGCTTCTATAATATGCTGACATATTTTTTAATGGGATTTTTGTTGCTGAATATTTCTCGATAATGCATCAATATTCGGATCATAGTTTGACAATTTTAATGAAATACAAGCCTCCCCACATTCATCGGTAAGTCTGTTTCGCTGTGAATGGTGAGCGCTACCGTGAGATGATATCCAACTTTTTTTGCCCAAAAAAACAAGACATTGCCACATGCCACACCAGAGTTGTAAACGAATCATTCATTTTTGAATTAATTCGCGAATGCAATGAATTGGTAAAATTTTGAATTAATTCTTTTCTCCAAAACACGAATTGAATTAAATTTGAATCAATTCATTTTAATTTAGCGAACATGAATTGCAATTAGTTTTCAATTTAAATGAATTGGTAAAATGAATTGCAATTCATTTCCAATTCATTTGAATTGAATTGGTTTTGAATTAATATAAACGAGTTAGAAAAAATGAATTGAAATTTATTTGAATTGAATTGATTCTGAAAAAAAGACTGTAATGCAAAAGCATCACCCTTTTTCCAAGTACTTCTATTTGGTACTTTATAATAAATATATATCCGCTATTAATAATGCATCACCCATTGTCTATTACTTTTAATCAAAGCATTTATTACTTATTTATAATAAATCTCTTTGTTACATTTATTTCAATTTATCTTAAGAACCGTTAGGCTTTAAGTATAAAAAGTCTTTTAATAAACGATGCTGTCAGTCCGCAGTGAACGATTGAGTCCGCAAGACTTTTAATTTATTACTAGCTAATACCCGGTGTGCTTCGCTACCCCCATCGGAATTAAATACATATCTCGTGATGCAACTGGATCGCCCACCATCATCCTTGGTGTTGTCCAGCTGGAGTTCTATCAGCATGAAATGCGATTATGTGGTCATCTGAACTTAATCGTGGGTCATCTTTGGCTTGCTTAAAGATCCTTACCAATTCGTTGATTTCATAAAACATCACTTGTAAATCGGCAACAATCCATTGTTTTGTGTCAGGGTTATAATGCAGGCGGTGGTGCACTTGGTCATTGTTATCCGCTTCTCCTATGGAATAAATTTGTAAGAACCTAGGATCTTCATATGGAATTGGCAACAATGATCCCATTTTATGATAAATTTGACCTTGAACACGAAACGTTGGCATAAAGTTGCCTCGAATTACTTTGGTATCACCAAAAGATGTCATTTTGAACCACGAATTATATTATCTTATATTTTTAAAAAAAATGAATTCACATTAGTTCCTAAATGAAAAAAATATTTTCTATTCATATTTTGTTAAATTAAAAAAAATATATATTTCGAAAAACTTACCTGAAATCAGCGATTGCAATGGTTCTTGAGGTGGAAGTAATTCAGATAGAACGATTTTACCATAAGAGCAACACATTCTAGGTGTTTCATTTTTGTACCTGAGTACATTGCAATATTGGCAAACTTCATTCATGTCACCAATTGCCACTAATTCATCTTCGGTATAATCTATATCAGATCTGTAGTTAAATGCAATACCTGAGTATCCATAAAAAACATTACGTCGATTCACTGCCATTCGATTATGATTTTGTTCTCGACGCAAATCATATTGCTCTATCTTGTTGATGTTCTTGCTCTTCTTGTTGATGTTCGAATCCGCTGACTTTCTACTCGTGATTCATGTTGGACTTCTGTTTCATTAGCTCGTGATGTTGTGGTACCTTCATGTTCCAAAGGTGTCTCGGTAGCTCGTGCGGTTGTCGCATATTGTCGAAGGCCTTCCAGATGTCTTTCACGTTCTGAAGGTGTTTCTGTGGCTCGTGATGTTTCAATACGGTTCGCTGCCTTTGTAGCCGACCTTAATGTTCCAACGATGTCTCGGTAGCTCGTGGGGTTGTGTCATGTTGTCGAAAACCTTCAAGACGTCTTTCGCGTTCTGCCGGCGTTTCAGATACTTTTAAGGCGCTCTTGGCTTTCTGAAAGTGTTTCAGTAGCTCTTGATGTTGTGGCACGTTGTCGTAGGCCTTCAAGGCGGTCTACACGTTGTGATGGCGTTTCGGCAGCTCTAAACGTTGAAGCTTTCAGTCCTGAGGCGACTTTCACGCTCTTCCGAACTTTCATTTGCTCTCTGGGATTGCAAACGCAAAGCATTTTTAGTGCTTAGGAAAGGGATGCTTTTATTGGGGGCATTTTTATAAATTGTTGCAAAATAAATGTCACTCAAATAACGTTTAACTTGTTTAGAATCAAAGATTCAACTGAATTCCAAAACCGAATGCGTGTTATATTTATTTCTTTATATTTTACCCAATATGAAATCGGTTCAAGTCAAAAACCATTTAAAAAAAATTAATGTTATTAAAATTTAACAAATAGTTGTGTTTACGTCGGTCACTGGTAATTCTTTTGATGAGATTATTTTACTTATTTTATTTGGGAAAAATATTGACAGTTTACACTTTATTACTTAGGTAATTAAAATTAATGAATTCATTGCCCAATTAAATGCTTATTATGAAGTTTACCTAATGTATTTTTCAAATAAATAATATTTTTATTAGTTACCCGTTTTTAGAAGTAAACAATAACATAACTATTACAGTACATGTATATGTTTTCCAAGATAAATATTTAAATAGTATGAACTTTAGTACTTACTATGTATATGAGTTGAAAATTTTAAACTCAACCATTTAAGGGTCATTTATGTACCTTATTATTGCATATTTCAGGATATAATAATTTCCACACTCACTAATCAGAGAATTTTTCTAATATTATTAATTAATAAGAATATAAAAATTTTTGTAATTACTTCACGTGAGAGGCACCACCTTCCTATAACTGGAATACAAAATTGGGGACTCTAGCTTTTATAGTTTTTTTATACAGATTTTAATAATTAGTTCATATGGAGTTTGCCACGCCCTAATGCTTGATAGCCCATTTTTAACAAAAATATTGATATTGAACCTTTAGATATTCGTACAAAATTTTAGTAGTCTAACTGTTCTGGTGTTCTAGATATGCAGATTTTAGTATTTACTTCATATGGAGGTGCCACGCCCGCTTTTGCTGAACTCCCTACTTTTGTCCAAAATATTTATATTTAAACAAAAGTTATTTATACAAAATTGGGGACTCTAACTGTGAAAGTTCTTCAGTTAGGCAGATTTTAGTATTTAATTTATATGGAAGGTGCCATGCCCTCTAATGATAGGTCGCCAAAACATTTATATTAAAACTGTAGTTACTTGTACAAAATTTGAGGTATCTTGCTGATATAGTATTTCCAATATATCCATTTTGTTATTATCTTACAATAGTATATGTGGGAGTGGCACCTCTCTCATTTGGAATATCAACATAAAAAGTAGGAAAATCGGTTCAGCCGTTTAGTCGTCTATAAACTTCAAACGTACAAACAAATGAACATCAATTTTTATATATAGGTGATGTCCGAGATAGAAGAAGTTTTAAATTTAATTCATATGGGAAGTACCACGCCCACTTTTCCTAGTCAGCCCATTTTTGTCTAAAATATTCATATTGATACTAAAGTGGATTCGAAAAAAATTTAGAACTCTAACTGTGATATTTTCATAGATATAATAATTTCATATTTTTTATATTGGAGGTGACACACCCACTATAGCCAATAAGCCCATTTTGTTTATATATACGTCAAAGTCATCCACACAAAATTTGAGGACTCTAGCTGTTGCAGTTTATGAGATATGCGACATTAAATTCTTATTGAATATTGAATATGTGGGCGTAGCACATCGCCTTCTTGAGATTTTAAAATAAAAAGTAGCCTATAATTCCTTCCAGATATACAGGAAGGTACTTTCAAGAAAATCGGTCCAGCCGTTTAGCCGTCTATAGACTTCAAACAAACAAAACCACAAACAAATAAACACACATTCATTTTTGTTTATATAGATGTAAAATTCATTAAAAAAACTACATATGTGACGTATGAGTGATATCCAATTCCATTATCAAAGAACATGGATATAAAGAATACGCATTATGTAGAAGTAGCATTACGACCCGCTCTCACCAAAATCTTTTTAAAAATCATTTCTTGATGAGGGGGCGGAAGACAGAAGGAAAATAAACACAAACAAAGAGCGTAAAAATGCATTCAGTTGCTTGTCAGCTTCTAAAGGAGAATGTTCATGTCGCTTTTTTCAGACTTTTTCAGGCAATTTTACACTCAAAGAAATATTACAGTATGATTCACTAATATCAATGAGAAATTATTTCGATTTTTGGAAGAATACTTGCCAAGTTAAATACGGTGTTTTTAGGTTTTTAGCGTAGAACAATTTTTCTATATTTTTCGCTCACATATACATATTATTGGGTTAATAAGTAGACTTGAAAATATTACTAACAATTTTCCTCTGGGTTAAATATGCCTCTCATAATTTTCATCGTGTTCTCTTTGTGCCGACGTCTGAGAAGAAGTGATTCGAGAAAATTTTTTTTTTGGTTATTTCTAACCAAAATTGGTTATTTTTTTGATCAGTGTGCAGTTTTTTTGGTTTTGGTTATTTTTTTCTTATAAAAAAAGCTATTTTTTGTTTCTTTTCTTATTAATTATGATTTAAATTTGAAAAAAATTAAATAAAAGTCTGCGAATTTAATTTTGGTTATATTTTTTCGTATTTGGTGATTTTTTTCACAAATGTTGGTTACAAAATTTATTTTTTCGTGGCAACACTGTTTCAGAAGAATAAATAAGATAGTAGTCAAACAACAATAATGCACGATGAGAACAACGCATTGTTACGCTCTTGGTTTCTGTATCCTTCCCTTCCCTTCTCTCTTTGCCATCGCGTCATGAAATATTTTTGAAAAATATTCCAAAATATGCAAAATTCACATTCTTTATACTTTATTTTCTTTGGTTTTATACATCAAAAAATCATAGATATTTTATTGCATACTTGTACGGGTAACTATGCGTATGATTAATATATTTCAAATGCAATTAAATATTAAGTATGTAGTATATGTGGGCATGGCACCTCGCTCATTTGGAATATCAACATAAAATGTAGCCTATAACTCCTTCCAGACATACAGGAATATACTGTGAAAATTTCAAGAAAATCGGTTCAGCCGTTTAATCGTCTATAAACTTCAAACATACAAACAGACAAACATACAAACAAACAAACATACAAACATACAAACATACAAACATACAAACATACAAACAGACAAACATACAAACAGACAAACAGACAAACAGACAAACATACAAACAAACACACATCCATTTTTATATATAAGATAATCATAAAATCATTTACATATACATACCTGAACCTGCTGGATCAGCTCCACCGACAAAAAATCGCATCTTGCAAGCAAAAAGAAAATGGCAAGTCCAGCAGAAGTTAGGTTTTAATTAAATGTATTTATTTATTTAAAATGTTTAATAAAAAATAATTAGTCACCATACACACTAGTCAAGTCTGACTCGTCAAGTCTGACTCGTCAAGTTTTTTTAGATTTTCTTTTCAACCTGCATTCGCGTTCATACGTGAAAATTTCGTCTCGTCAATTTTTTGTTTTCTTTGCGTACAACTTTCGGTATTTTTTGACATTTCCTTTTATTTTATTTTAATATTGACTGTATTTACCCCTTTCAATTCTCTCTTCGTCCTTCACCTACAAACTTAAGACTTGACGAGACTTGACAAGACTTGACTTGACTAGTGTGAATGGTGACTTACTTTATTTTCTTCAAATAGGCAGAAAAAGTAAAGGAAGAATGGGATCGTGGGCTACTACATGGCCAGCCGAGGCAGCCATTTGAATGAAATTATTTTCCATTATTAACCGGAAGGATTGTACTTTCAAATAAGAAATGAAATTTGAGAAAATACACAGTAGTTTTTTTTTTAAAGCATTTTCAAAAAAAAAAGTTACTTGGCGGACCCTTTATTAGCCGTATGTGGCTACACATTTTTGCAATCTTCCAGACAAATAAAATTATTCGTCTTTTGCAGAAAAGCAATTAGTCACCCAAGTTTCGATTATATTGTCTGAAACCAAGTGCTGCTCGGTAGTCAGAAGGTGCGAAGTCAGGTGAATACGACATTTTAGGCGGCAGCTCCCTGCATAATGTATCCTGAACCAGTTTTACTTTGTGTGCAAGTGCATAGTCATGTTGCAAAATTACCTGATAATGAACCTCAACGTTTTACCAACAACAATGCGATCTGTATTACCGCTTTCAACAGTATTTAAATGGTACCTTTCTGGTGCCACTAGACGCACAGCATTGTCTTCCTGACCAATCGATATGGTCTTGCAGCCTAAGAGGAAAAATATCATCATGAAGCCAAGCATATATAAAACGCATATCCGGAAACAATACCACGTGGCACAGAATTACTCTGCAGCTGCTAGAAAAGAAAGGACGGATAAGGTTCCGTTTTACAGTGAGGGGACGAAATCGCCAACAATAGAATAACGAACGAGATAGCATGTTACTTTAGAATACTGGAGACTCGGAGGACACTTTCATACTGGAGACTCGGAGGACACTTTGAAGGACTCATTTCTTAAACAATTTTAAAGTCTGTAGAGTCGACAAATTTGTACCCTTTAAGAAGACTATTTGGAATCTTTCGCAAACTACACTTGTGGGTCAAATGGTTTCAAGATAGTTATATACACCTCTACCACCTCCTGATACAAACTATGGCAGCTTTTAACTTTTTAACAATGGGTTGGGTTCTCCGTAAATCGGGTGATATACAATATTCATTTAGTTATTTCAAGACGCACTTGAAAAACTACATGAGTGTTATTTAACATAACACTTACAATTATGAAAGTTTTTGAAAATTTCGGGACAAGTTTTAAGAAATCTTGTGGTTTGAACCTGTGGCCTTACGTCTAATAAGTCATCACACTACCTACTACACTAGACTACTATTAGGGTATAAGCGTCAAGTATAAAAAGAAGAGCTCTCGGGCGTGATGAAAAGTCTGGCTCTGTTGAAGAGGAAAAACTTAACAGAAAGATAAGGGCGGCTAATAAGCGCTATAAGTGAAAAAGGACAATGGCCTAGAGAGTGACCAGAAGAAGAAAATACAATTGTACATACATACATATATAATTGGCCATTACAACCCTTCAGTCAGGATTACGGCCTAATTTCTCACACCACACATGTTGTGTGCCTAGATTTTTTGAGAAACTTTTTCATGGCAGATTTATTTACTCTCAGAGTTATTGCCAAAAATCTGCTGAGAGGAAGTCGCCGGAGAAATATTTTTTTTTATATTCCGTTTTGATGTGTGACTAGGGATACGAACCCGGGCTTTACGTCTAATAAGCTAACATACTACCTACTAGACTACAGCGACTTCCAAAATACTATTATAAAGAATTCAATTGCAGTAAATGAAGACCTTTAAGAAGTGAAACGTAGTACGGAAGTTCTATAATACGACTGGGGTGCGACGACATGGTTTTATGTTCAAACACTCCTCCGTTTTTTTAAGTAAGACTGGTCGTTTGCTACCCCCCAATGTAGGAAAATGTCAGCCAATGTTGTTCAAGGTATCGGTGGAAATATTCTGAGAATGCACCTACAAGGCCAATGGAATATAAGCTTGCCTGGTTACAAGGTTATGTAGAATGTATAGAGGCATCGACATTTCTAACCCCACTGGAAAAATTATTGTGTAATACAAGACCGATACAGACAAATTAGCAAACCACGTAGTTAAGTATAAAAAGTGGATCGTTCCCTATAATTATAAGAGTAATTATGTACTATCAATACAAAGTGATATGCTCATCGAAAATTATTGTACTGTTCTAAGGCATGTGCATTTAATTATGAGTACAAATCAATTAATTCCTTTCAGTAGCGCATACCTCTGTTAATGAAAAATTAATTTTAAAATAACTTTCTCAAAATTAATTCTTTTTAATTTAATTTTTAATAAAATTTAACGCACTAAGTTCTTGAACAGTATTCCAATAATTCATAAAATAATAAAGGATTTCTTTTTTACCCCTTTTTTCTACCATTCTTGTTTTATTTAATTTTTTGTAGTAAACTTTCTGTTGGAATGTTTTAATTTTATTTTGTTTTTATTCGCTTTACGTGCCAAGGATTCAACACAAAAGTATTCTCCTCGCACGTTTGGCAAATTGTTCGTGAAAATTTTATTTTAACGTTCCAAAGTTTCTTTTTTTATCCTGACGTGTAATTTTTTTGATGCATGATCTTTGAATTATACTTGTTACTCGTTGTTTGCTTGCGTATTTATTTCAGTATTATGGTGGGATACAGAAGGTTTTATTGTAAGTTACAATCTCTTTATTTTATAAAATGTATTTGTGATGACAGCCAAATGTTTGTGTATTTAATTTTATACTATTGTACAGGTGTGTATAGACGTTTACAATAATTTTAAAATTAAGATAATATCGATTGTTAGTTAGTTAGTTAGTTAGTTAGTTGGGTTAGTTCCCCAATTGAATTAGGAGATGTTTTCATTGGATTAAAGTACTTTACTGGAATGATGATAAATCTGTAGAACAATAATAACAACCATTCCCAGTAGAATTATTGATTTGGGCGTTTTCTTGCGTTATTTTCCGATCAGAAACTTCTTCAAAATGACCTAAATTCGTTTCATTTATGGTGTAATTTAAATCTAATGCAGCTTAATCTCAAAAAATGTAAATACATGAGATTTGTAAGAAAGAATCCGATTCCTGCTAACTATGCTTTTGATGGATACGAGCTTGAGCTTGTAGATAACTTCCTGGATCTGGGAGTTCTACATGACTCCAAGCTAAACTTTATTCCGCACATAACTATGACAGTAAATAAAGCGAGAAGCGTACTTGGTTTTATAAAACGGTGGGCAAAGGAATTTAACGATCCTTATGTTACTAAATCGCTCTATACATCTCTTGTAAGACCTATACTCGAGTATGGATCCATAATATGGGATCCTCTATATAAAAAACATTCCGACGTCATCGAATCTGTACAAAAGCAATTTCTGATGTTTTGTCTCCGAGGACTGAATTTTAATCCCACAAGTTTACCTTCTTATTCTGCTAGACTAGCATTAATCAAACTTCCGACACTTAAAAGCCGCAGAACTATGTTAAATATCTCGTTCTTATTCAATGTAATTACTGGTGATATAGGCTCCAGCTTTTTAATCCATAATATCACATTTAATGTTCCTCAACGTCCGTCGCGTCATTTTTCCCCATTATCAATACAATTTTTTAGATCCAACTACGCTGGTGCTGATCAAATTAGGAGAATGTGTAAAGAATTTAATAAATTCTATATGCTAATTGATTTTTCTTTATCGAATAATGTTATAAAAAATAATGTAATTATGTATTTAAATTCATAGTTTTTTAGAATCAAAATCTTGTAATGTTAATTTAAGTGCCTGCAAGGAATATTTCCATAGGCAAATAAAAAAAAATAAATAAATAAATAAATAAATTACAGATGTAAATAAATTGATAGAAAACATTCTGCTAACGACGCTAAAAGATGTCTATTGATTCATTATTGCTTTTGATTACCTCAAGCTCTTGTCCGATAAGACAAGCACTCACCGGGAGTCACGAATGCACTAGTCGCTTAGACTTAAGAAGAGGCTGACATTACGAGTTGTTCTTTTAAGTTTTCTGTTTATATGCATAACACATAATATTGTTACGAAAATGGAAATGGTGTAACATCGTTTAACGTTAAAATGATAAACAAAAGCTATAAAATCTAACAACATATACCAACAACAGCAGTATGGAAGAAAAAAGGATAGACAACTAAGCGAGAAGGCAACCACAAACAACAATGAAACAACGATAGAGACCTCGAGAAGGCGAAGCCACGAACATTCCACTTCAAGAGCATTCATCAGACTGTTTACGTGGGCATATATAAAAAGGCAAGACGAAGCAGGCAACTAGTAGTAAGAATTCAGTCAGTCTTGTGGGAAGACGCTTTGCCTGTGAAGAGAACAGTCGTGGTTTGAAGATCTCCGTTGTAAAGATCTGCGTTGTTAGTGTCTACGCAATAGTGGAAAGAAGAACGAGAAACAAAGCAATTATTGTTGTATACATCAAATTGTATATAGTGGCACACAGAATTTATCGCCACTAGCAGCCGAACGAACTCCACATACCTTAATTGGCGCGTCACCATATTTAGTAGGACCCAAGTGCCTCGTATTCATTTCCTGATTGAATTTTCTTCAAATATTTTCAACCAGTGATGTTATATTTGATTTCGTCTGTGAAGGAGGCAACCTTCGAAAAAAAACATCTCCCAACGCAGCAATTCGTAAACCACACTTCAATCTTTTTACTTTTTGTATGCAATGCTGCCATTAATATCATTATTTCCGAGAATTTGACGTATTGATTCGACTATGTTCATTCGATTATGTTAAAATTTTGTAAATGTTTTGTAGATATATCTGATAATTTTGGTGACTTTATCCTGAATTAATCTTCAGCTGATTGACAATACTCCTTTCTTCTCGCTTAGTAAAAAGTTCTTTAGATCGTATTTTTGATGTATTTCTTACTCGTTATTAATCTTTTAAACGATTAGTGATTTATGTCACTGCTGCACTTGTTTTGGTAAATCTCCCTTTGAATCTTTCTATTCTAACCTGAAGTGTAGTGTGTGGCAAAAGTTGAAATTTTAAAATAAATAACTGATTAAATGAATAATTGTTTAATAGCGTAACTGTATTCAAACAAATAATTAAAAACTAAAGAAGAATGTGAAAAAATCCATTATTTTTCATAGTAGATTACAGTGGACCGTTAATGCAGTGACATGAATTTCTTATCATCTGTTTACAAAACAACAAAGAATTTTTTACTGTTAAGCTGACGTTTCACAATTTTATTTATTTGTGTTCATTTAAAGTCTTACTTGCCAGTAGACCAATTTTGAATATTAGGCGGAAATAAAGTTCAATTAATAATTAATTATTTGCAAATACAATCGCTGTTATTAATACAGTACATAAAAATCAATAAATAAATAAAATCCATAAATAAAATAAAAATCAAGAAAAATAATAAAACTCGATTATATGGTCTCAAGTTAAAGTTGGAAAATTTTTAGTTCTTACTAAAATTGTCTGCATCCACCCCGTAGTGCACAAGCAACTAATACATATGACAATAAAAATCTTGAGAAACATGTAGACATTCTTATAAGCATTTTTTTTTTCTACATGTACACAGTTTGTTGGTGCTTCTCAACAATGTTGCTATGTCTACAATGGATGTCTATAATGTTGAAGAACTTATTAAATAAGTTTATTTCACGTAAAAAAAATACAAGAGAATTTTCGTGTTTGAGTCTACCATACATAACTGGTCATTGCAACCTTCAGTCAGAATTTTGAGAAACTTATTCATGGCAACTTTTATTCATTCTCAAAGTTTTTGACAGAAATCTGCAGAGAGGCATTCGCCGAAGAAATATTTTTTTG
Source organism: Sarcophaga rosellei (assembly GCA_930367235.1). Classification (NCBI taxonomy): domain Eukaryota; kingdom Metazoa; phylum Arthropoda; class Insecta; order Diptera; family Sarcophagidae; genus Sarcophaga; species Sarcophaga rosellei. The sequence goes on from OV884020.1 coordinate 40,097,142, forward strand.
AACCGTGGTCTCTCGTCTAATAAGCCAACACACTACCTACTAGACTACGGTGACTACTTGAGTCTACCATTCCTTTGGTTATTTTATCACAGTTTATATTAAAATGTTTCCTGACGTAAGTTTGTAAAGTTAAAATAAGTTATTTTATAAATTTTTTTCTAACTTATCCTATATCTAATAAATCTTTTTTATTAGATTTTGAAATATTTAATATAAAATATCACATGCCTTTGCTTAGTTCATTCAAAGAAGTAGTTTCGGTTTAAAAAAAAATACTGTACAAGAACCTTCAGGGCTTAACTGTTAGTGTAATGGATTTTGTGATCCAGAAGTTTACGCTATTTTTAACAGCACTTTATGCTAAATGGCGGCTCTATACCATTTTTTATGTGCTTCTCATTTTTATCCAACAAACCCACAACAACAACAACAACTTCCTGAAGATATTTGCAGTGTAACTACTGAGGTACCTATATATATTGTTAAGTTTTTTACCTTTCTAAAAAACGTTTAAAATATGAGTTCGTTGATTGCAAACAAAATAATAAAAAATTGGTGTTTAGTCTCAATTAAATTCTTTGTTGTTCGCTTATTTCTGTGTGCCACTGTTTATAACTTGACATATACAACAATAATTGCTTATTCGCTATTCTTCTTTGCTTACAACGGAGATCTTTAAGCCACGACTGTTCTTTTCACACGCAACGCGTCTTCATTGAATTCTTACTGCACGTTGCCTGCTGTGTCCGCCTTTTGATATGGCGATGAATGTTCTTGAAGTCGAATGTTCGTGGTTTCGCCTTCTCGAGAAATCTATCGTGGTTTCATTGTTGTTTGTATATTTTGGTTACATTCTTTGTTGTTGCGTTCTCACTTACTTGTCTAACTCCTTTTCTTTCATACTCATGGTTTTTCTTTTTGTACCTTTTGTTTATCTTATATATAAAAATGAATGTGTGTTTGTTTGTATGTTTGTATGTTTGTATGTTTGTATGTTTGAAGTCTATAGACGGCTAAACGGCTGAACCGATTTTCTTGAAATTTTCACAGTATCTTCCTGTATGTCTGGAAGGAGTTATAGGCTACTTTTTATGTTGATATTCCAAATGAGCGAGGAGTCATGCCCACGTATACTACATACTACATACTTAATATTTAATTGCATTTGAAATATATTACTCATACGCATAGTTACCCTTACAAGTATGCTATCTATGATTCTTGATGTATAAAACCAAAGAAAATAAAGTTAAAAGAATCTGCATTTTGGCATATTTTGGAATATTTTTCAAAAATATTTCACGACGCGGGGGGAAAGATAGAAGGGAAGGGTAAAGAAGCCAAGAGCGTAAAAATGCGTTGTTCTGATCGTGCGTTTTTGTTGTTTGACTAATTTTTTATTTATTCTTCCGAAGCAGTGTTGCCACGAAAAAAATTTTGTAACCAACATTTGTGAACAAAATCACCAAATAAGAAAAAATATAACCAAAATTAAATTTGTAGACTTTTGTTTTATTTTTTTTTTTCAAGTTTAAATTATAATTAATAAAAAATGAAACAAAAAATAGCTTTTTTTTATAAGAAAAAAAAATAACCAAAACTAAAAAAAAACTACACATATGTATATCAAAAAAATAACCAATTTGGGTTAGAAATAAACCAGAAAAGGCAACACTGTTCTCAAATCACTTATTCTCAGACGTCGGCACAAAGAGAACATGATAAAAATTATGAGAGGCAAGTGTTAACCCAGTGGAAAATTGTTAGTAATATTTTCAAGTCTACTTATTAACCCAATAATATGTATATGTGAGCGAAAAATATAGAAAAATTGTTCTACGCTAAAAACCTAAAAACACCGTATTTAACTTGGCAAGTATTCTTCCAAAAATCGAAATAATTTCTCATTGATATTAGTGAATCATACTGTAATATTTCTTTGGGTGTAAAATTGAAGTCTGAAAAAAGCTACATGAACATTCTCCTTTAGAAGCTGATAAGCAACTGAATGCATTTTTACGCTCTCATGATGAGAGCAACACATTGTTGCGCTCTTTGTTTGTGTTTATTTTCCTTCTGTCTTCCGCCCCCTCATCCAGAAATGATTTTTTAAACAGAATTTGGTGAGAGCGGGTCGTAATGCTACAACCCGCCATAAGAAATTTTACTTCTACATAATGCGTATTCTTTATACCAATATTCTTTGATAAAACTTAATGGAATTGGATATCACTCATACGTCACATATGTAGTTTTTTTAATGAATTTTACATCTATATAATCAAAAATGATTGTGTGTTAATTTTTTTGTGGGTTTTTTTGCTTGAAGTCTATAGACGGCTAAACGGCTGGACCGCAAGTAACTACAGTTTTAATATAAATATTTTGGACAAAAATGGGCGAACTAGCAATATTGGGTGTGGTACCTCCCATATAAAGTAAATACGAAAATCTGTTTATCTGAAAAACTGTAACAGCTAGAGTACCCAATTTTTGTACGAGTAACTTTAGTTTAAATATAAATATTCTGGACAAAAATAGGGAGTTCAGCAAAAGCGGTCGTGGCACCTCCCATATGAAGAAAAATAACAGTTAGACTCTCCAATTTTGTACGTATATCTAAAGGTTCAATATCAATATTTTTGTTAAAAATGGGCGATCAAGCATTAGGGGCGTGGCAAACTCTATATGAACTAATTATTAAAATCTGTATATCTAGAAAACTATAAAAGCTAGAGTTCCCAATTTTGTATTCCAGCTATAGGAAGGAGGTGCCTCTCTGATTAGTGAGTGTGGAAATTATTATATCTTGAAATATGCAATAGTAAGGTATATGACCCTTAAATGATTGAGTTTTAAATTTTCAACTCATGTATATACATAGTAAGTACTAAAATTCATATTATTTAAATATTTATCTTGAAAAACATATACATGTACATTAGAGTGACTCAAGTTGTATGGAAGCAAAATTCGTGCTCGATGTACCCTCCTAAAAATGAACCTTGGACTATTTTAAGATGACATTTCAAATATTTCGGCTCCAGCTTTGACCTCTCGTGAGCTGGACCATTTTGAAAAAGGGTATATTTTTGTATGTTTTGTTAATTTGAGAATATGGTTCCTTACCATCAGATACAATATTGGTATCATAAGAAAGGTTTTTTTAAGGCGCGTCCAACTGTATATAAAATTTGTCCAAGGACGATCATTCATCTCCGTTTTTTAAGGATATTCTGTAAAAAATAACGGATTTTGAATTTTTTGTTCGGGGTTGTTTGTAATAAAAATGCCAAATTAACATATTTTAATCTTTAGTCGATTTAGTTAAATACGGGTCTCAGCTTTTTTTTTAAATTCGCACTAGTTCACGTTTTGACAAAAGTACAATGGGGTGGTAACCCTTCGTTTTAAATAGGGCAATATGAGTATCAAATTTTTCCTTTTGCCAAGTACATCATCTTTGTATATAAATAATTTAGATTTTTGAAAATTAGATGCATTTTAAACGGTGCACTAGAATATATATAAATGCAATTTTGTGGTGACTATAATATGATAGCAGATTTTGTTTCTAGATCATGTATGGATGAAAATGGAACTAAAGAAAGAAAAAAAGAAATGATCCACGCCTTTTTTTCAGCATATTTTTTTTTCGAAAATAAAAAAAGTTATTAAATTTTATAGCTTATTTACAAAACTGTTCCCAAAAAACGCAAACTAGCGCGAATTTCAAAAAAAGCTGAGACCCGTATTTAACTAAATCGACTAAAGATTAAAATATGTTAATTTGGCTATTTTATTACAAACAACTCTGAACAAAAAATTCAAAATCCGTTCTTTTTTACAGAATATCCTTAAAAAAGGACATGGATGATCGTCCTTGGACAAATTTTATATATAGTTGGACGCGCCTTAAACCAATATACCAATATTGTATCTGATGGTAAGGAAACATATCCTCAAATTAACAAAACATACAAAAATATACCCTTTTTCAAAATGGTCCAGCTCACGAGAGGTCAAAGCTGGAGCCGAAATATTTGAAATGTCATCTTAAAATAGTCCAAGGTTCATTTTTAGGAGGGTACATCGAGCACTTTTTTTGGTGAGTCGCTCTAATGTACATATGTAATAGTTATGTTATTGTTTATTTCTAAAAATGGGTAACTAATAAAAATATTTTTTATTTGTCGCATATCTTGAAAAATAGATCAGGTAAGTTTCATAATCAGCATTTATTGGGCGATGAATGGGCATGTAACAATAGGGAGTAATATTTTCATTCATTACTTTTAATTACCTAAGTAATAAAATGTAAACTGTCAATATTGTTCCCAAATAAAATAAGTAGTTGCAAAACTCATCAAAAAAATTAGCGGTGACAGACGCAAACACAATTATTTGTTAAATTTTAATAGCCTTAATTTTTTTCAGAAGGTTTTTGACTTGAACCGATTTCATATTAGGTAAAATATTAAGAAATAAATATAACACGCATTCGGTTTTGGAATTCAGTTGAATCTTTGATTCTAAACAAGTTAACGTTGAGTGATATTTATTTTGCAACAATTTGCCCCCAAAAAAGCATCCCTTTCCAGAAGCACTAAAAATGCATAGCGTTTGCAATCCCAGAGAGCAAATGAAAGTTCGGAAGAGCGTGAAAGTCACCTAAGGACTGAAAGGAGTCGAGCTTCAACCTCTAGATCCGCCGAAACGCCATCACAACGTGAAGAACGCCTTGAAGGCCTACGACAACGTAGCACCACATAAAGAGCTACTGAAACGCTTTCAGAAGGCCAAGAGCGCCTTGAAAGTCAACGAAATCCTACCTCTTTAGCACGAGCTTCTGAAACGCCGTCTGAACGCTAAACACGTCTTGAAGGTCTTCGACAACATGCGACAACCCCACGAGCTACCGCGACACCTTTGGAACATGAAGGTCGGCTACAAAGCCAGCGAAATCGTACCACAGCATCACGAGCTGATGAAAAAGAAGTCCAACATGAATCACGAGTAGAAAGTCACAGGATTCGAACATCAACAAGAAGAGCAGCAGAAAGTACAGAGCAATATGATTTGCGTCGAGAACAAAATCGAAACGAATGGTGGTGAATCGACGTAAAGTTTTTCATGGATACCCAGGTATTGCATTTAACTACAGATCTGATATAGATTATACCGAAGACGAATTAGTGGCAATTGGTGGCATGAATGAAGTTTGCCAATATTGCAATGCACTCATGTACAAAAATGAAACACCTTTGGCGACATGTTCATACTCTAAAGTTAACTAATAATATGCGTGTTCAGTTGGAACGTGATGCTTCAACTTCAACTTTTTCCAAAAAATTGCTTGATTTAGGTAACGGAAGAATTCCAATGGATCCTATAACAAAGTATATAAAATTTCCATCAGACTTTTGCAGAATGACACAATCCAAAGAAGAATTAATAAATTGTGTATTTCCCAATATCGTGCAAAATTTTAAAAATATGCAATGGTTATATGAACGTGCGTTACTAACATCCAAAAATATTGACGTTAATTCCATCAACAGCAATATTCTCAACAAGATCAATGGGAATCTAAGAATTTATAAAAAAACGGTGTTCCCATTATTTTACTTAGAAATATTGACCCTCCACGACTTTGTAATGGCACTCAACTGACAATAAAAAAATGATGAACGACCATTATAACTGGAAAGTTTAAGGGAACTGATGTATTGCCGTCACGCCCTATGACCACATCGGAGATGCCATTCGATTTCAAGCGCCTTCAATTTCCTATTCGCCTAGCATTTGCAATGACGATTAATAAAGCTCAAGGTCAGTCCTTGCAAGTTTGTGGACTTAATCTAAAAAATCCATGTTTCTCACATGGACAGCTTTACGTCGCATCTTCGCGAGTAGGAAAACCCGCAGAGGGGAAACAAAAAATATTGTGTATCCCAAGGCATTAGAATAAGAATTATTTATTTAAGAAAAAAAGTACATATTAAATTTTAGCAAGTAAGAAATAAATAGCGCATTAATGTATTATTTTAGAATTGAAATGAAATATATTGTCATCAAATGAAATTAGAATAAACCTTTAAGAAAAATTGCATAATTTAATTACTAAATAAAAAAAATGTTTAATTATTATGTATTTAATATCGATGGGGGTAGCGAAGCACACCGGGTATTAGCTAGTAATTTTAATATTAAACGATGTTACACCGTTTTCATTTCCGTAACAATATGTATATGCAAGGTATCATAATCTAGTACTCACCTCAGTCGAAGAGTCCTCATTGTCATCGCTACTGCATTGAGTGCAAATTTCTTGCATATACATATGTATGTGGATGTCATATTAAACATCCGAGAAACCTAGTTATTAAGTAAAAATTATGAATACCCTTTTATGTATCTCTCAATTTATTATTATAGTAGGGGTTTGTTTTGTTTGTAGCTGTACTATTCTGGACAATGTAGAGTTTTTAATAAAACGATTTTGTAATGCAACAGAGACTGCTAAGACCAGCTTTATTTTTGGCTTTTCACGCTTTGGTTTATCGATGAGGATTCCAGTTTCTTTCACTTTTTTCACAAGATAACGAACATACGGAGCTGACGGTGCTTCTCTTCTTCCAAAATCCGTACGTAATTTTCGCACACATTCTGCAACATTACCATGATTTTCAAAGTAATGTCGCAATATTTCCCAGCGTTGTTCAAGCGTATACACAACCATATTCGTTCAGCGGAAGGATAAAACTAATTATCTGTCAAATCAGACATGAGCTAAGTGTTACCATTCACGAAATAATCACTAGTTGAAAAAAAAACGTTAGATGGCGGACCCTTTAGTATATGGCATATATAAGTTGCAAGTTTTAATGTGTACATTACAGTTTTTAGACGAAATGTGTTGTTAGCATGTTTTAGCGCAATGTTTATCACAGTATTCAAAACAACTGAATTAAGATTTTTTTTTAAATAATGTTGAGAGATATAGCCAAATCAATAAATACAGTTCATTAAAAACTTAACGCTGTAAATTTTCCAGTTACATTCATCTAAATTGCATACGCATCATGCATACATAATTCTTATGCTTAATTCAAACGTAATTCCTTTTGTTTACTCAGTATAAACAGCTTTACATTGAGACATTTTTCACCAATTTATTCTCATATACTATTAAACACATGAATGCATATGTAGATCTCCAAGTGTTTTATTATTTAGAACATAATATCACGATTAAGTTTCACGGATTACAAACACTCTATCAGCCAAAAAGAGGTGTTGTTCATGTTGAGCAGACGTGACAGCTATTAGAAAATGTACGCTTGAGAAAGCAAAAGAAAAAAGACAATTATATGACAAACATAACAATCATTAATTGCTGCACGCTCACATCTTAAACTAGAGTACAAAAGATTAAGCATAGAAGTGGTGCTGTTGTTGAAGATGCAGATGATGCAGATGACGTCAATGACTCTTAAAGAACGCCTTAGAATGCAGAAAATGACAAACAAGTGAGCTTTTCTCATTTTTTTTTAATCTTAATGGTATTCTATAACTTACTTACCATACTTACGTATTGTTTATGGTTTATTGCTGAGTTCTTGTAATTAAAAATTTAATTAAAAATTTAAATAATGATGCGTAGTTAAGGATGTTGTTATACGACCATTGCTCTATGAATTTTATTATAGAACCTGCGTCTTTCTTTTGGCAAAAAGATGTTTACCGCATTCCATGTACAGAACAATATCGCATCAAATAATTCCCTTCGTACAGTCATGAATACTATTACACATATTGTATGCTAAAAAATTAAATATGTTATGAAACAATTTCTTAACATATTTTACCTTTTTAAAAACGTTTAGAATATGAGTCCGTTGATTGCAAACAAAATAAAAATAAATTTGTGTTTAGTTCCGATTAAATTCTTTATTGTTTGCACTACTTTTGTGTGCCACTGTTCACAACTTGATTATACAGTAACAATTTGCTTAGTTCGCTATTCTTCTTTACATTTCTGTTCGCATAAACACTAACAACTGTTCGGTAGATCTTTACAACGGGGATCTTTAAACCACGACTGTTCTCTTCACACGCAACGCTTCTTCACACAAGACTGACTGCATTCTTACTACTCGTAGCCTGCTTTGTCTTACCTTTTTATATGCCCACGTAAACAGTCTGATGAAGGTTCTTGAAGTCGAACGTTTGTGGTTTCGCTTTCTCGAGAACTCTATAGCAACTCATTGTTATTTGAGTATTTTGTTCACATTGCTTGTTATTGCGTTCGCTTACTTGTCTATCCCCTTTTCTTACATACTGATGTTGATTTACTTGAAACAAGTACGTTGTATTTGTTTGTGTAGCTTTTGTTTATCGTTTTAAAGTTAAACGATAGTACACAGTTTCCATTTCGTAACAATATTTATAAATAAAATTGTATATAAGGGCAAGTATTTATTCGTCAATTATCACCAGATGCACGCGCATTCTCTAAAACTGTCCGCATAAAGATTGTTTCGGAGTCTAGTTTGGGCAGTTTTGGCCTTATAAGCTGACGTAAAATTTTGCTGGAACATGATTTTACAATAGCATGCAAAGCGATTCCTTAGACAACTTTGGCCGACATTTTGACTGAAGCTGACTGATGACTCTTATATATTTTCAACTATTATTGTTTTACAGCTGCAGTCATCAAATGTCCGGTACGCATTTGAAAGTAAGAAGATACCCGTTCACTTCTTTTTAAAAGTTCGATTCATCTATCGGGCCATCATTTATTACTTACAGAGCGAATTTCGTCGAATTTTTGATTTGACAATTTTGACGACTTCATTCGAATGTGTGTGAATTATATGACCGGTGGCTGTGTGTAACAAGCCCTACAACAGATTGTTGCTCTAATGGACAATTAAAGATGAAAAAACCCCCTATTTACAAAATTTATTTCGATTGAGACGAACGCCAGTTGGAGGCCAATATGAATACTATTTATGGTCCAAAAAATTTAACAAATTTGGCAACCTTTATCTTCATATTCATGCCGATTATTTTTATGTTAACCAGCATCACTATTTGAAAGGTTAGTATTTCTAAATATCCTGTGGCATAATGAAAGCCCTTCAGTATAATCGCTAAGAATATAACCATTGCACATAATAACATTTATAACCATTTGAATAGGACTGATATAAATTATCTTCCTCAACTTCTAATTATTTCTTTGCTTTACTTGTTGCTTTTATCATATTGAAAAAATATTTGACTTCAACGCACTTACAAAGTTCATGGCTTCCGCATGAACCAACAGGTTAGCAGGTGCAATGATAGCGCGTGATGAATCAATGACAACAATTTTAAACATCTAAAGTTGCACAAAAAAGTGGCTTAAATTTACTGCTAAAGTTTTTGGAACACAGTTAAAAGCAACAGGAAGAAACGAATAAATACAAGTTTACATTGAAATTGAAAGTATAGAGGAAAACTTAACCGTTTTCTCCAACGAGGATACAAGCAGGAATTGTAAGCAGATGTGGCAGTTTAATATTTCGTACTCTTAAATTTATAATAAATTAAAAACAACTTTTTTTATTCCTCCTAAATACTGGCAACTTTGCCAGCTCGTGTAGTTCATAAGGGTCGTATATTGTAAGAGCCATTAAATATTTTACATCATTTGCTCTGTGACATCAGGAAATTTCCTCTCTAGTCGATTTAGAGAGCGATGGATGGAAGAAGACTCATCAGATGAAATTGATAGAATAGGACTGCGTCACCAAAGAATATTACATAACAGTACGCTACATACTGTATTAGATTAGATATGCTGGCGGACTCTGTCAAAGGAAAAGATCTCACTTAGTACAGCATTTAGGTCAATTGAACGCGGAGGTTAAACATTCCCTAGAAAACATTCCCTAGAGAAAACCAATCCGAGTCCACCATAAATCTTTCTATAGCAGCAATAGTCGCCGTAGTCTAGTAGGTAGTGTGTTCGCTTTTTATACGTAAAGCCCGGGTTCGAGCCCCAGGCCAGAGATCAAAACGGAATATGAAAAAAAATATTTCTTCGGCGACTTCCTCTCAGCAGATTTCTGGCAAAAACTCTGAGAGTAAATAAATCTGCCATGAAAAAGTTTCTCATAATCTGTCATTCGGAGTCGACGTTAAACTGTAGGTCCCGCCACTCAAGTATAAAATTAAGACACACGACATGAGTGGTGTGAGAAGCTAGGCCGTAATCCTGTCTGAAGGGTTTTAATGGCCAATTATGTATGTATGTATGTAAAATTATAAAGACCTAAATATCATGTATCGTTACAACTTCTCCTAACTTTTTTGCGTACTTAAATTTTAAAAGAATTTATACGTGTACGTATATCAAATATTTCTTGAAATATTATACAACATTATTTACGTTCTTTCCATAGAGTTCAAAAAAGAAAAAAAAATTCTTCAAACACTAAGTATGTATGTATTTTATTAACATTTCTGACATATTTAGAACTAAAAAAATACTAATAATTTATAACTTTTACAGACGTTACAACTTAATATTTAATTACAAAATGTAATGTAAGTCATAAAGTGTTATTGGGTTTAAAATAAAAAAAAAAAACCTAACATGATTTTAAAAATTTTCACATTGTTCACCATCTACATAATTCATCATGTCTAATTTCGAAAACAGAATTGGTAGCACGCTGATCAGCTGTTTGCCTTAAAATACGTTAACTTTTAAGTTTATACATATAAAAGTATGTTTCCTCTACACACGTTTGTATGTGTTCATAATTACACTTTAAAATAACGCACAGTGCCTGCTGTTCATGTTGCCTCTTCATGTTGTGTCTTCAAAATCTGTTAAATAAGAATGACGTCGACATAATTTTTCATAAATTTTGTTAGTGATCCGAGGTAGCTTTTTTCTATATTAGCCTTAACTCAAAAAATTTTTTTCAATTTGGAAGTAAAAACAAAAAACTTATATGTACATTTAAAATTTGAAGTTAGGCTAAGTATGTACATTAGAGCGACTCACCAAAAAAAGTGCTCGATGTGCTCGATGTACCCTCCTAAAAATGAACCTTGGACTTTTTTAAGATGACATTTAAAATATTTCGGCTCCAGCTTTGACCTCTCGTGAGCTGGACCATTTCGAAAAAGAGTATATTTTTCCATGTTTTGCCAATTTGAGAATCTGTTTCCTTACCAACATATACAATATGGGTGTCATAAGAAAGGTTTTTTCAACTGTATATACAATTTGTCCAAGGACGATCATCCATGTGCTTTTTTTTAATGATATTCTGTTAAAAAGAACGGTTTTTGAATTTTTTCTTCGGGGTTGTTTGTAATAAAATAACCAAATTAACATATTTTAATCTTTAGTTGATTTAATTAAATACGGGTCTTAGCTTTTTTTGAAATTCGCCCTAGTTTGCGTTTTTGAGTATAGTTTCGTTAATATAAACAAAAAAAATTTAATACCTTTTTTTAATTTGGGAAAAAAATATGCCCACAAAAAGTCGTGGATCATTTCCTTTTTTTCTTTCTTTAGTCCTATTTTCATCCAAACATCATCTAGAAACTAAATCCGCCATCATATTAGAGTTAATTTGGTTAGAAAAGAAGAAAAGAAAAAATTCAAAAACCGTTTTTTTACAGAATATCCTTAAAAAAAGGACATGGATGATTGTCTGTGGACAAATTGTATATACCGCTGGACGCCCCTTTCTTATGACACCTCTCTATATGTTGGTTAGGAAACAAATTCTTAAATTAACAAAACATACAAAAATAGACCCTTTTTCAAAATGGTCCAGCTCACGAGAGGTCAAAGCTAGAGCCGAAATATTTTAGATGTCATTTTAAAAAAGTCCAAGATTCATTTTGAGGGGGGTACATCGAGCACGAATTTTGCTTCCATACAACTTGAGTCGCTCTAATGTACATATATCATATTGTTACGAAAATGGAAATGGTGTTATCGTTTAACATTAAAATGATAAAGAACAAAAGACATGGACTTGTTTACATGATCAACGAATAAACAAAAATATAGCTACAACTTCAGTATAAAAAAGGGATAAACAAGTAAACAAACAGGCAACAACAACACTGCCAAGGACAAACGTAAACAAAATACACAAACAATAATAACGTAAACAACATGTTTACATTTATAGAAATTTCGCGAAGGCAAAGTCATTCTCCTACAAGAGCATTCATCCGACTGGTTACTCTGCGATATAAGATATACCTGTGAAGAGAATAATCGTGGTCTGAAGATATCCGTTGTAAATATATAACGAACAATTGTTAGTGTATGCGCTGAATAGTGAAAAAAGAATTGTAAATAAAGCAAATTGTTGTTGCTTAAACCAAGTTGGGAACAGTGGCACACGGAATTGTGCAAATAATGAAGAATTTATTTACAACTAAACACAAATTTATTTTTATTTGCAATCTACGAACTCATATTTTAAACGTTTTTAGAAGGGTAAAAACGTAACAATATTTATATTTCGTTTTGTTGGAGATATCGAATCTGGGGTTTGAACGGTGGCCTCACGCCTAATAAGCCTATACACTACATGCTTGATTACAATTAAAGTATTTTATTGCGTAGCCTTCGTGAGCTGAGGATTTCAATATTTTATGTATGTATATCGAATACTATATTAAACATAACTCATGTCAGAACAGTGTACAGGAAGAAGTTAAGCCAGTATCTATTAACAATGTGGTTGGTACGTCTTAAAGATGAAGGCAAAATAAAACGACTTGATGGTTTCCATGCATGCAGATAGGCGCGAGACTTGTCATAATCCTTTTCAATCAACTAGATAGATAGCGAGTGCTGCCTTCCAATTCTGCTGACCTTGCTCTCTCAGCCAATCTTTGCTGCATCAATACCCTCCTACATACTGCGTTCCAATTGTCATATGAGGTTAATATTAGGTTAACTATATTATCGGGCTTTGTCTGGTATCCTATTGTCCTCTCCAGACAATTTCGTTGATCGTCGTATTGCGGGCAGGTAAAGAAAACATGCTAAGACGTCTCCTTTTCATTACGGCATTCTGGGCATGCTTCATCTACGTCGTGACCATACTTATAGAGCTATGCTCCGTAACGTCAATGGCCCGTTAGCAACTGTGTCAAGTGGAAGTTCACGTGGACGTGTTTCCTTTGGGTCCATTCGCCTATACTCGGTATGAGTCTGTAGGTCCATCTTCCCTTACTGGAATTGGACGAGTCTCAGGTTATGCATTATTCGGGCAAGTGCACATGTCGTTGCTGCGCATTTTCCACCGATGTACGTCAAGTGTTCTCTAAACATGAGCCTGTTATCAACCATTACTCCCAGGTATATAATCGCCTGCTTTAATGTTATGCGCTGGTCGCCCACCGTTATGGTAATAAATTCAATCCTCTTTCTGCTGCTTACAAGTAGAACATCCGTTTTGTGGTCAGCAAGTTTAAACCTTATTCCCGCTATCCAGCTTCTGACCTCATTTCTTTCATGCAAATGAACGTGTTTGCCTCTTTTTGTGCAAATATATTTCAATAAGAATATGAAATTCTAATAAGAACTCAGTACGCCAAATTTATTTATTATTATGGAGAAAAAGGATACTGTTACTATTATTTCTTCCAACATTGTACATATTACGGTATTGTTATGAAGTAAAACTATGATTTTAATGAATATTTTTATGAATGTTAGTTCAATGGTAGAAAAATTTACTCTTAGTGCAGCTAATAGTAAAAAGAACAACTTTCAAGTGAAATTATCGTATATTAAATACAATCCACAAGTATTGATATACATAAGATATACATTAAGATGTTACAAACAACTCCTTTCTCAAATAAGTAAACATCTTTAACTACAATTTAAATAATATTCATATTATATATGTATGTCTAGTTAATTATAATGTAAAGTTTAAATTGTATTATTTTAGATTCAATCTGTGCAAACATAAGTTGTTACGAATGTTACGTACATATCGTATAAGTGTTATTTAATTTGGGTTATTAACCATACGTATGGAGCAGACAGTTAAAGTTTACGTTAAATTGATTAGATGTGTTAATCAAGTAATTGTAAGAAGGTGTTTAAGGTGTGCACAATTAATTAATTTTATAAGCATAGTAACAAAAAGTGCAGATGATCAATTATTCTTAGTTTTTATATTTTTGAAATCAGCAAATTCTAATTTGAGTAAAGATAGCACGATGCGACAGTGAAAATTATTTTTATTGATACTTTTTGTTAAGGAATTTAATTTAATTATTTATTTTAACTCATTTTAATAAAACTATTTTATATTATTGCACTTTGTTATCCCTTTTATGCAACCTAGGCAAAAATTAAAGCATGATAATTTACGTAAAAATCAAACAGTTTTGTCAGCTTGGTTTTATTTTCTCGTAAATGGAATAAAGGGCTATCCATTTCTTGGTTTTAAAAGTATGGGACTGGAATTCGACATCTGTCAAACTTATTTGTGAAACCAATTTTTTTCTTTTCAGTTGAAAGTCTGACATTGACGAAAATTGATAGCTTAACTATCACACAACGCATAAAAATTATCAAAACCTACTACAAAAATTGTGATTCTGCCACAGCCACGTATCGACAATTTTTCGAACAAAATTTTCTTCAGCGATGAAGCACATTTCACACTCGGTGTGTATTTTAGTAAACAAAATTGTCGTATTTAGGGTTCTGAGAATCCTCAAGTAATTGAAAATTGTTTGGTGCACTTTTTGGTCCGAAGGTGTGATTGGACCTTACTTCTTCGAAAACGACGACGGAACGACTGTCACCGTCAATTCGGAGCGTTATGGTCATATGATAACCGACTTTTTTTTTGCCTGCTATTGAAGAATACGACTTGGAGAATATGTGGTTTCAACAACACGGTGCCACATGCCACACAACTCCAACGAATATGGCTTTATTGCAAGAGACATTTCTTGGCCGCGTAATTTCTCGTCGTGGCGATATCAACTGGCCACCAAGATCATGTGATTTTACGCCATTAGACTTTTTTTGTAGGGCTACGCGAAGGATCGTGTTTATGCAGATAAACCTTCAACTCTTGAGCACTTAAAAACCCACATTCGTCAAGTTATGGCTGAGATACCGCCCAATATGTGTCAAAAGGTGGTCGAAAATTACCTCAAAAGAATCAATGCTTGCAACACTTCGCGTGGAGGTCATTTAAATGATGTAATGTTTCACACATAATGTCAACGTTCAAACTATACAATAAAAAGGAAATATCATGAAAAAAATATTTTATATGTGTTTTATTTACGTTGACTTTGGAAACCACGACATGGATAACCCGATATTTTGAGATTTAGCACCCTTGCTGCTCCACCATTTTTACAGAAGCAATTTTTTAGACGGGGCACACCTTCTTTTACTTGCATAAGTACCGAAATGTTGGCTACATCCTGATAATGCCGACCATTGTTATATTTCTTTATAAAATTTGTTTATGAAGGGCATGTGAGGTAAAAAACTTTACCATAGTTATATTATGTCTCTTAAGAACATGGAACATGTCAATAACAATGCGCTCTCTTTGATTCCTCTCTGGTTTTCAGAATACAGGAGACATGTGCTTGTTACACACATAGCATTAACTTGAATATAAACCCGCCAATCGGCTGCACGACCAAATTTATAACTACTATGTAATTCAGTAATTACTCTACCGAAACAAAATCATATATAAAACGCTTAAAGATTTTCAACCCATTTTTCGAAGAGATGTGTTTCTAATTGGCTTCAATTTTTCTTCACTCCTGATTAGCGCATTGTCACAGCGTATGATTTTGTTATCTTAGACTTACATAGTTGATCGAAATATTGCCCTTCCGTAATATCCATACAATTCAATTAATTTATTTTTTTATTTTTTTTCAAATGTTTGTTTGAAACTTGGGAAAAGTGTTAGAAAGCCTATAGGAATGGATCCAAATTACTATTTACGTGACTGGATGCAAAGCTTGTGACGCCTAAAAGTTAATAATCTCAATTCTGCAACATTTCAAGAAACAACTGCTACCTAAAATTGCTACAAAAAATTGATAACATTTTCTCTGCCAAACTACAAACGGCATATAGGTCTTTGCTCCAAGTAGTACCATCATAATCAGCGTATACTTTTTCCGCAGCAGAAGCATCAAGATCAGAAAGTTCAACATCTTCAGTTTCAGCCAACACTTATGTATTATCTAATAAATAAAAAAAATTCTCGTGTCACGATGTTAGTGGTTAAACTCCTCCGAAATATATCGACCGATTTTCATGATATTTTTTGTGCATATCGGGTAGGTCTGAGAATCGGATAACATCTATTCTTCATATCCCTAAATGTTAAGAGGGCGTGGCAAATCGTTAAAATTGAATATTTAGGTACATATTGAACGTAGACGAATAAATTTTGGTGGGTAAGTTCGTAAAGTCGATATCGACAATCCCACCAAAAATAAGAGTGACAACCCTCCCCCTTCAAGTGAAACCTATAACTCTCAAACTACTGAACCATTCCTTTTTTGTTCGAAAGCTTATCAGGTTTACATGGTTTAAAAATTCGAGATAGCGAAAAATAGGCGTGTCAAACCTTTAAAATTGAATATTTAGGGACATAATAATCGTAGACGAATGCAATTTGGTGGGCAAGTTCGTAGAGTCGATATCGAGAACTCAACAAATATGTACATATATAATATGTATGTCCGTTAGTTTTTGTTTTGGAGCGAGTGCAACAATTATGGCTTCATCAGCGCTATTACAATAAATTATTACAATACATAATTATATGTGACCTGTTTTAGGCAAAAAAAATACATTTTGGGCGGGACGAAGTTCGCCGGGTCAGTTAGTTTACAATAAAAACTTCACGAAATCTTTGAAAACTTTAAAAAATTATACACACAACACCACAAAGTCACAAAGAAAGTCGACTTAATGGCGGCTTCCTCTCTGCAGATTTCTAGGTTGTAATCCTGACTGAAGAACTATAATAACCAATTAAGTAAGTAAGTAAGTATTCAGCTTTGGTTATGTGAGCGTAGATATTTGTAATATAGAGATTAGAGCTACAGTATCCCTCTTTTTTATACGAATATGGCATTTTGAAGTAGAATGGTAACAGTATTGACGCTTTTAAATACGAATAAATTATTTGGTATATTTTAGTTTTTATATAAATTAATAATATTTTATCTCGTCATTTAAAATGGTATTAAAATTCCTCTTTTATAGTCCTAGCTTTAAATTACCACAAGTTTCTATCACTCATTATAAACAACACATTTTTTAATGTTTTTCATATTTAACTACTGCTGAACAACTCGTATACATAACCAGACTGTGTTGACTCCAAGCAAATACCCTTTGAAGTCATCAGTAATGCAATTTTTATCTCTGACGTGCAAGTGTTTCCAGGATATTTTTAGTCTCATTTAAATTGCACATACTTAAGTGTGAAATATTTTCAGATATGAATATAATTATAACACAATCATTATTGTTGTCATTTCTAGCGTTAAGAATTTCGATACTTGATATTAAAAATGTCTGCGGACACAAAAAGATTTACTCTGCCATGGATGATAAAGTTCTTGTGTCAATGGCAGATTATTGTGAATAATTTATTGTATTTATTATGCAACAATGGTGTAAATATCTGTTCAGCATTATATAAATTACTAGCTAATACCCGGTGTGCTTCGCTACCCCCCATCGGAATTAAATACATATCTCGTGATGCAACTGGATCACCCACCATCAAAATTGTTACGCCATTGTTGGGGCATTGTATCGTCCTTGGTGTTGTCCAGCTGGAGTTCTATCAGCATGCATTGCGATTATGTGGTCATCTGAACTTAATCGTGAACTTAAAGATCCTTACCAATTCGTTGATTTCATGAAACATCACTTGTAAATCAGCAACAATCCATTGTTTTGTGTCAGGGTTATAATGCTGGCGGTGGTGCACTTGGTCATTGTTATCCGCTTCTCCTATGGAATAAATTTGTAAGAACCTAGGATCTTCATATGGAATTGGCAACAATGATCCCATTTTATGATAAATTTGACCTTGAACACGAAACGTTGGCATAAAGTTGTCTCGAAATACTTTGGTATCATCAAAAGAGGTCATTTTGAAGCACGAATTATATTTTCTAATATTTTTAAGAAAATGTTGTGAATCCACATTAGTTCCTAAATAAAAAAATATTCTTTTATTAATATTTTGTTAAATTAAAAAAAGTATATATTTGGAAAAACTTACCTGAAATCAGCGATTGTAATGGTTCTGGAGGTGGAAGTAATTCAGATAGAACGATTTTACCATTAGAGCAACACATGCCAGGTGTTTCATTTTTGTACCTGAGTGCATTGCAATATTGGCAAACTTCATTCATGTCACCAATTCATCTTCGGTATAATCTATATCAGATCTGTAGTTAAATGCAATACCTGAGTATCCATGAAAAACATTACGTCGATTCACCGCCATTCGATTATGATTTTGTTCTCTGCTGCTCTTCTTGTTGGTATTCAAATCCACTGACTTTCTACTCGTGATTATGTTGGAATTCTGTTTCATTAGCTCGTGCTGTTGTGGTACCTTCATGTTCCAAAGGTGTCTCGGTAGCTCGTGCGGTTGTCGCATATTGTCGAAGGCTTTCCAGACGTCTTTCACGTTCTGAAGGTGTTTCTGTGGCTCGTGATGTTTCAATTCGATTTCGCTGGCTTTGTAGTCGACCTTCCTGTTCCAACGATGTCTCGCTAGCTCGTGGGGTTGTGGCATGTTGTCGAAGACCTTCAAGACGTCTTTCGCTTTCTGACGGCGTTTCAGAAGCTTTTAAGGCGCTCTTGGCTTTCTGAAAGTGTTTCAGTAGCTCTTGATGTTGTGGCACGTTGTTGTAGGCCTTCAAGGCGTTCTTCATGTTGTGATGGCGTTTCGGTGGCTCTAAAGGTTGAAGCTCGACTCCTTTCAGTCCTGAGGCGACTTTCACGTCTTCCGAACTTTCATTTGCTCTCTGGGATTGCAAACGCAATGCATTTTTAGTGCTTAGGAAAGGGATGCTTTTATTCGCGGCATTTTTGCAAATTGTTGCAAAATAAATGTCACTCAGGTAACGTTTAACTTGTTTAGAATCAAAGATTGAACTGAATTCCAAAACCGAATGCGTGTTATATTTATTTCTTTATATTTTACCTAATATGAAATCGGTTCAAGTCAAAAACCTTTGAAAAAATTAACGCTATTAAACCTTAACAAATAATTGTGCTTGCGTCGGTCACATGTAATTTTTTGTGATGAGTTTTGCAACTACTTATTTTATTTGGGAAAAATATTGACAGTTTACACTTTATTACTTACTTACCCAATTAAATGCTTATTATAAAGTTTACCTAACGTATTTTTCAAATAAATAATAGTTTTATTAGTTACCCGTTTTTAGAAGTAAACAATAACATAACTATTACATATGTATGTACGTATATGTTTTCCAAGATAAATATTTAAATAGTATGAAGTTTAGTACTTACTATCTATATGAGATGAAAATTTCAAACTCAATAATTTAAGGGTAATATACCTTACTATTGCATATTTCAAGATATAATAATTTATACACCCACAAATCAGAGAGGCACCACCTTCCTATAGCTGGAATACAAAATTGGGGACTCTAGCTTTTATAGTTTTTTTATACAGATTTTAATAATTAGTTCATATGGAGTTTGCCACGCCCCTAATGCTTGATAGCCCATGTTTAACAAAAATATTGATATTGAACCTTTAGATATTCGTACAAAATTTTAGTAGTCTAACTGTTCTGGTGTTCTAGATATGCAGATTTTAGTATTTACTTCATATGGAGGTGCCACGCCCGCTTTTGCTGAACTCCCTATTTTTGTCCAAAATATTTATATTTAAACAAAAGTTAGTTATACAAAATTGGGGACCCTAACTGTTAAAGTCTTTCAGTTAGGCAGATTTTAGTATTTACTTTATATGGAAGGTGCATTGTCCTCTAATGATAGGTCGCCTATTTTTGTCCAAAATATTTATATTAAAACAGTAGTCACTTGTACAAAATTTGAGGTATCTTGCTGATATAGTTTTTCCAATATATCCATTTTGTTATTATCTTACAATAGTAGGTTATGTAGTATATGTGGGAGTGGCACCTCTCTCATTTGAAATATCAACATAAAAAGTAGGAAAATCGGTTCAGCCGTTTAGTCGTCTATGAACTTCAAACATACAAACAAATGCACATTAATTTTTATATATAGGTGATGTCCGAGATAGAAGAAGTTTTAAATTTAATTCATATGGGAAGTACCACACCCTTTTCCTAGTCAGCCCATTTTTGTCTAAAATATTCATATTGATACTAAAGTGGATTCGAAAAAATTTTAGGGCTGTAACTGTGATATTTTCATAGATATAATAATTTAATATTTTTTATATTGAAGGTGACACACCCACTGTAGCCAATCCGCCCATTTTGTTTATATATACGTCAAAGTCGCCCATACAAAATTCGCAGTTTATGAGATATGCGACATTAATTTATAATTATAATTCCTTCCAGATATACAGGAAGTTACTGTCAAAACTTCAAGAAAATCGGTCCAGCCGTTTAGCCGTCTATAGACTTCAAACAAACAAACCTACAAACAAATAAACACACATTCATTTTTGTTTATATACATAGATGTAAAATTCATTAAAAAAACTACATATGTGCCGTATAAGTGATATCCAATTCCATTAAGTTTTATCAAAGAATATGGATATAAAGAATACGCATTATGTAGAAGTAGCATTACGACCCGCACTCACCAAAATCTTTTTAAAAAATCATTTCTGGATAAGGGGGGCGGAAGACAGAAGGAAAATAAACGCAAACAAAAAGCGTAACAATGTGTTGCTCTCATCATGAGTGCGTAAAAATGCATTCAGTTGCTTGTCAGCTTCTAAAGGAGAATGTTCATGTCGCTTTTTTCAGACTTCAATTCACTAATATCAATGAGAAATGATTGCGATTTTTGGAAGAATACTGGCCAAGTTAAATGCGGTGTTTTTAGGTTTTTAGCGCAGTACAATTTTTCTATACTTTTCGCTCACATATACATATTATTGGGTTAATAAATAGATTTTCCTCTGGGTTAAACATGTCTGTCATAATTTTTCTCATGTTCTCTTTGTGTCGACGTCTGAGAATAAGTGGTTTGAGAACAGTGTTGCCTTTTTTGGTTATTTCTAACAAAAATTGGTTATTTTTTTGATCAATGTGTAGTTTTTGGTTTTGTTTATTTTTTTCTTATAAAAAAAGCTATTTTTTGATTCATTTTTTATTAATTATAATTTAAACTTGAAAAAAAAATAAAACAAAAGTCTATGAATTTAATTTTGGTTATATTTTTTCTTATTTGGTGATTTGTTTCACAAATGTTGGTTACAAAATTTTTTTTCGTGGCCACACTGTTTCAGAAGAATAAATAAAAAATTAGTCAGACAACCAAAACGCACGATGAGGACAATTGAGAACATTGTTACGCTCTTGGTTTCTTTATCCTTCCCTTCTATCTTTCCTCCCGCTTCGTGAAATATTTTTGAAAAATATTCCAAAATATGCCAAACTGCACATTCTTTATACTTTATTTTCTTTGGTTTTATACATCAGGAATCATAGATAGCATATTTGTAGGGGTAACTGCTATGCGTATGAGTAATATATTTCAAATGCAATTAAATATTAAGTATGTAGTATGTAGTATACGTGGACATGGCCCCTCGCTCATTTGGAATATCAACATAAAAAGCAGTCTATAACTCCTTCCAGACATACAGGAAGATACTGTGAAAATTTCAAGAAAATCGGTTCATCCGTTTAGTCGTCTATAAACTTCAAACATACAAACATACAAACATACAAACAAACACACATTCATTTTTATATATAAGATCTGCTCAAATCATAATGCTGTCCTAATTAATTTTCATTCATGATTATGTATATCTGAACATTTTCTCCCAGTTCCAAGCATTACAAAATTAAAATGAATGAAGCAAGCAAATTAAACCTATGACCACAGTCCGGTGCCGAATTCCGTCCTATTGAGAAGCACTACTAAAATTATTGAAAAAAACGAAAAGATAAGTTATTAGGAAGCGGATAAAATGAAAAATGAAGATACGGGATAGATCCCATTGAGATAGTGATTTACAAAAAGAAAAGAAAAAAGACAAAGACAGCAAGAAAAGCAAACACACGACCTTCTAGTGAGTATTTTAGTGTTCGTACGCATATCATACTTATTTTGTGATTCTTGCAAATGTTGAGTAATGGAGTATCATGCGTATTGTTAAGTATGAGTACGATGAGTACTTCAAAGTTTGAATATGAGTAGTTTGAGTATGATATTAAAATAAGTATGAATGCGTATAAGTAACAGAAATTATAAGTATGATTCGAATCTACTCATCTTTTTTATACTCATTGCTGATCTCTGGTGTGTATACTATCATGACTGAACTTATTATTAAAATCATTCAAACGAGAAACTAATTAAATATCAAAATCAATTTATGATTTTGAGTATAATCCACAGCTGATTAAATGTGATGTCTAATTCAATTGAGTAAAATCTTAATTCATAAAATAATGGTAATCAACGGCAATATCCAAACTGCTGCCCGTTCACAATACCTTTTTGTGAGGAGGTGTATTTGTGTTAAGTGCATTGGAATCAAAAAATCAATTTCGAAAAAAGTGTGAGTTCGGGCCTTTCTGCATGAGACCAACTATATATAATTTGCATTTTTTTTTAACAATCTTTGCTCCTTCTTCCAGCGCGCTGCAGCGCACCAAAAGTGCTTCTTTCAATTCTATAGTTTCTTCAATCTTTTGGACAGACTTGTATGCCTAGTGAGCTGTGTCTTGATATGACTCTACAAATTCTCAATCGGATTCATAGCAGGGAACTGTGACATGGCTATAGTCCATTATTATTATTATTTTTCTTTAAAGAACAAACTCAATCTCTATACCTTATACACGATGGGCATACAGTCACGTGAAAATTAATAAGCACACCAATGTGATGATTTAATGGGAAAGTATGTAAAATAATATAATATTTGATAAGTAACTGCAGTTATTCTCACCTCATATCACAAAAACTAATTTCATTGTGATTTTATTAAAGTTTTGTTTTTATTTTAAAATTTTTATTAAATTAAAATTAAAATAGGAATTCAACATTTGAAAGAAAATTAAAGATACCCCACTTTACTTTCAAAATACTGACTTTGTAAGTGTAATCAATTTACGAATTGCAATTTGTGTTGCCATTCTTACTTTGAAAAACAACTTAATTTTCGTTATAATATTGTGTTTTTCATTCAACAGAAGTCTTTTTTCATGGACTCTTTAAAGTAATTTTTCTTGTGATTAAAATTGAATTTCAGAAAATTATTCATAAAAAATTTATCCAACCAAAACGCATAATGATAATTGTAAATAAAACAAAAAGCTTTCAGAGAATTATTTCCATATATTAATATGTTTTCTTATGACAGTAGGATATATGACAATTACGTGTGAAAATGTTGTTAATATGCTGAATGGTCTCATTTTTTAGCTCTTGAATTGTTCTTGGCTTTTAACTTACACTTTTCCTTTTATATATTCCCAAAGAAAGAACGCCAACGGTTTTAAATCACACGATTGTGGCGGCCTGTTAACCTTGCCACTACCTGAGATAACAAAGGTATTGAAGTTTTCGTGCAAAAGAGCCATTGTTTCGTTAGCTGTATTGTGGCTCCAATCCGATATTGGACTCACTTAATGTCCAGATCCATATTCTGAATTTCTGGACTTAAGATGTTCGTATTCATCTCGCAATAGCGAACGCCATTCTCGCTTAGCTGACCTCATTTTCGAAGAAGTAAAGCCTGAATATGCAGCCAGCCTATAAACCAATACAAACAGTAAATTTTTGTGGATGTATCAGCTTTAAAACTATCACTTGTGGATTCTCATTTACTCAAGCGTAGCTATTCTGTTTGTTAACGAACCCACGGAGGAGATAGTGTACCTCGTCGCTGAAGTTGAAACTCACCTGTGCCTGTTCAACCACCTAATTTGTTAAATGTTAAATTTTTGTGCACAACTGCAATCCGAGGTTGGCGTGTTGCTTGAGTAAACTGGGTGCGCAGCCACAGATGTTTTTATATTTCAAACTGACCCGGTTTGCTTAGTTTTGCCAATTCTCCTTATTGTGGACACATTTGGTCGATTATACTGACCACAGAGATTACGAAGTTAACGAAAAGCATTTTAATTTAAACGGTGAATTTCATAAAACCTCTAACATCTTCCTGGTAGAATTTATCAAACACCTAAACAAGAAGTTAAGTTAAATTAACTCTTTAGTTTTTCTAAAAGTTTATAATTGAAAGTAAGTTTATCTATACAAGTCCTTTTAGCAAAGGTTTCTAATACTTTGAAGATAATTTTATTAATTTCAAAGTCTACAATTTATTTTGAAATTTAATGCGAGAAGTGACGACTTAAGTTTCCCATTATAAATCCTAGGAATTCTGGTTTTAATCCTGGACAGAACAAATATATGTACTTTCATTTCCGATTTAGAATTTTAAAATTAATTTTGTACCAAATATGTAATCTTCTTTAATTCAAGAATCAGTTGTGTGTTTAAAAAAAGAAGAAATTATTTAGATTTAGCAAATTAATAACGGTAAAAGTGTAAAATTTCACAAACATCTGTTGTTCGGAGTCCACTTTTAAACTGTTGGTCCCGTTACTGATGTAGAAAATTAACACACACAACATAAGTGGTGTGAGAGGTTATGTTGTAATTCTGACTCAAGGGTTGTTGTTCAGACCTTCACAATAAACTTCTTTCATATGTCCGCATATACGTTTGTATGAATGGACAAACATACTTGCTTACATATGCTTGCCCAAAATTAGGTGAACAACCTTGATTTGCTAACTTCTTGTAATTTTTTATTTGTTTTTATTTTTGCTGGATTTATGCATTTCCCTTATTTTTGATTTTAACAACTAATTCAAATTATGATAAAAGAAAAACCTTGAACTTCTGATTAAGTTTCAAGTTTTGCTGAAGTTTATTTGTATTGTATTTGTCTGGGGTTTCATGTTTCCGGGAATGTTTTGCACGTGTGGGAAAATGCATAAGTCCAAAGCACATTTATATTATTAATAAATACTTTAAGAATAATTTGTTGCAATTCACAAACAAAATATAAGATAAATATGAATATTTAAATAAAATAAATTAAATATAAATAATTATTGCATTGCAATTTGGCAATAAAATAGTATTTAAGGCTAGGATTGATAAAAATAGATCGAGAGAAACAATTGGTTAACAAAAAACAACGGTTGTTTTATTCTCCAAACCACCACTATAACCAAGTTTAAGTGCTTGCGTTATATGGATGATTGTCCCGGTGATTCCGCCCGGGCAAATCAAAACCGACCAGCAAATCAGCTGTCAATACAATCAATCAAACCCTCCGCAATAACCAAGGTTAAGTGCTTGTGTTATTCAAAATCCACTATAACCAAGTTTATGTGCTGGTGTTTAATGTCCCGGTGATTCCGCCTGGACAAATCAAAATCCACTATAACCAAGTTTAAGGGCTTGTGTTGTATGAAAAAGAAAACTTTTATATTACTTAAATCTTGATATCATTTAGAAAAATGATTAAATGCCCTCCATTTTTAATGTAGTGTATGTATAAAGCGTATTTAAAAAAATTAAGTGGGTATCAAAAGTTAATCACCAGCACTTCTCATTTTTTCTCTTGTTTTTCTTTTTCCACAAAATACTTTTCAGAAGAAAACATTTATTGTTGTGACTGAAGATGTGAAATAAAATACAACAAAAGGGAAAGAAAACTGCTTGTTTGAAATAAAATCATAATAAGAATATTAATATACTCAATTAAAATTAATTAAAGAAAACAAAAGGAGGTAACAATTAAGACTTAATATTCAGATAATATTTTTCTTTTAAAAAAAAAAAAAAAATTAAAGAGTGATTGAAAAAATGTCTTATTTTTGGTTTCCTTTCCTCGCCACATGCGATCCAAAAGAGAAATGAGAACATTTTCTCTTTGTTGCTTTAATGACATCAAGTACTTTTTAGCACTTACCCATTAAAGTTACAGAGAATTTATTTTTACTCTCCTTCGTTCAATACAGAAAAAGAAATTTACATGTCTGAAGGCGTAAGGTTCGGGCTACATGGTGGTTGCAACAGTTTCTACTGCGTCATAAAAGTTATGTATGGACTGTAGTTGTTATGTTGAATTGTTCTACACATAAACATCAAGAATATATTTTTGGGTTTCATATTTAAATACACATATCCCCCGTTTTACACGGTATTCGTTTTACACGTTTTCGATCTTACACGGTTTTTGAAAATAAAAAATTTATTAACGAAATTTATTAATTTTGCATTTACACGAAATTATAAACACTAAACTATAATTTACTTATATCTACAATAACATTTTCATTGTTTTACTGTCAAAATATTTTACTGTCAAAATACAACACTACAAAATGTATGTTACAGTTACGAATTCTTAGTAGTCTATGTCTATGATGGAAATAGATAAGATGGGAACTCCCCGTTCTATGATCAAAACTAAATTTTATGTGTGTATAAGCTAGTTTGTTTGAAATACCAAAACAAAGAGCATCATTGTTTTGTTATTCATCATATTAAAAACTGACAAAAAGGGCTTTTTATAGTGCTTTTCGTTTAGCACGGTTTTCCATATAAGAGTGAATTTTTCGAGTTACACGGTTTTTTATGGAACCTATCTTCCGTGTAAAGCGGGGGATAGGTGTATATGATTTATATTTATGATTATAGAGATGAAGACTGCAGTATTGCTTTATATAAACGAATGTTGCCTCTGAAGTTATACATTTTACGAGCTAGGCCGTGTGGAGGTGGTAATGCCATACCTAACATTCAAGACAAAATTTCTATTGCTTTAATTGAAAACCACAGTATCGACAGCTATAAATCTTCTGAAACATGCCGAGTATCTTATCATGGCGGCAGTAATAATATTTAACGATTCAAATAGAAGCGACAACCTCTACGTATTCTACGATGCTCTATCGTCCATTACAAAACAATTTAAGTGTCTTCGTGGTTTCATGTTACTTGAAGCTTGAGAATATAACATCAGTTTTCAAAAAGTATGAGACTAACTACTTTGAAAACTACCGTTAAATAATAAGATTTTCCATTCTTTTAAAGGTTAGTACGAATTCGACGACTTACCAAAAAATGTGAATTATCTAGAATTCAACAATTTGATCAGCTGCATACATACATACATGAAACCCTTTAGTCCGGATTACAACCGGACGTGTTGTGTGTTAATATTCGCCACTCATGTACGAGACTTACAGGTTAAAGTCGACTCCAACCGACCGATTTTTGAGAAACTCTTCTTAGCAATTTTATTTACTTTCAGTTTTTTTGCGAGAAATCTGCTGAGAGGAAGTCGACGAAGAATTTTTTTCTTAAGTTCGTTTTGTTGGAGATGTCTGATAACGGAGACGTCTAATAAACCAATATACTACCTACGCACAGGCATAATTGGAGGAAATTAACACCAGTGAGTTGCAAGAACAACTTATATGTTGCCTATCTGAGTGCTTGACTGTAGAATTAAACTATAAATTTAATAAATAGTGTACAGAGAACTCCCCATTTTTTTGGTGTTACGTGACCTCGAAGCTTAGCGGTCATTATGCTAGCCAATGAGTGTGTAAATTGTATTTGCGTGTACACTACACCGATCATAAGATCTTTATACTCAACTCGTAATAGAATGTAATGTTTAATTGTCTAGTAATAAAAAAAAATTTTTTTTCAAACAATTATTTTTCATAAGAAATATTTGCTGTTTCCTTGCATTACTATGTATTTAAACCGAAATACGATTGTAAGATAATAAATAAATAAAATAAATTTAAGATGGTCGATTAAGATGTGTTGCTTCGCTTTTGTTTTCTTTAAACCTTTTCGATTGCTTTAGCTCGTATACAATTTTATTCCTCAATCTGTTCATCTCTTTATTATTCTTAATTTTACCCCTGTTTTCTTAAAATAACTTTTGTAATGGTAGAAGACTTACTATCGTTTTTACTCTGTAGTTGAAATTTGACTTACTTTCTCCTTCAGTTTTGACCACGTCAACGAGAAAGGATTTGGTTCTTGCATTTGGGTTTTTATTTTCATTGTATCTTCGGTTGTTTATTTAAAAACGAATTCTTTTTTTTTTTTTTGTTTAAAAATTTCTTTATTTGGATATAAAAGTTGTTCTCTTATCTCCAGCAGCTAATTATTATGTTACTGAAAGTGCTTTTTGAGTTTTTATAACAGAAAAAAAAGAAGAAAATAAAAACAAAAGCATTGAAACTTAATTTTCTACAGATTTTGTTTACTTTTGGGGAAAGATTTCATTAAAATTTATTGGATTGAATTTGGTTGAATTAAAAGTAAATATTTATTTTGAGTGGAGTGATTCAAAGAGATCAAAAATACAAAGGAACGCTACGATGGGCTAAAAATAAATTTGCAGACAAAAATAAAATTTTATTTAAAAAAATATTTAACAAAATTATTTATATTCTGTTTATACCCTTTTCGTTACATTCTTCATGGCTTTATTATAATTCAATATCTACAGTGAGTGGAAATGAAGTGGAATTAAATAAAAAAAATTTTAATTATAATCCCCTGAAGAAGATTAATGATGTTTTTTTTAAGTTTTACGATTTTTAAAGGTCAAATGAAAGTAATCAGAAATATTAGCATAATACTTAATTACTATTTAATATTTGGTTTGCCGGCTTTTTGATTTTATTAGTGCTTCTAGGCATTGAATCCACAAGTTTTATTCCATGCATTTTACAATGCCAGCTTTGTGACATCCTTGCTCGATATTTTTATTTCTCCGACTTTTTCTCACGTCTGGCGATTTGTTTGACTGTATCCAGATAGCATGCCATTTTAGATATTGCCAATGCACCTTCAGACCATCTCAAAACCTATACTTTAGTATTTTTACAGTACATTTCGCTTGGTTTTAAATTCGCCTTGTCTTTTTTGGCACGAAATTTATCATAAATTTACTTTCGTCAATTTATTGAATATTGTTCTAAAAGAAAGCTGCACTTTCATATATTTTTTACGTAATTCGTACGCTTACTCTGGTTTATTTGTTCGTCGTTCTCTGCCTTGTAATCCGTGTTGCTATATAGGGATCACATGTTGATGCTCACACTTCCTGACTTACCAGATATGTGTAAGATGTGTGCTCAGCTAATTTTCCTGCTCTGGATACTGTATTGCCTTTACTGCCCTCACAATAAGTCTTACTTCCGAGTCTGTTAGACGCTTTGGCGCGGCAAGTTCGCCAATGTTCTACATTTGGCTTACTTTTCTAATATTTGTTCATAGTGCAATGATTCCTGTCTACAATTTTGCTTATACTCCGCAAGAATTTTTCTTCCTTAGTCAAATCTGTGATTATTTCGAGAGTCTTAATTGAAGTTTGTTTTTCCTTTCCTGTTTTTAACTACATATTTCGTGTAACAACTCAGTCTTTTTTACAGATAAACTTTGTGACTTACTAGTATGTTAAATGCTACTTTCGTGCTATATTTAGGCAGGTAGTTTGCGTGTACTAAAAACTAAATTTTTTGAAGTACGAGGGAAAATTGATGAAAATACTTAAAAAGTAGTATGAAGAATATCGTATTTATCGTATTTAATTTTAACTAATTGGAAGCAAATTGCCAAAAAATAAGTTGATTAGCGTTTTTATTTTTGCTTCTTTTTACCGAAAATAAACTAAATGACCTTATAATTATGAAACACTGAAATATGAATTATCATCAATGTCACACAACAGCAATAATAAATTGTATATATATAGTATAGCATAAAAGTACGTGAAAAGACATATGCATTTTCAAAAGGAACCTAATCGGCTAAAGTTGTATTTTAAGAGATATTTTGAAAATAAGAGTGATCTTACAGACCTTCATAGTAGAAGACAACGATGACATCCGGGGCCATTTTAATCATGGTTTTTTCTGTACGTTTCATACAGTTAACACAATGAAATTATTGGCATTGGGAATCTCCTAACCTTAATCTCCTACCTGTCGTATTTTACCAAACGTAATGCTTAACAACTTAATCTTAAAATTTTATCGCGATTGATGCGCTACGTGATTTTATCATATTTAGTGCATTTCTTCTTTGTGTTTCAGTATCGTCTGTTTCCACTTTACTTTGGTCTTACTGCGACCTATGAATCGGAGAATTATTACACCATCTGAAAAGACTTATCTTAACGATTTTAGTTAATATTCAAATTGTAACATCTTGAAATTTCTTGAACTGTTCATATGTACCCTTTTTAAGCATGCCAAATATTGTTACCTTTATATAACGTTCGCTTTTTTCTCTTTACAATTTGTTTCTATGAAAAGGGTTTCTGTAGGTGAAAGATGGGGCTGTTAACTCTAAATTAACTTCTTTTGTAATATTTCTACTGGGAATATTATTTAAAATATTCTGTTCTGTAAATAAAAACGATTTTGAGTAGTAGAGTTAAACATATATCTTTACTAGCTGACCCGGCGAACTTCGTCCCGCTCAAAATTTATTTTTTTATTACCCAAAACAGGTCACATTATATATTTATTGTAATAGCGATAACGAAGTTATATATGTACATATGTAGTTATAAACCATCGAATTAGCCGACTTACAGGAATCTCTTAAAGGGGAGGGTTGCCACGCCCATTTTTGGTGAGTTTGCCGATATCGACTCTACGAACTTATCCACGAAATTGCATTCGCCTACGAATACTATGTCCCTAAATATTCAATTTTAAAGGTTTGCCACTCCTACTCTTTGCTATATCTAATTGTCTTTTAAAACCATTTAAACCTGATGGGCTTACGAACAAAAAAAGAATCGTTAAAATCGGTTCAGTAGTTTAAGAGTTATAGGTATCACTTGAAGGGGGAGGGTTGTCACGCCTATTTTTGGTGGGATTGTCGATATAGACTATACGAACGATTAATATGTACCTAAATATAACGATTTGCCACGCCCTCTTAACATTTAGGAATACGAAAAATAGATGTTGTCCAATTCTCAGACCTACGCGATATGCACACAAAATTTCATGAAAATCGGTCGAACCATTTCGGAGAAGTTTAACCACTAACACCGTGACGAGAGAATTTTATATATTGGATTATAAAATCATCTTAATCCCAAATAATTTAATTTAATTTTTATTTATTTATTTATTTATTTATTTATTTATTTAATATTAATCATAGCACAACAAGATGTTAATCTTATAAATGAGAGTGCTATGGGAGTTCAGCAAAAAAGTAATAAAATATCATAGATAAAATAAGTAACAGAATGTATGGAATAATGTAGAATTAGAAATGAATTAGGAAATGTTATGATATCAATAAATATAGCAATCGATGAAAAATTTAGTGTAAAAAAGATATGAATATAGTTAAAACAAATAGTAGGAAAAATACGAATAACCGTGCATATATATAAGTATCAAGAAATATACACAAATAAAGAAAAATATATATGTACATAGAAAATCAATAAAATTTAAAGAGTATATTGAGAAAGTGAAAACCAAAAATATTGCTAATAAAAATTGAAAGCAAAATGTACAAAACAATCATGATTTGTTATAGACTACCTAAATAAATTGTATAACTCCTTCTTGAATATAATTGCATTGCCTATGTTTTGAATATAATTAGGTAAAGTATTCCAAAGACTGATAGTGTGTATAAAAAACTGGCGTTGTGACAAAAGAGTCCTATGTCTATGTTGGATAATTTTCATACCGCGGTTGGATCTAGCAAATGTAATCCTACTAAATAAGTATGTAGGCTGTTTCAGAGTAATAATCTTATGGAGAAGAATAAGGCATTTAATATTCAACAGATTATCAAAATTAACTCCGAATATCCGGTAAGAAAATTCCGATATATGGTCTCGACGTCCCTTAATAAATACATATCTGGCTATATTATTATAAGCCAAGTTGAGTTTTCGCTTATCATCAGTATCACAGTTTGTGAAAATTTCAGATCCGTATAAGAGAACAGGAATCAAATATGATTTAGCCAGTTGCATACGTATGGCAAAGGGAGTCGGATCTATAACAGCCCATAAGTTTCTAAGCATACCGTAAATTCTACCAACGATGACATTAATGTGGTTAGACCACGTTAGTCGACCGTTGAAGGTAATACCCAGATTGATTAATATTTAATATTTGCCAGATAATTTAATAAGCAAATGAAAATAAATTTTATATAATTTTCTCCTATCTTCCCTATTATACTGATATATACACAGAGAAATATTTAAGATTATTGTGACATTATTTGGTATCAAAAAGCAAACGTTTGTTAATATTTTTTTATTTTAAAATGATCTGAAAGTCTCTTCTATTAACATTTTAATAAAGTCACGTTCCCTGACCACTATCAAATCAGAAAATCCTATATTTTTAAATTTTTCTGTCAGTATGTCGATGTTCTCTGAAAAAAAAGCTGGTGAAATAGGAATTTTGTAGCTGAAGTTGGCTACTCATTATTTAATTCGTGCTCTTTTAAATGTAGAAATTATAATATATGTACATACAATACGTATACAAATAAATTTTAAAATTTGAAACTAAATTTAAAATTGAAATTAATCTATATATATAAAAATGAATGGGTGTTTGTTTGTATATTTGTATGTTTGAACTTAATAGACGATTAAACGGCTGAACCGATTTTCTTGAAATTTTCACAGTATCTTCCTGTATGTCTGGAAGGAGTTATAGGCTACTTTTTATGTTGAAATTTCAAATGAGCGAGGTGCCACGCCCACCTATACAACATACTTAATATTTAATTGCATTTGAAATATATTACTCATACGCATAGTTACCCTGACAAGTATGCAATAAAAAATGTATGATTTTTTGACGTATGACTCATACGTCACATATGTAATTTTTTTAATGAATTTTACATCTATATATACAAAAATGAATGTGTGTTTATTTGTTTGTGGGTTTGTTGGTTTGAAGTCTAAAGACGGCTAAACGGCTGCACCGATTTTTTTGAAATTTAAACAGTACCTTCCTGTATGTCTGGAAGGAACTATAGGCTACTTATTTTAAAATTTCAAGTAGGCGAGGTGCCACGCCCACAATAAGTATTTAATGTTGCATATCTCATAAACTGCAACAGCTAGAGTCCTCAAATTTTGTACAGACGACTTTGACGTATATATAAACAAAATGGGGGGATTGGCTATAGTGGGCATGTCACCGTTCAGACCTCAGGTGAGACATCTCCAACAAAACGAAATATGAAATGAAAAATATCTTCGTTGACTGGCTCTCAACAGATTTCTGTCAAAAACTGTGAGAATGATTAAAGATTACCATGAAATGTTTCTCAAAACAATATGTCGTTCGTAGTCGACTTTAAACTGTAGGTCATGCCACTCATGTATAAAAGTAACACACGTCACATAAGTGGTGTGAGAAGCTAGGTCGTAATTCTGACTGAAGGGTTGTAAGTTAAGTAATGGTCCAGAGCATAACCCAGAATTCAAATCATGGGACCACTTAGACTAATTGGTTTACTTCAAAAGACGAACAGTTTTATTGGCGTTGAATCAACAAATTGTCTGAAAAATGGAAAAAGGACCAGCCATAAATGTCCAATGTTTTGAATAAAAGGTATTTTCCAGTTCCAATGTTTCCAATTTTTCTGGGAACTGTTACAGTGTGTAATATAAATACTGTTACGTTTTTACCCTTTAAAAACGTTAAAAATATGAGTTCGTGGATTGCAAATGAAATAAAAGTAAATTAGTGTTTCATTTCAAAATCAATTCTTTATTGTCTGCACAAATCTGTGTGCACCCTGTGTTGAAATTTATTCACACAATAACAATTTCCTTTAAATTGTTATTCTTCTTGTACACAATAACAATTTCCTTTAATTGTTATTCTTTTCGTACACAACAACAATTCCCTTTGTTGTTCTCCTTGGTACACTCGTTCGTTAGCACTTCGAACTTCGATTCTCTTCACACGCAACGCAACGTGTCTGATTGAATTACTACTCTTCTGCTTACAACCCTTTTTGCAAGCAACAAACTTTCTGCTCGCGTAGACACTAACAACTGCTTACTTCGAACGCAACCGTGTCTTCACACAAGACTGACTGAAGTATCACTCACTCATCGTTGCTCGTTTTGTCTTGCCTTTTATATCGCTGGATCATCAGTCTAATGCATGCCCTTGGCAGAGAATGACTGCCTTCGGGAACAATCTAAAAATGTAAACAACTCGCTTCCCTTATTGTTGTTAGTGGATCTTGTTTACATCTATCCTTGTAGCGTTGTTGTTGTGTGTTTACTTTGTCCCTTTTCTCTTCTTATACCTGATGTTATTGTTGCTTGTTTACTTTGTCCCCTTGTTTACTGATGTTGTTGTTATATTCTCGTTTGTTCTTTGATCACGCGATCAAGCCCATTGTTTTGTTGCTATATGTTTACTTTTTCGTTGATCATGTAAACAAATGCCTTATGTTGTTTTTGGAGCTTTTGTTTATTATTTTAATAACACCATTTCCATTTTCGTAACACTGCCGCCCACTTAAGCCTGTTCGTCCCGAATAGGCTCATTATCTCTTCTCCTATGAATAGCCTTGGCAGGTGGTTTAGACTTTGCACCATATATCGCAGCTCGATACGTCAGTAATGGCCGCGGAATATGTTCTTCCCAATCCTTCTGCTGCTCGCTCACTACTTTCCGCCAGTATCTTTCCAGGGTTCGATTAAACCGTTCTATCGTTCTGTCTGTGGGTGAAGCGGCGTCGTTCGGGTCTTCTTACTCGGACTTGTGGGGAGCTCGTTTGTGGGAGGCCAGCACTTGCTCCTCAGTGATAGCTCGCTTTATTTTTCCTTTTAGTGTAACGGGGACTCTGGTGTTGTGCTGGTAACTCGCCGGTGTATTATTCCCTTGGTGAGACGGAACTTGACCTTCCTCGTGGCCCTTTCCAGTTTTCTAGGAAGATGACCACCATTTCCACCGCTGCAACATCTAAGCTTGGCCTTTCGTCCGGTTTCTTCAAAGACTTGCTTTAACGACATCTTAAATTTCCTCACAAGGCATCCTTTTTCCCCCACGACTTCCATTCCTCGCACACCGCTTACTTCTGGTCTAGAAATCGTTTGAGCGGTCTCCTGGGCTACTGCAAAGGTCGTCTTTTGTGTAGAACATACCGCTAGTTTGACGTCAGGGTAGCGTATACCATTTACCAGGGCCTCGGTTTTAAAATCTACTACCAGGGGATGGATTTCTCCCGGGTATGTGAGCTGCACTAACCTCCCGACACCCACTGCGGAGGCTGGAAGCGGCTCATTAGCCTCTTGCGCACAGCACCTTAACTCCATACTGTACAGCTCGCGCTTGTGCTCGTTGCCGAGCCCACGCTGTAGCGTCACCATTATGTCGTTGTAGTTGTTTCTGCAGCTGTCTGGCATGTTTTCTCGAATCTCGGCTGCGGGACCTTTTAACGCCAAGTTTGGCTCCAAAGCCTTCTCTTCGTCGTCCCATCCGTTACTGCTGGCTACTTCTGATGAGATTCGCACTGGTTCCTGTCGCTGGATCTGGAGGTTGTTGATCTTCTCCTCCTCCCTAATGAGTTTTCCCTCCACGGACTTTTCTAAACTGTCCGCTCTCGTGTCAACGCCCCTTTCTAAATGTGACACCCTTTCCTCGTCACTAGTTACCCCTTTGCTGAATGACTCGAGTATGTCATCCAGCTTTCTAGATGTTGCTTTGACTTCGGCCAGAAGTTTCTGATTTTCGGCTCTAGTAGCTTCTTGCATTTTTCGATTTGCTACTTCCATTTTTTCCATCCGTTGTTCACTATCTTTACGAAACTCAGCCAGCAGTTTTAGATTTTCGGCTGAAGCTACATCTATTTTTTCCACCATAGCTGTTTGCATTCGTTGATTTGCTACTACCATTTTTTCCATCATGGCTGCTAGCAACGAGTTTATGTCGATACAGCTAGGGGATGCAGGTGCCTTGAGCTCTCGTTCCTCGTCATCCTCGAACTCATAGGAATCGATGTCGATACCCTCAAACTGCAGTTGTTCCCTTAACCGCCTTTGTAGTTCATTTTTAGCGCCCGTTGTTGGCAGCTTGAGTTTATCCAACTCACGTTTAAGCCGTTCCACTTTCAGATCGGAGAGCTTCATTTTGGTTGTGATTTCTCTTTATTACTTTTACTTTTATTTTTGGATTTTGCAATCCCACTTCTGACACCAATTGTTACGTTTTTACCCTTTAAAAACGTTAAAAATATGAGTTCGTGGATTGCAAATGAAATAAAAGTAAATTAGTGTTTCATTTCAAAATCAATTCTTTATTGTCTGCACAAATCTGTGTGCACCCTGTGTTGAAATTTATTCACACAATAACAATTTCCTTTAAATTGTTATTCTTCTTGTACACAATAACAATTTCCTTTAATTGTTATTCTTTTCGTACACAACAACAATTCCCTTTGTTGTTCTCCTTGGTACACTCGTTCGTTAGCACTTCGAACTTCGATTCTCTTCACACGCAACGCAACGTGTCTGATTGAATTACTACTCTTCTGCTTACAACCCTTTTTGCAAGCAACAAACTTTCTGCTCGCGTAGACACTAACAACTGCTTACTTCGAACGCAACCGTGTCTTCACACAAGACTGACTGAAGTATCACTCACTCATCGTTGCTCGTTTTGTCTTGCCTTTTATATCGCTGGATCATCAGTCTAATGCATGCCCTTGGCAGAGAATGACTGCCTTCGGGAACAATCTAAAAATGTAAACAACTCGCTTCCCTTATTGTTGTTAGTGGATCTTGTTTACATCTATCCTTGTAGCGTTGTTGTTGTGTGTTTACTTTGTCCCTTTTCTCTTCTTATACCTGATGTTATTGTTGCTTGTTTACTTTGTCCCCTTGTTTACTGATGTTGTTGTTATATTCTCGTTTGTTCTTTGATCACGCGATCAAGCCCATTGTTTTGTTGCTATATGTTTACTTTTTCGTTGATCATGTAAACAAATGCCTTATGTTGTTTTTGGAGCTTTTGTTTATTATTTTAATAACACCATTTCCATTTTCGTAACAATACATACATAATTGGTCATTGTAACCCTTCAGTCAGGATTACGACTTAGTTTAATTTTATTTATAAATGGCGGGACCGTTTAAAGTCGACTCGGAATAACAGATTTTTTTTTTTTTTAGAAACTTTTCATAACACTTTTATTTACTCTCCGCAGAAATAAATACTTTTTTCGTTTTGTTCGAGATGACTGGGCTGCAGCTTGAACCACAGTTTCACGTCTAATAAACCAACACACTACATATTAAATACGGCTACTTCATGCGCCATATAAATTATTTAATTCTTGTGTGTTTTTGAATGAATTTGTCAATGACGTTGTGATTACTTACATTTTATATTCATTTATTTGCAGAGCTTTGGCAAAAATCGCAGTTAATCTTTTAGGTGCAAAAAGTCAATTCTTTGACTGCATATAGCTGTACCTACAGTTTTTGGTTCTTGAACGTAGCCACAGTCTATTCAACTAAAGTATGAGGACTGTAGACCAAAGCATCAATAATTTTTGTTATTTTTTAGTCGTATTTTCATTAGGGAGGATATTATTAGAACTTAGTCATAAATACTACCAGCAACAGTTTTGCTCTTAGAAAACCTACGTTAAGTCTATTCATTTCAACTAAATCATGGGCCAAAAAAGTAGCACTGGGTTTATTTATTCATTTCACATAAAATAATAGATTTGCTGAGAGTTCGTTCAGATTTTATGGAAGCTAAGGTTTTCAGTCATTTTTAATCTTGTATTTATAACATAAAAAGTAGGTTTATTGGTCGTAGAGGACTGTTGCTAAAATACTTATGGATTTCTATTATCAAGAATACCATGTGAAAACAAAATATTTTTAATTCCTCTGAACATGAAAGGTGGGTTAGTGGAAAGAACGATTTTCCATATCCTTAATCCGTTTAAATCTAAACCAAACTATCAAGGAATATTTTGTAGAATTCGTAAATAAGGATTACAAAAATACAGGAAACCAAAAAGAAAAATTAAGTTAAAATAAAATTGACACAGTGGACACCAATGTCTATGGAAAGTGCTTTCTATTATTCTTTTTCTCCCAGTTCTTCTGCCTTCTACGATGCGGAAGCTTTTCGGGAATTCAACCTGTGAGCTTACAATATTTAATGACAAAGTATGAGCAGCAGCGCCTTTTTTGATAAATACTTGTTATTGTTCAATAACTTATTAATGGTGTTTCCTGTACTGCTATGTACCGAAGCGCCTTTTCAATGCAAATGGTTTTGAGGCAATCATCAGACTTTTTAGGGATAACCTGAGGATAGTTAACGATCTTTTGACTGGGCTATCTAGGCTCAAAGTAAACTTGAATTAGTTTGTTTAGAATGTAGTTAGTTTAGAATGTTATTTGTATTGAATACAACATGTAGAGCCTGTGATAATGAGAAAGAATGATCAGAACACCTTCTTGGAAAGTGTTAATACATCCCAGAAGGAAACATCTGTATGCATATAAGGTGCTGGCCAGGGTATTGTTCTCGTTGACACAGTGTAGCATCGTTATAATTATAACGGACTTGTAATACATACATACATATTTGGTCCTTACAACCATTTAGTCTAGGTTACGACCTAGCTCCTTACACCATTTTTGTTGTGTGTCGTAATTTTATACATGAGTAGCGGGACCTACAGTTTAAAGTCGACTCCAAACGACCGATTTTAAGAAGCTTTTCATAGTAATTTTTATTTATGCATGTAAAATATTAAAATAAAAACCAATTCCTGTAATTCGTTGTTTCGAATTTGAGCAAATAAATGAATTTAAGAGTTTAAATTTTACAGAGAAAATTTAATTATAGTTAATCAAAACCAAACTCCAGACCTGTGCTTTTAACCAATTTAACTAGGTTATTATGGAACCAAAAGCAAATAAATTAGCTCAAAGATTAAATTATAAATTTATATATAAGTTCTATTTGTACGTAATATTTTCACATTATTAGTGGTTAGGCTTTAACCTATACAACCTGACACAACATGGAAAACTTATGGCCATTTACGTAATTAGAAAAAAATCAATGCAATTTCTGTAAGTAATGCCATAATGTCTTGATACCTAACACCAGTGGAATTTTTATTTCAATTTGTGTTACACACACACACACACATACTTGTTACAATAAAGCTGAGAATTTATGCCAATATCAGCTTCATAGTGTACAGGACAGAAATAAATTGTTCATGTTCATGTGATACCATTTCTATTATTTGCTGCCGCAAAAGATATTATCAAGATGAGGACAACATGGAAGGGCTTAACATTGTAATTGTATGGCAAGATTGAAACGAAGAATAATGAGTGGAGTATTCAAAAACCGAAACCGGGAACCGGTTAACCGGTTTTTTTACTTTTAAAAACCGACCGGTTTCGAATATTTCATATATTAGAAGTATTCGACGAACCGGTTTTTTCTGTTGAATAACCGGTTTTTTACTTTTCTCCTCTTTTTGTAAATATATACAAATGAAATTATTTATATTTAAAAAAAAATTCATGATAGATATTACCCTTACTGTCTGCTCTGAAGTTGGAGAAGTTGTGGCAAAAATGCGAAGATACGTAAAAATTTTAAATAAATCAAACGAAAAGCAAAAACCGACTTCAGTATTTTGTAAAAAATCATGAAGGTAAGGAACTTAGATTGGTATGTGACGTAAAACACTGATGGAATTCATTATCGAAAATGATCGAAATTTTCTTAAGAATATGGAAATGTCTGAACTATACTTTGATGGACTTTTCTTTAATACCATTCTCACCTATCGAAATTGAAGCTTTAGAAAATCTTTGGAAAACTTTGCAGCCATTAGAAATAGCAATTAAAGAACTATATAAGGATTCTGTAACACTTATAGAAGGAGAAGCAATTCATAAATTTTTATCTAATAATTTAAACAGAATTAACACACAATATGCGCAAGAAGTATGCACAGACTAGTGACAAGACTTACTGAACATAGAATTAAAGTAATTTACACCCTTATTGTGTACCTGTCCAGGAAAGTATCCAACTAATGACCATATTTTAAAATATTCCACTAAAGCGGAGTCCAAGGAATTTGCTGTCGATTTGTATAACCGTTTATTTCACTGCAATGATACAGATGAATAAGTGGTAGATTCTGACCAGAATTTAAGTCTTGATACGGATAATCCCTGCAGCTTAATTTTTGATTTAAATAATTCAATAAACAGTATACAAAATCCAAAAAAAAAAAAATCATAAAACCACATTCATCATTATATAACATCAAAATTTTATTAAAACTGAACAAAAAATCGTTAAAAAAATCCCCCCATCTTAACCGTATACTATTTTTGAAGTATTATTTTAGAAAAACGATGTTTTGTAATTATATTTCCAACTGCAACCTATTATCAATTTTAATTTTATAAAACTAATAAATTTTTATGAAATATTTAACAATGTATTTCTGTTATCTTATATATAGAAATGAATGTGTGTTTGTTTGTATGTTTGAAGTTTATAGACGATTAAACGGCTGAACCGATTTTCTTGAAATTTTCACAGTATCTTCCTGTATGTCTGGAAGGAGTTATAGGCTACTTTCTATGTTGATGTTCCAAATGAGCGAGGGGCCATGCCCATGTATACTACATACTACATACTTAATATTTAATTGCATTTGAAACATATTACTCATACGCATAGTTACCCCTAAAGTATGCTATCTATGATTCTTGATGTATAAAACCAAAGAAAATAAAGTGTAAAGAATGTGCATTTTGGCATATTTTGGAATTTCACGACGCGGGGGAAAGATAGAAGGGAAGGAAAAAAATTTTGTAACCAACATTTGTGAAAAAAATCACCAAATAAGAAAAAATATAACCAA
The DNA here is from genome assembly GCA_930367235.1 of Sarcophaga rosellei. Taxonomy (NCBI): domain Eukaryota; kingdom Metazoa; phylum Arthropoda; class Insecta; order Diptera; family Sarcophagidae; genus Sarcophaga; species Sarcophaga rosellei. The sequence continues at coordinate 40,138,468 of OV884020.1, forward strand.
AATTAAATTCGTAGACTTTTGTTTTATTTATTTTTTTTCAGAAATAACCAAAAAAGGCAACATCATTACTAGATTCAATCTTTGCGGATTTTTTGCAAATTACAATACATTTTGACTTTTTAGAGTTAACCCTTAAACCATTTGCAGTCGCCCAAAGAGAAATATTATTAAGGTCAGTGTTAAGATCTTTAACTCCAGTGTTGATGGAAGCTATAGAGCTATCAATGTAGAGTTGAATATCATCAACATACATTTGAATTCTAGAATATTTGAGCTGCTCAAACATATGACCCTTAAATGGTTGAGTTTGAAATTTTCAACTCATATACATAGTAAGTACTGAAATTCATACTATTTAAATATTTATTTGAAAAACATATACATATGTAATAGTTATGTTATTGTTTACTTCTAACAATGGGTAATTACTAATAATATTATTTATTTGTTGCATATCTTGAAAAATAGATCAGGTAAGTTTAATAATCAGCATTTTATTGGGTGATGAATGGGCATGTAACAATAGGCAGTAAAATTTTCATTCATTACTTTCGATTACTTAAGTAATAAAATGTAAACTCTCAATATTTTTTTCAAATAAAATAAGAAGTTGCAAAACTCATCAAAAAAAAATTATCTGCGACCGACACAAACATAATTATTTGTCAAATTTAAATAGCCTTAATTTTTTTTAAAAAGTTTTTTGACCTGAACCTATTTCATATTAGGTAAAATATAAAGGAATAAATATAACACGCATTCGGTTTTGGAATTCAGTTGAATATTTGATTCTAAACGAGTTAAACGTTGAGTGACATTTATTTTGCAACAATTTATAAAAATGCCCCCAAAAAAGCATCGCTTTCCAGAAGCACTAAAAATGCATTGCATTTGCAATCCCAGAGAGCAAATGAAAGTTCGGAAGAGCGTGAAAGTCGCCTCAGGACTGAAAGGAATCGAGCTTCAACCTCTAGAGCCGCCGAAACGCCATCACACCCTGAAGAACGCCTTGAGGGCCTACGACAACGCGCCACAACAGCAAGAGCTACTGAAACGCTTCCAGAAAACCAAGAGCGCCTTGAAAGTCAACGAAATCTTACCTCTTTAGCACGAGCTTCTGAAACGCTGTCAGAACACGAACGACGTCTTGAAGGTCTTCGACAACATGCGACAACCGCACGAGGTACCGAGACACCGTTGGAACATGAAGGTCGGCTACAAAGCCAGCGAAATCGTACCGAAACATCACGAGGCACAGAAACGCCTTTAGAGCGTGAAAGACGTCTTGAAGGTCTTCGACAACATGCGACAATCGCACGAGCTACCGAGACACCGTTGGAACATTAAGATCGGCTACAAAGCCAGCGAAATCGTACCATAACATCACGAACTAATGAAAAAGAAGTCCAACATGAATCACGAGTAGAAAGTCAGCGGATGCGAACATCAACAAGAAGAGCAGAAGAGAGGATAGAGCAATATTATTTGCGTCGAGAACAAAATTGTAATCGAATGGTGGTGAATCGACGTAATGTTTTTCATGGATACTCAGGTATTGCATTTAACTACAGATCTGATATACATTATACCGAAGACGAATTAGTGGCAATTGGTGACATGAATGAAGTTTGCCAATATTGCAATGCACTCAGGTACAAAAATGAAACACCTGGTATGTGTTCCTCTAATGGTAAAATCGTTTTGTCTGATTTACTTTCACCTCCAGAACCATTACAATCGCTGATTTCAGGTAAGTTTTTCGAAATGTTTATTTTTTTTCTAATTTAACAAAATATTAATAAAAAATATTTTTTTCATTTAGGAACTAATGTGGATTCACAACATTTTCTTAAAAATATAAGGTAATATAATTCGTGCTTCAAAAGGACCTCTTTTGGTGATACCAAAGTATTTCGAGACAACTTTATGCCAACGTTTCAAATTTACCATAAAATGGATCATTGTTACTAATTACTAATGAAGATCCTAAGTTCTTACAAATTTATTTCGTAGGAGAAGCGGATAACAGTGACCAAGTGCACCACCGCCAGCATTATAACCCAGACACAAAACAATGGATTGTTGCCGATTTACAAGTGATGTTTCATGAAATCAACAAATTGGTAAGGATCTTTAAGCAAGCCAAAGATGACCCACGATTAAGTTCGGATGGCCACATAATCGCAATTCATGCTGATAGAACTCCAGCTGGACAACACCAAGGACGATACAATGCCCCAACAATGGATGACGTAGCAATTTTGATGGTGGGCGATCCAGTTGCATCACGAGATATGTATATAATTCCGATGGGGGTGGCGAAGCACACCGGGTATTAGCTAGTTATTAATTAAATACATATGTATGTATTACATTAATTTATTGTACATGTTGATTTGTTAACTTAAAAAAATTAAATAAATAAATAAAAACCGGTTAACCGCTTTTTTATTGCCAAATCGTATTCGAAACCGGTTTTTTTTAAATGTCAAAATTTCGAATTATTCGAAAACCGGTTTTTGGAAAATGTCGGTTTTTTGAATACTCTAAGTATAAATACGAGGCGGTATTTGGTTTCATTTCAGTCCTTCTTTTTCAAAGGAATCATATCCTTGATAAGAACTTATTTTTCATATAACGGGTGATTCTTTTTGCGTTTAGGTTTTGAGACATGAATATGAATATTCTATTTTTTTGGGGAGACAAATTGTTATTTTATGAAAATGTTGCAATAGTTGTTCAAATTTGCAACACTTCTCCCAGGATATCGCCAAATGGCAACTGCAATATTTTCTTCAGGCAAAAATTCTGACTAGAATGATCTTATATACGAGGTCGTATGAATAATTAATTAATTGCTTACAAAACTCTCCTTTCAAAGGATTGGTGGTATCATGAGTCATAAGACACCATCTTGGCGAATCTCATATCACGTGGCACTCTAACAGCAAAAAAAATTCCTTGAACTGAATATGGTTGTTCCTCACATCAAATTCGACAGTTCTGTTTGCTGGCTACACAAAGGAAGCAATTTTATTTACTCTCAAAGTTATTGCCATAAATCTGCTGAGAGGAAGTCGCTGAAGAAATAATTTTAAATATTTCGTTTTGTACGAGATGTCTGACCTGGGGTTTGAATCGTTGCCTTACGTCTAATAAGCCAAAACACTACTTACTAAGCTACGACTACTACTTATGTTGCAATTCTTTGTACACAATTTTTCATCCTTTTTTTATTTTCTCTGTCTTGTATTTTTTTGTTTTGAGTTCGTTTCTTTGTTAGAATATTATATATGTCGGAATAAAAGCTGCGGTTTTTTCAAGCGAATGTGACAACGGAAGTTGTTTCTGTAATCATCTTTCATGCATCTGTTTATTTAGATATCTTAATATTTGGTACAGTAAGGGAATGAACGGATTCGAATGTACCACCCTTACCAACTGTGATGATTGTTTTCTTACATTATATTAAGCATAAGAAAAGTGTACGTAATCTTAGAGGAAAGTTTAAAAATTTTATAACAAACCTTGTTTAACCACAAAAATGAAAAAGAAGTGATAATTTTTTTGTGAAAATAAAACACTAATTTTTAATGGGAAAGTACAAAACATTTTGCTCAAAGTACATGTCTCGTCGATAGAAACAAATATGTAGTAGCCGGAAGGAGCCAAGTTCGGTGAATATGACGGCAGCAGTATAACGCTTTGAACCAGTTCTTCTTTGTGCGCAGTTGCATTCATATTTCAAAATCACATTACCATTGTCAATTCTGTTCGTTTTTCAATCAATGCATGGTTCAAATTATTTGATCTGGTGTCATAGCCGTAGTTGATGGTGTCCCGATTTGACACACGATATTTATCGTTGAAGTCTCTGAAAATTAATTCATTTTTATTCTCCAGTAACAATTTGAAGCAACACTGATTTTCTATCGAGTCTGTGAAGCTAAATTTTGCAAGTGCTCTTTCTTTCTTTTCCATTTGCCTGTCATTCAATTTATGTGACACCCATATGTCAGACTTTTGGATATTTCCCGTAGCTTTGAAACGTTCTTCATTTCTCAAATTAATATCGTTAACTCTGAAGCGACGAAACCACCTAAATGCATTTTGTTCCTGATTGAGCACGATCACTATATGCCTCAACAAGATTCGATGCGGATCTCAAGCACTTGTCTTCAACTTAATATTAAAAATAAATGCTTTCCGCAAATTATAATTTTTTGTCAAAAATTTCACAATTTTTAACACGGTGAAAAAAATAAGATATTGTTTGTACACTAAGTATGTTTGACAAATGTCATCGCCAACTTAAAGAAAACAAATTAAGACTCGTTTACAATAAATGAGACATATGTATCTTGATGCTCACTCCATACCAGTACACTTGCTATGTTAAAGAGTTTGAATACATATAATTTATCTATAAGGAATTTTCTTTATCTAATAATTTCGTAAAGTTTAAAGACATTGTTCGTCGTAATTTTGTAAAAAATGTTATTCATACACATATAACTTGCCAGATTCTGATACTTTGAATTATAAGATACTATGTCTTGTTGTATCAGAAATTCAAATTTAATAAATAAATACAAATACAAATATTGTAGTCCGCCGTAGTCTAGGAGGTAGTGTGTTCGATTATTAGACGAAAAGCCCGGTTGGAGCCCCAGGCCAGACATCAAAATGAAATATGAAAAAATATTTCTTCGGCGACTTCCTCTCAGCAGATTTCTGGCAAAAACTCTGAGAGTAAATAAAATTGCCATGAAAAAGTTTCTCAAAATCTGTCGTTCGGAGTCGAGGTTAAACTGTAGGTCTCACCACTCATGTATAAAATTAAGGCACACAGCATGAGTGGTGTGAGAAGCTAGGCCGTAATCCTGACTGAAGGGTTGTAATGGCCAACTATGTATGTATGTACAAATACAAATATGATGTAGTGTGCGATTAGGCTGTCGCATATTAATTTCGTATAATTTGTTTATAAATAATTTAATGCAAATATAACTTAATAATGTCTTCAATACAAAGGTTAGGTTAGGTTAGAGGACATGTACTTGACAAGTACAGTACCCGGAGGTCAAGTTGACATATTGTACAAAAACGTCCTTTCAATACAAAAGTATTTCAAAAATAATTTTTAACATCACAATCATTACAAAAATATTTTTCATCTCGACAGTAACTCTAATTTTTAAATTTCTGTATTGAATTTTACAAACTTTACAATTTCCCCACTGCCGAATCTGTATATTTTATCAATTTAACGCTATTTATTGAATTTATACTGGTGGTATACCTAGTAGTGATAATATCGATGAACTTAAATTTTATATTCCGTACCTTTTTATATTACAAAAAAAAAATGAAAAACAAAAGCCCAAACTGCAAGGCAGTTATTATTTTCCAATGTTATTTGCTGACCATTTACAAGATTAAATTTCAAGGCAACTGATATCACTTACAATTCTCCGCAGCTCTTTTTCATGTTTTGTGCTTTCATTTGTAAGCATTCATTTAGTAGGACGCTGTCTAAGGGTGGGAAAGAGCATTATTTTAATGTGATTTTTTTTAACACATTTAATACACACATTATGCCAACGTTACGAAAGGTTGTTGCATTCCATCATATATCTATTCAGTGATTTTGTGTAGTTTTAATCATTGCGAACGAGTGTTAATGCCATGATTATAAAACGTGTAAGTAGAGCAATTTATGCCATCGTTAACCTTAATAATATTGAAATCGATATTTTCTCATTTCAATGTAGCAGATGTAATGCATACGATGCCAATTGATAAAAGAAGCAATGAACTGTGCTTGTGTGGGCATGTGATATCTTACCAGGTGAAGGCAGTACGAGCTGTTCACCATTCGCTTAAAGATACGAATAAAAAATAATCTTTTATTGTAACGACACGTTTCCGCTCGGGTGCTGGGGTAGGTCAGCGGCGTCCAGTGGTTACATAAAAAAACACTTAGTTTAAGTTTACAGCTATTTATTTACAATACTGCAATAACTTACACACTAAACTAAGTAAAACTAAATACAAGCAAAAATAATTAAATTGGATATGAATTAAAATATCCTAGGCCGGCCTAACAACGGTTCGTCACGTCACAGTACCGAAGGCGTCAAGGGGGGGTTGAGTCAGAACGACAGTCAAACGGCATGCGCCCAGGATGACTGCGGTCCTACTGGTCCTTGTTGTTGCCCCGGTTCGCCAAGTGACAGTGCCGAGGACGTCAAGGGGGTTGGAGTCAGAAGAACAGTCAAACGGCATACGCTCTGGATGACTGTAGTTTCTACTGGTCCTTTCGGTTACCCCGGCACAGTCAGTCAAGTCAATCAAAGGAGGATGTCAGAGCAACAATCAAACGGCATACGCACAGGATGGTTGCGGCTCCAAGATCTCCCCTTGTTTGTCTGGTCAGTCAAATTCTCCGGAGGAGGTTGTCAGAACGTAATCAAACGGCCTACGCACAGGATGATTCTGGTTCTGAGGCCTCCGGAGTCCGTCCAGTCACAGTTGCCAATGTTTTGCCGGTTGTAAATAAATCACAAGTGGGGACGACCACACCACTTGGGATTTATCATATTTCCAGCACAGCCGATGTCTAGATCGACCTGCCTTACCAGCAACTCATCACCAACTGCCCCGACCTCTGAATTCACATTCGCTTTTATACACAAAAGTAACGAGTAGTGGATCAAACATGATCGAACATTAAACATGTTGTGTCCTACTCTACAACTTACCAATGTGAGAGCATCAATTGAATTCAGCAGAGAGGTCTTGTAGGTCAAATGTGAGTCGTACGACAACCGTTATAAAGAATAACAATATTTCTAAAAATAGATTATAAGTGCTTAGCAAAATTACTTTAAATATTTTAGGCACAGTGGGGCCTGTTATAAAAAATAATTACAATAATGTTATTTACAATAATTCATACAGCCAACATATAAAAGAAAATAAACAATACATTAAATCCTAAATATTATCCAGTGATATGGTGTGGACAAAAACAAGGTCTCCGACTTTTGTCGTCACAAATACCATTAATGAAATCAGAACAATTGAAAATCAATTACCACTCTAATATGATGCTTCTCACATTCATAAAGTCACTTATATTATTCAAATATTATGTAATATTATAAATAAACAATTTATTCCTAACAATAGAGGAAAACCTTAAAAAAATGTATACAAAATTTATTAGAAAATTAATGTGAAGCATTTTTTGTGATTTATCGACAATATTTACAGAACAAATTGAACTGCATAAATTCTTTTTTGCAAAAAATTAACCCTGTGTTCTCAAGCAATAACAGCCTAAGTCAAAAATGATACTTTTGAGAAAAACCACTCTTTACATTGAGATGTGTATCTGAAAAAATTGAGTAAGTGTATTAGAAAAAAATTATTGCAAACTCTTATACGGGCAAGACTAAGATCAAAAACTATATTAAAGTCTTATTTATAATATTTAGGCACTTATTACAAATGTAATGAGCCTACATTACGACTTAATTATACTTATTTTAAAAAACATTTGGTCAATTCACACAAGTCGTTGTATCGTTGTATTCATTGTATTGTTAGAAGAACATACAACAGTGTATGATTGTTGTTGATAATTTTCGTATAAAAATTCGATACACTTATACACATTTTTTCCATATGTTTCTAAAAGTTGTATTGGTTTCGTGCTATCAAATTGTGTGAATGAAAAAAACGTGTATATGTTTTTAAAAAGTTGTGTTGGTTTCGGGCTATCAAATTGTTTGAATGCCACGAAATACACAATACAGCATAGCGTTGAGCGTTCACAAACAAATAAATGTATTTAATACAACATACACGATACAAAGTTGTGTGAATTGCCCAATTGTTAGAGAATATAGTACTGTTACGTTTTCACCTTTTTAAAAACATTTAAAAAATTAGTTCGTTGATTGCAAACAAAATAAAAATAAATTTGTGTTTAGTTTCAATTAAACTCTTTATTGTTCTCACAATTTTGTGTGCCACTATTTAGAACTTGATGTATCCAACAACAATATGTTTAGTTCGCTATTCTTCTTTACACCTCTGTTTGCGTAAGCACTAACAACTGTTCGGTAGATCTTTACAATGGCGATCTTCAAACCACGACTGTTTTCTTCACATGCAACGCGCCTTCACACAAGACTGCCTGAATTCTTACTACTCGTAGCCTGCTTTGTCTTGCCTTTTATATGCCCACGTAAGTAGTCTGATGAAGGTTTTTGAGGTAGAATGTTCGGGGTTTTACCTTCTCGAGAAGTCTATCGTGACTTCATTGTTGTTTGTGTATTTTGTTCACATTGCTTGTTGTTGCCTTCTCGCTTACTTGTCTTTCATACTGATGTCGTTGGTTTACTTGTAAACTTTCGTTGTATTTGTTTGTGTAACTATTGCTCATTTTAATGTTAAACGATGTACACCGTTTCCATTTTCGACGAGTTTCGTGGTCTTATGCTGCTATTGCTTGGAACCACAAAGTGGAACAGAATAAATTCTTCTTCACATGTATCAGAAACAATGATTATAAACATGAAACAAAAACTTCGTTAAGTGATCAATTAGGTTCGATCAGACATGTGCGATCTCATTATCACATACATACATAATTGGCCATTCCAACCCTTCAGTCAGGATTACAGCCTAGCTTCTCACACCACTCATGTTGTGTGCCTTCATTTTATACTTGAGTGGCGGGACGTACAGTTTAACGACTCCGACTCCGAACGACAGATTTTGAGAAACTTTTTCATGGCAGGTGTATTTACTCTCAGAGTTTTTGCCAGAAATCTGCTGAGAGGAAGTCGCCGAAGAAATATTTTTTTTCATATTTCTTTTTGATGTCTGGCCTGGGGCTTGAACCCGGGCTTTACGTCTAATAAGCGAACACACTACCAATAAAACTATGGCGACGATCTCGTTATCACTGACAAATAAAATAAATATTAGGCTAAAACATAAATTTAGCACTCACTAAACATACGTGTTGTCGATTGTCAGAAGGCCTTCAATATTTCGTGGTAGCTGTGGTATGTAGTTGTTGTTGAAGATCTCTCTCGAATTTCCCTTTTACGTCAAAGCTTAAAGATGTTTTCTTAATTTTACAGTGAAAGTTATGCGACACCTAATGCTTATCAAATTTGTACAAAATTGTTACGCAAATGGAAACGACCTAATATCGTTTCACAAGAAAACATCGTTCAACATAAACAATAAGCAAAAGCTACAAATACAAAGACCCTAAGTATGAGTATGTGTATACAACACACACGACACATATACCCACTAACAAATGAATCGAAAGAGGATCAACAACGTGGACAAAATGCACAAACGACAATATAGTAACGGTAGAACTCTCAAGAAGGCGAAGACAAGAACATTCCACTTCCAGCACCTTCTTCAGACTGAAATGTGAGCATATAAAAAGGCCAGATAAAGCAGGCAGGAGTCAGTAATAGTTCAGCCAGTCTTGTATTAAGACACCTTGCGTTCGAAGTAAAAAGTCGTGGTTTGATCTAACGTACAAGTGTTATCGTTTACAAAAAGGTTCTAAGCAGAAAGTAATAGTGAACAAGCAATTATTGTTGTATAGTGAAGTTGTATACGGTGGCACACAAAAGTAGTGTGAATAATAAAGAGTTTAACTGAAATTAAACACATATTTGTTTTTATTTTGGTTTGCAATTAACAAACCCATAATCTAAACGTTTTTAAAAACTAAAAACGTAACAATATATTATATATATGGAAAGTTTTCTAAATCCTGTAATTTGCAAGTAAGTTGTAAAACAGTCGAAAATTGCAACACAATGATTAAAATTGTCTGTAGATTTATCTAAAGCCTATATTTTAAACTTGCTGGCTCTCTGCTACCTTAATAAACGAGCATAAGGTTGGTACTTTTTGCTTTTTAATAAATTTATAATACTGGCTTATTATTGTCTGTGAGGGTGTTTTGTAAGAAATTGAACATGGTTATACAGGCAATAAACCACAAAAGCTCAGTTATTTTAAGGCATTTCTTTTATGTTATTTTCTTAATAAATTTTAAATTTTCAATTTGTCGTTTCCTAGTAACAGAATCTGGATGACTGATTTAGGGGCGAATGTAAAATTGTCATTCCATGGTAATTTATTTTTGTGATGGTAATGATAATAAACTTTATTTCATTTATATCTCTTTACTAGCTAATACCCGGTGTGCTTCGCTACCCCCATAGGTATTAAATACATAATAATTAAAAATTTTTTTTATTTAGTAATTAAATTATGCAATTTTTCTTATAGGTTTATTCTAATTTCATTTGATGACAATACATATATTTCATTTCAATTCTAAAATAATACATTAATGCGCTATTTATCTCTTACTTGCTAAAATTTAATATGTACTTTTTTTCTTAAATAAATAATTCTTATTCTAATGCCTTGGGATACACAATATTTTTTGTTTCCCCTCTGCGGGGTTTCCTACTCGCGAAGATGCGACGTAAAGCTGTCCATGTGAGAAACATGGATTTTTTAGATTAAGTCCACAAACTTGCAAGGACTGACCTTGAGCTTTATTAATCGTCATTGCAAATGCTAGGCGAATAGGAAATTGAAGGCGCTTGAAATCGAATGTCATCTCCGATGTGGTCATAGGGCGTAGCAGCAATACATCAGTTCCATTAAACTTTCCAGTTATAATGGTCGTTCATCATTTTTTTATTGTCAGTTGAGTGCCATTACAAAGTCGTGGAGGGTCAATATTTCTAAGTAAAATAATGGGAACACCGTTTTTTTATAAATTCTTAGATTCCCATCGATCTTGTTGAGAATATTGCTGTTGATGGAATTAACGTCAATATTTTTGGATGTTAGTAACGCACGTTCATATAACCATTGCATATTTTTAAAATTTTGCACGATATTGGGAAATACACAATTTATTAATTCTTCTTTGGATTGTGTCATTCTGCAAAAGTCTGATGGAAATTTTATATACTTTGTTATAGGATCCATTGGAATTCTTCCATTACCTAAATCAAGCAATTATTTGGAAAAAGTTGAAGTTGAAGCATCACGTTCCAACTGAACACGCATATTATTAGTTAACTTTAGAGTGTGAACATGTCGCCAAAGGTGTTTCATTTTTGTACATGAGTGCATTGCAATATTGGCAAACTTCATTCATGCCACCAATTGCCACTAATTCGTCTTCGGTATAATCTATATCAGATCTGTAGTTGAATGCAATACCTGAGTATCCATGAAAAACATTACGTCGATTCACCATCATTCGATTACGATTTTGTTCTCGACGCAAATCATATTGCTCTATACTTTCTGCTGCTCTTCTTGTTGATGTTCGAATCCTGTGATTTTCTTCTCGTGATTCATGTTGGACTTCTGTTTCATTAGTTCGTGATGCTGTGGTACGAATTCGCTGGCTTTGTAGCCGACCTTCATGTTCCAAAGGTGTCACGGTAGCTCGTGGGGTTGTCGCATGTTGTCGGAGACCTTCAAGACGTCTTTCGTGTTCTGACGGCGTTTCAGGAGCTCGTGCTAAAGAGGTAAGATTTCGTTGACTTTCAAGGCGCTCTTGGCCTTCTGAAAGCGTTTCAGTAGCTCTTTATGTTGTAGCACGTTGTCGTAGGCCTTCAAGGCGTTCTTCACGTTGTGATGGCGTTTCGGCGGCTCTAGAGGTTGAAGCTCGACTCCTTTCAGTCCTTAGGTGACTTTCACGCTCTTCCGAACTTTCATTTGCTCTCTGGGATTGCAAACGCTATGCATTTTTAGTGCTTCTGGAAAGGGATGCTTTTTTGGGGGCAAATTGTTGCAAAATAAATGTCACTCAACGTTAACTTGTTTAGAATCAAAGATTCAACTGAATTCCAAAACCGAAAGCGTGTTATATTTATTCCTTTATATTTTACCTAATATGAAATCGGTTCAAGTCAAACACCTTCTGAAAAAAATTAATGCTATTAAAATTTAACAAATAATTGTGTTTGCGTCGGTCACCGGTAATTTTTTTTGATGAGTTTTGCAACTACTTATTTTATTTGGGAACAATATTGACAGTTTACATTTTATTACTTAGGTAATTAAAAGTAATGAATGAAAATATTACTCCCAATTGTTACATGCCCATTCATCGCCCAATAAAATGCTGATTATGAAACTTACCTGATCTATTTTTCAAGATATGCAACAAATAAATAATATTTTTATTAGTTACCCGTTTTTAGAAGTAAACAATAACATAACTATTACAGTACATGTATATGTTTTCCAAGATAAATATTTAAATGGTATGAACTTTAGTACTTACTATGTATATGAGTTGAAAATTTCAAACTCAATAATTTAAGGGTCATATACCTTACTATTGCATATTTCAAGATATAATAATTTCTACACCCACAAATCAGAGAGGCACCACCTTCCTATAGCTGGAATACAAAAATGGGTACTCTAGCTTTTATAGTTTTTTTATACAGATTTTAATAATTAGTTCATATGGAGTTTGCCACACCCCTAATGCTTGATCGCCCATTTTTAACAAAAATATTGATATTGAACCTTTAGATATTCGTACTAAATTGGAGAGTCTAACTGTTATTTTTCTTCATATCGGAGGTGACACGACCGCTTTTGTTGAACTCCCTATTTTTGTCTAGAATATTTATATTTAAACTAAAGTTACTCGTACAAAAATTGGGTACTCTAGCTGTTACAGTTTTTCAGATAAGCAGATTTTCGTATTTACTTTATATGGGAGGTGCCACACCCACTATTTTTAGTTCGCCATTTTTGTCCAAAATATTTATATTAAAACTGTAGTTACTTGTACAAAATTTGAGGTATCTTGCTGATATAGTTTTACCAATATACACATTTTGTTATTATCTTACAATAGTAGGTAATGTAGTATATGTGCGAGTGGCACCCCGCTCATTTGAAATATCAACATAAAAAGTAGCCTATAACTCTTTCCGGAAGATACTGTGAAAATTTTAGGAAAATCGGTTCAGCCGTTTAGCCGTCTATAAACTTCAAACATACAAACAAAAGCACATTCATTTTTATATATATAGGTGATTTCCGAGATATAAGAAGTTTTACATTTAATTCATATGGGAAGTACCACGCCCACTTTTCATAGTCAGCCCATTTTTGTCTAAAATATTCATATCGATACTAAAGTGGATTCGACAAAATTTTAGGACTCTAACTGTTATATTTTCTTAGATATAATAATTTAAAATTTTTTATATTGGAGGTGACACGCCCAATATAGACAGTCCACCCATTTTGTTTATATATACGTCAAAGTCGTCCATACAAAATTCGCAGTTTATGAGGTATGCGACATTAAATACTTATTGAATGTGTGGGCGTAGCACCTCACGTTCTTGAAATTTTAAAATAAACAGTAGCCTATAGTTCCTTCCAGATATACAGGAAGGTACTGTCAAAACTTCAAGAAAATCGGTCCAACCGTTTAGCCGTCTATAGACTTCAAACAAACAAACCCACAAACAAATAAACACACGTTCATTTTTATTTATATAGATGTAAAATTCATTAAAAAAATTACATATGTGACGTATAAGTGATATCCAATTCCATTAAGTTTTATCAAAGAATATGGATATAAAGAATACGCATTATGTAGAAAAAGCATTACGACCCGCTCTCACCAAAATCTTTTTAAAAAATCATTTCTGGATAAGGGGGGGCGGAAGACAGAAGGAAAATAAACACAAACAAAGAGCGTAACAATGTGTTGCTCTCATCATGAGAGCGTAAAAATGCATTCAGTTGCTTATCAGCTTCTAAAGGAGAATGTTCATGTAGCTTTTTTCAGACTTCAATTTTACACCCAAAGAAATATTACAGTATGAATCACTAATATCAATGAGAAATGATTTCGATTTTTGGAAGAATACTTGCCAAGTTAAATACGGTGTTTTTAGGTTTTTAGCGCAGAACAATTTTTCTATATTTTTCGCTCACATATACATATTATTGGGTTAATAAGTAGACTTGAAAATATTACTAACAATTTTTCTCTGGGTTAACACTTGCCTCTCATAATTTTTATCATGTTCTCTTTGTGCCGATGTCTGAGAATAAGTGATTTGAGAACAGTGTTGCCTTTTTTGGTTTATTTCTAACCAAAATTGGTTATTTTTTTGACATATGTGTAGTTTTTTTTTAGTTTTGGTTATTTTTTTTTTTCTTATAAAAAAAAGCTATTTTTTGTTTCATTTTTTATTAATTATAATTTAAACTTGAAAAAAAAATAAAACAAAAGTCTACGAATTTAATTTTGGTTATATTTTTTCTTATTTGGTGATTTTGTTCACAAATGTTGGTTACAAAATTTTTGTCGTGGCAACACTGTTTCAGAAGAATAAATAAAAAATTAGTCAAACAACAAAAACGCACGATCAGAACAACGCATTTTACGCTCTTGGCTTCTTTACCCTTCCCTTCTATCTTTCCCCCCGCGTCGTGAAATATTTTTGAAAAATATTCCAAAATATGCCAAAATGCAGATTCTTTATACTTTATTTTCTTTGGTTTTATACATCAAGAATCATAGATAGCATACTTGTAGGGGTAACTATGCGTATGAGTAATATATTTCAAATGCAATTAAATATTAAGTATGTAGTATGTAGTATACGTGGACATGACTCCTCGCTCATTTGGAATATCAACATAAAAAGTAGCCTATAACTCCTTCCAGACATACAGGAAGGTACTGTGAAAATTTCAAGAAAATCGGTTCAGCCGTTTAGCCGTCTATAGACTTCAAACATACAAACATAGAAACATACAAACATACAAACATACAAACAAACACACATTCATTTTTATATATAAGATATACGTATTTTATTTATTGTGCTCAAAAAAATACAAAAATAAAATTATGAAGTGGAACATCATGGGAGACAACTAGGAAGAAATAACAAACAGCTGCTTTGTCAGTAGCTTAACCTTTATGTCAACAGCAGAAAAATAATACTTCAGTCAATAGCAAGCATACCAGGGTTTGCAAACACATTTTATATAGGCATTCACGCGTTTATAAGTATATTTCTATTTTGTTTTCATTTCTATAACGCTTGTACTTACTGTTGCCAAGTAATTAAAAAACTAAAAATTTAACGAAAAAAAAAAAAAAAATAAAAATATTCTGTAACGGTTTCATACGTTAAATATTAATGGCAGTTGGTGAATGGCTTACTGCGCTACAAATAGAAGCTGTTGATTATGAGTAGCAATAAGAGTATATTCGGAAATTTCTTAATGATGATGGACCAATTTCTAATTTTTATTTCAAGATATTTCAGAGGAAAACAAAGCTGACGTAACTCCATATTACTCGGACGTCGAAGAAATCCAGTTATTTGGATATAACCTAACAAAAGAAGATGCAGATAATGAAGAACACGTAGAAATACTCTATGAAAGTGGAACAGACAATGTGGGTCAAGACGGAATTATTTGGTCTATCTTACCACCCTATACTGCTAGACCCTGTGCTCACAATATTTTAAGTTATTGGAATCTTTTAAATCTAATGAAATAAACGTGCAACATAATTTTATTTTAATTTTATTATTTTTTATATATATACCAGAGCTCAGCAACGAATCGTTTTTTCGCTACTCATAAGCACTCATGAAATTTTGAGTATGAGTGAGTCAACTGTATTGCTATTTAACTACTCTGATTCATTAGTACTCACTACAATATTGATTTATAAGAACAGGTTGAAATGAGTATGAGTATAGCGTTGACATCAAACTCATAACATTCGAAATATGTTTGATTCATACGCTTACCCATTCAGATTCATAAATTTAGAAAAATACTTATAATACTCATAAATGATCTGAGTGATACGAATCATTCATCAAAATTTACGGTCTTAGTTGTTGTTGTTGCATTTACAAAAAAAAAGAAGAAAGAAAAAGACAATGACAGGAAGCAAAGCAAACACACAACCTTCTAGTGAGTATTGTAGTTTTCATACACGAATAATACTTAGTTTGTGATTCTTGTAAATGTTGAGTAAAGAAGAGTCGAAATCAACAACATCATGCTACTGTTAAGTATGAATACGATGAGTACTTCAAACATTGAATATGAGTAGTATGAGTATGATATTAAAATAAGTATGAATGCCTATAAGTATCAGAAATTATGAGTATGATTTGAATCTACTCATATTTTTGAATATATATACCCAGCTATGCAACTGTTGACCCTTATTTGATTTGGGCAATTTTATTCAAACAGCAAGGAGATATGAAAGCCACTTTTAAAGATATAGAGTTTTTAAAATTCAAAACATATCCGGGTATGTAGCTATTGACGTAAAGGTCAATGCAATGAAATATAAGCACAAATTTACATTCAGTGCTAAGTGTACCGGTATTCAATGGGCTTCTATTTCCAAAGTCTCCATATTGAATATTTATTGAGAATGATAATTATTTCTTTGTTTTGGCGGTAATATCTGTCAAACATATTCTTTTATTGTGCTAAAGGTGGTGGATTTTGTACAAGAAAATGATGATTTGCATGTAAAGAAAACTGCTGGAGATCCGCATTGCATGCTTGACGAGGTATATGGTGATAATGCTTTATCAGATGCAATACGTAAAAGATATTTTCGATAATTCAGTCGATGATCTTGATGTGTAAATTGAAGAAAGTGAAAGACCACCAGAAAAATTTCAAGGCGTCGAATTATAAACAATTTTGGATAAAGACAGTTTGAGTCTGGAAAATACTGCAGAATTGGGAAATGTTGCGAAGAATTGTTACAGGCTATGAAAAATGGAATCTATTTCAGAATCTTAAATGAAAAAAAGACAAATCGGTTAATTCGGGACAACCATCAACTTCGGCTGCAAAACGAGAATAGGAGAGGAACACAATGCTGTGTGTCTGGTTAAAGCAGAAAGATGTGGTGTGCAAGGTGCTTACAAATACCTAGTGAGTCGAAACATTGGCTGAAAGATGAATAAAATAATTTTTTTTTTACTTTCGCAATAAAAATTTGAATTTGAATTTCCAAAAAAACCATTTCAACCAACGGCGTTTCATACCGGTACACCTGGTTATCTGTTATTTTGCCAATTTTTTTGGAACCAATCACTACGTAAATCGAATTTCAAATTGTTCATACGTTCTATAATATGTGATATTTTTTATGGAGCATAAGACAGTAACATGAATTCAATCTCATTTTGTAAAATAATACCTACTAATGAAGTGGAAAAAAACATTTCACTTAAAAATTTACTTTAGACTTAGATATACATGTACAAACGTCATCGAATTACAAAATTTTAAAACGAAAATAAAAAAAATTATCAACGAGAATTATAAATAAAAAGACATATAAATTATATCTACTCGTATATACATGTATGTGTACATTTGTACAAATTATAGATAAATCAGTGTTTGATGAATTTTCCAAAATAAAATTCTCTACTGTTCGCACAAATCTTTGTAATATTTAAGGTTTAAACTCTCTGTCCTTTTAGCCGACTCAACACTTTCCTCGTCCATATCTATCAATTTTACATTAAAATTTTTATAGCCTTTTTTAAGCAGACAAAGACTTCTAACAGCTTTAGATTATTAAAGCATATTGTTATGAAAATGGAAACGGTGTAACATCGTTTAATATTAAAATGATAAACAAAAGCTACACAAACAAAACTTGTTTACAAGTAAACCAACAATATCATTAGACAAGTAAGTAAGAAGGCAACAACAAACAATGTGAAAAAAATACACAAACAACAATTAAACAACGATAGGTATCTCGAGAAGGCGAAACCACGAACATTCGACTTCAAAAACATTTATAAGACTGTGTATTTGGGCATATAAAAAAGTAAGATAAAGCAGGCAACGAGCAGTTAGAATTCAGTCAGTCTTGTGTGAAGACGCGTTGCCTGTGAAGAAAACAGTCGTGGTTTGAAAATGTCCATTGTTAAAATCTGCGTTAAACAATGGGTCAATTCGACCTCCGGGTACTGTACTTGTCTTAATTGACAAGTACACGTCCTCTAACCTAACCTAAGATCTGTGTTGTAAGCAAAGAAGAACAAGCAAGTTTTAAACAGTGGCACACAAAAGTTGTTCGTAAAGAATTTAATTGAAACTAAACACCAATTTATTTATATTTTGTTTGCAATCCAGGTACTCATATTTTAAACGTTTTTATCATATGTTGAATTAAATAATAATATGTTTAATTAAATAATAATATGTTAGTCTAGGTTGGAGGACGTGTACTTGTCAAGTGTGACAAGTACAGTACCCGGAGGTCGAATTGACCCATTGTACAACGTCCTAGCTTCTCACACACGTTTTTGCCAGAAATCTGCTGAGAGGAAGTCGCCGAAGAAATATTTTCATATTTTCGTTTTGATGTCTGACCTGGGATTTGAACTCGGGCCTTTCGTCTAATAAGCCAACACACTACCTACTAGACCACGGCGACTTCTAATAATATGTTTAATTAAAAAATTAATTAATCGGTAAATTGTTATCCATTTTATTCTAAGATGCTGATAAAATTTATTTTTGTTAAACTAATTGGTTTATTATTGTACAAAAACAAATGTTGGACTCTTTAGTAGTTATTCGAGCAGACACTTCCTTTTATTTGAAGGGTTATTCGTGCTCGTTAGTTTTTATTATTATTATTTTCTTTAATAATTATTTATTGTTTTTATTATTTTAGCACATGTCCGGAATTCAATTAAACTTAATTCATACGAGTATGTACTTGTAAAATATAATTAAATTTATTTGTTGTAATTTGAAATTAATTATTTAATTTAAATTCATTAAAATATACATACGGTAGGCGATTTATCACTACAAAAACAAATTATTTAAAGATTAATTCAACAACTTTTAATGCACTCCATACGTATTGAAATGTAATAAAAGTTTTTATGATTTTTATCAACAATTGTTTGTTCAACACATTCTGTTATAATAATAATTACAAGTAATAACTTATCTCCATGATGCTGTGTGTATGTGTGAATATTGCATCAGATAAGACATTTTAATTAAAATATTGTCTGGAAATTTGTGTGCAAATAAATTTTGAATTTTAACAAATTAATTTTAATTTATTAAAGAAACCCTCTTAAATCGCGTTAAAATTTGACAATAAAATTTGAGAAATTGAGAAAAAAAATAAAAAAAATATTGAAAACATTTATAGCTCTACCTTCAAACAAAATGTTATCACAATAATGGTGCTCTGGAAAATGCTCCCATCAAAACTGCTCATAAAACGAACAGTTTAACCCCACTAACTGACACGTAATATTAACACCAACATTGTGAGTTCGTATGCGTTTATATATGAGTTTGTATGTACAATATAAAATCTCTGAGAGTAAATAAACCTGCCTTGAAAAAGTTTCTCAAAAATCTGTCGTTCGGAGTCGACGTTAAACTATAGGTCCCGCCAATGACGTATAAAATTAACGCACACAACATGAGTGGTGTGAGGAGCTAGGCCGTAATCCTGACTGATGGGATGTAATGGCCAATTATGTATGTAAGTGTGTATGTACTTAGAATCTAGAATCTAGATCACAAGCATATATGCATATATAAATATTGTTACGAAAATGAAGAATCTAGATAATGGTGTTTTGCTTTTACATTTGCTTTGCTTCACATTAAAATTATAAACAAGAAAAAAACAACGACAAACACCAGCACAAAGAAATGGTAAACATGCGAACAATAAATACCAACATAAAAAAAATGGTAAATTAGTAAATAAAAATACAACAACAAACACTACAAGAATAAATGTAAACAAAACACACAAACAACAATAATGAAACAACGATGTTTATATTTATGTAGATTTCAAGAAGGCGAAGGCGCTTTCAAGAGCATTCATAAGACTGTTTACTCTGACATATAAAATGCAAGGCAAAACAGGCAAGTCAGTTAGTGAAGTTCAGTGAGTCTTATGTGAAGATGGGGTATGTTTGAAGAGAGTAAGTAATTCTGATTTGAAGATCTCCGTTACAAAGATCTGTCGAACGATTGACTAGTAATTGTTATTGTTTATACAAAGGGTGTAAACAGAGGAATAACAAATAAAGCGATTGTTGTTGTTTACATAAGGTTGTGAATAGTAGCACACAGAGTTGTGCGAATAATATCAACGAAGTTTAATTAATACTAAACACAAATTTATTTAATTTTATATGCAATCAACGAACACATATTTTAAACGTTTTTAAAAGGTAAAAACATAACAATATATTTATACGTTTATATACACTAATTCTTCTGTTTAGCTCTTCAAGTTTTTGGTTCCTTCTAACTAACATAAGTAAGTTTTTCAGTTGACTTTTGTTTGAGATTTACACTCTACGCAAACGTTCTTCAAAATAAACCCATAAATACTCTCTTGCAGTTTTATGGGATTTTTTAAAGGAGTATTGTGCCTTTTGGGACTTTGGTAGACATCTACACATTAACAGTAGCATACTCAGTTAATAATCATTATGCATTTCCTAATTCTTCCACATTTGCCTCCTCCTAGTGCTGACACACGTCCAGTTAGCATTTTACTATCACTACTTAACCGTTCCTTTGAATTGAGCATGTGATGCTTTTTTACTCTGTATTAAAATACACCCGTCCGAGCCAAAAAATATACATTTATTTTGACTAGTACTTTAACTAGTGTTTATTTATTTATTAGAATACAATTACAAATTATATTACAATTATTACGAACTGAGTCTCTGAAGGTAATCGGACACACCACCTTCGCGATAATAGTAATGCCTAATGTAAAAGGTTCAGCTGAAATAAGTAGCTTCTATTGCATATTCATGGCTCATGGATGCATTACATTCCAAAATTGTATGAACGGTAGTCTACAAGACATACTCGTCTTATATTAGTGGATTGGAAAAAAAATTGGGAATATACGATACG
Organism: Sarcophaga rosellei; assembly: GCA_930367235.1. Taxonomy (NCBI): domain Eukaryota; kingdom Metazoa; phylum Arthropoda; class Insecta; order Diptera; family Sarcophagidae; genus Sarcophaga; species Sarcophaga rosellei. The sequence continues at coordinate 40,159,546 of OV884020.1, forward strand.
GATTCCTTGTGAATTTTTAGTGGATGATATCTCTCTTTAGAAGTCATCGTATTCTGTGTTGGCGCATTAGAGTTAAGTTCACGATTCAAACACCAGGTCAGACATCTCGAACAAAATGAAATATAAAAAAGTCCTCTGTCAAAAACTCTGAGAGTAAATAAATTCCTTTCAAAAATCTGTCGTTTTAGTCAACTGTTGGTCCCGCCACTCATGAATAAAATTAACGCACACAACATAAATGGTCTGAGAAGTTAGATCGTAATTCTAACAGAAGGGTTGCAATGACCAATTATGTATGTATCTCTCTTTGGCAAGAGCACAATAGGCCAAAGTGATGACTTAAGAGTGATGTTATCCTACATTCAACTCATCTACTTATAGTTTATAAGTGTGATCCTTAAGAATTGTAATTCGATTTACTTAACAACTGTTTAATTTAGAATAAATTTTTTTGTATTTTTCATTTTCACAAATTTAAAATTTTCTAAACTTAAAATCTTATAATGTGTACACAACCGTATCATCAGATGCGTCATTTACATTTTTTATGATATCATTTTATATTACCACACATTTTTGTAATTTATTTTTTAAGCTTTCAGTAATTTTGTGATGCAACAAGTTATTTCACTCCTGTAATGCTATTTAATATGCTGCTACAACCATTTGTTTCTTATTCCCAGCTGCTGCTATTGGAGATGTAAATATCGTTGTAAGATAAAAAGCCATATATTTGTTGTAACAGCACGTCGTTGGTATACATACAACAAAACTTATTTTATTTGGATTACTAAGGGATTAACTAAAATGACTTTTGCGGTCATCATACAAAATTTGTAAGGACGAAATGTTTCCCTCAATTACAAAATATAAAAAATAATGTCATAAAGATTTAAGAATTTAATTTTGTGTATTACAATTTAGGAACAGATTTTGGTATAACATTTTTATTAAAATTGCTATTAAAGTATGTACATTTCTAACCGTAAAATAAAAAAAAATATTTTTCACGCTGTATGTTTTTTCCAGATTTGTGGAAATTAATAACAATGTTTGCTTAAAATTATTTTTTCATAAAGATTAAGGCAATATTTTCTTAAGATTAACGTACCTTTAAAAAGAAATCTATTGTTCTTAATATTAACAATTTATGGAAATAAACTTAACTTGCAAGTTCCTAACTCACAAAGTAGTGACATAGAATAGAAAATTATTTCGCTAACACAATCTAGAGAGCTATTTGGTCTTCCTATTTTTAAATTCAAATGAAATAAGATATCATAGCCATTTTTTTTTTGTTTGGAAGACATAGTAATGCCATTATGTATGGAATATAACGACATTCAAATATTAGCCGCGGAGCATAAATCAGCTGAGCTGATAGCACTGGCATTCATTCGCCAGTAATTTAAGAAAACTATACAAGAAATCAAACATATGTATGTACGTACACACCTACATAATTGGTCACTACAACCCTTCAGTCAGGATTGCGTCTTAGTTTCTTACATTATGTTTTGTGTGTTGATTTTATACATGAGTGGCTTAATCGTTAGTTTAAAGTCGACTCTTACTCTTTTTAAGAAACTTTTTCATGGCAATTTTATTTACGCTCAGAGTTTTTGGCAAAAATTTGCTGAGAGGCAGTCGCCGAAGAAATATTTTTTCATATTTCATTTTGTTGGAGATGCAAAAAGTTATTGGTCTCACTTCTAATATGCCAAAATACTACCTCCTAGACTACGGCGACTACATGGTCAAATTGCACGATCTCGGTGGGTAGTCACATCTCTCCCATATGAGGTAACCATACCAGAGATCAGCAATGAATTTCAAAAAGATGAGTAGATTCGAATCATACTCATAATTTCTGACACTTATACGCATTTATACTTATTTTAATATCATATTCATACTACTCATATTCAAAGTTTGAAGTACTCATCGTACTCGTACTTAACACTACGCATGATGATGTTTATTTCGACTCTCCTTTACTCAACATTTACAAGAATCACAAAATAGAAGGTTGTATGTTTGCTTTGCTTGCTGTCTTTGTCTTTTTCCTTCTTGTTTTTTTGTAAATGCAACAGCAACTAAACTTTAAATTTTGATGAATGTTTCGAATCAATCGTATTATTTGTGAGTATTATAAGTATTTTAATAAATTTATGAATTTGAATGTTTATAGACTGTTTAATTGGGCATATAAAAAGGTAAGACAAAGCATTCATCGAGTAGTAAAAATTCAGTCAGTCATGTATGAAGACACGTTGCGTATGAAGAGAATAATCGTAGCTTGAAGATCTCCTTTGTAATAATCTGCCGAGCAATTGTTAGTATTTACTCAAACAGAGTGTAAAGAACAATAACGAACAAAGCAAATTGTTGTTGTTACATCAAGTTGTGAACATTGGCACATAGAATTGTGCGAACAATAAAGAATTTATCTAAAACTAAGCCCTTGTAATGGATTTCCATTATGTCCATTTAGTATGAAAACCTGTTACCCATTAGCTGATGGAGGTATTGATTATTCTTTATAGTATAGTATAGTCGTTCCAAATATATAAATTAAACAAATTAAATTTTAATTTAGTATTTCATTATAGCAACTAAAATAACGTAAACTTATATGGAAAGATGAACTTTATTCAATCGAATTACAAATACATACATGGTATAGAATTTTTTTCTTATAATCTACATATGTATTTGTGTATATCTTCTGTATTTTTCATTTTCTTTGTATTGCTTCCATTCTAATTCATGCAAACCTAGATAATCCTTCTTCAAAGTTCATATTGTATTCCTGTGTGTATTCAAAATATTTTAAATTTAAATAAATCCAATTCAAGAATATGCTTCGCACTGAAAGGTTTCCATAACACTACCTTAACTGTATTATAAGGACTTTAAATTTATCGTATAAAAAATGTGGAGCTTTACAAAGTAAAGGTAAAATTTAATCCTTTTAGAAATATTTCATACACGTGCTGCAACAGACAATATTTTTGGTACAAATAATATTAAAATATCACTTTAAGTCTAAGAAATAATGCTACAGTGAATTACAGAGAAATTGGTCCACTTGGCATTAAAAGCCTAAGTGTACAAAAAAAACTGAGGAACCAGTATTACATTGTAAAGTTTAGAATCTTAGTCAATAATTATTTAATAATTAAATTTATTTAAACGATAAGTAGACACAAAACTGTAAATAAAAGGATTAATAGTCATTATTACAACTTGCCGTTAACTAAAAGGAGGATTTTAACGGGCAGATACATTATTTTTCATTATTAGAAGTGGACAATATGGTAGAAGTGAGTTTTATACTATGTTCATGTATGCACCTTTATTGCGTAAATCGCAATTAACGCCAATATTCATCTCAATGCTTCATATAAAATCTCAATTAATTATTGATCAATTAAATGCTAATTGTTATAATATTGATTTAAACTTTAAATACAGCACTGTCATAAGTCTGTTTAGTGAGCACATTATAAGTAACCGAACACTTCCAGTTGATATTTGACAATTCAAATGTCAACAACGACAAAAAATGGAAACTTGCAAACAAGTACAAACAAAAATTACAAAAACACGCGACCAAAATAAAAACAGTGTTGTTATTTATCAGCTGTTAAATGAATATTGCGTATATTTATTATACCTGAACGGTTAAATATTGTTATCAATTAACCGACTATTGTTCTCAATTAAATTACATACGTGAACATAGTATTAAGTTATGTTTATGTTTTAACTTGCTATATTATATATTATTTTCAATATGGCAACTTCAAATATAAATAAAATGAGCAAATACAACAAAAAAAGGAAGCCCGTCTTTACTACTGCGTTAAAAAAAGAACTTCTTTAATAGAGCAGTGTTATTGACATTGCTCCGACACTGACATATTTTTGAAAAAGCTAACTTTATTTTACCATTAGGTTGTAATAGTGAACAGAACGTAAAGGTGACTTTAAAGTTGGCTTTAGCTAAAGTTACGCTTAATTAAACGCAGCTTTAACAGGAAGTGTTATACAAAAAAGGGTATAGGTGTTATATCTACAAAAAAAAATAATAAATTTAGGTCCAAAAATATATAAAATGGTCCATATGCATTACAAAAATCTCAAGAAAAATGGCAACGTTCCCAATATTTTGGTGTATACTTTTCTTGGTTAACAATATTTTTAAGATGCTTTCTTACAGTTTCAGCAAGCTTTCTTTCATATTGGGGGCTTAATTCATTCAGCTCATCTTATTCGGTTATTTCACAAATGTTCGATGGCATAATCAAATCTTGTGATTCGTGTTGAATTTTGATAATTGATGACAACTGTTCAACAGCAATTACTTGAGAACGCCAGCTGTGTGCTTAGAATCATTGTACTGATTCAAATCAAATGTGTACTTTTGGATACATACATACATACATACATAATCATTACATTATGACCTAGCGATGCACACCATTTATGTTGTATGTCTCAATTTTATACATGAGTTAGTTTAAGGTAGACTCCGAACGATAGATTTTTAAGTTAAAGTGTTTTAAGTTAAATATTATTTACTCTCAGAATTTTTGCCAGAAATCTGCTGAGAGGAAATCATATTTCGTTTTGTTGGAGATGTCTGACCTGGGCTTTGTACCAGATATCAGCAATGAGTGTTCAAAAAGATGAGTAGATTCGAATCATACTCATAATTTGTGATTCTTATCCGCATTCATACTTATTTTAATATCATACTCATATTCAAAGTTTGAAGTACTTATCGTACTTATACTTAGCAATACGCATGTTTGTTTTTGTTTTCGACTCTCCTTTACTCAACATTTACAAGAATCACATAATAAGTATGGTGTGCATACGAACACTACAATACTCACTAGAAAGTTGTGTGTTGGCTTTGCTTGCTGTTTTTGTCTTTTTCTTTCTTCTTTTTTTGTAAATGCAACAACAACTAAGACTGTAAAATTTGATGAATAATTCGAATCACTCGAATCATTTATGAGCATTGTAAGTATTATTCTAAATTTATAAATCTGAATGAGTAGACGTATGAATCAAACATATTTCGAATGTTATGAGTCTGATGTCAACGTTGTACTCATACTTATTGCAACCTGTACTTAGAAATCAATGTTGTAGTGAGTACGAATGAATCAGAGTAGTTGAATTTCAATACTGTTGACTCATTCATACTCAAAATTTCATGAGTACTTATGAGTAGCGGAAAAACGATTCATTGCTGATCTCTGATATTGCACCCTGGTCATACAAGACGTATAATCCAACAGGCTACCTACTTGACTAAACATACATACTTTACTGTATAATTAAACATCGAAACAGGAAGGAATGGTTTTTTCCAGTTAATGGCTAGCAAGTAAAACATAGCCACCCAAACTACTTACGTTCAATTTAAACACTATATTTTGTCCATATTTCCTTCAACGAAATGCAATTTACCGATACCAGCAACTGAACAAACCAGTGTTTGGTTTTCTCCAAATGTTTTCAGCCAGAAATGTTAAATTTTATTGCGTCTGTGAACAAGACCTCTTTTCAAAAAGCTATTTCGGAGCACTTGATCTTGGACTGATATTGGTCTGGTTGTCGGTCCTTCTTTCCTTACGTTTATTTCTTACTTGGTGTTCATTTTAAAACGCTGGGTGATATTTTTCTACTGTTATTCATTCTTTATTAACGATTTTAAAATTAAATAACTGATTAAATGAACGTTAGTGTATTAAATTATTTAAATAATTGAAAGCCAAAGAATAATGGATCAGAGTGGACCATTTTTATTGCGACCTGAGTTTCTTATTATCAAAATAGAAAACAATTTTTTTCTCTTAAGCTCACGTTATATATTTTACAAAGACTGTATCAATGATAACATAAAATAACAAATACCTTTGTCACACGTGTAGCGTATAAGCAGAATAAATCGAAGATTTACTTCTATTTTATTATTCAATTAAAAGTAAAATTGAATTCGCTTACACAATTGCAACATATTACAAACATAAATTGCAGCATATTTTATTCATAAATCTCCTGAAAACATTTTCTCACAATTTGATTAAGTTTTTAATTATTTACATTTTCTTTTGTTGTAATGAACTAAATAGTTATAGGTTTGCATTTATTTAATCCGATTTATAATTGTACTCAATTACATGTGGAAATAATTGAATAAATAATATACAGTGGACCCTCGGTTAATGAACGCCCCGCATAACGAACATTTCGTATAACGAACACTTTTTTTATGAAAAAAAAGTTTCGCTTAACGAACGAAGTTTCGCATAACGACCAAAAAAAAAGGGGGAAAGCCTTAATTGCATGTAAAATTTATTTCAGTTTATAGCAACGAAACAGCTGAAGTCCCGAATATATATTTCAAACTTTAAAAATTTCTACACTAAAGAACTTGTCCAGCATTGCTTTGAAGTGACTGAAAAACCAAATCTCACTTTAAAGGAGTTTTGGAAAAATCACTTTCATATTGTTGGCTGTCTCAAAATTATTGAAACGGTATGGAATGGCGTTACTAAGAGAACTCTTGAATCTTCCTAAAAAAAACTTTGGCCCAAACACTTTTCCGAAAGCTCATTTGAAGAACTCGACGCAGTATCCACTGATCCAATAACCAACGAAATTATATCTTTAGCTGAACAGATTGGGTTAGAGGTGGATAGCAATGACATTGCAGAGCTTGTGGCTGAGCACAATAAAGATCTGACTACTGAAGACCTTGTGAAATTGTAATGTGCTTTAGAACAAGAAGTTGAGCAGTCAACTTTATCGGACGAGGAGATAACAGAAGAACCGCAATCGTCTAGTGCTATCAGAGAAATTCTGAATTCATGGGAGTCTGTGGCATCATACATTAAGAAGCATCACCCAATTAGACAGTGGATATACGTGCAACAGAATTATTTAACGATAATGGTGTGTCTCATTTTCAACAAATTTTGAAGCGACGTCAGAAACAAACGACACTAAACAGTTTTTTGTTAAAAGAAAATTAGGTATGCATGTACCCATTATAAAAAAAATTATTTTCTATTTTCCTTTATCTTTAAGATATATGCATTGGTTTATTTTTTCCGTTTTAAAAGATTTGGAGTATTTTTTGTAACTTTCTTTTAAATAAAAGTTCGAATTGAAACATATTAGTGTGTAGTTTTTTTGATCTGGAACGGATTAATTTATTTTACATGTATTTATATGGAAATTGTCGTTTTGCTTAACGAACTTTTTGCATAACGAACGAGGTGCTGGAACGAATTAAGTTCGTTAACCGAGGGTCCACTGTATTAAATTGTATTTGATCATTCAGCCGTGATTGTGTTTGGTATTGTTATTGCTTGTATACGCTACTGATTCATTTCATTCAGATACTACTTTAAGGTGTATGCTTTGCCACAAAAATTTCTTATTTCCAAGTAAAGCAACACAGAACTTATATAAATTAATTTTTAATACTTAAATTGGGAAAAAATTTTACAGAAAAAATAGGGTTTTTTATAAAGCGCTTCCTTTTTTTTAATTTAAAAAAAACATATTGTTATTGAAGTATTTAAAAAAATTTTCATTTGTTTGAAAAACATACTGATATCAGTATTCGTGGAATATAACATCATCTAATTCTACGCGTGCGACTTCACTGAGTAGAACGCATTAGATATGCCCTATTTGCCATGACTACAGCTCATAAATTTATGTTGGCTACGAGGACCTCTGTGGTTTTCAGTTTGTTTTGCAGGAAGCATTAAGCACGCTTGGATCCCATGTGAATTACATATTTCGCGCCGAATTCGACAATTTTGTTTGTTCACTTACCTATTGATCCAGATCGCAGAAAATGATTTTTGGGTGATTTGCATGATTTTTAACTCACTTGCCAACTGCTCCAGAGCCTATTCAGCGAACAAACATCTTTGCCTAAGGCCCTTTGACTTTAGTGCCTTGTCGCTGTTTATGGCCGTCCATACCGCTTTGGCGAAACACACTAAATAAATAACTGCTAATTTGACAGATTTAGTTTCAACTAGACAGTCGTTAAGAACTGTCAAAGTTCGGGAGTCCCTGTTGGAAAACCTTATACTTCATAAATAATTCTTTGGAAATTTGAGTAGAAAGCAATTATACAATAATTACCTGGATTAATTGTATTTATAATGTAAGCTGATGTACGATAAGAGATTAAAACAGTTTCATCAATTTCAATGTAGTTTTTGGAATAATAATAACACCCGTGTAATGAAATGGTGTAAGTTGCTAAGACCTTTCAAATTTTTTTTTTATACTTCATAACCTTTGAAAAAATGTTTTTTTTTTTTACTTTTCTGTCACATTCACATTCAGTCACTCAAACTTCTTTGGAAAGTGGAAGGATAGTGTGCTTTTTTCTTATTTTTTTTTTCTGATTTCTGATATATTTCAAGAAAATAAAAGAATATTTTTAAGACCTTATTTGTCGGTAGTCGTTCGAATCCTTCAAGAGAATTTGGTATGTTTGCCAACTTTGAGCATATAGTCTTAGCTGTTAGGCTTGTAATAACCAGAATATTATTTATGACTACATTGTGTAAAATACATACTTAATATCTTACACCACTGCCACCATTTACAATAGAGCATATTGAGTTGTTTGTTATGTGGAAAACAGTCTATGTATACATATGTGTTCGAAAACTATAATACATATGTAACAACATAGCTTAATTAAAGGTAGAATTTCATTACAATACATTATTTAAATCATATTCTTCTGTAATATATAATTTACAATTAAAAATGAGTGTAATTTCAAAATAAAGGACTATCCATTTCGTGGTTTCAAAAGTATGGGACTGGAATTCGACATCTGTCAAACTAAGTTGTGAAACCAATTTTTTTCTTTTCAGTTGAAAGTCTGACATTGACGAAAATGGATCGCTTAACTATCACACAACGCATAAAAATTATCAAAACCTACTACAAAAATGGTGATTCTGCCACAGGCAAGTATAGTGCTTTAAGAGGAGATTATGATTTACATAATCGTCCAACTACGCAAGCAATTGGCAAAATTGTGAAGAAATTTGAAGAGACTGGAGTGGTTACAAATATTGAAAGGCCTGTGCATCATCTTTTGGCTCGTTCCGCTGAAAATATCGCTATTGTAAGTGAAAGTGTTGCCGAAGACCCGAATGTGTCGATTCCTTGTCGTTCTCAGGAATTAGGACTGTTTTACGGCAAATTATGGCGTATTTTGCATTTAGATCTACACTTACATCCAAAAAAAGTCCAGCTCACGCAACAACTGTTAATAAACAAAATTGTCGTATTTGACGTTCTGAGAATCCTCAAGTAATTGAAGAGAGGCCATTACATCCAGTAAAAGTTACTGTTTGATGCGCTCTTTGATCCGAAGGTGTGATTGGACCTTACTTCTTCGAAAACGACGATGGAACGACTGTCATCGTCAATTCGGAGCGTTATGGTCATATGATAACCAACTTTTTTTTGCCTGCTATTGAAGAATACGACTTGGAGAATATGTGGTTTCAACAAGACGGTGCCACATGCCACACAACTCGAGCGAATATTGCTTTATTGCAAGAGACATTTCCTGGCCGCGTAATTTCTCGTCGTGGCGTTATCAACTGGCCACCAAGATCATGCGATTTGACACCATTAGACTTTTTTGTGGGGCTACGCGAAAGACCGTGTTTATGCAGATAAACCTTCAACTCTTGAGCACTTAAAAACCAACATTCGTCAAGTTATGGCTGAGATACCGCCCAATATGTGTCAAAAAGTGGTCGAAAATTACCTCAAAAGAATCAATGCTTGCAACACTTCGCGTGGAGGTCATTTAAATGATGTAGTATTTCACACATAATGTCAACGTTCAAACTTTACAATAAAAAAGAAATATCATGAAAAAAATATTTTATATGTGTTTTATTTACGTTTACTTTTGAAACCACGAAATGGATAACCCGATATAAAGAATCCGAGGCAAGATGCTAAAAAATTACAAGCTAAATTAGGAAAAACAGCAACAGTAACGTTTGCTTTTTTCGCTCTGGTAATTTTGATGTTAATGGTGCACCTTGAAGTCGCCGAAGTCATGTAGGTAGTGTGTTGGCTTTTTGAAAGAGAACTTGTGATTCAACACCTGGCTCAGACATCACTAATAAAACGAAATATGAAAAAATGTTTCTTTCGGCGACTTCTTCTCAGTAGTCTTCTCGGAAAATCTCTAAGCGTAAAATAACGTTGCCATAAAAGGTTTCATTAATCTGTCATTCGTAGTCGACGTTAAACAGTAGGTCCCAATACCCATGTATTAATCAACACACGCAACTTAAGTGGTGTGAGAACCTAAGTCGTAATACTGACTAAAGGGTTATAAAGACCAATTAAGTAAGTAAGATGCACCTTGCGCTTCTCGAACAACCACTAAAAAGCCGATGAAATCGTGAAAACATTCAGAAAGACATATAAGCTGCATACCGCATTTAATCAGAAATTTCAACAGATCTGCTATATTTGACAATTCCATTGCTGGTTTCATTTATTTACAGTTTTTGTATTATTTTTGTTAATTATTTTAATAATTGATTATTATTATTGTTTCTTGGCTACTTCAAACCACAAATTTGTAATTTTTTGCTGAAATTAAGTTTAAAAGTACACATGCACGTATTCCTCAACTGTTTTCAAAGAAACCTTTTGGAATTTCGAAAATCGGTAATTCTGAATTTAAATTGTTCTCCATTTTGACTTGAATATTATTCATAGCCTTAGAAGGTTTCTTTATTTAAAGTTATAAGCTATGTCCGACTGTGGACTGTATGGAGTCGGAGAAAAAAATACCGTGTTCACTTCTTCCTACAAAAAGGCCAGAAATTAGTGCACAAATTTTAAACACACAGAAAAGAAAAAAAATAACAAAACGCACTTTTCTTCTTATATGTAAAATTTTTGTTGCACACCGTATTTTTTTTATTCCTTTGTTTTTCTTTACACAATAATTTTAAATTCACTACCACTATTTTATAATTATTTTTAATTTATTAATTTTACAAAGAAAATGGCCGAATGCAGTCAATTCAAAATTAATTATTCAAATTTCTGGAGCCCTAAGTTCCTCCAGGCGATTAAAAGCGAATAACTTAATTAATAAACAAACAAAGATTTAATGCAAAAAACAACACTAATATTAAAATATACATACATACATACATAATTGGCCATTACAACCTTTCAGTCAGGATTATAGACCTAACTTCTCACACCACTCAAGTTGTGTGCGTTAATTTTATACATGAGTGGTGGGACCTACAGTTTAAAGTCGACTCCGAACGACAGATTTTTTTTGAGAAGCTTTTCATGGCAATTTTTACTCTCAGAGTTTTTGCCAGAAATCTGCTGAGAGGAAGTCGCCGAAGAAATACTTTTTGTATTTTGTTTTTGATGTCTGGCCTGGGATTCGAACTCGGGCCTTTCGTCTAATAAGCCAACACACTACCTACTAGACCACGGCGAATATTAAAATATAAAAAAGTTTAATTATACACTGCAACGCGCTCTGTTGCCAGTTTACCATCGTTTAATCAATCCTGTTTATGCCACCAAGGATAGGAAGTTTTGACCGTCAGACATAAACAAGTTATAAGTTTATATTATAAACTTGGATACATAAACTCAACAATGTAAAAGCTGTTTGAAAAGATAAAGATACTTAAAGTAGCAACAATTAATTGCAACGAAATGTATTCCATACCATCAAAAATTCGAACATACAGAAGGATTTGAACGTGCATTCATTATATAGTGGCTATAAAAACAATATTGTTATTATATTGCATTTTTATAAAAAAAAAATCTGATTTTAATGTACCATATTTATGATATATTCATACCAAATTTAGTCATATTATTTCACATTTGAATCATGAAATTAAATTTAATTCAAGAAATCTATTGATATCTGATTAACAGCTGGAATAAGTTAGCTTTTTTCAAAACTACTTCTGTCAAATTAGTTTTTATTTACTCAGTCTGTCTTGCCAAATCAGCATTTAAAGATAGATATATACTATAGACAACGACGAGTGTTAGCTCAATAGGCTCAGAAACAATTGGCAACAGACCCTAATTTTCATTGAAATATCATCTTCATCGATAAGACTTACAACGATTGGATTACTTGGTGAATTGTCGATTTTGGAGCAATACCACATGACCTACATGAGATACAACAACTTATAATGCATCCGGAAATGGTAAATGTGGATTTTTAGCAGGCGAAAGCTAGTTCGCTAGTGTGTGAAGCTTGTTCGTAATATAAAAACGTAACTCCCTAAAATATAAATTTTTTACAAATGCTTTAACCCCATATATAATTTTTATAAATTGTTCGATATTCTGTGGGTTATACGAGGCTTATGCTTTAAAATTCTAAAGTTCATATGAAGCAATATATGTACATACAAAAAGTTCAATTTAAAATAAATATATATGTATATATAAATATATAAAAGTAACATATATTTCAAAGTTTTATTCCGAAGATAAAAATACAGTTTTTTGTTTTGTTTTGTAAAGGTATACAATTTTTTATAAGCCTCTAAACGCATATTTAAATTGAATTTCTATTAACGGCTTTCAATAAAAAAAATTTAATTTCAATTTAAAAATCGAAATTATCATCGTTTTATTATTTTTCCCCTTATTTAAATTGATTACTTTTAGCACTTTGCATCGTATATATTTCCGCTTAATGACAAAAGGGTCATAAATAATGATATGGTATGTGTAAGGGAAAATATATAACCTTCCTCTGCTATCAATGCTATTCACTTATGTTGGTTTGAAAACTATTTGAAATGACTTAAAAAGGGAATAAAAAGATGAAATATTTCTGTCAACAGAGAGGAAGTTTTTCATATGAATAAAATTTTTACATAAAGGAAGTGATAATAATAAATTAAACTTCTGCATAAATTATATGCTATTCTTTACACATCAGTGCAAAGGGACGATAATGTCATAAATAAAAAATAAAAAATGTTGAATAAAAAATCTACAAACCCGTTCAAAGCTAAATCAAAACGACAAGGAAAATTTGGAAAAATTAAAAAAAATTTTAACACATAAATGGAGTGGCCAAATTGCCACAACGGCCACATATGAACGAATGAGTGAAATGTCAATTCAAAGTGGTTTTTTTCAAATTTTTTACAATTGCAACCGGATCTTTTCGCACAAAATTATTGTTTACCCAATTTTTAAAATCAAAAGCTTTTTGAAAAGGGGATAGATGAGGCTTTAAAATAGTATACATAAATATATGGTTCAAATTGCATGTTATGAGTTTTGATCGGGTAAACTTGGAAATTCTTTTCTTGGTCTTATGTCACTCAATCTTATTGACGATTTCGCAGCCACTTGCTTGGCAATCGTGTCTGATGGGATAGTAAACAATGCTTTTGATACCATAGTCAATAGGACTATGGTTCTGGATTATGTTGTCAAGTTGCAGTTAAGCTTGGTGCCCATTATGATCAGAAGGTATCTTATAAAGTAGACCATTGTGACATATTTCATCTATTCACATTCCAAATGCTTTTAAAAGTATTGTATGCGCAACTTCATTTGATATTTTTTAAAAATATACGAATCACAGATGCATACATACATACATAATTGGCCATTACAACCCTTCAGTCAGGATTACGGCCTGACTGAAGGCACCACTCATGTTGTGTGCCTTAATTTGTATACTTGAGTGCCGGGACCTATAGTTTAACTTCGACTCCGAATGACAGATTTTGAGAAACTTTTTCATGGCAGTTTCATGTACTCTCAGAGTTTTTGCCAGAAATCTGCTGAGAGAAAGTCGCCGAAGAAATATTATTTTATATATTTCTGGCCTGGGGCTCGAACCCGGGCTTTACGACTAATAAGCGAACACACCAGCTACTAGACTACGGCGACTTCATAATATATGAATCATTGTATATAAATTTCAGTGCACTTACAACCTCCTAAGGTAACTCTCACAAGGCTGTTGGTGTTGTCTGCTTTAACTGGGTAATTTATTTGTTATACCTCAACCAGAGTCGCCAAAAAGTTTCCCTTATTTTTTATGGTTTGTGCAAAACATTAAAATATTTATTTGTTTAATATTAAAAGAGAAATAAATATACAAAATTTCGATTATTGTTACATATTCATGTAATTGCTTATACATACTGGGGTATCTAGATTTTGATGTCCATTGTATATGTTACCGTTATAAAAAACCACAAAATTCATTTTCGTAAATTTTCAATTCTTGATAGATATTTATACGAATTAACTTTAATTTTCATTATTAACTTTATAACTCTATATTCATTCGGACAATGTATTTTACATAATTTCAGTTCATTATAAGTTATTGCAATTAAGCTAAACATACATTTTCTAGTACAACACAATTATATCGTTTGGACGGACGCAATGATGAACAAATATTTCCAAAACATAAAAATAAAAAAAAAAATAAAAATTAAACTCTTCTTCGTAAAATAAATTTTTGAGTTTAGATTATTAACATTAAATTGAACTTCGATTGTTTCGTGTTAAATTAACTGTAAAAACAACAGAGGCAGTAACACAAAAAAAGGAATTTTCAATTAAAAATGATTGAAGTTTATTGAAGCATTAAACTTGGTATACACATTTACAAAAGACTTACAAATATAAGTTCTTTTGTATTTTTTATACATACACACATACATACATAATTGGCCATTACAACCCTTCGTCAGGATTACGGCCTAGCTTCTCAACACCACTCATGTTGTGTGCGTTAATTTTATACATGAGTGGCGGGACCTACAGTTTAAAGTCGACTCCGAACGACAGATTTTTTGAGAAGCTTTTCATGGCAATTTTTACTCTCAGAGTTTTTGCCAGAAATCTGCTGAGAGGAAGTCGCCGAAGAAATACTTTTTGTATTTTGTTTTTGATGTCTGGCCTGGGATTCGAACTCGGGCCTTTCGTCTAATAAGCCAACACACTACCTACTAGACCACGGCGACTTCCAATGCAACCTGTGCTTATAGAGCAATGTTGTGGCGAGTACGAATGAATCAGAGTACAAAGTTGAATTTCAATACTGTTGACTCAACCATACTCAAAATACATACTGAATTAAAATTCAGCATTAAAAAAAAGCAAAAATTTCATAAAATAATTATTACAGCATTAAAATGAAATTGTAAGATAAAAATGGTTTAACTTTTCTTAAGAATTTTAGAAATTTTCAATGGGTTTCAATTGATAATTGGGGTGATAATTTTGCTTTGTGAAAATATCCATTATGTATTTCAATTTATTACAATCAATTATCTTTTATAGTTTTAAGTTTTGAACAAAAAAATTATTTTTGAATACGTGACGTATGATTGATATTTAATAGGATTGCATGGAATACTTCAGTAGGGTTAATGATGTTAAACAATTAATCTTAAATTTCTAAGTAAAATCGTTTTGATATATTTAGCTTAGCATATATTTCATTAAAATTCCTACAAAAAACCTACTCTCGGCCAGACAGAATATTATATTTTACATCTCGTAATTATTTACCAACTAGCTAGAAGCTCAATCATACATATGTATGCATCTTGTAGCCATTATTACAAATTGCCGTTAACTAAAGGCTGGACTTAACGGGCAGATAACTTGATTTTAATTATTATAAGTACACAATAAGATACAAATGAACGCTAAGCTAAAGGGAAAATCATCCTAACTTTAACTTTTAAAGTGCACTTTATCTTTGTGCTTATTTATTTATTTATTTATTTATTATTACGATTTTACAATCTAGATACTTAAATATATACATATATAGTACTTTATTAACAATTTTTCTTGTAAAAATCTCTAAGAAGTTTACTAAATAAAGTCATATTTTCACAATTTTTCATATTACTCGGTAACTCATTATATTTTCTCAAACCCTTATATTCTAAGCAATTCATATCTCTACAAGTTCTCATATATGGTAGTCTGTAATCCTCTCTTCTCCTTGTATTATAATTATGGATATTATTATTATATTGAAATTTCTCATTCAAATATGTAGGACAAAGTCCAAACTTTATGTTATGTATAAATTTCATTGTATGTAACATTATAGTCTGTCCAACACTAAGCCAGTTTAATTCATTCAACATGCTTCTTATGCTAGTATAATAATCCTTATGTAGAATAAAACGCATTGCCCTATTTTGCAGTTTCTGTAATTTGTCCATCTGGGACGTGCTTAATAGAAATAGTATTGAGGGACAATAAAGAAAGTGTGGAAAAATTATACTATTGTACACTTTAATTTTATAATTCTTATGTAATAGTCTAGTTGATCTAGACATAATTCCAATCTTTTTAGTAATTTTAATTCGTATATAATTTAAATGTTCATCAAATTTCAATTTATCGTCTATCATTACACCTAAATATTTAATTACATTAACCCTCTCAATATTATCATTTTTTACTTTCAATACACAATTATCAACATTTACATGGTTTCTAGTCAATATCATAAATTTTGTTTTAGTTATATTCAGTTTTAACTTATTCTGGCATAACCATACATATAAATTGTCCATATCCTCCTGCATCATTCTCATTGCATTATTTATTTCCATCTAAAACCATCAATAGTGCATCGTCAGCAAATAGTCTTATCTTGCAATATTTTAAGCAAGACTTAATGTCGTTTATATATAAAATAAAAAGCAATGATGCCAATATAGTTCCTTGTGGTAGTCCTATGTTTATATTTATCTTACTCGACACTGCATCACACATAACTACTCGTTGCTTTCGATCAGTCAGATAGCTGGCCATCCATTTGTTCTCCATACCAACAATACCTATGCCTCGCAATTTCGCCAACAATATATTTCTGTCAACCGTTTCAAAAGCTCTTTTTAGATCAAGAAATGTTGCAACTATGTTTGACCTTTGGTTCAGATCATTTTTCCAATCAGACAATACCAGATTCAATGCTGTTTCACATGAATGATTACTTCTAAAACCCGACTGTTATCCAGTTGTTTCTTCACTATTAATTCCATAAGTTTGGTGTCACTAGTAATAGTATTTATTGGTCTTAGTTCCTCAGCAATCATTGTATTTGCAACTTTTTTTATTGGGAAAATAGTTGTCAACTTCCATTTGTCTGGAACTACACCTGTTATAAAACTTTCATTTAATACATTTGCGTAGAAGTATGCAGTGTATTTCAATGAGTCTTTCATAACACCTTCTGCGAATAAATTTTCACCACCAATTTTGTATTTCAATTTCTTGGATATGTTACACAAATCGCTTGTCGTTACCATTTTAAATTTAAATAATTCTAATTGCTCATTTGAATTTGATGTTAAATCTACATAGTCATACTGTTCAATCGAGTCGTTTATTTCCCTTACACTATTTACGAAAATTTTATTAAGGTTTTCTGTCATTTCATTTTGATTATTATAAACAATATCGTTTATTTTAATAGTCTTTATTTCATTTTTCTGTTCTTTTAAATTCGAGACTTCTTTTAAATACTTCCACATATTTCGACTATTTTTTACATTCATGTTTATTTTCTGTTCAATATACTTAATCCTATTTAATTTTATTAACTTTTTATATCGCTGTTTAATTTCATTATAGCCGTCCCATTTACCAGTTTGCATTGATATTTTATATAATTCAAACTTTCGTTTATTCATCTCACAAAGTTCTCTATCGTACCATTTATTTCTTATTTTTAATATCACAGTTCGTTTCACAATTAATGCAGACATTATTTCCATTATTATATCATCTATATATTTTAACTTATAATCTATATCACAGTCATTACCAAAATTAAAACTATATTGCCTTAAATGATGTAATAAAATATCACAGCTATAATTACTCCATATTGTTAGGTGTTTTGTCATTCTCATGTTTAAGTCGTCACTAGCAGGTACATCAAATGCAATGGTCTCATGATCACTTATCTGCTATTTTTCAAGTTTATCACAGTTTATTTTATCATCATTACAGTATATTAAATCAATTTTAGTAGAACTATGTTCAGTTATTCTTGTGTCAAACTTTACACATTGTTTCATGTCAACATTTAAAGAAACTTCATTTAGTTTATTTGAATACAAATTGTTTTTATTCATATCAATATTGAAATCACCAACCAAAATATTATTTTCACGCAGACTAATGTTCTGATCAACAATAAGGTTCAAATTATCTATAAATTCCGCACAACTTCCACTAGGTGATCTATAAACAACACCAAAATTCCAATTTTTAGTCAGTTTTTTTGTTTTTATAATTAAACACCATAGGTTATTTGGAATAGCTTTCACATATACTTTTTTAAATTCAATCATTTCATGGACATATATGATAACACCACCAGTATATCTGTTATGCGAATCGCACCTTACAGTTTAAAACAAGTCTATATTAATCTCTGAGTCAATTATATTCTTTGTCTCACAAGTTTCTGTAAATAACAGGTTTTTTTTGTTCAATAAGCATTTGAAGTTCATTTTTGTTGGATATTATACTACAAATATTTATATATATGCACTTAATATATTTATTATTCTTATCAACAGCATTATGCATCTCTTTAAGTATACTATCCACATTTTGAAGGTAAACAATACAGTCTTCACACATATATCTTAACATATCTATCTCATTTAGTTTTATAGCAGTATATGTGTCTATTCCAGAACAATTTAGTGCCAAGTGATATACCTTGCCACACACACCTTCACATTCAATTTCAGTCTCACCGCGAATTCCACCTTTACATTTGGCGCATTCCATTTTTATATTTTACTCTCTTTTTTTGTTTATCATTTTTAACACTGAAAGTGTTAAATGGCAATACTGATGCTGAGTATTGCTGAATAAATTCAGCAGAAACGCGAAGAAGAGCTTTTATTTGTAAACAACGCGTGTCTTCTCTTATCAATCTTCTTATATATAAAAATGAATGTGTGTTTGTTTGTATATTTATATGTTTGTATGTTTGAAGTTTATAGACGATTAAACGGCTGAACCGATTTTCTTGAAATTTTCACAGTACCTTCCTGTATGTCTGGAAGGAATTATAGGCTACTTTTTATGTTGATATTCCAAACGAGCGAGGAGTCATACCCACGTATACTACATACTACATACTTAATATTTAATTGCATTTGAAATATATTACTCATACGCATAGTAGTTACCCCTACAAGTATGCTATCTATGATTCCTGATGTATAA
Source organism: Sarcophaga rosellei (assembly GCA_930367235.1). Lineage (NCBI taxonomy): Eukaryota > Metazoa > Arthropoda > Insecta > Diptera > Sarcophagidae > Sarcophaga > Sarcophaga rosellei. The sequence goes on from OV884020.1 coordinate 40,178,917, forward strand.
AACCAAAGAAAATAAAGTATAAAGAGTGTGCATTTTGGCATATTTTGGAGTGTTTTTCAAAAATATTTCATGACGCGGGGGGAAAGATAGAAGGGAAGGGTAAAGAAGCCAAGAGCGTAACAATGCGTTGTTCTGATCGTGCGTTTTTGTTGTTTGACTAATTTTTTATTTATTCTTCTGAAACAGTGTTGCCACGAAAAAAATTTTGTAACCAACATTTGTGAAAAAAATCACCAAATAAGAAAAAATTAACCAAAATTAAATTCGTAGACTTTTGTTTTATTTTTTTTTTCAAGTTTAAAATATAATGAATAAAAAAGAAACAAAAAATAGCTTTTTTTATAAGAAAAAAAAATAACCAAAACCAAAAAAAAAATACACATTGATCAAAAAAATAACCAATTTAGGTTAGAAATAACCAAAAAAGGCAACACTGTTCTCAAATCACTTATTCTCAGACGTCGACATAAAGAGAACATGAAGAAAATTGTTAGTAATATTTTCAAGTCTACTTATTAACCCAATAATATGTATATGTGAGCGAAAAGTATAGAAAAAGTGTACTGCGCTAAAAACCTAAAAACACAGTATTTAACTTGGCAAGTATTCTTCCAAAAATCGAAATAATTTCTCATTGATATTAGTGAATCATACTGTAATATTTCTTTGGGTGTAAAATTGAAGTCTGAAAAAAGCGACATGAACACTCTCCTTTAGAAGCTGACAAGCAACTGATGCATTTTTACGCTCTCATGATGAGAGCAACACATTGTTAAGCTCATTGTTTGTGTTTATTTTCCTTCTGTCTTCCGCCCAGTGTTGCCATATAAATTTCAACGAAAACCTTCAAATTGAGTAAAAAAAATCTTTTTTTCAGAAAAAAATCTTCACTTTACAAAAACTACAATTTATCAAATTAAATACATGTTTATTATGATTAAAACATAACATAAAAATGTATACAAGACAGTAATTTTTAAATAACGTTAAGAAAAGGAACAAAAAATAACGTAAATAATATATTTTTCATAAAATTATAGGTTCATAAAATATCTTACAAAAAAGTACAATTTATGTATTTGTTACAGTTACTTTGTACATTTCTTTATTAAACTTTGTATTAGATTTGTACAATTGCGATAATTTTTTTTTTTTGGGGATAGTCTTTTGTTCTTAAAATGCCACATAATATAGATATTTCTAGTTTATTTCTAATTTTATTTTTATTAATATTAATTTGAGAAAAAATTCGTTCAACATTAGCTGTTGCAATAGGAATAGATAATACGGCATAAATACATTTTTTAGGTGAGGGAAAACTTCAGATCCATTGCAATGTTTTGTTTTCAAAATGATTTCCCAAAATATTTGAATGTTTTTTTCTTCTGTTAGATTGTGTTCTTTAAAATTAAAGTGACACAATTCTTGCCATTCATCATCTGTTTTTTGAGCATTTTCAGAAGTTATAATATTCGGGAAAAAACGAATTAATTGAGAAATAATTTTGACTTTACCTTTAATAACATTATCAGGAGCTAAAGTCTCAACATATTTTGGGAAATCATTCTCAAAATCAATTCTTTTAACACGCTGTTGCATAACTCAATATAAAATTGGTAGTTATTCGTAGTTGTTAGAGCTATGGATACTTGGGCTCCCAAATAAATATCCATAGGATCTTTTATATACAAAGAGTTGTTTAAGTCAATCTTGTTAAAGTTTTCAATAGAAATAAATTCGTTTTTAACGAAGTATGCAAATATTTTACGATATAATCGTAAAATTTCAGTGAACAGTAGATGTATTTGAGGACTTTGGCTCTGAAATAGTCAATTCAATTTATTGATGTCACTTAAATATATAGCTTAAATTCGCTCTTTTGTAAATTACTTAAAATGCTTTCCACTGAATCGAACTTTACCAAGTCTTCATGCAAAAAGTATAATTCTAAGACGTCTATTCGACTCAATAGTTGATTAAAAAATGAAAAATCTTCAAATTTATAAAAATCTTATTTTTAATGTAGAAATCTTTTAATCTTTACATCACCTCAAAAAACTTCAAAAAGAAGATAAATCTTCATATATGGCAACACTGCTTCCGCCCCTCTCATCCAGAAATGATTTTTTAAAAAGATTTTGGTGAGAGCGGGTCGTAATGCTACAACCCGCCATAAGAAATTTTACTTCTACATAATGCGTATTCTTTATATCCATATTCTTTGATAAAACTTAATGGAATTGGATATTACTCATACGTCACAAATGTAGTTTTTTAATGAATTTTACATCTATATAAACAAAAGTGGATGTGTGTTTATTTGTTTGTGGGTTTGTTTGTTTGAAGTCTATAGACGGCTAAACGGCTGGACCGATTTTCATGAAATTTTGACAGTACCTTCCTGTATATCTGGAAGGAACTATAGGCTTCTTTTTATTTTAAAATTTCAAGAAGGCGAGATGCCACGCCCACATATCCAATAAGTATTTAATGTCGCATATCTCATAAACTGCAATAGCTAGAAACCTCAAATTTTGCATGGATGACTTTGACGTATATATAAACAAAATGGGCGGATTGGCTATAGTGGGCGTGTCACCTCCAATATAAAAAATTTTAAATTATTATATCTAAGAAAATATAACAGTTAGAGTCCTAAAATTTTGTCGAATCCACTTTAGTATCAATATGAATATTTTAGACAAAAATGGGCTGACTATGAAAAGTGGGCGTGGTACTTCCCATATGAATTAAATGGAAAACTTCTTATATCTCGGAAATCACCTATATATATAAAAATGAATGTGCGCTTGCTTGTATGTTTGAAGTTTATAGACGACTAAACGGCTTAACCGATTTTCCTAAAATTTTCACAGTATCTTCCGGAATGAGTTATAGGCTACTTTTTATGTTGATATTTCAAATGAGCGAGGTGCCACTACCACATATACTACATAACCTACTATTGTAAGATAACATAGATGGGCACTTTGCAGTACCAGCACGATTTCAGTAAAAATTGATTTTTACTGATTACTGAAAAAAATTTCAGTATTCAGTAAGATTTTACTGTTAATGCAATCTAAATTTGAATGAAATTTAAATAAAATTTAAATGAAAAAAAGTAAAATTTTACTGTTAATGTCATTTAAATTTAGATTGCATTACCAGTAAAATTTTACTGAATACTGAAATTTTTTTCAGTAATCAGTAAAAATCAATTTTTACTGAAATTTTACTGGTACTGCAAAGTGCCCATCTATGTAAGATAATAACAAAATGTATATATTGGAAAAACTATATCAGCAAGATACCTCAAATTTTGTTCAAGTAACTACAGTTTTAATATAAATATTTTGGACAAAAATGGGCGAACTAGCAATATTGGTGTGGCACCTCCCATATAAAGTAAATACGAAAATCTGTTTATCTGAAAAATTGTAACGGCTAGAGTACCCAATTTTTGTACGAGTAACTTTAGTTTAAATATAAATATTCTGGACAAAAATAGGGAGTTCAGCAAAAGCGGTTGTGGCACCTCCCATATGAAGAAAAATAACAGTTAGATTTTCCAATTTTGTACGAATATCTAAAGGTTCAATATCAATATTTTTGTTAAAAAGGGGCGATCAAGCATTAGGGGCGTGGAAAACTCTATATGAACTAATTATTAAAATCTGTATATCTAGAAAACTATAAAAGCTAGAGTCTCCAATTTTGTATAACAGCTATAGGAAGGTGGTGCATCTCTGATTAGTGAGTGTGGAAATTATTATATCTTGAAATATGCAATAGTAAGGTATATAACCCTTAAATGATTGAGTTTGAAATTTTCAACTCATGTACATAGTAAGTACTAAAATGCATACTACTTATATATTGATCTCATACACATACACATATACATATGTAATAGTTATATTATTGTTTACTTCTAAAAATGGGCAACTAATAAAAATATTTTTTATTTGTCGCATATCTTGAAAAATAGATCAGGTAAGTTTCATAATCAGCATTTTATTGGGCGATGAATGGACATGTAACAATAGGGAGTAATATTTTCATTCATTACTTTTAATTACCTAAGTAATAAAATGTAAACTGTCAATATTAAAATTAAATACTAATATGCGTGTTCAGTTGGAACGTGATGCTTCAGCTTCAACTTTTTCCAAAAAATTGCTTGATTTAGGTAACGGAAGAATTCCAATGGATCTTATAATAAAGTATATAAAATTTCCATCAGACTTTTGCAGAATGACACAATCCAAAGAAGAATTAATAAATTGCGTATATCCCAATATCGTGCAAAATTCAAAAAATATGCAATGGTTATATGAGCGTGCGTTACTAACATCCAAAAATATTGACGTTAATTCCATCAACAGCAATATTCTCAACAAGATCGATGGGAATCTAAGAACTTATAAAAAACGGTGTTCCCATTATTTTACTTAGAAATATTGACCCTCCAGGACTTTGTAATGGCACTCAACTGACAATAAAAAAAGGGTGAATGACCATTATAACTGGGAAGTTTAAGGGAACTGATGTATTGCCGCCACGTCCTATGACCACATCGGAGATGCCATTTGATTTCAAGCGCCTTCAATTTGCTAATGGCCTAGCATTTGCAATGATAATTAATAAAGCTCAAGGTCAGACCATGCAAGTTTGTGGACTTAATCTAAACAATCCATGTTTCTCACATGGACAGCTTTATGTCGCATGTTCGCGAGTAGGAAAACCCGCAGAGGGAAAAACAAAAACTATTGTGTACCCCAAGGCATTAGAATAAGAACTATTTATTTAAGAAAAAAGTACATATTAAATTTTAGCAAGTAAGAAATAAATAGCCCATTAATGTATTATTTTGGAATTGAAATGAAATATATTGTCATCAAATGAAATTAGAATAAACCTATAAGAAAAATTGCATAATTTAATTACTAAATAAAAATTTTTTTTAATTATTATGTATTTAATTTCTATGGGGGTAGCGAAGCACACCGGGTATTAGCTAGTATAAAATAAATAAAAGTTCACACTAAAAATTCTGAGGAAATATCCAACAGAATTAAACGTTATTGGTACCAAAATAAAGAGCTCGAAAAACCGCACAAATTAAATCAGTTTTCACTAATTATCCGCACTATAAAAAACTATTTTCACTTAAGTTAACTTCCGTATGCAAAATACACGACTGCTTTACAACAGTTGTTATTTCTCTTGCTTGCCATATTATATAAATGTATTATTTTCAATGTGTGAGAAGCTAAGCCGTAATCCTGACTGAAGGGTTGTAATGGCCAATTATGATGTATGTATTATTTTCAATATGGCAACTTCAAATATAAACAAGAAAAATAAACGTTACTATATTAATAGTTTTTCGAATCAAAATGGATAATTGCGTATTCATTATATTTATTTTAAAACAAAAAACACAAAAATGAAAAAGCTAAACAATACACAAATTTTATAAACAAAATGAATACACATAACGAATAAGACGGCACGTCGTTTTCACTGCGTTTTTAAAGTACTTCATTACTCCGACACTGCCATATTTTTAAAAAAGTTAACTTTATTTTATCTGTAGGTTTTAATAACGAAAACAAGTTGGAGGTAACTTTAAGGTTCACTTTAGCTAAAGTTACCTTTAACTAAACCCAACTTTAACGGAAAGTTGTAATAATGGCCCTAAATGACGTTGTATGACATGTTTAAATGACATTGACATTTAAAATTTTGCGCCGAAGAAACCTTCTTAGTTCTAATTATAATTAAATATGTTTCTTTATCGTAAATTTTCAATTGCTGAAAACAATATTTATTTCGCTCAGCATAATTCCATCTTTGTATGCAATTTATTATTTACTTTAATTCGAGGAATGCCCTCGCCATTTGGGATGTTTTGTACAGCAGGGTAAACGATAGATTGAGAGGAAATCACAATCGACTTTATCCATGTAATTACAATTCCAGTTACACTTGCAGTTACAATTGTAATTACAATTTTGCTTACATTTCAGTATATGTTCTATTCGATTTAACTGTAAGTATGATTTGATTTCAGTGAATTTCTGACAGATGATAACGACATTGATGAGTGGGTGAGTCTTTAACAACAAATTTACCAGCTATAGATGTGTACAGTGAACACCACTACAGAGCATGAGATGACTAACACATATGCATGCATAAGTAGTTTTCGGTTTTTCGATGTCCATGTTTCAAATCGAATATTTTTGGTTGAATTTTATTTCTGTTCGTGTAGAATGTTTGTTTGAATGTTTGCTTACAAAACCATCAATAGAATATTATGATTAGATTTTAAACTACAAAACCAAAAAAGACAACGGATATGATTGATTGAAAAATTTCAACAGCAGAGAGATTTTTAATATCGTGTATTCAATCACAAACGATACAATCTAAAATTAGATGCTTATGTTTATAAAAACAAAAATAATAGTGGACGGTATGGCGAGAATGTTCGTTTTTTGGAAGGATATGAAATTATGAATCATTATTAATTTTTAAGAAATTTTTTTGTTGAAGGGAGAATAATACAGGCGTTCATACAAAATATTTAAATTTACCTGTTAATTGGAGAATAAATTTATGTTCAACTCCATTCATTACGAATAGGCACTGGAGATGTACTTCGTGTATGACGAAATACACTGGTCTGTCATTGTATTGATAATTGTTTAAGCATTCGAACAATTGTTTCTTCATGCATATCTCTAGTACTCAGCAAACCATTGAATTGAATTACCATAGATGGTGGACGTTAACAAGCACTTTGAATTCGATAAAGGCATACTTACTTAATTGGCGGTTTACAACTTTTAGACAAAATTACTACTTATCTTCTCACCCGAGTTGTGTGAATTAATTTAATCCATGGTGTGCGTGACCTACAGTTTAAAGTTCATTTACTCTCAGTGTTTTTGTCAAAAATCTTTCTTTCATATTTCGCTCTGTTCGAAATGTCGAAGCTGTGATATCACCACAGGCTCGCGTTTAATAAGCCAACACACTACTCACTAGGTTACGGTGATTTCAGTATTACACTGACAAACTTGAATTCAATACTTGAGAAAAAATCACAGAAAATAATGTTAAAATATTTGGGAACATCACTATATACAAAGTTGACATGGAAGTGGTGTAACATCGTTCAACATTAAAATGATAAACAAAAGTTACAAAACCAAAACAATGAACTTGTTCAGTATGAAAGACAAGTAAAAAGAGAGGGTAACAACAAACAATGAAAACAAAATGCACAAACAAGAATGAAACAACGATAGAGATCTCGGGAAGGCGAAGCCACGAACATTCGACTTCAAGAACATTCCTCAGACTGTTTACGTGAGCTAGACAAAGCAGGCAAAGAGTAAAAAGAATTCAGTCAGTCTTGTGTGAAGACGTGTTGCGTGTGAATTAGGGGTGCCAGACTTACTGATTTTAATAGTACATGTACTGTTTTTTACAATTTGTACAATTTTTGTACTGTTTTTTTCTCAAATGCTTTCTTATGCAACAAAATATAATAATAAAAATAAAATATAAAACTTGAACTATCTAGCCATTAAAATGTATTTTATTTCTCAAGATAGTTGTCCAGTTGTTTTAAAACTATTTTTTGAACTTGAGACTACTGAAGCTTATTTGAGATTTGTCCACCGCACAGGTACTGCTTTATTGTCATCAATTAAGAAATTAGAACAGGACAACTTAGTTATAATCAAGATTTACAAAATAGTTAAAATTCTTCGTGACAAATCTGAAGAACAAAAAATGAAAATTTTTGAGGTTACATAGCAGAAACGGGTTAAATCAATTGTAATAACTCACAAGAGGTTTCTTTATTTAAAAAACATGCCGATGCAGTTCTATCATATGTAATTAAATATATTGAAGATCGATTTGATTTAAATAATGAAAAATTTGAAAAACTAAGTATTTTCAACATAAATTCAAACATTTTATTTCAAGATTTTACTAAAGTTGAAAGGATTTTCAGTCTGATGTTTTTATTTTGGAGGAAGGAGAGGAATAGACTATTGATTGAAAACCTGGAAAGAGAATTAATTATAAAAACAAACTATGAATACAATTGTATTGAGTTTTACAATTTTTTTAAAACGGAAGAAGGGAAGAATGGCATTTTAAAGCATATTAAAAAAAGTTATAAATATCTTTAAAAAGTAATACACAAAACTATTTTGTACTTTGAAAAGAAAAAAATGTAATATTGTAACTTGTATATACATATACATACATATGTGTATGTATATGTAAAAATATAAATAATTAATAATCTAAAAAGCATTTTAATAATATGTACATATATTGAAAAATATTTTAATATTTTAATTTAAAAAAAAAGCATATACTTATGCATATTTGAAATTAATTTACTATATACATATATTTGAAATTAATTTACTATATCGACGCCTCCATTCTATAACGTTCTAAGTAAACCTACTTAGAATACACATATAGTCATATGTAGCGTGAAAACTTTGAGAGCTCAAAACTCAAAACACACTTTTTCGACTTAGAATGTTATAGAACGGAGGCGTCGAAATGATCTCATATTTTAATTTTTTTTTAATTAATACCTCAAAATGTTATGAATTGAATAAATTGTTATGTTTCTGTAAAAGCGTAATGTTTTTTCATTAATTGTACTGGTTTTTTGTCCTCAGTGTACTGTTTTTCCGAATTTCAAATCTGGCTATCCTAGTGTGAAGAGAACAGTCGTGGTTTGAAAAACGCCGTTGTAAAGATCTACCGAACAGAAGTGTAAAGACCAATAACGAATAAGCAAATTATTGTTGGATTCATCAAGTTGTAAATAGTGGCACACAAAATTGTGCGAACAATAAAGATTTGAATTGAAACTAAACAGCAATTTATTTTTATTTTGTTTCTAATCAACGATTGTAAAAACGAAACAATATGTTTTTTGTTTTAGGATATGCATAGTTATGGATGGGACAAAAGAGTTTTTAGCAGCATTGAAACTACGGCTGGAAGAAATTAGTTTTAATATTAATGATTCAGATTCCGATTATTTTGAAAGCGGTTATGATACTATTTTAGAAATAGAGATACTGAAAGAATTGTACAGCTTTTCCAAGATCTGGATACCCTAGACTTTGGTTTTTTTACAGTTTTACGAGTGAACATTCCCAACACACATCAACATCTCCAACATAATTGTTTGATCCTTGTTGATCACTTGACTAACGATCCTCAAATGAAACAGTTGACTATCGATCTTTGTTTCTACCTGATAGAATACGTTACTTAAGTTTTTACAAAACCGTTTTGTGCGGTAAAAATTTACGACTCTATTTTTTAATTCTAATGCTAGGTACATACTACGCAACTCGTTTCTGCAATACGCTGTAAACACGACTACACACTATGCACCCAACATCAATACAACCAGAAAATATCAAAATATTTTGATATTTTTGCCTGGAACAGGTACAAACAGAAATCGTCAACAACAAAAAAATAAATAAAAATAAAAAAAGCTCAGCTGCGTTTTCCATTTTTTTATGCATTTTTAAAAAGCAAAATTTTCGAAATTTTGCTAAAAAAAACAATTTTTTTGGTAAAAAAAATTATGTTTCTACAATGACTGCGCATACTGGAAAAAGTTTAACCTTACTTAAAGAAAATTTCATTGCGGAATTTCGGTTTTTTAGTTTATTATAATAAACTAAATCGTTTTTGAGTTAGGCGAATATATGTTGCGCAACCTCCTCCATTTTGGAAATAACGGTATATTTCGAAAACACGAGCTAACCTAAAAAAATGGTTAGCACCACTGGATTCAGCGTACCCGAATTAGATTAACGCGTCATGTGCCCCGCTTGTCACAAAAAAAAAGTGTAAAATTCTAGGATATTGTAATTAAAATTTTGTATGTGAAAAGCAATTAAATACAGTTTAATTTAATATTAATATAACAAATCTAAAGCGCGAAATTATTGTAAATAAAATTTTTGGTCATTTGATTTAATAAATTTTTATAAAATAATATATTTTATATATAGCATTTTCAGTTTAAATTAAACTTTTTTCAAAATAAATGAAACCTTTTTCAAAATGAACGAAACCTTTTTCAGATTAAACGAAACTTTTTTTAAATTAAACGAAACCTTTTTCAAAATAAATGAAACTCTTTTCAGAATAAATGAAACTTTATTCAAATTCAATAAAACATTTTTCAAATTAAATTAAACCAGTTATAGAATTTGTAGGTTTATCATATTCTGTTGCATTTTTTTTTTTTGAGAAATATTCGCAAAAAGTTATTTGAACAATTTAATGTAACGCTTGCATTGTCTACAATTTTCAACGGATTAAAAGAACTTAAAATAACGCTGAAAATGGCTTCCATCGAAATGGACCGTATGAATAGCGCATCGACTATTGAAAACCGTCGACAGTATGCCTCAGAATTTGCAGTTTGGTCTCCTCAACAAAAAGAAAAATGATTTTTATAGATTTACGGCTTTCACAAGCACGTGCTAAGGTAGGTGAAAGAGCTCATGTTGTTGTGCCAACCATAAGGGGAAGGAACGTTACTTTAATTGCTGCGATAAATAATGGTGGTATTGTTTACCATAAAGTTTTTTCCCTTTCCACTGTAAATTCAGCCCGTTTCCAAATATTTCTGAGGGAGCTCCTGGATAAAATTGAAAGCAGCCCAGAGTTACAAAATGCATTTTTAATTATGGATAATGCCAGAATCCATAAAACCCAGGAAATTCGAAATATGGTGGATAATAGTAACTGTACACTTAAATTTTTACCACCTTATTCTCCTATGTTGAACCCGATAGAGAAAACATTCTCTAAGATAAAATTCCACGCCCGATCATTATTAAGTGACATTACCACAGAGCATAACATAGTAAGTGTAATTGAGGAAAGTGTCGCACAAATTAATCAAAATGACTGTGCGAACTATGTTATGGATATGGTCATGACAATTCCTAAAGCGGTCAGTGGACAAATTCTTCATTAATTTTAACAAGTAAACAAGTAAAAATGAATATGTTTGTTTTCTATTAAATTCTATAACTGGTTTAATTTAATTTGAAAAATGTTTTATTGAATTTGAATAAAGTTTCATTTATTCTGAAAAGAGTTTCATTTATTTTGAAAAAGGGTTCGTTTAATTTAAAAAAAAGTTTCGTTTAATCTGAAAAAGGTTTCGTTCATTTTGAAAAAGGTTTCATTTATTTTGAAAAAAGTTTAATTTAAACTGAAAATGCTATATAAATAAAATTCTAGCACACTGTAATAATACGGGATTATAAAATCAATTATTTTTTCTGTCATGTAAATTTTAACATTTTAATGTGTATATATTATGTATTAATATATGTACGTATGTATATTCATATGTATGTATATAAACTCTTAATAAACATTAATTGTCCTTCATGAATGATAGCAAATTAAACTGGTAACAAAAATTTATTTTTTTAAAGCAAAGAAATGAAATACAATACATTATTTCCGGATATAAGCAATTTCTCGACTGCTTGCAGAACAGTGCACACTAGCGAATATTTCTTGTATCGAAATCATGCATCGGAGAGCAAATAGCCACGTGTCATTGAAACTGACAGAATATTAGTTACCCTGTTGACAGAACTGACTTTATATTCCATCATCTCCTGCAGCTCGGTGTGGCGAACAAAGTTGAATTTGCTGGGCTCCTTTGTCATTATGAGATCAGTGTGAAGAAATTACGAAAGGAAATAGATTGGCAGCGGATTATTGACATAGTACAGAGCAGAGATCACCAATGAATCGTTTTTCGCTACTCATAAGTACTCATGAAATTTTGAGTATGGTTGAGTCAACAGTATTGAAATTCAACTTTGTACTCTGATTCATTCGTACTCGCCACAACATTGCTCTATAAGCACAGGTTGCATTGGAAGTCGCCGTGGTCTAGTAGGTAGTGTTTTGGGTTATTAGACGAAAGGCCCCAGTTCAAATCCCAGGTCAAACATCAAAACGAAAATATTTTTTTTTTTTTTTCATATATTTATTTGCAATCTATTTTAATACAATAATAAGCAAATTGTGTAACAATAATAAAAAGAAATTACATTAGTATTAGTCTCCAATGAGACAAGAAAGATATTAAAATACATTAATTTTTTAAATAATATTTACATATTTACATTTTTATTTTCTAAACGGCAGGTCTAAAACATGAAACCTTTTAAGCCTTACAATTTCCTCACTTTCATCTAGTAAAGTAATCGCTAGAGTGTTACTATGGTTACTAAGTCTGTCAACATATTTCCTACTAATTTTGTTGATCTCATTTTTAACTTTAGGTATTCCTAAATCTTTATGAATATTATCGTTAGTAATAAACCAAGGAGCATCTAATATCATTCTTAAAGTTTTAGACTGATAACGCTGCAGGATTTCAATATTCGAATTGCTCGCAGTTCCCCACAACTGTATTCCATATGTCCATATGAGTTTGAGGATGGTTTTGTAGAGCAACAATTTCTTATGCAAACTTAGCTCAGATTTTTTGCCAAGTAACCAATACATGCGTTTTGTTTTTATATTAAGCTGTTCTTTTTTACTTTTTATATGGTCTTTCCAAGTTAATCTTCTATCAAGATGCATTCCAAGATATTTCACACAGTTAGAGTTTGGAATTTGTTCGCCATTTAGAAAAATTGAAGGACAGTCGCCTTTTTCTTAATGCAAAAGTTATATGCACCAATTTATCAGGATTAACACATATATTCCATTTTTTAAGCCATATTGCTATGCTATCTATATAGTTTTGAATTACATTCGATGCTTCTGTTGGGCAAACATTACTTGCAATTAATGCTGTATCGTCGGCATATGTGGCAACTGTAACATCTTCCATAAAAGGCATATCTGATGTATATATAGTGTAAAGAACAGGGCCAAGTACACTGCCTTGTGGGATTCCAGCTTTTATTTCACATATATCCGAAACAGAATTGTTGATTTTGACATAAAAATAACGGTCGCTTAAGTATGATTTAAGAATTAAATAAAAAGGTGATGGTAGAAGTAATTTTAGTTTGAAAAGAAGACCAGGATGCCACACTCTGTCGAATGCTTGCTTTACGTCCAAAAAAACTGCAGAACAATATTGTTTCCTCTCTAAGGCATTTTGAACAACATTAACAATGCGATGGCATTGTTCAGGCGTACCATGCTGATGACGAAAGCCAAACTGAAATTCCGGAATGATGTTTTTATTATCTAAAATTGGCTGAAGTCTTTTCAGAAAGATTTTCTCAAATATTTTTGAAAAAGTGCACAGTAAACTTATAGGTCTATAGGAACTTATAATGTGTTCTGGTTTATTCGGTTTAGACACAGTTATAATTTCCGCACATTTCCATTGAACTGGGTAATAATTTAGCCTCAGTATGGAGTTGTAAATATAAGTTAATAGGAGTATAGCTTTTTTTGGTAACATTTTTATGTAATTCGCTCCTATTTGGTCATATCCAGGCGCTTTTTTAACGTTTAGCATTGATATTTCCCGTTCAACTTCTTTGGGGGTTATATGTCTGATAGGCAAATCCATTTGGCAGGGACTATCCAAAAACTCATTAACATAGTTTTGATCACTATCATCATTAAAAGAGAATGGCTGAAATGTTGACTCCAAATATTGTGAGAATGAGCTTTTTTGAGGTCCAATTTACACCAAGTACCATTTATATCTTTTATTGGTACATTTCTTTTACTGGGTCTTTTTAAATATTTTGTTGCATGCCATAGTTTATGTTCAGAGTTTTGATTGTAACCAATATTTCTTAGATAATTACTTACTTGGTCATTTTTATATTCACGTAACTTTCTTTTCAGTTCTTTATTTGCTCTGTTAAGTATTGTTTTATTTAGTAAGGTTCTCGTTCTTTTCCAATTTCGTCTCAAACGTCTCTTGTCTCTAATCATTTCCCTTATTTCCGCAGAAACCAAACCCCTATTTCGGTTATTACCAACAGCATCATTCCGTGAAGATAAATATGCAGCTTCATGTATGAGGTTTGTAAAATTTTCAACGACATTATCTATATCAAAAGCCTCTTTCAATTTTATTTTAAGATTTATATTATGGTCTAACCAGTATTTAAAGGAATCCACGTCAATATGTGTTGTTTCTTTATAATTTCCATTTGTTTGTAAACATGTGTCATAATTTACTATCAAGGGCGAGTGATCAGAACTTAAATCATCCGAGTCTAAAATATTCAACAAGTTACCTGGAATACCGGAGTAAATAACAAAATCTAATAAGTCTGGAATTTTTCTTGGATCACTTGGCCAATATGTAGGTCTTCCAGAGGTTAAAATTGAAAAATGATTATCGATTATATTTTTATAAAGTTCTTTTCCCTTTGGGTTGGCAAGTCGGGAACCCCACCAAGGATGTTTGGCATTAAAATCGCCGCCAACAATGAATTTTGTACCAAGCGTTTCAAAAAAGTCTTGATAATCATCATATTTAACATTGTGTCTGGGGGGAAAATAAATTGAATATATTGATATATCATTATTATTGCAATTTATTCGTATTCCGGCAGCCTGTAGATGAGGTTTCTGATAATCATCAAGGATAGTATATTTTATTGACCTTTTTACTAAGATTGCTGAACCTCCATGAGCTCTATTATCAGGGTGATTACAAGGAATTAGGTCAAAGCCATTTATATTGAAATATGTCCTATTGGTAAAATGTGTCTCAGATATAAGAAAAATGTCGATATGATTAATATTTATAAATGTTTCAATTTCTTCTTTGTGGTTTGGTAGACCGTTGGCGTTCCATATTGCAAAGCGTAGATTTATTTGCATAATTTGGATATTAGCATGGTAATCATGTTAAGGAGATTTGTTAACATGGATTCGATTCGATCCATTGCACAATGGGGTTTTTGATGCCTAAAATGGATATTAAATCGTGGGAGCTTTCCTGGTTGCTTTTTTTAACTTTTATTGGTTTGTTTCGCTTAAAGAAGATAAATCCATAATAAAAAAGAAAATCGTGACCTGAAATGCATAAGGGCCTAACAACCAAAAAATTCAAAATTGATTTTTTGATTGATTCTGACGTATTGCATCAAAATATATGTTCTGACAAAATTTTACAATCCTACTGTTAAAGATTATCTACCAACCAGATATAATTAGAATTGAACATAGAAATGTTAATACAAATTAGAATAAATCATTTTGAGTATCCAAACAAATTTTTACTCCATTTTGAAGTCTTTGTTTCGGGATTCTTGCGCTTCCTCAGTTAACTGCCCTATTGGTATTAAAGAGTAGTTTATTACTTCTGGTCCGCACCAGCAAAGATGAAGAATTTTCTTTCCTTTACTCCTTTGACTTTTGCTTCTTTCACTGCAATCGTCGAAATCAACTTTCGATCTACCACGCTAAACACCAAATTGGCGCGGGAAACCTATTGACGAATCTAACCAGTACTTGTTGTTCTGAAGAAAACGCTCAGAAACTCTATAAGATGCATTCCAGCGATTCTTCAATTGGAAAATTAAATTTTTTTTTTTTTTTAATATTTTTTTTATTGCTTGGGAATAAACGTGTAAGCATTTTTTCTTTAAGAAATACGATTTTTCAGTCAAGATTTCAAATCCAGATCTTGCAACTAGTTCATAAAGTTCTCTTCGAGAAATAAAAATTGTATTCACGTTTGTACCTATGATTGAATAAATATGGTCTTATAATTGAATAGATAAAAATTATATAGGTACAAAAATATATCTTCCTTTTTTTTAATCAGGTGCAAGAAAGTGCAAAAAAATTTTTTTCTATTATTTCACAGGGTATCTTAAGTTTAAGAAAAGAAAATTTTTTTTGCTTAACTTTGCTTAACTCACAACTATTTTTCCATATATGCTACAAAATTAGCAAATTTATAGACCTTCACAAAAATTTTTTTTAAAAATAACAAAACTACATAATCTTAAAAAACAACGAAGCAAATATAATCTCAATCGTCTGTTGTTGAAGCCTCCATATTTTGTTTTAATACTTTTACTTAAAAACTTGCCGAGAACTAATTTTGAAAACACTGGAAATTTAGTTTTTTCACGAAAGATGAAAAAATATCAAAAAACTCGCACTTCAGAAAGGCATAGTAATGTAACGGTACTTGCTAGAGACACGTTTTTTTAAGAAAGGGATGCAGAATTTTGTGCACTTCCAGCTCATGTAAGAAAATATTTGGTACTCAAGAATTTCATTTTCCAATTAATATCCATTTTAGGCATCAAAAACCCCAATGTGCATTGTGTTGGAATTAATGTTTTCAGAGTTATTGTTTCTCACTACTTCAGAATAAGATTGATTGTTATTCTGTTGGCTGTTTCCCTGGTGATTATTATTAGAGTTAAATTGCGGAAATTCATTCGAATTGTCTGGGGCATAGTTGGTTTGTCGGTTGCGAGTAGTTTGTCGTTTAGCAATTAATTTCTGATATATTTGACAACCTTTGTAATTGGCAGTGTGACTTTTTAGGCAGTTAATACATCGAGCTGGCGAATTTAAGTCTTTTTTGCATTCTGCAGTTGGATGACCAAGACCACACTTAACACAATTAAAAGGTCTCTTACAATAAGTCTTGGTATGCCCAAAAAGTTGGCATCGGTGGCATTGAACAATGTCGTTTATTTTTCTAGGTGCTTCAACTGTAATGATAGCATTGTTTAAGTGTCTTAAATTATAAATATCATTATTATTCTGTTGAGGATCGAGATCAATATAGAACATTGGCAATGATTCTTTGGTCAATCTACTTCGCACGTTAGTAACACTACGAACTTGATGTCCTAGGCATATTAGTTCGGCCTTGATGTCCTCAATAGGAGTAGAATGGTGAAGTCCCTTTATAACAACTCTATATGAACGATCTTGTTTCAATTGATATGTGTAAAAACCTATATTTCGACCTTCTAAGTATTTTACTAAGGTTCTATATGAATCAACCGATTTAACCATAAGTCTGATTTGATTATTTCTTAATGATTTATAACTAAAATTATCTTTTGAAATAATATTACCTATATTACAAATCATACTATTAACATCAACTACATCTGGTATGTATATTGGCGGTGGTTTAGGTGTTGTTACATTATCTTCATTGTCATCAGCATCATCAGTCTGAAGCTCAGCAAATTTGTTGCTACTCGATGGAATGTCATCACTATGGAATGCCATACGTTTGTTTTTGTAAATTTTTGGGGATTCAATCAGACCTCTCTTTCTTTGCCGTTTTGTTATGATCTGCCAGTTTATATTCTCGTTTGACTTGCTACCTACAGCTATGGACATTAAATTAGCACAAAACTTCGTCATAAAAATAATCATATTTTTTATAGTATTTTAGGTCTACTCATAAAAAAATTTAAACATAGGAACCTAAAATACATCTTCTTCTTTAAAAAGAGACAAAAGTTTTGACGATATTGCCAGTCGTCTGCTCATTAAGACCTGAAACGTACCAAACGCCAGATTTTAGCTGGACAGTAAAATAGCACAAATTAAAATTTCTGGAATAAAAATGATGTGCTGTAATAAATAGTAAAAATATTAATGTTTTCAGCTCATTTGATTAATATTTAGTAGAGTAGCCCCTATTTTCAAGCGGTGCGTGGCATCTACGGGACAATGTCCTTCGGGAAAGTTCTTTGGGAATCGAGTACCAAGCGTTTCGTATTCCAATGCTCAAATCGTCCAATTTTTTGTACTTTTGTTGAGCAATTGTACATTTCACATCGTTCTAGGGGGTTTTCAATCGAGTTTAAGTCAAAACTTTGCGATGGCCAGTCTAAAACGGGAATGTGCTCTTCATAAAATCAATACTTTGCCTGCTGAGATGTGTGTTTGGGGCCACTAACTTGCATAAATATGAATAAAACAGGCATGTATTTAAAAGCTTATGGTTCCATTTTGTTCTTTATATTGTCCAAATACTGATAACAGTCCATTTTTTCATTAATTTTTACAATGGGACTTACACCGTGCCTTGAAAACGCTCCCCGCACCATTGTGTTTCCTCGAACATGCGTTATGGTACTTTGAGCATAGAGTGGATTGAATGTCTGACATTTTGGCCAATGAACAATCACTCTACCATCCGGCCCCATACGATTTACCTTTGTTTCATCACTCCAAAATATTTTTTCCAGAATGGGAGGTCTTTAGCATTGTGGGTGCGAGCAAACGTTAAACGCTTGAGTATATTTTTCTTTTAGTAGAAGTGGCTTCTTTCGGCAAGAGCGTCCAAAGAGCTTTTTGTGATTAAGACGTCTTTATAGGAGCCTGTCCTATAAATTTAATCTGAATTGGGAGTTAATTTCGTTCAAAATATCGCGTGACGACATGAGAAGCTCCTTCTTTGACTTCCGGACAACAGCACGGTCAACGATTTCGGTTTGTTTTCTTGACACGTGGCCTTCAATTTTTGTTTTCTGCGACATTATTCTGTTTGGTTTAAAGGAAATGATGATGTTATAAATCATTTTTTGCTAGCAATTCGAAATTTCGGGAATTTCAGCCAGCTTTTTCCCATCATGCCACAAGTTAACGATAATGCGCGTCTCCTCTGGTGAGTAATCTTTTCCACGTACCATTTTTTCAAAAATTACTTTAAATGCCACAAAATTGAAATAATATACGGTAAAAATAAAAATACTCGAACAAAACTTGTACCTAAAACACTTTTAGGTACGTTGTGCTAATTTACTGTCCAGCTCGAATTTAGGTACCGATACAAATTAGCAGTCAAAACAAAAAATATGTACGATAATGGTAATATTTTTTGGTTAACAACAGCTAGATATCATCGCGCAACATTGCAGACCAAAACAATTGGCCTAATTACGATACAAATGAGAAAAAAATCACAATCAAAGTATATATGGATTTTGTGCTAATTTAATGTCCATGGCTGTACTTCAGCATCATTATCATCAGCATCTTCGTCCATGGTGTTATTGTTGTTTAAGAACAATAACAATTAGTTAACACAACTAGATTGTTTTTATAATACACGCACTTGTTGTTTGTGTTTATTTTTTTTTTTTTTTTATTATGTTTTATTTTTCACTTGTTTTCTTATTTTTGTTTTTAATTGAAAATGTTTTACTTGCGTGAAGTCTGAGTTTATGTCTGTCCACTATGAAAGTTGATGAAAGACTATACAAAACGAAAAACGAAAATATGGAAATATTTCTTCGGAGACTTCAATTTCTTCAGATTTCTGGCAAAATCTTTGAGAGTAAAAATTGCCATGAAAAGCTTCTCAAAAATCTGTCGTTCGGAGTCGACTTTAAATTGTAGGTCCCGCTACTCGTGTATAAAATTAACGCACTCAACACGAGAAGCTAGACGTTGTACAATGGGTCAATTCGACCTCCGGGTACTGTACTTGTCACAGTGGACAAGTAGACGTCCTCTAACCTAACCTAACCTAACAGGTTGCATTGAGTATGAGTACAACGTTGACATTAAACTCATAACATTCGAAGTATGTTTGATTCATACGCCTACTCATTCAGATTCATAAATTTAGAAAAATACTTATATTACTCATAAATGATTCGAGTGATTCGAGGGCTACACAAATAAATACGAACGAAAACGAACTTGTTTACAAGCAAACCAACAACATCATTATGAAAGAAAAGGGGATGGACAAGTAAGCGAGAGCGCAACAGCAAGCAACCTGAACAAAATACATACACGAAACCACGAACGTTCGACTTCAAGAACTTTCATCAGACTGTCTACGTGTCTTCGAAATACCAACTGTTATTAAAATGAATCGGAACGTAAACATCCTAATATTTACATGTTTAACAAGAAATCTTGAGTTAATACATAATTGGTTATTACAACCCTTAAGGCAGGAGTATGACTTAGTTGCTCGAAGCAGTTATGTTGTGTGTGTCAATTTTATACATGAGTGGTGTGACCTACATTTTAAAGTTGACTCTAAACAACAGATTTAATTTTTCATGTACAATTTGATTTACTCCCAGACTTTTTGCCAGAAATCTGCTGAGAGGAAGTCACCGAAGAAATATTTTTTCGTATTTCATTTTGTTGGAGATGTCTGACCTGGGGTAGAAACCCTGGCCTTATGTCTAATAAGCCAACACACACTGCCTACTTGACGGCTTGAACTACTCCCATGTTATTTAACTACTGTCTTAACCCTGGACGGTTACTCTTCGTCAAGTCGACGAAGCTCATTTACACTTTATCATATAAATCTTTTATGTTTGACCAAATTTCGCTCTTTTTTCAACAACGTTTTTTGATAATAAAAGCTTGTAGTCAGTAGACGAAAAAAAATTTTTTTTGTTCATCGATTCGACGAAGAGTAAGTAGCCTTACTATACAAAAATTACCATCTAGGATTAAAAAAAATGGGTGGTCCGGATACGTTTACTCACTACAAGCTTTCGTAACTAATCAACATTGTTTATAAAAAGAGCGAAATTTGGTCAAACATAAAAGAATTATATGATAAAGAGTAAATGAGTTTCGTCGATTCAACGAAGAGTAACCTTAATGTACAAAATAGAAGAGTAACCGTCTATGACTCCATAAAAGGGAAATTTTAAAAGAAATTGATTTTTTAAAAAAATTGAAAAGGGTCAAATACAATAGTAAAATAAAGTTTTTCTCATATAATATCGATATACGAACGAAGAGAAAAAAAATTGTCCGAAGAAATCGAATTTTTTATCGATAAATTTTCAAAAAACTGAAATAAGACAACATAACACATGCATTTAAAATCTGAATATTTGAACCAATTAATTGCCGACAATAGCGATTATGCTGACCATAAAAAGCACGAAGTGTAATACGAACTTAATTTTTTTTTCTAAATTAGAGTTCTGCAATGTGAATTCAAAACTTATTAGGTAGAAGTCAGAAATAAGCAATCAGTATTCAAAAAGATGAGTAGAAATCGAATCATACTTATAATTTCGGATACTTATACTTATTCATTCTTATTTTAATATCATACTCATACTATTCACATTCAATTATTGAAGTGCTCATCATATTCATACTTAACAACACGTATGATGTTGTGGATTTCGACTCTCCGTGGCTCAACATTTACAAGACTAAAAAAAAAAAATACTCATTAAAATGTGTGTGTGTGCTCTGCTTGCTGCTCTGCCTTTATTGGTTATGTGCCTGCTTTCTTTTTTTGTAAATGCAACAATAACTTAGACTGGAAATTTTGATGAATGATTCAAGTCACTGCAATCATTTATAAGTTATAGCTTTTTAAGTTATGAATCTGAATGAATAGGCTTATGAATCAGACATACTTGGAATGGTATGGCTTTGATGTCAACGTCGTACTCATACTCATTGCAACTTGTGCTTATAAATGAACATTGTAGTGAGTATGAATGAATCAGAGTAGTTAAATTTCAACACTGCTGACTCACTCATATTAAAAATTTCGTGAGTGCTTTTGAGTAGCGAAAAAACGAATATTCCTTCAAATTGTTAAATTTTTCAATTGTTTTAAAAATTTAAATTTTAAAGTTTTTAATAAAATTAATTTAAAATTAACAAACCCACTTTAATAATGCAAATGAGAGCTTCGTGTTTTAACTCACCTATAAGAGGAATGTTTTAATAATGATTATTGGCATGCAACATTTTACGGTTGCGGCAAAAAAGTTTACTACGTGCTGAAAATATTTTAACATAAAATATATGACTAAATTTCCACCCCTTTCGGCTGAATAAATAACAAAAACAGAAATTTAGTTTTTTATTACGTGATTGGGGTTACCAGAGAAAGTTACCTCGAACACTTAAGCAAATAACAATGGAACCCAGGATATTGTAAGCAAATAGGCCTGCATTAATACAAGATATCTCTGTTATTATTAATTAAAATTTATATTTATAGTATTTTAATTACCCTAATGGTCACCCCAATAATAAGAAAAAATTTGTAAATTTATGACAATTTGCATAAAAAATTTAATACGTTAATGTACACGAAATATTCGATGTGGAAACTGTTGAAAGCTTAAATTGTAAAAAATAGCCGAAAGGGCATTTTGATTTCATTCATAAAAAAACTTGAATTAATACAACATGTAGTTGTCCGTTTATGTTGTGCTATAGTATACATACCTATAACACATAATATTGATTTTTGGTTAAATTTGGCATATAAAATATAGTTAAATTTTTATCTTTTTAAAAATATTTAAAATATGAGTTCATTGATTGCAAACAAAATAAAAAATAAATTGCTGTTTAGTTTAAATTAAATACTTTATTGTTCGCACGATTTTTGTGTGATAGTGTTTACAACTTGATGTATCCAACAATAATTTGCTTGTACGGTTTTCTTCTTTCCACTCTTGCCCGGCAATAACAACGCAGATCTTTACAATGGAGATCTTCAAACCACGACAGTTCTTTCACACGCAACGCGTCTTCACATGAGACTGACTGAATTCTTACTACTGGTTGCCTGCTTTGTCTTGCCTTTTTGTATGCCCACGTAAACAGTCTGATGAATGTTCATAGAGTCGTATATTGGGTTCTTCGCCTTCTCGAGAACCCTATTGTGTTTCATTGTTGTGTGTGTATTTTATTTACATTCTTTGTTGTTGATTTCTCGCTTACTTGTCTACCCCCTTTTCTTTCATATTCCTTATTTTTGTTTTTGTAGCTTTTGTTTATCATTATAATGTTATGTTATTTCTTTTCAAGCCGTCCTCCTCTTTCTATTTAACCACTTAGTGCCCAGAGTCCTTTATAAGGGACTCTCGAATTTTCTACTTTCAAGATATTTTAATTTCCAAAGTTGCTTTCAATGTAACACCCCCTAAAAGGGTGCTGCAATTGTTAAACGATAATTGGAATGCAAACTAACAATTTTCGAAATATTGTCTGAGCTTGAAGACCTTAAAGGCAATGAGCTCAATGTCGTTCCAATTTATACAATTCCCCCACTAGATGGATCCGATATTGATCAAGATAGCGATAAAAACCAGGGACGTAACGGTTATAAGAAAAATGGCGAAAAACTCTCATTTAACTGTTAAAATTGACAAATAAAAATATTAGTTGTATTTAACCATTATTTTAAGATATATTTAATTTTGGTCAATGTAACGAATTTAAGTGAGATTTATTCTTATTTTGATTACGAATAACCGTTACAGCAACCAAAAAATTTTTTTGGTTACCAATAACCATTATCACAATTAATTAGATTTTTTTGGTCATTTTAGATCATCTATCAATACTTTATTCAATATTTTAGACATGAAGAATGGAAGTCCAAAAACAAAATTCATATGTATATGCTCAGTAATAAGTAACGGTAACTTGCGTAAAATTGTTTTTAAAAAAACTGTCCAAATTAAGAGCAATACACTAACCAAAAAGTTAAACTATTTTTGATAATGGTTATTGGCAACCAATTTTTTTTCGATTGTTATAACTGCCATTCATAACCAAAAAAATATATTTTTCATTTAAATTGGTTGCGGCGACCAAATTAATATACATCTCATGATAACGGTTAAAAATTCCCTAAAAAAAATAAAGAGGAATTTTGCATTACCCTTTTTTTCTAAATGAAAAAAATAACAATTATTTTTAGTCCCTGATAAAAACGATGATGAGCATGTAGAAAATCTTATATGCTGTTTCTTTAAGACTAGCTGTTTCAAACGAACGTCTGTTCTTGTAGAAAAAACAAACAACAAATGTTCGCCTGTAACCGCTTGTCTTACAGTAACAGCACATTAATCATTTCGACTTAAAATTATTATCTACAGTATGTGCAGTTGTACAGGATTGTGATAAATGGGATGACAGTGACTAGGCATTAAATTTAACTGACGGTTTCATGATCCAGCTTGATGTATATGTGGGAAAAATTGCACAGTCAGATTTGGTGTAGTGGGTGATGAAGTGCTTGATCACCTTTTGGAACCTAATGTTCCACGTAATAAATTCAACAATTTATAGAACAAAAGTTGTTATATGTGCAGTAAGACCCTACTTAACGCGGGGTATACGTTACAATAAGTTCCAGCGCTAAACAAAACAGCGTTAAACCAAGCAACTAATAAATCAACTGTAGCGCAGGAAAGATGCGTTCGTACTGTGATAGCGACTTCGGAAAATACAGATGGAATCTTTATTCTGAACAGACTAACAAAAGGGTATTGAAAAAGATACATAGTATACACCGTCGCTATATAGTGCACCGCTTTTGGTTGGTGCATGGCCGTTCCATTTGCACACATATACAACAAGTATCAATACAGTGTGCGATAATACTGAAACAGCGTTAAGCGGGGTCTTACTGTATTTCAGGTATTCATAGACACTGGTTTTATATCCGTTAAATTATTGCGACACTTATTATTGATCGGTATATATAGTGCAGGAACAATATTTGAAGGAGGAGCGGAAAAATTGTCTCTTCGTTCAATCCCGGTTATGAAAAAAGAGGAAAGGTCGTCATATGTATATTGCTCATACGATGGAAGGATAATAATGTTGTCACAAATGTTAATGCCAATTAAATCGTGCAAACGATTCGCCGAAAGAAGAGGTGCTGTAACTATTTTCCAACTAAAAGTGGTTTTTGATAAAGTATGGCATTAAATGGATCTATTAGTTGCAGCATACTGCTTGCGAATCAGACATAAGAAATGGTGGTGGCCAATATTTGCTAATGCATGGTTGCTGCTAAACAAGTTACATACCAATGATCTGATATTTACTTCGCTTCACATTTTTCGCCGAAATCTTGCTAATTCTTACCTTGAAGCGTATGGTACTCTCTATACAAACCTCTTTCATCCCTAAGGATTCTTTTAAAGTTATCATACGCCTAGTATACCTAGTGCGCAGTGTCTCTTTTAAGGGACTGTCTATAACTCCAAAACTATAAATTTTTTGGAATAAAACGTTTTTCAGACGAAATAATCACATAATTTTTTTTAATAATTTATGGAAATTATAGAAGGTGAGTGGCCAGGGCTATAAGTATTTATTTACTTATTACAATATGCTCGATGCCGTGTAACAGACCAACTCTCTGCTGGGAATCGAACCCACGAAATCTTAAATCGAAGATATCTCTCCACAGTGTTGCCAATTTAGCGCCTTTCGCGCTATATTTAGCGCGTTTCAACCATCAAAAAGTCGCATTTTTTCTCTTTAGCGCTTTTTTAAGAAAACGCGCTAGGTTGGCGCTTTTCTATTTGACTTTTTTTTAGTTTCATATTGATTGAATATAGTTAGTTATTTGGGATATAATTTTGAGAGGGCTTGTCTTGATAACAATATTGAAGGTTGTGAAAAAGAATTAATACAGAAAAATTTAATTAAATTTACTAAAGCTTTAATGCATGAAACAAGATGAATATTACCAACTAATATTACAATTTAAAAAAAATCATTATTTAGTGACGAAAATATTTTTTTAAATAAAACAAAAGCTATCATTGAATTTTTGGAAGACAATATTGACGAAATCGAAAATTGTCTTAGTAATTTAAAATTATGTCAGTGGAAAAATTTAGGCAAATCAGTTTTGGATTGAGATTGCACAGTTTTAAAAATTCACTATTTGTAATTAATTTATTAATATTCAACATTTGTAATTAATTTATTAAGTTTTCCTTTTTCGATCGCGGTAACAGAAAGATCTTTTATCGTTTTGAATTACTTTAAAGCAAAGATAATAAATAGAATATCACTAAATACAATAAACTCATTAATTTATATAAAATATAGCCTTAAACTGGAAAACTCATGCTGTGAAAATTATGTTATTCCAGAAGAGCCGGAAGAGTCTACAAATGAAGCTTTTAAAATATTTTTTTAATGTTTGTGTCATACATAATTGGCCAATACATCCCTTCAGTCAGGATTACGACCTTGCTTCTCACATCACCCATGTTATGTGTGTTTATTTTATACATGAGTGGTGGTACCTTCGAACGACAAATTTTTGAGAAACTTTTCATGTGGCCGAAGAAATATTTTTCATATTTAGTTTTGGTCAGGATTCTGGTTTTACGGTTTAATAAGCCAGCACGCTCCCTACTAGACTGCGGTGACTATTGTTTGTTGTTTTTGTAACGTATGTATATATCTCAAATCTAGTGGACCATTTTTAAGACTTCCAATATATATTTATTTTAAGTAAAATATTAGAAAACTATAAAAAACTTGAAATTTTAATTATTGTAGTCAAATATAAAACTTATAAGTGCTGAAAAATGGGATCCTATTATAAATGTACAAAAGAAAGTACATATTTTCTTTACATTATACATAAAAATTTAAAGAAAAAGTGTTAAGTCGTTGTTTTGCTTCAAATGGTTTTGAATTTTATTTTTTTAACAAATATTTAAAATTGTATAAAAAATCTTTTTAAAATTGAGATGTTTGTATGTATATACATAATAAAAATATTTTTTAACAATTCCAATATATTTTTCTATTTTTTGTATTATCTAACGCTTTTTTACGGCGCGTTTTGGTTATAGTTAATTACTAAAATTATTATTTAGCGCTATTTGAGTAGTAGGACTGCGCGTTTTGACTATAAAAAATTGGCAACACTGTCTCTCCATGCCTGATCAACACCACGAACGTCTTCGGTTTTCATCGTTACTTGTATTCGAAAATGTTATAATTCTTCCGTAGAGATGAGAACTGAGAGATGTCTGTCTTTTTCACATAGACGTTCCCACGGTAGTCCAAGATATTATGAGCTGCAGCATACGAGTTCAGTAGTGGTTTTTTTCAGGTAATTTACGGAATTTTTCTCATACTCTGTTTTTACAACAAACGTATACAGTTATCCCTCGTAAAACATGGTGCTTGTTCGACACGGTTTCGATATTACTCGGTGCAATATATATACATTATTAGAATTAAAATATAGACACAAAGTACCACATAAATATCTTAGATGAAAATTGAGTTTTTTAAATAAAAACATTTTACTTATTGGCATTTACTAAATTACATTTTAAAGAAATGATTCTTGTTAGAGGTACAATGCGTACAATGTATTAAACGATGTTTGCAGGTTTTTGGTCGATTATTCTCACTAGTGTCGTCAGCAAATGTAGATACTCTTTTAGAACTAGTACGTCTGCCAGTTAAAAATAACTCCATGTTGATATAAGATTACTATCTAGTGTCCGTTTTAATTTTTTTTTATATTTAAATACTCTTGGGGCCATTATTACAACTTGCCATTAAAGTTAGGTTTAGTTAAAGGTAACTTTAGCTAAAGTTAATGTTAAAGTCACCTTTTAATTCTTTTCGTTATTACAATCTAATGATAAAATAAAGTTAACTTTTTCAAAAATTATGGCAGTGCCGGAGCAATGTCGATAACACTGCCGAATTGAAGAAGTTTTGTTTTTAAATGCAGTGGTAAGGATGGCCTTCTTATTTTGTTGTATTTGCTCATTTTGTTTATATTTGAAGTTGCCATATTGGGAAAAATTTATAATATGGGAAGTTCTAAGATAAACTTAACTTTAAAAGTTAGAGGTATAATGATCTTCCCTTTAGCTTAACGCTCACTTCAATCTAATTGGCCACTTATAATAATGAAAAACAATTTATCTGCCAGTTAAAATCCTCCCTTTAGTTAACAGTAAGTTGTAATAATGATGATTTTTTTTTTGTTGAACTAAAACTCCTTTATGGTTTCACTATTTCAGTGTTGTTGCAGTACAACAAGAAAACTTTAAAACATAATAATAACTTCTTTGCCATCAAATGTCATCGTTAGATCGGGTATTAGAATTTAATGAAACAAAGTGTATGAGAGATATCATTGAAATTTTTAATTAGTTTGGAAGATTTATTTTTGGAATCATATACAGAATATTTTATCGTTCAAATACCCACCACAGCTTCTCTAAGTTTAGACCAATTCAAACTTCTAATTTTCCTTTACTACTACTATTAAAAACTTAATCAGTAGTTTGAAAAATAACGTATTTAGTTTAATCGTAGGTAAATATATTTATTTTCTCCTCTTTATAACGAGAATATATGAAGTGACCTTATAATTATGAAATATTAATTATGTTACATAAATTACACAGTCGCCGTAATCTAGTAGGGAGTCTGTTGGCTTATTAGACGTAAATCCCGGGTTCATATTCCAGGTCAGACATCAAAACGAAATACTAAAAAAAAATATTTCTTCGGCGACTCCCTTTTAGCAGATTTCTGGCAAAAACTCTGAGAGTAAATAAACCTGCCATGAAAGAGTTTCTCAAAAAAAATCTGTCGTTCGGAGTCGACGTTAAACTGTAGGTCCCGCCACTAACGTATAAAATTAGCGCTGACAACATGAGTGGTGTTGGAAGCTAGGCTGTAATCCCGACTGAAGGGTTGTATTGGCCAATTATCTATGAATGTAAATTACACAATAACGATCATAATGTATATAAGTATAGTATTTCCGAAAAGTAATCGGAAAGATAAATGAATCATCAAAAGGAACCTAATCGATTAAACTTATATTTTACGAGATATTTGGAAAGTAGAAGTGACCGTATAAATGTGAGACGCATTATGTACACATACATATGGATGTACATTTAAATTTTACTATCTTTTCTAATTTCCATAATATCAGACAGACTATATATAAGACAAATATCTGCATCTTTTTAATAACCAATCTAATGCGAACATTTCTTTTGAATTGAACGTTCAGCGGTGTCTCATACAGAATTTTTAAAAAAGTATCTTCCACCTTAATGCTGAAGGTTATGAAATAAATACAGTCGTCTAACTGAAAACAATAAATTCTTTCGATATTAATTTCTCGAATATTAATTCAATTCATTGTCAACAGGCAAGACAAAAAATATTTTTGTTTGAACCAAAGTTATTGCCTAAAGCAAATAATAAATTTATCAACATATATACATATGATATTAATTTTTAAAATATCTCTTCCTCACCATCATTAAATACAGGGTATAACATTTTTCAGAACCTTCTTCAAAAGTTTTTAATTTGTTTTCGCAAACTGTTATTTGCTCTTTTCTTAGGCAAATGCTAAAAGTCTTTAAAAATAAGAAAGTAATATTCACTATAATTATTATAACTATTATTATTATTGAGTTATCTGAAGGACAGCGACCTCTCTTGCCCAAAAGTTTGACTAGACACATTTCGACCATATAAGGCCTATTGTGATACCACAGCTTAACATTTCCCATAATCTAAACCATTCGGAGCTTCTGATGAAGCGGCTTGGATTACCAACGTCGATTGCTTAAATTGTCCACCTAGTAGACACAAATGTGTTTTTTTCACCTCCGATATAGTGCTGGGCATTTGTTCATTAAGTGAAGAACGCCTGCAGAAATCATTTGCTAAAATCGATGCGCCTTGCATGTGTGCCCATAAGGTAATGTCCAGTAATGATTCCAATAACCACACCGATTGTCCACTTTTGGAGTTACGCTGAAGACTTTCAGGGTGCCCTTTGTCTAGCCTTGGATAGATACTGCGCCATTTTTCCCGTACCCGTATTGTCAAATATAAGCCCGGTGGTCTTTTAAGGGGCCCGCCTCAAAAGAGAGATTATGGATGCCAACCAAATTCTAGGTAACTGACAGTCAGTATTTTAGAATTTCACTTGTACTACATTAAGAATTGTGCATTCAGCAATGAATTTTTTTTTCGCTACTCATAAGTACTCATGCAATTTTTAATATGAGTGAGTCAACAGTATTGAAATTCAACTAATCCGATTCATTCGTACTCACTACAATATTGATTTATAAGTACAGGTTGCAATGAGTATCAGTACAACTCATAACATACGAAATATGTTTGATTCTTACACTTACTCATTCAGATTCATAAATGTAGAAAAATACTTATAATACTCATAAATGATTAGAGTGATTCGAATCATACATCAAAATTTACAGTCTTAGTTGTTGTTGCATTTACAAAGAAAGAATAAAGAAATAGACAAAGACAGCAAGCAAAGCAAAACCCAACCTTCTAGTGAGTATTGTAGCGTTCGTACGCGAATCATATATATTTTGTGATTCTTGTAAATGTTGAGTAAAGGAGAGGCGATGTTAACAACATCATGCGTATTGTTAAGTATGAGTACCGCGCGTACTTCAAACTTTGAATATGAGTAGCATGAGTGTAATACTAAAATAAGTATGAATGCGTATAAGGATCAGAAATTATAAATATGAATCGAATCTACTCATCTTTTTGAATACTCATTGCTGATCTCTGGTGCAGATATCGGCTGATAAAATTTATTTTTCATAAGAAAAACGTAAATATATTCGCATGATTGGTGCCCTGGTAGTCTAGCAAGTAATGTGCTAGGCACTTTAGCTTAAGTGAACTTTAGTCACCTTTTACTTTTTTCGCTATTACAACTTACTGACAAAATAAAGTTAGTTTTTTTTTTAAATATGGCAACGCCGGAGCAATGTTGCCAAATTAAACAAGAATATATGTCAAATTAAACAACCCTACCAGAACATAACTAGTCAAATAACTAGTTATTTGACCGTAAAGTGTGACGTATAAACTAGTCACAACTTCCCATCAAGTTATTAAGGGCAATGTGAAAAACTTTACGTAAACATTCGTGTACCTGTGATTTTGCTTCTCTTTCTAACATATGAATTTTTTGGACTGTAAAACATATATCTAACCCGCTCACTCTTTCTTTGTTTTTAAGTTACAAATGACTAGTTTACTAGTCAAACTTGTTGACTGTTTACGAGTCATTTAACTAGTTAACTGTGACTAGTCATTTAACTAGTCAACAGTAACTAGTCAAACTTAATGAATAAATTGAAAACGAAAAATTATTATAAAAAAATATTATTTATTTTATAATTAGTAATAATAACAATAATAATAATACTAATAATAATAATACCCATTGCTGAAATGCTGTGATGATATACAACACAAGAAAGTAGAACAGCAGCCTGAAATTTAAAAAAAGTTAATAATTCAATTGCAACTATTTAAATAAATGGTAATTTTTATTTGTCTTTTTTAAATTCTTTTAACTTACCTGACTTAAAGTCATTATAATGGTAAACA
Source organism: Sarcophaga rosellei (assembly GCA_930367235.1). NCBI lineage: Eukaryota > Metazoa > Arthropoda > Insecta > Diptera > Sarcophagidae > Sarcophaga > Sarcophaga rosellei. Next base: position 40,210,186 of record OV884020.1, read on the forward strand.
CTACTGCTCCAAATACCGAAATGGCATAGAAAATAAGCAATTGGCCAATAGCAGAATAAAATAAAAGAACAAAATAATTTAAAACATTAAATTTTAAGACAAAATGTTGTAAAAATCAAAAACCTACCTCAGTCGCAAATTGTAAAGAATCCATAAATCCTCCTTGTACACTTAAAGATTCCCCCGTAAATATGGTGGCCTTCAAACTATCAGCAGAGCCCATCATGAAGAAAGTCATACCAGTTGAATCATTAGACCGCCAAACCACCATAGGAAGACTATAGCTTCATGGAAATTTGAACGCTTTGGTAATTTCTGTTAATGTGTACAAACAATTTAAGGCATATTAAAGTTGATGCAGTAAAATAATAATAATACTTACGTCTTTGGTTTCCACTTTTTTTTTTAATACAAAGAACACAAAATTTGCGTCGTAAGACGCTATACATTTCTGTTTTCAAAGCCTACTACTATTGAATTTTTGAAATTAATAAATTTACATGTCATTTGACAGTCAACAGCTGTGATGTATTAACAAATACAACTCTGAAGCATAAAAAGTACATGTGTAGTAGTAAGTAAGTTGCATATGTGTTAGTATCGGTTATTTATTTCTTGTAGGGAAGTTTTTAAAAAAGCAATGCCGACAACATGCTTCCTATTTTGTTATGTTTGTGCATTTGGTTTATATGTATGTTTTATAAAGTTACCATATCGATATCGAAATAATATATAATATGGCAACTTCAAACATAAATTTAACTTTAAAAGTTACTGGTTGGACGATCTTCTCTTTAGCTTTACGCTCACTTCTACATTATTGTAAACTTATAAAAAAGAAAAACAAATTATCTGCCCGTTAATATACTGCCTTTAATTAAAGACAAGTTGTAATAATGGCCCTAAATTAAATTATGCTTTTGTAAAACATTTTACTGCTGAAACATACATTGTAAATGCATTTTTTTGACTGTAAGAGGAGAAGATGTTATGCCTACTAAGTCACAATCATTACCCTAGAACTGTGTAAAACATATACTTTAAAATAAATTTTAGTTTGCTTCTGTCCAACCTTATAATTTAGAAGATGTTATAATCTGTAAAGAAATATGTATGTATGTTATATTAAACTTTTCTTTAACACGAAATACACTTGCAGTGTCTGACAAAACTTGACAACATAAACACTTTGACATATTTGGTAATGCACACAATCACAAAATTAGAAATTTAATCAAATCGATTGCTCCTTGATAAATAAAGTTATATGTTTCCAACAATAAAACATACTTGGTCAATTCACACAAGCCGTTGTATCGTTGTATTCATTGTATTGTTGGAAGAACATACAACAGTGTATGATTGTTGTTGATAATTTTCATATAAAAATCCGATACACTTATACACATTTTTTCCATTGGGCAATTCACACAACTTTGTATCGTGTATGTTGTATTGAATACATTTGTTTGTTTGTGAACGCTCAATGCTAAGCTGTATTGTGTATTTCGTGGCATTCAAACAATTTGATAACCCGAAACCAACACAACTTTTTAAAAGCATATAAAAACAAATACATATTTTTTCATTCACAGAATTTGATAGCACGAAACCAATACAACTTTTAAAAACATAAGGAAAAAATGTGTATAAGTGTATTGAATTTTTATATGAAAATTATCAACAACAATCATACACTGTTGTATGTTCTTCCAACAATACAATGAATACAACGATACAACGGCTTGTGTGAATTGAACAAATATGTTTTTGAAAGTTGTATTGGTTTTGTGCTAACAAATTGCGTGAATGAAAACAATGTCTATATGTTTTCATATATTGTGTTGATTTCGAGCTATCAAATTGTTTGAATGCCACGAAATACACAATACAGCATAGCATTGAGCGTTCACAAACAAACAAATGTATTCAATACAACATACACGATACAAAGTTGTGTGAATTGCCCAACTTATTTTATTATTTAAAATGTATACGGTAGCTAATGTTAGGCAAAATTTTTTATAAATAGTTCAATTGATTTTGAATGCAATTACCACTTACACCTCAAGAATATTGTACCCAAGGCGATCGCAGTATTGTGGTTGACTTAAGAGAAAAGGTAACATCTCTGTAAAAATGGTGACGATCATAATAACAAGTGCTCTCAAGACTACATCCTTTAAGGCATTGTTTACTATCCTTAACCAAATACCACTAGACTACTAGTTACCTCTACCATATCTGAACTCGATTTCAATCCTGGTTTACAACGAAAATGTGCCATGGATTTATGCAAATCTTCCAGTGGACGCGATCGAAGAACTCACCGAAAGATCTACATCACACTACAAAGTAAGATGTGGAGTCATTTTAGAACCGTTGAATCCTTTGTTATCCCTTGCACTACTCGTTTTCTGTTATACTATATAGGGTAAAATTAGTTGCTGCAGCTAATTGAATCCGGCACTAGAGTATGGCGTATAGAGCTCAACACATATGTACTGGCAATAAAGCAGCCAACAGATTTGTAGAGAGTGTGTACAAAAATGTCGTGCATCCTACGAGGAAATAGCTGGACATTTGATTGCGGCTTCTTTGTTATCGATAACAGTTTGACATCAGCTAGCCAGCTTGGTCCCCAAATCTATTTAGAGTGGCTTTGCAAGCTCACAATGTTTTGTCAAAGTATTCAACAAATTTACTTATTTTTTCAAGCTTAATCAGTGATTTACAACTTATTATAAGTTCGCAATCGGGTTGAGATAACAACTGCATGAAATTCAGTCAAGGACGATAAAAATTAATGTTAGACGTGATGAGCCGAACGCTTTTTATAATTAATTTGCTGAAGTATCCATATTACTGGTATATTGTCGTCAGCATACATACATATATCATCATTGTATCGCTTAGTACTCATACATATTGCAACTTATCTGTATTTCCCTCAATTGTGTGAAGTTTCAACCAACACCAAATGACAATATAGTGGTTTGGATCAAATTATTTCACTTTTGGTCAGCGGTCATATTTTTTTCCATTAAAGGAAACACTATGAATTTTTGTTTGTTTTAGTTTCTTCTTCCGGTTAGCCTCCGATAACAATAGCTTCATTCGAAAGAATCCAATTTTGCTTAATCTACTTTTTACTGTGTCTACAGCAGAGATAAGCAAAAAATAGTTTTTTCACTACTCATAAGTACTCATGAAATTTTGTGTATGAGTTAGTCAACAGTATTGAAATTCAACTACTCTGATTCATTCGTACTCACTACAACATTGATTTACAAGTACAGGTTGCAATGACTATGAGTACAACGTTGACATCAAATTCATAACATTCAAAATATGGTTGATTCATAAGCCTACTCATTCAGATTCATAAATTTAGAAAAATACTTGCAATACTCATAAATGATTCGAAAGTCGAAATCGACAAAATCATGCGTATTGTTAAGTATGAGTATGATGAGTACTTCAAACTTTGAATAAGAGTAGTGTGAGTATGATATTAAAAGAACTATGAATGCGTATAAGTATCAGAAATTATGAGTATGATTCGAATCTACTCATCTTTTTGAACACTCACTTTTTCACTTTCACACTTTTTTCCTCTTTTTCGCAACTCAAATCTTATTTGCTGAATTATTCTCATACATCTAAAATATTAACGAAGTAGTCTTGTAGGTAGTTTGGTGGCTTATTATTCAACAACAGTTAATTGAACAACTGTTACGAAGTTTGTTATTGAGCTTTTAACCAAAAGAATAATTAATGCGTGCATAGAATGGTTTAAGTGAAGTGAACAGAAACACCCTACAATGTTCTGTTCTCTGTCTTAGCAAAGAACCAGTTATGGGAACTGCAACCACATGGTTTTAAGGTCGATGATATCAGATTTTGATCCGCACACTCTCTCTTAAAGATGTAACCAAGCTTTAAAGGCTACAACTGAATGGTGTTCATCGTGTGGTTCAAGTGGGAGTTCTCGCTAAACGGAATTGATAAATTTTATGTGGCGTTACAGGGCACCTATTTGTAACTTATCAATCCTTCCTTATTGCAGAGGACTAAATATCTTTTGGTTATTCTTATCGTTATTCACTCATTAAAGGATAACATTGTCGATAGGGCTAAGAAAGCATCAATAGCGCTTTACATCTGCAAAAGGATCGTAGGTAAGATCTGGAGCCGACCTTGCTTTATGGTTTACACGCCCGGTAGAGGGCGTGCAAACACCAATACTACAGCCGACTGATAAACCAGTGCGATCTGTTAAACACTAATCATTATTTGCTATACTCAATTAACTCCTCACTGACTTCCTTTTAAGGTAGAAGGCTAAGTTGGTGGCCGTTAATCCCAGTGCTGTCAAATCCTAGACCAATCAGGACTATGGACATGCTATTCTGGGGATACATAGATACTTTACTTATCCTTGTAACCTTAATGACTGTGCTATAACTACTACGTTGTTTCAGGCAGAGATCATGTCAATTTAGAAAGCTGCCCAATGTTTTTTGCGTGGCGGGATTTTCTCTGAAAATTTCTTGATTTATCATTGGAAATGGCTTTGTTAATAGCTGGCAATAAATAAATTTTATTAATCTGAACATAAGTTAAATCATAAATTTCACTGTGATTACGTTATATGGCAGTATGCCGTACGTATATGACAGTATGCCTGTACAAATTTGCATAAATTTTTATACAGGTAGTTAAAGGGCATTAATATCATGAATGTGTACCTTTATATATTTACAAACATATTACTAATATTATCAAAGCATAACTAACTAAATGCACGCATACGATTATAGGCTTAAGAAGTACGTGAAAGAACATACAACAATATTCTGTACGTATATCATTTTTAAGTTGATAAATTATGTTTATAAATATTTACGAGTTTAGGGTTAATGGAACTAAATTTTTTGCAAAGTTTCCAAAATTTTGTTCATGCAGTTCATCAGCCCAACAAGACTGACTTTTTCATATAAAATACATGGATATTAGGTTTTAACAAACCCTTCATTAGCATACCACACTCATGCTGCCTGTATTATTACATACATACATATTTTGGATTTGGTGTGCAGTTAGGTAAAGTAAAAAGTTTACATTTTTTAAGCATATTTTCAACGAATTTCAAAAATCCTGAGTATTTTCGAGTTAATCTGAATAGGCGCCAACCTATAGGCGGCATAAGCGATATTTAATTTGAATATTATGATCGAACATTCGTTCACAGGTAGGGGTTAGTTTTTGTAAAACGAATTAACTGACGGTTGGTGTGGATTTCAAATAAATTTTTAGATATTGAAAATTGAATTTTAAACTAAGCAATGAATGAATTTTAATATCATTTGCAAGGGAATTTATATTAATTTATATAAAAATTTAAGACAATTAACAGTATTTAAAATCCCCTACGCAAAAAGGCGCATCTAAATAGATTGTACTTTAATAATTCATCCTGCTTCTAAACTTTATTGAACATTTTTTTCTTTAAAGTCGAACTAAATAAAGTAATCCACATAAATACTAATTTTTTAATTATTCCAACTCATGTTTTATTTTCCAAAAAAAAAAAAAGATAAGAAATATCGGCAAAATAAATGATTTTTTTATTTTTCTGCAAAACGCTGAAACAGAAGTCAGATCTTTGTAACTGGTATCTGGATGTTAGAAATTTTTTTCATTCATTTTTCTTTGATTTTAATGCGCGAAACACTTGATTTCTGCAACATAAGCTCAATGTATAATCTACACATACATACATACGTAATTAATCATTAAAAAACTTCAGTTAGAATTACGACCGAGCTTCTCAAACAACTGGTGTTGCGTGTGTTAATTTTATCCATAAGTGACGGTACCTACAGTTTAAAGTCGACTCCGAACTAAGAAACTTTTCATGTTAATTTTTATTTAAACTCAGAATTTTTGTCTGAAATCTGCTGAGAAGAAGTCGCCGAAAAAATATTTTTTTGTAGTTCGTTTTGTTAGAGATAACTGACATCGGGTTTTTAACGTCGTCGATTTTTTTTGTTTGGAAAACCTATTGAAGTCATTATGTATGGAATATAAATCCATCCTGTTCGGAATGCGCTACGGTTTCTCAGGGTAAAGAGCATCCGAAAATTTAAATTTTTATTAGTTCCGGAGTATAAATCAGGCTGAATTTGGCCGATGGCATGGATGATGTTTGCTTTAGGGATCACTTTAATTTGTTTTTTATTCGTATACACTTTCGGCTTGTGACAACGCTACAACCAAAAATCAAAAGTAGTCAAATGTCACTATTCTTATAACCTCCGTGTGAAGTGACCAACCCGTCAATGTATAACAAAATTATCAATGTAGCATGAACTTGGTGACATGTGGTACCGTCTTGTTCAAACTACATATTTTTGATATTTACATACATACATACATAATTGGCCATTACAACCCTTCTATCAGGATTACGGCCCAGCTTCTGACACCACTCATGTTTTGTGGGTTAATTTTATACACGAGTAACGGGACCTACGAACGACAAATTTTTTTGAAAAACTTTTCATGGCAATTTTATTTACTCCCAGAATTTTTGCCAGAAATCCGCTAAGAGGAAGTCGTCGAAGAAATATTTTTAAATATATTTCGTTTTGATGTCTGTCCAGGGGTTTGAAGCGTGGCCTTACGTCTAATAAGCCAACACACTACCAACTAGACTACGGCAATACGGTTGGTATTTAGATCATTCAGTTCAGGTAATCATCGTTCGCCGTTGACAGTTTTGGCAGGTCGAACATCCTTGTCAAGGAAATATGTATCGAAGTTGCCGCCAGCCCAAAATCCTCTTCATACAGTGACTTTTGCATTGGACGGTTTTGGAGCTCATTTCATCAATATTTTGTTTCTCGGTTATCCATTCAATTTGGAAATTTGAGGGGTGTGGAAACAAAGGCAGCAATCTCCACTTTTGTAGTTTTCGAAATTAATAAGAAAAACTTGTATTTTTAAAGACAATTGTATTTTATAATTAATTTTTGTTTGTTAATTAGTATGGAAGAACAAGATAAATATGCCGACCAAGTTTGATCCATATCCTCACTGAAGTTTTTGGGAAAATGCGAACTGAAATTGGGAGATTGAGTTTGTTTCAACAAAGTGGAGATTGCTGCCTTTGTTCCCACACCCCTCATTTAGCCTTTTGAATGAAAATTCTATTTAATTGATAAAATAATTTCATTAATTGAACGATTGAATAGTGATTTATAAAAAAATATTCTGAACAAATTACAACTAATTGGATTGCTGTAGTTTCAACAAAATGGCCTTTATCATGGCCGGAAAGGAAGGTATTCGAAAAAATAATAATAATTAATATGTTCTCATTACCGCTAGTGCATTGTGCATTGTAGTATCTATGAAAACTTTAATCAAAGAAAATTTAATGAAAAAGCCTTGTTTTTCTTTAAATTGAGTTGAATTTTTGGCCTAGTCGTCGTAGTCTAGTAGGTAGTCTAGTAGGTAGTGTGTTGGCTTATTAGACGTGAGGCCACGGTACATTGCTCAATCGAATAAGTTTTTTTAAACGCAGTGGCAACGATGGCCTTCTGTTTTTGTTGTATTTGCTCATTTTGTTTATATTTGAAGTTGCCATATTGAAAATAATATATAATATGACAAGTTAACTTAACTTTAAAATTTAGAGATAGGATGATGTTCGCTTTAGTTTAATGCTCAAGTCTACCTTATTGTCCACTTATAATAAGGAAAAACAATTTATCTGCCCATTAAAATCATCGCTTTAGTTAACGGCAAGTTGTAATAATGGCCCTAGTTTAGGTTTGTGTGGTAGCTTTGATACCAAAGCTCACTTGAGCACGCATAGCGGCCCGTTGTGACGCCAAAGGTCAAAGCAGTCTCTGTACTGACAAAGTTCCTCCAAACCAGTGAGGGAGAAGTTGGCCAGCGCAAGTGTAAGAAGTAAATAATAATTGCTATGAAAAAATTTTCTCAGAAACCTGTCGTTCGGAGTCGACTTTAAACTGTGTAGGGACACCCAATCATATACAAAATTAACACACACAACATTAGTAGTAGGAAAAGCTAGGTCGTTATCCTGTCTAAGGCTTACAATGACCAATTATGTACATATGTTATGTATGTATGTGAATTTATGGCCTTTGGTTTACGTGCTTTCGTTATTTGAAATTATTATTAAATTCTTTCATTTTTAAAAAGGAATATATTTTTTCGAAATAAAATATCAAATTTACTTAATTTTTTACTTTGTATTTACAGACATAGCAACATAGAAATATTCTTTATGAAAAGAACTTTTCAATGCATAGTCTGCTATTGTTACCATTAAATTGACTTTGTTGTGTTAAATTTACTGAAAAATCTTTAGAAAATGAACTTTTGATTACAAACATTTTTTCAAGTTAATTGGAGCATTGAATTTTACATGTGAAATTGAAAATAAAACAAAAACAATGTAAAGTTATTCAATTAACACAACTCGGTACTGGAATTTAAACATGCAAGAATAAATATTTTTATTTAATAAAAGGAAACAGATTTCTGTTGAATTATGTAAAATTAAACACTAAAGAATAACACAAGGATTGAAAAACAAAAAACAATTAAATCATATTAAATATGAAATAAGGGAGGATGAATTGAAACATTGAAACAATAAACACAAAGGTAAAGAAGTACTTTAGCAATGTAGAAACGTTTCTAAGAATTTGCGAATAGGTTAATCTGTTTAACAAACCTAATTACACTGTTATTAGGAGGTTTACATACTCAAAAGGGAATATCTTGTGGATTGCTTGCTTATTCTACCAGGAGTTTCACATCTATACTCCTGGTATAATATGAAAATAAAACACTAATTTTTAAAGAGTTGTCCAATATATGCAACACTTTTTAGCAGCTCCTAGCCTAATGCATGTATCCTGAACCAAATTTGTTTTGTGTGCAGGAGTATTTTAATGTTGCCAATTTATCTTGCCATGTTTTATGGCCCATTCCGATCAGTTTGTGATCAATACATGGTTCAAAAATATTATTACGGTTTTACCCTTTTAAAATATGAGTTCCTAGATTGCAAATAAAAATAAATTTGTGTTTCGTTTTACATAAATTCTTTATTGGTCAAACAATTGCGTGTGCAACTATTCACGATTTGATTTAAACAACAACAATTTGCTTTAATTGTTATTCTTCTTTATACTCTTCTGCGTACACACTAACAATTCTTCGTTAGACTTTACAACGGAGATCTTCAAACCACGATTATGCTCTTCACATGCAACTCGTCTTCACACAAGACTGACTGAATTCTTTCTGATTTCGTTGCCTGCTTTGTCTTGCCTTTAATATCGCAGGGTAAGCAGTCTGATGAATGCTGTCGAAGGAAAATGACTTTGTCTTCGCGAAATCTCTGTAAATATAAAAATGTTGTTTACGTTAATGTTGTTTGTCCTTGCAGTGTTGTTGTTGCCTGTTTGTTTAATTTGTTTATCCCCTTTTTTATACTGATGTTGTTGCTATATTTTTGTTTATTCCTTGATCATGTAAACAAGTCCATTGTTTTGTTTTTGTAGCTTTTGTTTATCATTTTAAGAACTCCTGTAGCATGATTATACAGTCGTCAATACTGGCACAACATTTCATGTTTTATTTTCACACAATGTACACGAGCAAAAGAATATCCAATTGCATATGAGCAGCGGCCACTTGACACAATGTTGCAGACCGTCGCTACAGCGCAATAGTAAGGCGCACATGCGACGATCATTTGATATTTCATTGACGGTTCGCTGGCGCATTGGTTTTCGTATTGTGTGGACAATGTATGTTGTTGTTGTATTACGGTTCTTGTGATCGTGTGTGACTCTCTTCACACTTTACCGTGGGAATTATGACTGTTGTATAGCAACAATAGGCGCGCGTCATATTGCTCCCACTTGTGCCGTAATAATTATACACACAAACAAATGTAATATTGTAGAACATAAGTAGAAACCTATATAATAGCATTAAGTAAATATTGAAATGTATTAGAATTAAGGGACTGATTTGGAAATGCTGAATCAGCCAATAATTAGTATAAAAGAAGGGATATTTTCCCTTAAGAAGGCAATCAAATAATAAAGCTCTATTAGTGCGTATCGAGCCGCACTTATAACAAAACAAAACTTATCTTTAATTAAGTTTCCACTACATGGCGATCCTGCCAGCATTCTTGAAGTGCTGCATTTATTAGCACCCAGAATATAACAGTGGTCCTGCCAGGAAGTGCTAGAATTTTTATTGGCACTCCTGGCACGGACAAACAAGAGTGCAACACATTTTGCACCCATAAATTAACTCAATTTTGTCCTGGTGGATCAGCCTAAGTATCCACCAGCTGCGAAGAAGAAACTGTCTGGCCAAGAGACAGTCCTCATGACTTGGAATTTACTACTTGATTTTGCCATTCATATTGAGGATAATATGATCCCGAAGGAGTCTGGCCAGTGTAAGATTTTGCCGAATGGTGCCAAGAGAATCGTCAACTATTATAAAACTACCTGATCACAAACGCCTCAGCAGATGCAACAGCGAAAGGAGGATCAAATGTAACAGTGGTAACAAATAAAAAAAAAAAAAAAAATAATTTTAAAAATTAGTTTAGCTTTTAAAAGTGGGGCGTTCAGCCGCCCCATAGGCCAGAAAGCGTTAACCGCTCTTGGCAAACATTAAAAAAAAAATATTTTTTTTTAATAAATTTTAATTATAATAAATTTGATTATTAAATATGTATATTATAAGAAAAATATAATAAATTTAAATTGTAAGATCCCTCTAGAATAAAACCTAAAGAATTAATAACACAAAAGTTATTAAAAAAAAAAAGTTTTTATAGATTTTTTTTTAATTTATATAAGAATAAGTACCCAAAAGGGTGTTATTTAATAAAGTTTTTAATTTTGTTTTTTTATGTAAATTCATATGATATTGTGAAATGTTTGTTTTGCATTTTAAAGTAATTGTTAAGAAATAGATTCTAAAATTAATATATGTAAATGGACCTTGAATATTGATAATAGAAATATGGACTTTAAATGGAAAGGATAACTATGTCGCGGATGCATTATCGCGAATTACTATAGATGATTTTAAGGAAATGAATAAAAAGGTATCGTGCGTATTAAAAGTCACGACAAGGTCAGCGACTAAACAAAAAGACAGTAGTAGAATAAATAATCAGCATAAAGCAAATAAAGCAGATGTATTAGATGAGCCAAAAATATATGTACCAATAAAGAATAGTGACGTCAGAAAGTATTATAAATTAAAGATTTATCCCAATAAATGCTACATAAAGAAGGGAAAATCAATATTAGCTAGCATAAATATAAATGATATATTTACTAAAGAGAAACTTGACTTAGGACAATTTTTCTCTAGGCTCGAGAAAGCGGCCAGTAAATTAAATATCAATAAACTACAAGTAGCACCCAGCGAGAAAATTTTCGAATTTATCTCAAAGTTTGAATTTAGAAATATGGGCAATAAGGTACTAAATAAAATCAAAATAGCGCTATTAAATGAAATAAAGATATTAGATATAAAGAATTCTAAGGAAATTCTAGAAATCATGCTGAAATATCATGGTGACCCTATCGAAGGAGGTCATTGCGGGATATTTAGAACCGCAGAAAAAATAAAAAGATACTACTACTGGAAAAACATGACAAAAGACATAGCTAAATACGTAAAATCATGTCAAAAGTGTCACTTAACAAAAACAACCAAACATATTAAAAGTCCGACGATTCTCACAGAAACACCCATAATGCCATTTGATACGGTGTATGTAGATACAATCGGACCATTTCCTAGATCAATAAACGGAAACGAATATGCAATCAAATTAATATGTGACTTAACTAAATATTTAGTAACGGCGCCAATACCAGATAAATCGGCTAAAACTGTCGCTAAAGCGATATTTGAAAACTTTGTACTTACCTATGGTCCAATGAAGACGTTCATTACAGACATGGGTACAGAATACAAAAACTCAATACTGACTGAATTTTGCAACCTATTGAAAGTTGAAAAATTAACTTCAACAGCACATCATCACCAGACATTAGGTACAATAGAACGAACTCACAGAACATTTAATGAATATCTATCTGTAGATAAAGACGACTGGGACGAATGGCTTAGGTATTTTACTTACTGTTTTAATACAACACCATCAACAGTACATAATTATTGTCCATATGAATTGGTTTTCAGTAAAATGCCAAATAGTTTTAAAAATTTCAATGAGGTAGATAGAGTTGCACCACTATATAACGTGGATGATTATGCTAAAGAAGCAAAATTTAGATTAGAAGTAGCACTTAAAAGAGCCAAACAATTATTAGATTTAAATAAAATTAAACAAAAGAATAATTATGATAGGAACACTTTAGATTGTAATTTTAGAATAGGAGATTTAGTATTTCTTAAAAATGAAACTGGACACAAATTAGATAATCAATATAATGGTCCATATATAATTAAGAAACTAGATTTAAGAAATAATGTAACCATAGTGGATAAGAAAACTAATAAAGAACAAATAGTACATAAGAATAGACTTAAGCTATATACCAAATAATTTTAAATATACCACTCAATTGGCCAAACGAGTAAAATAATAAAACAATAAATTTTAAAATAAGATAAATATTAAAATAAGAAATAATATTAAGATTGGAATACACTAAATTAAGATTAACATCAATTAATAATTAAGTTTACTAATATAAATTAGAAATAGACGTAAAATCATTGTACTGTGTTGTGTAAAAGAATGTCCATAAAACAAAAGTTATATGAACATTCTTGTAAAGGGTGGAGGTGTAGCATGATTATACAGTCGTCAATACTAGCATAACATTTCATGTTTTATTTTCACACAATGTACACGAGCAAAAGAATATCCAATTGCATATGAGCAGCGGCCACTTGACACAATGTTGCTGACCGTCGCTACAGCGCAATAGTAAGGCGCACATGCGACGATCATTTGATATTTCATTGACGGTTCGCTGGCGCATTGGTTTTCGTATTGTGTGGACAATGTATGTTGTTGTTGTATTACGGTTCTTGTGATCGTGTGTGACTCTCTTCACACTTTACCGTGGGAATTATGACTGTTGTATAGCAACAATAGGCGCGCGTCATATTGCTCCCACTTGTGCCGTAATAATTATACACACAAACAAATGTAATATTGTAGAACATAAGTAGAAACCTATATAATAGCATTAAGTAAATATTGAAATGTATTAGAATTAAGGGACTGATTTGGAAATGCTGAATCAGCCAATAATTAGTATAAAAGAAGGGATATTTTCCCTTAAGAAGGCAATCAAATAATAAAGCTCTATTAGTGCGTATCGAGCCGCACTTATAACAAAACAAAACTTATCTTTAATTAAGTTTCCACTACACTCCATTTTCGTTACAATATCATTAGTTGTAGGCAGCGATGTTTATTTACGGTGTCACTAGCTCTTAGTATCACCACACAAACAGCTTTGGCTCCTTGCATTTGTGTCGTGACGTTCACTTCACTTCTGTACACCTAGTCGCCCCATCAGAGTGAAATCGCACGATCACGGTTGTTAGTTCACATCACTCCATAGGTGAACACGCCCTGCAGTCACTTATGCAGAATAGTCAATGCGGCATGAGCATGTGACTCGTAGCGCCGACCTGTTGAACACGCATGTTTTCGGAGTCCAGATCATCCAATTCAGATCTAAAGAAGTTGGAAATCCTTTACCTATAGTGCTCTCTGTTGGCAGAGATGGCCAGTGTAAGAGAATATCGTGGGTGCCGCTCGTGCCTACAAACTAAAACAACGCATTTAGGATTGCGAGCAGAGTTTGAAACTGTTATACCATAAAGAAAGTTCTGCGTCGGTATGAGGACGCTAAGTTATCTCGCAAGATCATGGCATCAGATTTTCCGAATGGGTTCAGTATGATATTAGTGAACTATATTGATAAGAGAAAACCATTGAAGTTCTTGATCAACTGTTGGTCTATATATACATACTAGCTAATACCCGGTGCTCTTCGCTACCCCCCATCGAAATTAAATACATAATAATTAAAAAGTTTATTTATTTAGTAATTAAATTATGCAATTTTTCTTAAAGAATGAACCTTTCATTTGTTGACAATATCGAGCCATAACCGCAAAATTATCTCAAGCGACATATTTTTCAAATATCGTTTTTTGTAATAAATAAATTCATTGGCATCATTTGCATCATCTATAAAAATTTCAGGGTCCCACTCTGTACCGTTATGAATTTATAACAGAAAAAAATTTAATTTTCTAACTTAATTTGCCTAAGAAATAAATAATTAAAACCTTCCCCTGTAAAATTAAAAAATAAATAAAAATAAATTTTGTCGCTTGAGATATTTTTGCGGTTATGGCTCGATATATTTGATTTAAATTATAAAATAATACATTAATGGGCTATTTATTTCTTACTTGCTAAAATTTAATATATAGTTTTTTTCTTAAATAAATAATTCTTATTCTAATGTCTTGGGGTACACAATAGTTTTTGTTTTTCCCTCTGGTACGTATACATATAAATCTGCGGGTTTTCCTATTCGCGAACATGCGACGTAAAGCTGTCCATGTGAGAAACATGGATTTTCTAGATTAAGTCCACAAACTTGCAAAGACTGACCTTGAGCTTTATTAATCGTCATTGCAAATGCTAGGCGAATAGGAAATTGCAGGCGCTTGAAATCGAATGGCATCTCCGATGTGGTCATAGGAATACGTGGCAGCAACACATCAGTTCCCTTAAGCTTTCCACTTATAATGGTCGCCTCGATAAGATTGTTCATCATTTTTTTTACTGTAAGTCGAGTGCCATTACAAAGTCGTGGAGGACCAATATTTCTAAGTAAAATAATGGGAACACCGTCTATTAGCTGTAAGTCATGTGGTGGAAAGCCTGGTAAATCTAACGAATTTAAAAATTCGACTGTATAATTGACGACATCCTCAATATTTGAAACTGTGTCGATGGATTTATAAGTTCTTAGATTCCCATCGATCTTGTTGAGAATATTGCTGTTGATGGAATTAACGTCAATATTTTTGGATGCCAGTAACGCACGTTCACATAACCATTGCATATTTTTAAAATTTTGCACGATATTGGGAAATACACAATTTATTAATTCTACTTTGGATTGTGTCATTCTGCAAAAGTCTGATGGAAATTTTATATACTTTGTTATAGGATCCATTGGAATTCTTCCATTACCTAAATCAAGCAATTGTTTGGAAAAAGTTGATGCTGAAGCATCACGTTGCAACTGAAAACGCATATTAGTAGTTAAATTTAGAGTTTTAGAGAACATGTCGCCAAAGATATGACGATTTTAGATATGCATTTAGCTCATCAGCTGGCGTTGATCCAGGTATAACAGGAAGTGTTTGACGAAAATCATCAGCTAATAAAACTAATGCACCTCCAAATATGTTATTATTGCTCCTAAAATCCCGTAAAGTACGATCAAGGGCTTCCAAAGATTTCTTATGCGCCATGGTGCACTCATCCCACACTATGATTTCACATTTTTGCAATACTTTTCCCGTTGAAGAATTTTTCTTTATGTTACACGTGTAATCTTCAGAAAATTGAGGCTTCAAGGGTAATGTTAGTGCAGAATGCGCTGTTCTACCACCATCTAAGAGTGTGGCAGCAATGCCGGATGACGCAATAGCTAATGCAATCTTTTTTTGCGATCGAACTTTTGCCAATATCAATGAAATTAAAAACGTTTTTCCGGTTCCTCCAGGTGCGTCACTGAAATACAGACCTCCATGTTTGTTTATTATTGCTGCTAGTATACTGTTGTATACCATTCTCTGCTCTTGTTGTAAATTTGGTAAATTTTCTTCCAGTAAAATTTCCAAATTTTGATAATTATATTCCATCTCTCGTCGTAGATCTTGATCTTGTGCATCAGTTCCTGACCGAGTAGGAGCAATCATTCCAACTTCAATGAGTGTCAGATTCCTTATCGCCAAGCATTTGTCTTCAAGTAGAATTAATGCCTCATTATACATACTTTCACTTAGTTTAAGCGTTACATTGTTGGTGGTAACTCTTTCCCGGTGTAATATGTCCTCAGCCATATATGTTTCAAATTTGTTCCAAAGATCTTTTGGATTAGATGGTGAGCACGATACCAATATTATCGCAAATAATGCCCTTATTTTCCATGGATGGTTGATTACTGCTGCATCTTCAAGCGTTGTTTCCCAATGACAATCGTTCTCCAATAATTGTAGTTTCGGACAGGCGTCTCGATATGTTGCACATACTACGCCATCAACACTACGTAATGTCTCAAAAGATGTTGGTCCTCGAACATTAATCAGAAGCATTCTCAAATAAAAACATTCAGCATTTTGAGGATGGACGGTATAAACCCTACCTAATGCATCTGTTGAATATAAATTTGGCCAACCATCAACAGGTTTCCCCTGCTTTCGACGTTGGAATTTCTTTGTTGATGCATTCCACGTATAATACGTTGGAATTTCTGAATAAAACAAAGTTTTAGCAAACATATCATTTCTACAAAGATCAAAAATGATGTTAATGTTGTAGCCGGTGGTGCTGCTGCTCTCTCTCGAGCATTTCTTTCTGTAAAGTAAACCCGTTGTCCATTTTCCAGATGCACTGATAAATGAACAACAGTTGGATGGCGCTCATGAATTGGAAATCCCAAAATTCGCCATACTGCTTCATTGCTACTAATGTACCTGGCCATTTGATACTGCGGAATTTCATCATTTGGATTTTGTAATGAAAATACAGCCATATCAGACCCTTTAGTAACATATTTGCAGATGTATTTGATCGACTTAACTGAATGACAATACTCAACATTAATATGCCCTTTAAATGTTTTTGAAAGCAATGGAGAGTAAGGTACTATCCAGCGATTATCAACATCAACATCATTTCCATGCACCTTTATTGAAATTGATCGTCCACCATTATCCACAGAACGTCGGCGATAAAGTGGGTAGCCGTCATTTCCCGAGATTGTTTCCTGAATCAATTGCCTTGGATATTTTTTTATGCATTTTCCGTCAACCATGCAGGGAGAATTTGCATTGATGGTCCCACATGGACCATGGACCATATTTTTGATAACAATTTCATGCAGATTTGGATCAACATTTGGATCGGGTATTTCTGCAGAAATTATATCATCAATAAGATCTGGGGTAATTTTTTCAACCAACCAAACAAGAATATGGGCATGTGGCAATCCACGTTTCTGCCACTCAACGGAATACATCCAGCACCGTGTTTCACCAAAAACATGATATTTTGCAATAAAATCCATAAAAGATTTTAATTTCTGTTTAAACACGTGTGCTGTTATATCATGCCGATGTATTGGGGTTTGACCAGGGGACAATTCAGACAGAATTTCAACCCACTTTGGATTGCATATGAATGTAATAAACAAATCTGGGCGTCCGTATGATCGAACATATGTCATTGCATCTTGGCAGTATTCCTGCATATGACGTGGACTACCTGTGAATGTTGCCGGAAGAAATATAGATTGACCAAGTTCATTGGGATTGATATCATTATGAGTGTTTAATGCATCCCGAAGATGAATATAATTATCCACTCTTAATTTAGCTTGATTACGCCGTAAGTATAATAGGCGCTCTGTTTCAATTTTCGCGTACATATCCACAATGTGCTGATGAAATAATTCTCTGCAATTAAGAATGTGATTAACCAAATTTTGCCGTATCATTATACGATACGCGTAGAAATCCATTGCACTCACTTTTTTCTTGTTGGTTCATCTGAAAGTAAAAAAGATAAAAATAGATTAGTTTATGTTTAGCAAACGTACAAAATATAAAGATTTTAAAAATGTTACAATTACTTGTTGCTGGATTAATTTGCCGTAATTCAAAGTGATATCCATCTTCGCCATATGGAAAAATAATTGGATACTGAAGTGCATCATATGAACGATGAGTTTCAGCTATCCTATTTAATCCATTGTCACGGCGACGAACGATTATATCTCGTGATGCAACTGGATCGCCCACCATCAAAATTACTACGTCATCCATTGTTGGGGCATTGTATCGTCCTTGGTGTTGTCCAGCTGGAGTTCTATCAGCATGAATTGCGATTATGTGGTCATCTGAACTTAGTCGTGGGTCATCTTTGGCTTGCTTAAAGATCCTTACCAATTCGTTGATTTCATGAAACATCACTTGTAAATCGGCAACAATCCATTGTTTTGTGTCAGGGTTATAATGTGTTAGGGATTTAGAACATTCAACGTATATCAGAATTGTTTTTGACAGTGTACATTGCAATCTTCCGTGGAAATGCACCGCTGTTCACGAATTGAATTGCAACTCTGTTTTATAAGACAGAGTTGTCAAAACAGTACACATGCGTTCTTCTGATTGTTGGAACGAACACTGCGCGTGGGTTGATTTGCAACCCTGTCTTATGGAGATGAAACGTCAAAAACGCTATACGTGGGTTCTTCTGATTGGTTAATCAATCATGACGGTATTGTCGTACGACGTTTTTTTTATGTATGCGTGACGCTTGGTTTTTTCCAGAAAAGGGCATAGGCAAAGAAAAAGAAGAATGTTAGGGAGGAAGTCAGTTGGGTGTTAGCGACTGCCGAGTTCGCATGTGCAAAAAAATTAAAAGGTGTTAAAATAAGTATAAACTGATCCAAAGAAAATATAAATAAATTAATTAACATAGTTTATATATAAATATGAGAAGGAAAAAAAAGTGGGAATGGAATCCAGCAATTTTGTGCAAACTTATTAAATCTCTTTGTTACTTATAAAAACTGAAAAAAATTAATGAGAATTTTTTCTGTTAAGAAAAATTAAATACAATTTCAAATAAAAATTTATAAAAAAAAAGTAGAACATCCCTATAATTAAAATATCTTTAGTAATAGTGATTGTAATTAAATGTGGTAATTAAAATAATATAAACTAAATATAAAACAATTATGGAATTATATATTAAAGATCAAATGAACTAAAATAAAAAAAGAAAAAATTATAGATTAAATTTTTCCACAATTTTCAAAAAAAAAAGTTATAAAACAAACACCCAACAACTACGGAAAAGAAATAATAGCGAGTTAAGTTTAATTTTAAGTAAAACACTATTACCGACGTTTTAAATAAAAAAAAACACATCTGAAAATAATTATCCACTCTCATACAAAACCAAGAGGAAAGTGCCTTAACAATTTGAAACAATGGAAACGTGAATTATTAAATAAAATTATCTTAACCTAAAATCATTATACAAATTCAAAAAAAAAAAATTAAATAGTTTAAGACAATAAAAAAAATTAAAAACTTAAATGAGTAAATGGAATCAAGACTTGTACTTAAAATTAAAACAGACAAAAGAATATTATTATTAAAGAAATAACAATATAATTAAAATTAGAATAAGCCAGTGAATTAATATAACCAAACCTGATCTGAAATACTTAAGTTACAAAACATATAACCCAATTACAACAATGTAACATCAAAAGAAAGTCTAGAATCTTCTATTATTTCCTTTAATTTTTATAAACACTTAAAAATATACTTACCATATAAACATTACTTATATGTAAAATCAATAAAAAAAAAAACACAACAAGAAAAGTTCAATTATAATGAATAAATATGAACGCAATAATAAAAATAAAAGAATTCTTAATATACTGTCCTCATGCTTTACATACCATTTAAATACATTATAAGCAAACAACATAAGTACCTAATTATATATATATACATATAGTATATAGTGATAAAACCATATAAAACAATAAAAAGGACAAATATTGAAAAAAAAGGAAAAAACAATAATACAAAAGAATAAAGAGAGCGACACAAATGTGTACCACGAGCACCAGTATCCAGCAGCACATCCGCCAACATCTGTACTACATCATCATCATCATCATCCTTCTCAACACCAGCAGCACATCCGCCAACATCTGTACTACATCATCATCATCCTTCTCAACACCAGCAGCGTAAGATGTAATTTTAAGAATATATATTAGAAAAAAAATGTTATAACTATAAACTCAATGAATAATTTTTTTATATATATATGTACACTTAGAGTAAATATTGTATAAATTACATACTCACTAACCCATACCTATAATAAAAAAAAAATTAACCATTAATTATTTATATATATAAATATATTTATAGTTAGTATTTTTATAAATGACATAAAATTTCATTACCTACATTTTATTGCCTTTTCATATCTTTTTTGTATAATTGGTACTGTTTTCAATAAATTTTCTTTTATTGTAATATAATGCATCTCTAGCAGTTTTTCTTTTTTTTCTCTGCACGAGGGTGAAGGTTCCACGGGTGTGAGTGGGAGTGTGATTGAAGATGTGAGTAAGTAACTTTTCTTTTGCAACTCTTCGTCTATTTGGCATGTATGACTATTTCTATGCTTACGCTTCGCAAAATTTTGGGTCAGGAACACCCACGGGATTGAGCTAGCCGGACAATTCCCCATACATGCCAGGTTCCAAATTAGAATTTTTTTTTCTTCTATTAATAACTATTGACTTATCAAGCGAGCGTAACAAATGCTGGCGGTGGTCATTGTTATCCGCTTCTCCTATGAAATAAATTTGTAAGAACTTAGTATCTTCATTTGGAATTGGCAACAATGATCCCATTTAATGGTAAATTTGGCCTTTTGTCACGAAACGTTGGCATAAAGTTGTCTCGAAATACTTTGGTATCATCAAAAGATATCATTTGGAAGCACGAATTATATTTTCTTATATTATTAAAAAAATGTTGTGAATCCACATTAGTTCCTAAATGAAAAAATATTTTTTATTAATATTTTGTTAAATTAAAAAAAAATAAATATTTCGAAAAACTTACCTGAAATCAGCGATTGTAATGGTTCTGGAGGTGGGTCTGGATTACTTAGTTAATCGAAAGTAATGAATGAAAATGTTACTGCCTATTGTTACATGCCCATTCATCGCCCAATAAAATGCTGATTATAAACTTACCTGATCTATTTTTCAAGACAGGCAACAAATAAATAATATTTTTATTAATTACCCATTGTTAGAAGTAAACAATAACATAACTATTACATATGTGCATATATGTTTTTCAAATAAATATTCAAATAGTATGAATTTCAGTACTTACTATGTATATGAGTTGAAAATTTCAAGCTCAACAATTTAAGGGTCATATGTTTGAGCAGCTTAAACATTCTAGAATTCAAATGTATGTTGATGATATTCAACTCTACCTTGATAGCTCTATAGCTTCCATCAACACTGGAGTTAAAGATCTTAACACTGACCTTAATAATATTTCTCTTTGGGCGACTGCAAATGGTTTAAGGATTAACTCTAAAAAGTCAAAATGTATTGTAATTTGCAAAAAATCCGCAAATCCTTTTTTGGTTATTTCTGAAAAAAAAATAAATAAAACAAAAGTCTACGAATTTAATTTTAATTATATTTTTTCTTATTTGGTGATTTTTTTCACAAATGTTGGTTACAAAATTTTTTTTCCTTCCCTTCTATCTTTCCTTTCGCGCCATAAAATATTTTTGAAAAATCTTCCAAAATATGCCAAAATGCACATTCTTTATACTTTATTTCCTTTGGTTTTATACATCAAGAATCATAGATAGCATACTTTAGGGGTAACTATGCGTATGAGTAATATATTTCAAATGCAATTAAATATTAAGTATGTAGTGTATAGTATATGTGGGCAAGGCTCCTCGCTCATTTAGAATATCAACATAAAAGGTAGCCTATAACTCCTTCCAGACATACAGGAAGATACTGTGAAAATTTCAAGAAAATCGGTTCAGCCGTTTAATCGTCTATAAACTTCAAACATACAAACATACAAGCATACAAACATACAAACAAACACACATTCATTTTTATATATAAGATGAATGTGTATATAATTATATTTTTTTAGTTTTATTCAGCCATGTAATTTGATATGTACTTTAAAAACAACCTTTCTGCTGTTCCTAATTATGACATCAATAAATAGTTACCGCGACGGGAAAATGTGTTGCATTTAATTTATACAATCAGCGTAGTGAATAATATTTGAATGGAATGGAATTGAATTTAAGTTTATTAAGAGTAACTAGTAAAATAATCTCTTTATTATTGTAATTTATTCATGACAGTTTAGACTATAGAAGGAACATTTTTAACAGATGGCTCCGTTATATTTCATTCTTCTTCTTTACACCTTTTTATTGAATTTACTAATTAATTAACTGACAACCAGCAAATGTTATACTGACTAATTAAAAAATTAATTAAAACCATAAGTTAATCATTTTCTAGTAATGTACAATAAGAATTATTTTTATTATATGTATAGCAGGTAGGCTGCTATGAAGTAAACGTTCAGATACAAATGACTTCATAGGGAAGATTTATTGTTTGGCGATGGCATCTGTCAAATATATTCCGCATACATCAAATCAGTGAACAAACAACATCAGATGTTTTCATAGATTTGAAGATGGCAAATCTTGATGCAGAAAATGTTGATTTGCAGAAAGCAAATGAAGAAAAGTGCTAGAGAGTTGCATCCAGTGCTTGTCGAGGTATATGATGATGATGCTCTATCAGAAGCAACATCCAGAAGATGGTTTTGATGGCTCAGAGATAACGATTTTGATGTGAGAAACGATGAATGTGATAAACCCCCAAAAGCGTTTAAAGACGACGAATTGCAAACAATATTGGATTATGATGATACTTTGAGTCAGAAACAAATCGCAGATCTGTATTAAACACAAAACACACCTAACCATTTATGGTCATGGGAAGGATTCAAAAGTCTGGAAAATGATTAAACACGAAGGGAGTTCCAATATCAAATCGATGGATGAAAATGCCGCGTGTGGTGTGGTGTACCATAAGCTGCTAAAACCTGCTGAATCTGTTAAATACATTTCTTTCTAAACGTAGTTGAATTTATGCCACCATCATGTAAAATGTCGTAATGTCTTATTGGATGTTGATAGCAATTGCCATTTAAGTTGCGAAAATTAATAAAAACGGTGTTAATTAATCTTGATTAAGAATTTATCTACCAACTTTAAATAATATGAGCTATACCACCAGGTACTAGTTAAAAGTTTTTCACAATTTCCATTCGGTTTAATAGTTTTGTTGTTACTTGAATGCAATAGCATTCAAACTTTAAAGTAAATATCTTGCTATTATTAAGTTTTTGTAATTAATTCACATTTTAAAGTATTTATTTTATTAATTGGGTACTTTCATCTGACTTTATCTCTTCATTGCGTTCCCTTAATTGAATAAATTGGGTAAACTAAGATTGGAATTCATGACGTGAATGCTAGGAACTATTTTTCGGAGAACTCGCAGACTAGGCGTGATACTATCTACTTACTAATTTAATTAGTCTTTACAATCCTTTATTCACGATTACGACTTGGATTCTCACACCACTTATATTCTGTGTATTTACTATATTCATGAGTTCCGTGATCTACTGTTTAAAGTCGCATCTGAAATTTGGAAAGTTTTGCGCTGTTTCAAAGTTTTTGTCAGAAAACTGCTGGAAGGAAATTGCCGAAAAAATATTGTTTTTTCATTTTTAGTTTTGTCTGAACTGGGGTTTGAACCACGTCCTATAAGACAACATACTTTGATATTATTTTTTATGTTACATTTACTTTCAACACAAGACGCATTATAGCTGCTTTGGACATTCCGTTATCTGCTTCAGTTAGGACTTTAGAGTTTGAAAAAGTTTTTTAATTATTCAATAATTTTCTTGAAGAAAATTGTAGAATGATGTTCAATTTCCAAAAAAAAAGCACATGGCTGGATATATAACTAAGCTCCGGCCTTTGTTTGTTGCAATCTCCAATAGATCGTGCTCTTACAATCCCCTAGATTATAGTCAGATTTTCTGTGCATTTATGACCGTATTGTGTTGTTTAAAGTGTGAATCCGTCCTGAAAAATGACAGTCTATCTAAGATTTTCGATTTATGAAATCTTCAGAGTTCATTTCAAATGGCATATGATCCAGAAAAAATTTATAGTTCGAGGAATCTATGAAACTACATCGAGGAAGACTAAGTTGTCTGAAACTTATAAAGTCAAAGAAAACTAAGTTTGGAATTACACAAGCTGATGTACAGAAGCTGGTTAAACTCTCAACCTGGATATATTTAAAGGCGCGAGGTGTATTGCATATCTTGAGTGTATTTATGATAGCTTCGGACTTGGGAATCAGTTGTTTAGTATTTAAACTCTTTCCACTGGACTCTGTCGTATCAATCGCAAAATGATTAAAAAGAAGAAAAAAGAGAACATATTTGGAAAACACAAGTCGCCGTGGTCTAGTAGGTAGTGTGTTGGCTTATTAGACGAAAGGCCCGAGTTCGAATCCCAGGCCAGACATCAAAAACAAAATACAAAAAGTATTTCTTCGGCGACTTCCTCTCAGCAGATTTCTGGCAAAAACTATGAGAGTAAAAATTGCCATGAAAAGCTTCTCAAAAAATCTGTCGTTCGGAGTCGACTTTAAACTGTAGGTCCCGCCACTCATGTATAAAATTAACGCACACAACATGAGTGGTGTTGAGAAGCTAGGCCGTAATCCTGACTGAAGGGTTGTAATGGCCAATTATGTATGTATGTATTTGGAAAACACATGGCAAACCCTGTGTTGGTAAATGAAAACAAAAGACAGAAATGCTTGTCACAAAATCATCTCAAAACACGCAATTAATAAGGTATCTCAATTAAAAAGCCAATAAAAATTGCCAATTTTAATGCAAATACAGTAGGTTATTGAACGAAAGTAATTGTTGTCAGTCATGTTCGTTATATTCAGTACTGAGTTAAGAGGGAAAAGCATGATCTATTTAATTCAAAACTTTAAGCATATGTAGTATTTTTAGTATTTTGCCTTGAAAGTTATATTCTTTTTTTACAGTGAATGTTAAGTTAAAAGAGACTGTTATGTGTTGGGGAAAAATTACTGGAAAGAATAAAGAAAACCTTTGAATTGTACAATAAAACAAATAGATAACTGAAAACTGTTTCGTCAGCATAGATGATCAAGTTGAAAAATCAGGAGTTTTCACCAAATATATTTTTACGTTTTTACCTTTTAGAATATAAGTTCGTAGATTGCAAATAAAATAAAAATATATTTTGTGTTTAGTTTTAATTAAATCCTTTATTGTTCGCACGATTCTGTGTGCCACTGTTCACAACTTGATGTGAACAACAACAATTGCTTTGTTTGCTATTCCTCTTTTTACTCTTTTTCGTAAACAATAACAATTGTTCGACAGATCTTTGTAACGGAGATATTCAAATCACGATTATTCTCTTCAAGCACACCGCGTCTTCACACAAGACTGACTGAAGTTTTACTAACTCGTTGCCTGCTTTGCCTTGCCTTTTATATGGCAACGTAAACAGTCTGATGAATGTTCTTGAAGGCGAAGGCCTGCTCGAGGTCCCTATAAATGTAAACAAAAGCTAAAGATTGCAAAACAGTTTTTGCTGCGATGGAGCGTTACTTACATTACTTACTTACTTGCTTATATCGGTCATGAAGCTAACATAGGCGATGAAGCTAATATCTTTCACATTGACAAAAATGCAAGTCATTAAAACTAAAAATTCAAGTCGTCAACTAAAAAATACAAATAAACATCCAAAAAAGTCATCGTCCAAAAAATGGAAGCCGATAATTATTCCCGACTTATATAGAGAATTTATTTTGCTAATTTTAAAAAAGAAGTTAGCTTCGATGCCTATATATTCGGTTTCAAATAACGAACCCAACCATCGTGTTTTTGAATAGTTGAGACTATGGCTACTTCTTCCAATAAATTATCATATCCGGGGAACTTGAAAAGGGAAATCCCTTTTTATTTAAATTATAAATAAAGATCTTCGTAATTTTAAAATCAACTGCTAGCATCATTTTTGATTACACTTGTACAGTGAGAATGTATTGGTTATAAAATGCCTAAGGGACTCATGTTAGTATGAATTCAGAAATCGATTTTTTCTAATTAAGATCAGGTAATACTTGTCGATTAGAGTCGGTAATGAAAAAACGATTATGATTTTAATTTATTTATAAATACATTATTTATTTTATCTTTTTGTTAATTTTTTTGTATTTAAAACAATCTCTTTAATGTCCGAAATAGAATTTCTCAATCTAGCCTTTACAATCTCCTTGGTCGTATCAACATTTGTACAAACTTTAATGAATATTTGTAGCCATGAAAATGAGACCAATTAATGCCACGTTTATCTAAGGGAGCATCATTTAATTCTGTTGGATCATTATAGTATTTACCATTTAGATTGCTGAAAACAATAAACGCATGAATAAAAAATAACGTATTTATCAATATTTAACCAACTGACCTCCAACCACAGTCCTCATACCACCAGGCACCAGTTTTAAATACTGCGCAATTTTCATTTCCAGTATCGTTATCACGATCTTTTGTAGAGAAATTATAACCCACATGTAGACTAAAGGAGTCCCCTGCATCCCCGATATATGATCCTGCTTTGATTAGTTTATATTTTTCACTTTCATTGCCAATTTGAAAGTCATCATACTTTGCGTATTTAATCACATTATCAAAATCTTGTAATTGTATCAGCAACTCCACGGGTTTAAGAGTGGAGGTTAGGGCATGCAATTTGTCTAGTCCTATAAAGAGTTCACCATCAAGATCCCCGAAACCGTCTTTGTATTCTGACCAACTCCGGAAAAAATCCACCGATCCATTGATGCGTCGTTGAATAACGATCCAACCTCCATCATCTACGCTGTTATTACAAGCGACGAAAAATGGTGCTGGTCCATACAGATTATTAATAATGCGACATTTATTACCTGCACAATGTGTGGCATCGAAATCTAGGCAACTTGTGGGATATGATTGATTTGTGCTAGAAGTAATTAAAGAAGAGAGATGTATTAGGCTATTTATTTGGAGCGTAATTTCCGAATATTGGAGAATAAATAGTTTTTAACTGTCTTTCATTTCTGTTATGATAAGAACTCTTTTAAGAAAAATTTTAATTTCATAGAATATGTATTTCGACTTCTTTTTTATATTAAAACATTCGTATCGGGTTATTTCCAATCAAACAGTCCTATACGTTGGTGTATTTTCCCGTATTAAACTAAACTGACTTATTTTCGAACACATTGCCCAATCGATATTTGATTACAATCCCTGATATTCAAGTGACAATTATGGCAATAACTGTTAGGGATACGGGATCAAGAACCATTCTGGAATGTAAAATGCAGTTAACAATTACTCATCAAACACTGATTGGAACCGAGAAAGCGAAATTTCTGGGCCAATAGACCAAAAACTAGGATAACACAATGGCTTTCATTGCACTGGAATCCTAAAGATGTAGGTGAAAATGTGAAGAATTACAAACTTATCCTGAGGTAATACCAATGATGGTACACGTTTTATCAAAGAATATGGATATAAAGAATGCGCATTATGTAGCAGTTAAATTTCTTATGGCGGGTTCTAACATCTCGACCCGCTCTCACCAAACATTACAACCCGCTCTCACTAAAATCATTTCTGGATGAGGAGGGTGGAAGACAGAAGGAAAATAAACACAAACAAAGCGCGTAACAATGTGTTGCTCTCATCATGAGAGCGTAAAAATGCATTCAGTTGCTTGTCAGCTTCTAAAGGAGAATGTTCATGTCGCTTTTTTCAGACTTCAATTTTACACCCAAAGAAATATTACAGTATGATTCACTAAAATCAATGAGAAATGATTTCGATTTTTGGAAGAATACTTGCCAAGTTAAATACGGTGTTTTTAAGGTTTTAGCGCAGTACAATTTTTCTATAC
Source organism: Sarcophaga rosellei (assembly GCA_930367235.1). Taxonomy (NCBI): domain Eukaryota; kingdom Metazoa; phylum Arthropoda; class Insecta; order Diptera; family Sarcophagidae; genus Sarcophaga; species Sarcophaga rosellei. The sequence goes on from OV884020.1 coordinate 40,238,282, forward strand.
TTTTCGCTCACATATACATATTATTGGATTAATAAGTAGATTTGAAAATATTACTAACAATTTTCCTCTGGGTTAAATATGCCTCTCATAATTTTTATCATGTATTTTTTGTCTTTGTGCCGACATCTAAGAATAAGTGATTTGAGAACAGTGTTGCCTTTTTTGATTATTTCTAACAAAAATTGGTTATTTTTTTGATCCATGTGTAGTTCTTTTTTTGGTTTTGGCTATTTTTTTCTTATAAAAAAAGCTATTTTTTGTTACTTTTTTATTAATTATAATTTAAACTTGAAAAAAAAATAAAACAAAAGTCTACGAATTTAATTTTGGTTATATTTTTTCTTATTTGGTGACTTTTTTCACAAATGTTGGTTACAAAATTTTTTTTCGTGGCAACACTGTTTCAAAAGAATAAATAAAACATTAATCAAACAACAAAAACGCACGATGAGAACAACGCATTGTTACGGTCTTGGTTTCTTTATCCTTCCCTTCTATCTTTCCACCCGCGTCGTGAAATGTTTTTGAAAAATATTCCAAAATGCACATTCTTTATACTTTATTTTCTTTGGTTTTATACATCAAAAAATCATAGATATTTTATTGCATACTTGAGGTGTAACTATGCGTATGAGTAATATATTTCAAATGCAATTAAATATTAAGTATGTAGTATATATAGGCATGGCACCTCGCTCTTTTGGGATATCAACATAAAAAGTAGCCTATAACTCCTTCCAGACATACAGGAAGATACTGTGAAAATTTCAAGAAAATCGGTTCAGCCGTTTAATCGTCTATAAAGTTCAAACATACAAACATACAAACATACAAACAAACACACATTCATTTTTATATATAAGATAATTTAAACTTAAAAAAAATAAAACAAAAGTCTACGAATTTAATTTTGGTTATATTTTTCCTTATTTGGTGATTTTTTTCACAAATGTTGGTTACAAACTTTTTTCGTGGCAACACTGTTTCAGAAAAATAAATAACAAATTAGTCAAACAACAAAAACGTACCATGAGAACAAAGCTTTGTTAAGTAGCACAGCCACGATCAAACTGCCATTTTTGTGATTGTATTGGTAAAACTGTACTCACACGTACAGAAACTGTCCTCACACGTACACACTGAGAAGAGTTTGAAGCATATCAAAATACTTTTGATTTTCGCTACCTGCTCCGCAGAAATTGGAAGCAAATTTGATGTGTGTGCGCGCAATTACTTCAAATTTCATTTTTCTTCAGATTTCGTAGGAGTCAAATCACTCTTTTTTTCGCGGGTGTTTCGAATGTGTGTAGAAAAAAGATGATAATAAAAATAAAAAGTAGATGTTTTGTAATTTTTTATGTAGTTCTGTATTTATTTATGAATTTTATGATATTGTTCCTTTATTTTTATGAACTTTGTTTTGTTTAATAAAAATTATTTTAATTATAAACCGAAAAAATTAAATACATTAATAATTTGTTTTAATTACTTTATATTACATTTTAATATCTTGTTTATTTCTTCACAAGTTTCCGTAACAATGCGACCAATTGCCCGTTCCGAAAGAGCGCTAACAAATTTTAAGTCTGAAAATGAATTGCCTGTAGCAAGAAAACGCAATGTTATGGATAGACGTTGAATCGCAGAGATGGCGTCACGCATTGGAGTATTTTGTTTTTCAATTTTTGGGCCAACCAAATTTAAAAGTTCCTCATATGTATCTTCATCCATCCTTAAAAAGTTTCGAAAATCATTTGGAGAACTCAGCTTGAATTCGTTGAGAAGATTTTCGTGCGTAAATTCATCCCTTTTCTTCAACCATTCTTTCATCCAAAGACGTTTTCCAGTTTCCTTTTTTTGTTTTTTTTTAATTGCCTGCGCCAGGCCAATAGCTATGAAACAATCATCTGTCATATTTATAAGCAAAACTCGACACTAATAACCAAAACAAGAATATTTTCTGATGAAAAACAATTATATTGTTTTATTCTTTACGACACTTTTCGTCAATAAAAAACAAAAACAAAGCTATCTGCCAATAAGACACCATATGTTCTTTCAGAAAAATTAAAAGTAAAATATTTTCAAAAAAAAAAAAACAAAATAACAATTTTTTTTTCGCTGAAGACAGTATGTTGTTTCCTTCTTCACGATTCTTTAGAAATGAAATTTGAAGGCTGAAATTTGATGTGTTGCTGTGCTGAGTCAAACAAATATTACCAACACATATGCAAAATTTGAACAGCAAAATTTTAACGTGGCCGAGGCACTTTACGCTCTTGGTTTCTTTGCCCTTCCCTTCTATCTTTCCCCCCGCGTCATGAAATATTTTTGAGGAATATTCCAAAATATGTCCAAATGCACATTCATTATATTTTATTTTCTTTGGTTTTATATAATTTTTAAGCAATTATAAGCTCGGTATCCCAATTTATTTATGGATGATGTTATACAAGAGCGGCCCTATGCTTCCTAGGGGAGTAAGAGGAACATATATATATATGTTATACAAGACGTAAGTCATCTTAAAGAATTCGACTGGAAAAAATCTTGTAGAAAACATGGTTAGATACAAACATAATTAATTGGCGTGTGGTTTTTTTTATTCATAAGTGGCGTGCCTACCTAACATCAATTGCTTTACTCAAGTATCAAATCGACTTTGTTGGTCAAACGAATCCATTGCACAGATGACCTCACGTCTAATAAGCCACCTACCTACTAGACTAAGGCGACGTTAAAAATTTTATTGCGGTCTATAAATAAATGAAAACAAGGTTCGAATCCAGTTTTATATATTAAGGCCGCTGAAAAAAAGAACAAAAGTTTGGTATCCCTTAATGGCGAACATTATTGTGGGCTGTAAATTGGATGAATGGGTGTATGTCGGTAGCCATGCATAAACGTTAATAGAACGCAACATTTTGTATAGGGAAACATAAGGAAACTGAACACTAAATGATTCGCACCACACAGTATTATCATTCACTGTGTTTGAATTGAAAAGTGAATATCAATAAATGCACGTTTTTTTTTATTGAATACAGCAAGATTGATTCATTATTTGATTCTTTTGCTACGCTTTTTAGTGGAGGTATTTTAGAGAATGAAATTTTTGAATTTGATTTTGTGTGATGAAATGCGTGTAAATAATGTGTGTTGTATTGCACACGGACTCACAGTATTAGGTTGAATTTACTGTGAATGAATTTGGTCGGTCGGTCGGAGTGGTAGCTCTGATATCACAAAGCTCACTTGAGCACGCATAGCGGCCCGTTGTGACGTCACGAGTGAACGCTGTCCCTGTACTGACCAAGTTCCACCAAAACCAGGGAAGAGGAAGAAGTTGGTCAGCGCAAGGGCTGCACTGTGAGTGAATTGGTATTAGACCTTTGGTTGGTCTGCTCTACTACAAACTATCTAAGCGTTAGTCTTACTCTCTAAGAAATCATACAGAATCTTATGCTCTGGTGTAAATTTTTTTTTTAATTTTGAAAGGAATTGGCGCAAAAGTGGTTAAATTCTTAGCGATATACTATTCGAATCATTTGTTTGAGAATGAATTTATTTAAAAAAAATAACTAACATTAACGCGAACGAGCTTGGCTCCCGATGTCTAAAATTTCGAAAACGAGAAATCTCTTTTCCCGTTATTTACGAAAGTTTTTTAAAATGAAAATCTTGTTTCCCGATGTAAATGTTTTAACACATTGAATGTTGACGCAAATCTAACAACTCGTATTTTTTTTAATTTCAACAAAAGAAGAAAAGTAAAAACTTTTATTGAACAGTTCATGATACTGTGCTTAATTTCGTTTGTTATTCAAAGAAAAAATTATTCAAATACAATTTTAAAATTAAATTGATTTTAATACATCTTCCCTAAAATTATGTAATTAGGAAATTTTGTACAAGATATTGTATTTATTATCATTGTCTACAGATTTATCTTGTTTTTTTTTTTTTTAAATATTTATTTGGAAATCTTCGACGCCCTTCAATCCTTCCGTTGACAGCGAAAGTTAATTGTAGTAATTCGTGGAGACCTTTAACAAATCTATATTCAGTGTTTTTTGCAATGTTGCAAATATACGAGCTGTGATCAGAAAATAACCGTTATTTTAAAATTTCGTGAGTTACATATGTTCAATTTTCGATTTTTTTTTCTTTTATGTTGGTACACATGTCTGTTATATATGTTTACAATATCAGCCATTTTGGATTGTCAGTTTGTTTTTGACAGATAAAAAGGTTAGTCGTTTTTGGTGTGCTCTTCGGTTTTTACTATTCGAAAAAATGGATCAAAGAAACTGTATTAAGTTTTGTCTAAAAAATGAGATGTTGACGGCGTTCAACGACGATCCAGATTTGCTCAAAAAATTCATAACTGGTGACGAATCATGGATGTATGGCTATGACATTGAAACCAAAGCCCAATCATCCCAATGGAACCGTAGTAAAAAATCGAAGATATTATATAATTAAAATTGAAATAATAAGTACAATACTAATAAAATTTTCGTACATGACTTTGAACATTTAATCCACTCATAATGTTATTTAAATAAACTTTAACTTTCGAAAATATCTTTAGTGCTGAAATTAAAGGATTTTCTTTTAATTTCCGCAATATGCACTTTTTATGATTAGACTATACAGAGATTCTTGTAAAAAATTAATTTTTACTTTGTTTCCAAACTAAAATTCTTTTTTGTATTTTGAAATAATAAATGCTCTATTCATCTCCTTCTATAAAGGCCTGATTAGCCGCACGTTGATGTGAGAAAAACGCATCGTATATTAACGTACGCCAATTCAAATTTTTCAGCAAAAATAGATAGGTAAAGTGTTCAAGAAGGGTGTAATTGAAAAATGGGGAAATTTCAGAATTTCTTTTTATTATTAACATATAAATTACAATCTTAATTTATAAGACTGCTCAAAAAATTTTAGTTTTTGTCAAAGAATGAAGTCAAATGATTGGCGAAAATTTTATAAATTGAGACGTTAAGAACACTCATACATATATCAAATATAAATATAAAAATATAAATCTAGAAAACATAATTATGACCAACAATTTTTCAAAGTCTTACTTCAAAATGATAAATTTTCCTGACTCATAAAATTGTTTAATAACTTTAAGGCAGCTGATTTTTTAATTCCATATTAATCATAAATTTGGGTTTTTGCTTAAATCCAACTAAAATCGTTTATTATTCTAAATTTTTTATTCGTTTTTAAATTTTTAGTAATTGATTATTTTTTAATTTATGAATTATAAAGTTTTTGAATATTTTTAAAATACAAACGAGTAAATGTTAACAGCAGTGCGTATAAATAAATTGCACAAATATTATGCCAATTTCTTAAGAAGGTTTTTTTAAATTTTCATCCGATTAGAATCAAAGATCAGCAATGAGTATTCAAAAAGATGAGTAGATTAGAATCATACTCATAGTTTCTGATACTTATACGCATTCATACGCATGATGTTGTAGATTTCGACTATCCTTTACTCAACATTTACAAGAATCACAAAATAAGCATAATTCGCGTACGAACACTACAATACTCACTAGAAGGTTGAGTGTTTTCTTTGATTGCTGTCTTTGTCTTTTTTTTTCGTCTTCTTTTATAAATGCGACAACAACTAAGACAGTAAATTTTGATGAATGATTTGAATCACTGGAATCATTTATGTGTACTGTAAGTATTTTTCTAAATTTGGGAATCTGAATGAGTAGAAGTATGAATCAAACATATTTCGAATGTCATGAGTTTGATGTCAACGTTGTACTCATACTCATTGCAACTTGTACTTATAAAGCAATGTTGTAGTGAGTACTAATGAATCAAAGTAGTTGTTTTTCAATATTGTTGACTCACTCACACTTAAGATTTCATGAATACTTATGAGTAGCGAAAAAACGATTCATTGCTGATCTCTGATTAGAATGAACTTTTGACATATTTTGTATTGTTTTCTCAACCACTGTATATTGTTGCGCGGACAAAAGTAAACTAAACATGAACAAGCGAACGAGACAAACAGGCAACGACAAAATACTTAGGAAATTACGAAAACTGGCCGCAAACAAAAATGGTTCAAATGAGGCGAAGAACGATATTGTCACGCAGATTTGATTTAATCAATCAATAAAGAGTCGTAAGTCTGCAACTATGAGTTGTATTAAAAACTGTGTATTAAGCACACTGGTATTAAGTAACGAAAGCTTAATCTTTTGTTGAAAAGATAGTAAATAAAAGTGAAAGCTTAGTGCTATCAGTTAAAGAGTGATATTTATTTAAATAAAGCAATTAATAACGATCAGAAATGTTTTTGTTTGAGCCATTTTCAGGTCAATGTACTAATTACCAAGAATTCTTACTCAAAGAATTGGCCAATTCACACGACTTTGTATCATGTGTGTTGTATTGAATACACTTTTTGTTTGTGAACGCTCAGTGTATTGTGTACACATACATACATATATAATTGACCATTACAACCCTTCAGTCAGATTACGGCCTAGCTTCTCATATTGTGTACAACTGTATTGTGTATAACGTATTCCAAACGTCAAAAAGCGATAAGAATTATTTTCATAATTTGATTTTCAAGCAACAAAATGAAAAATATTTCGGAAAAAAGTAAATTAATTAATTATCTGTGCGAACAATTATAATTTTGAAATATTAATTGTTGTCTCAAGTAAGAAAATATTTTGTATTTTTATTCTTCTTCTTGATTACTGACATTTACTTAAACTGAAAATTATCAACAACTACTACTACTATTGTATTTTCGTCCAACAATATACTCAATACAACTGTGTTGACTCAGCTGATTTGCTGGTCGGTTTTGATTTGTCCGGGCGGAATCACACAAGCACTTAAACTTGGTTGTAGTGGATTTTGAATAACACAAGCACTTGAACTTGGTTATTACGGAGGGTGTGAGAATAAAACAACCGTTGTCTCTTGTTAATCAATTGTTTCTCTCAATTTATTTTGGTTAAATCATAGCCTTAAATACTATTTTATTAAAGAGTGCAATAAATTATTTTTAATATATTTAAAATCTATTTTGTTGCTAAATTGCAACAAATTATTCTTAATGTATTATTATAATTGTGCTTTGGACTTATGCATTTTCCCACACGTGTAAGAAATTCCAGGAAACATGAAACCCCAGACAAATGCAATGCAAATAAACAAAAAACTACAGCAAACCTCGAAACTTAATCAGAAGTTCAAGGTTTTTTTTTATCATAATTTGAAGTAGCTGTTAAAATCAAAAATAAGGGAAAATGCATAAATCCAGCAAAAATAAAAACAAATAAAAAATTACATGAAATCAGCAATTTAAGGTTGTTCACCTAATTTCGTGCAAGCATATGTACGCAAGTATGTTTGTCCATTTATACCAACGTACATGCGGACATATGAAAGAAATTCATTGTGAAGGTCTGAACAACAACTATACAACGGCTGGTGTGAATAGCCCAAATATGTTTATATCAAAAATTATTGGCCAGCATGTTCCCTAGATTTTTATTGCTTAACTGATATATGAGAAATGCTATTTAAGTGGGTTTTCGCCGAAAACTACAAATTTGATGACTCACGTTTACTAAAAACTAAAATTTGAGAAGTATGTACAAAAATTTTCGAAAATACTACTAAAAACTTATACAAAATAGTAAGCTTTGTTTACTTTTAGCTGCATTCTACCGAAAATAAATTAAATGTCCTTATAATTATCAAACTAGACTACGTAACACAAATCACACAACAACAATAACAAAATATATAAGAAAATAAAAATATAAATAAATTATCAAAAGGAACTTAGTCGATTAATGTTATAATTTACGAAATATTTGGAAAATAGAAGTGACCTTATAAATATGCGATGCACTATGTTAAAAAACCAAAATGATTTGTGTAAACAGCGTATTTGTGTCATATCTTGTATACAAATTTAAAGATAAAAGCGTTATGAAACTTTGGTCCGTTATAGATTGGTCCGTTCCGCCAGTGTGACTTTTAATTCCTTTAATCATTTATGTAGTTTTATAATGCTACAATGTGAACGCTTATTCTATCTTGAGCAGTGTTGCCAATTTAGCACTTTTGGTGCTAGATTTAGCACTTTTTAAACTCGTTTAGCACCAAAAAAAATAATCTAGCACCTAGCACTTTTTTTGGCATTTTGAAATTTTTTTCTAGCATTTTCTTAGCATTTTTTTGCAATTTTTGGTATTTTAATTCATCTATATTTACTCTTTTTGAAACCAATTCTACATGAAATACAAACTGTTAACAAAGTCTTTCAAAGCAATGAAAGTGACCCAACTCGTCTTTTAAAAGAAATAACTCTATTAATTAACTTTCTTAAAAAAAAGATTTTGGATGACGAAAATATAGATAGAATATAGATACGACGATTTCGAAGATAAAGTTTTGTACACTTGTAGTTTTGGCCATGAATTTGAAATTCAGGTGGAAAAATTGAAACACAAATAAAATTCGTAAAAATAAAGTACAAGAAATAAGAAATAATTGCATTAACTTCGTTGTTGGATTAATAAATCAATTAAAGCAAAGGTAAGATAAATATAAATATAAAAAATACATAATCTAATCCCTTCTTTATTTAAGATTACCAAATAATACAAAAGTTTTACAAAACGTTTTAAGTTCCCAAAAAGGTGATATTATACCAATTTTAAAATTATTTTGTATAAGCGAGGAAGAAATTGGAAAAATAATTGATCAATATTCCAACATTCAATATATAAAATGGATTAACAAAAACAACACAGTACCATTCTGGTCAGAGGTAAAAGCATATAGAGATGCCGGAGGAAGCAAGAGATTCGAGGAGATTGCCAATTTTGTTTTAAAACTTCTCAGTCTTCCATGGTCTAATGCAGACGTAGAACGTATGTTCAGTCAAGTGAACATCGTAAGAAACCGATTACATTTACAGACAGTAAATTTTGTTTTAGCAATTAGGTATAACTTTAATGTTAAATTTTTATTTCTTAATTTTATTATATAATAACATTTTAGATACGGATTAAAACGAAGAGGAAAGTGCTGTTACCAATATGAAGTCCCAACGAGTTATCTGAACTTAATTTGATCTGGTGAAAGTTATGATAATAATGATGAAAATAACGATGATGATGACTGAACTTTTTAAATTCATCAAATTATTTTAGTCAGCTTAAAACTTATGTGAAAAACTATGAATTTAAAAGTTCATGCTTAAACAGTAATTTAAAGACTTTTTGTTTTTTAAGAATTTACTTTCGATTTATTGTTTTTAAAAATGAATTGAACATGTTATTTTTGATTTTTTTTAATGTAATTTCAATTTCTTTATTCATATTTAAGTATAAAAATTAATTTTTAAGAAATACAGATCTCATAATTAACTATAAATCAATTTTTTTCTATTAATTTTTGTTAGCACTTTTTTTTTTTGCACTTTTTTAAAATTTTTAGCACTTTTTAGCATTTTTTTTAGAAAAATCTAGCACTTTTTCTCAATAATGTTTTGGCAACACTGATCTTGAGAGATTTACAATTTTAGTTGCAATAGGAAAATATCTATTTGTTGCCTGACAATAATTGATGGGAGATTATTTGTTTCATCACTGACATTTACATTTTAATTATTTTGTATCGTTTTTAAATTAATACGTTTAATACGTATAATATGTATTTCGTTATTGCACAGACACAAAACCAGAAAATTAATTTTTAATGACACATTGCGAAATATTATGGAACAAAAACAGTAAACTGTCCTGAACCTATCACAACTGCTGTATATCTTAAATGTTTTAAAGGAGCAAAATTTATTGCACTTACCAAGTAAGGGTTTGATTGTCATCCTTAAGGCATATTTTAGTGGCATCTATAAAATGCAAAAAAATATAAAAAATATTTCTGAAATAATTTGAATATCAATACATACCTATTTTATGCAAGTATTGTTGAACATCACGATACAATTTTAAATGGTCCGTTTTGGGTATTGTACTGCTTTCTATTTTGCCTAGCTTAGCGTCTATTTGAGGCAGGATGGCTAGTTTATTCGAAATTATATTTTTTAAGTCTTGAGTGTGCGTCTCTAACTTGATTTCATTTAAAAGTGTTTGGGAATCGTTTTGATATTTTATGATCTTATCCAACATTTGATCATGTTTGTTTAATGTTTCTCTCATATCAGTTATTAGGACGATTTTATCATCTACTGCAGGAATGATTGTAGTTTGCATTTGAATTTCTTTTCTTATAAAATCTTTTAAATCTTCGACGTTTTGTCTATTATTCTGTAGCAGCTTATCTTGCAGTGCTTCCATTTTTTGCGGCAGACTTTCAATTTTTCGTTCCAAGTCACTAAAAATATCTTTGTGTCTGTCTAGGTCCTTTTGAATAACTATCATTTTTTGTTGAAGTAAATCGTTTCCATATTGTAATTTTATTAATTGATTATCAAATCGTGTGTAGTCACACGAATCAATTACATCCGAAATATCATCATAAACCACCTTCATTTACAAAGAATTTTTTATTTATTAGTAGCATTTAAGTCATTATGATTGTAGTACTGACTTATGTAGTATAGTGTACTTACTTTGATCGCAGCCTGTGCAGAATTCCACATACACAATAACAAAAATGTTTGTTTGTAAAATTTCATTTTCATCTTCAAGCTGGTATTTTCACAAATCATCTATTAAGTGCACTTCTAGTTGAAGCCAAATTAAAGCCGACTGAGATGGAATTGAAATGTTGCTGTGATTTTATAATATTTAGTAGAGCAAGTGATGAGAATGAAAATGCGATAAGAAAATAAAGCTGAAATGTAAGCAATAATGAAATGAAATTCTAATCCGGACGTTGATTACAAAGCTTACATGAACGGTCAAATGTACATTCACTGTATGTAGAGTGAGCGTCAATTTCTGATGATTTTAATTTCATCTTGGTGTATTTTTAAATTTAAACTTTTAAATGGCCTACCCTTTAGAATTTCTGATGATAATGAATAAGATAAGAACGAAAATTCACCTCGGCATCTATTATAGACTATGAATTAGAAAATGTTGAATGAATGTGCATATGTAACATTGTATTATTTTTAATTCTTAATATTGTTATTGTTCTTTGTCTGTTGTATTCCAATATGATCGTTTTGCAGTTTTATGAATATTATCAGCTCAAGGCGAATACAGACAATCTGAACGCAATAGAACTACATGTACGTCGTTGTTTTTAAAAACATTTTGGTTTTTGTGTATTTTTCTTTTTATAATTGTGATAATAAATTTCATTTTCTATATTTTAATTAAAACCCTTGCATGTACTCTGGATCTCTTAGGGAGCAACTATTAAAGTTACTCCTTGAAGTTCCTTTTAAGATTAAATAATTAAAAAAAAAATTCTTTTACACAAAATATAATATTTTAATAAAATTTTAATTCATCAGAAAAATTGAAGAAGTTAAAAATCATAAAACACATTATGCCAGACAGATATTTGCTCCAACAAATATTATCTATTATATGGCTGACCACGAATACAAGCCAGGATTACCTCTTTTTTTAAATGAATTTTCAAAAAAATAAAACAAAAAGTTGTTCATAAAAATATTTCAAATTTATATAAAATACTCTAAAATAAATTTTCTGTGGTTAATTTCAAGGGTGCTGATAAAACAGTCTACAAATATGTCTCCGACTTTTGACAAACATATTTCGTGTGAGTGCTTGAGTGTATGTTTTGTATTTCTGATAAAGAAAGTGAAATTTTATTAAAAAAAAATCAAAAAAAAAATATATATATACTTAAATATTATAAACATTGGTGAAAGAAATAAGAGGGATGCACTAGTAATTAAATTTTTTTGAATACAACGCAATAAAATAAATATTTTATTCGGAAGATGTTTATATCGTCCGCATAAGAAAATATAACATTTCTTCCCTGAAAGGGTAAAATTGGAAAACACAATAGGGATATTTTATAATTTAAAAAACAGAATGTAATTCACAAATATCACCGTTAAACCATTTTATTATTTCAATAATTTGCAGTACGCTTCTTTATTATATGAAATGGAATTGAATATCAAACTTATGGTATTTCACTCGCTTATATTTTGTGTGGGAAGGAAATATTTTATTCTGGAGAACCTGTTCTGTTACACTATACATATAATGTGGTCAAATTTACTTAGCTCCTATATAATTAAAAAATAAATAAATGTTCTGTAGAATATTTTCCGATAAGTACGAACTATCCTTACCGGTGTTGAACGTTAAGGAATGACTGTGTCTAATAATTCTGTTACATATCGTGTTTCTGTAGCCGTGCCTCCTGCTTGTGCTCATAATGATGTCAAAAGATTTTAAAAGCGATTGGTATTTTTGTTCGTGAAATGTGCAAAGTAAACAATTCTATCTTCTTATTTGATGTTCCACAAAATTAAATTAAATATTAATTTAAATTAAATTTATACAGTATTAAATTTGAACGGTATATGGCAATGAATGAAACATGGCTCCATTATTGCACATTAAATCACTATGAATCCTATTTGAATGGATCGAATTTTATAAAACAATGCCAAAGTGTGCAAAGACGCTAAGTCGTCCCGAAGATTATGTTATCAGTATTTTGGGATCCGTTTAGCATGATATTCATGAACTACAGTGACGATGGAAAGCCATTGAAGTTCTTGAGCAATTGTTGGTCTATAAAAACATACATGTGAATATAATTATAATTTTTTTAGTTTTACTCAGCCATTTAATTTGATATGTACTTTAGCTTTGTACCTTTCTGCTGTTCCTAATTATTTTGTCAAATAAACATTTACCGCGAGGGGAAAACATGTTGCTTTTAATTTATACAATTAGCGTAGTGAATAATATTTGAATGCTTATTTAAGTTTATTAAGAGTAACTAGTGAAATAATCTCTTTATTATTGTAATTTATTCATGACAGTTTAGCCTATAGCACGAACATTTTTAACAGATGGCTACGTTATATTTCATTCCTGTTCTTTACACCTTTTTATTGGATTTACTAATTAATTAACTGGCTCACTAATTAAAATATTAATTAAAACCTTAATTTAATCATTTTCTAATAACGTACAATAATAATTATTTTTATTATATGTATAGCAGGTAGACTGCTATGAAGTGAACCTCTAGATACAAGTGACTTCATAGGGAAGATTTATTGTTTGGCGATGACATCTGTCAAACATATTCCGTATACATCAAATCAGTGAACAAACAACATCATATTTTTTTTCATCGTGTTGAAGTTAGCGATTTTTGTTCCGGAAAATATTGATTTGCGGAAGGCAAATGAAGGAAAATACTGGGGCTTGGTGCTTGTTGATCATGCTTTATCATAAGCAGCATACAGAAGATGATTTCGAGGGTTTAGAGATATCGATTTGGTGTAAAAAAAGAACATGGAAAACCCCCAAAAAGATTTGAAGACGACGAATTGCACATAATATTGGATAAATATGACACTTTAAGGCAGAAACAACTGGACAAACAACAAAATGTTACACACACATGCAACCAATAATTTCCAACTATTTAAAAGTTATGGGAAGGATTCAAAAGTCTGCAAAATCAGTGCTATTTGAATTGAATGACAGGAAAGCCGAATAACTATTTGTGGAAGATGGAAAGATAGAAAATCAGTGTTGCACCGATTTGTTAATGGCAATGGAGACTGAATCGTAAACGGATTAATGTCATGGGTGAACCCGGGACCATCAACTTGGGCTGTAAATCGAGATCGATTCTGTAAGAAAAAATCCTTTTTGTGGTGTACCATAACTATACAGATCGCTACCGATAACCGACAATGATCAATGATCGAAAAGCGGTCAGAATGGGCCACAGGACACTGTGAAATAACTTTGCAACATAACAATGCACCTGCACAAAGTAAAATTGGTTCAGAATAAAATCAAAACATTAGACTGGGAGTTCCTAACCAACACTCAGTAGTCAACAGACTTGGCTTCTTTCAACTGCTATTTGTTCTTATCGATGACACATATATTGCTTATGTAGCGATTATATTTTTATTGCTTCAGAAGACCTGAAATATAGAAAAAATGTTTTTTTTTGCTGATGATGTTTTATTTTCACAAAAACACTTTCATTTCATGCCGGTATACCAAAATAAAGTGTGACTTTTACAAATACAACTCGAAGTTATGAAAACAAAAATATTATTTTTCCTTATTTTGGTATTTATGAGGCATTTTATCGTTAGTATAATTCGCAAAGACGCTAAGTCCACTTTTTTCCAAAATTCAGATTTTAATGCAAAACGGTAACATTATGCAAAATACATATTTTACAACAACAAAAAATGTTATTATGTGGTTTAAAGTTGTTGTAATTTTGTGGTTGGCAAAAACGCTAAGTCCACAAAATTACGAAAAATATTAAAAACACGTGCTAATTTTTTGATTTAATTTGATATTTTTGAGTTGATTTTTGATCTAGGTCATTTAAAGAGAGCTATTTTGTAAAAATAATTGCGTTTAAAAAGTTTAAAAATTTTAAAAACTGGAAATGTTACACTGTTTTTTGTGTCTCCTGTAAAATTTGAAAAAAGGGACTTAACACATTTGCGAATTAGACTAACGTTATATTTGATTAAATCATCTCAGTTATCTGCACGTAGCAATGAAACAAATTTTCTTTTAAAGCTGAAACGTGATTTAATTTTTAATGAATTTTAAATAGATTTCTCATTACAAAAGAGACGGCAACCATATATACACACATAGTTCCATAACTCAAAAATTATGTTAGCAGTACCAATATCTGCATTGCAGATTACAATGCAAATTAAATAAACCCACAAGCCCAAAAATCAAAAGGGCTGAATATAAATCCTTTTAATTTCATTTTTTTTTGTATTTTACTAACAATTTCTTGGTAACACATAAAATTTTACATGTATCATGTAATGTATTCCATGAGCCAAAGGAAAGCGTGAAAATTTTAAGTGAAATTAGAATACTTCTGGATAAAATAAAATCAGCATAAAATCAATTCATGATCAAAAAATGAAAAACTTTTGTTTGTAATCTTATGTAATAATAAGTAACGTTTTAGTTTAATTTTTCGCATTAATATTTGTATTCGTCTTTTCGTAGTGGCCATAAATATGTTCATCACTACCCCTCTTTACATCCTTATAAGTCATATCCAGAAGATTAAAGATTAAAAAATCGGTACACTGAGGATATTCAAGTACAACGAAAGAGAATAAATAAAACTTATGGTAAAAATATTCGCAACAGAGGCCTTATAAAGTTCGAAATTCGAGTCAAAGATCACCAATGAGTATTCAAAAAGATGAGTTGATTTGAATCATACCCATAATTTCTGATATTTATATATATCATATCATACTCATACTACTCATATTCAAAGTTTGAAATACTCATCGTAGTCATACTTAACAATACGCATGATGTTATTGATTTCGACTCTCCTTTACTCAACATTTACAATAATCACAAAATAAATATAATTCGTTTACGAACATTACAATACTCACTAGAAGGTAGTGTGTTTACTTTGCTTGCTGTCTTTGTCTTTTTCTTTCGTCTTTTTTTGTAAATGTAACAACAACTAAGACTGTAACTTTTGATGATGAGTAATATAAGTATTTTTCTAAATTTATGAATCTTAATGAGTAGGCGTATTAATAAAAAATATTTCGAATTATATGAGTTTGATGTCAACATTGTTCTCATACTCATTGCAACCTGTACTACTAAATCCATGTTGTAGTGAATACGAATGAATCAGAGTAGTTAAATTTCAATACTGTTGACCCACTCATACTTAAAATTTCATGAGTACTTATGAGTAGCGTAAAAACGATTCATTGCTGAGCTCTGATGTCCATCACACTACTTTTGTCGGACAAAGTGAATGTATGTATATCTTCGTCAGATTTGTTTTTGTGTCCCGAATCTATTTACAGTGTTTTTTTCTGTTATGAGTGCTCAACGATAAATTTAATCGAAAAAATGAAATTAAACAAATACTGAATACAAACAAAAACTTTTTATAACTTTACTGGCCTCAGGCAATATTTGCTTATGATATGAAAATTGTATCTGTTGCATTCAAGTCATTTAGGCTGTTTCTCCTATATTTCTTAATTTTCCTTAATTTTATTTGGAAAGGATTACAATATTAGACAGGAGAGGAATAATTATAATTATATTATACTTATGACAGTAGGAAAACAAGCATTATAAAATCAGCAATACAAGAGCTGTAACCATTCCCTTTCTTAACTGAAAGCAAAATACTATTTCATGTAACTATTTTAAGGCGCTGTAATTATAAAATGTTTTCTAATACTTGTTTTCAAACGTCCATAGAGGACTATAGAGCAAGTTAAGGATAATCTGATTCTACTCTATTTCATTGTAGTGTTCTGCGTTACCACCTATAAGACAGTAATTAGTAATCTCACCTACTCGCTGTCTAGCTCACACCCTAAATAGCTGACCACCAGTGTATAAGTGCCTAGACTTTTATTTAACACCACTGCAAGATATAAAAAATATATTTCCATTAAATAATGACTCAACATTTAAAGAAATGGTATTCTTAACCCTTAATTACATGTGCGAATAAAATTAATGTTCAAAACAAAACTTGTTTTTCCTTCCTGTTCATGTCTAATATGCGTAGGGACTTTTGTAGCCGAAATTTTTCTGACGTGTAGGGAAAAAATCTGATTTTTTAACTGGCTATGTATGTATATGTGTCAGGTCAAAATAAGTTGACAATCAGCGATCGCCATTGACAGAAGCAGTCAAAGTATCGGTAATCGGTAACCCTGTTATAGTTTTTTCAGTATTTATTCGTTTTTTCTTAAAACGTTTAAAAATAAGAAAAAACCTTCTGTCCCTCACAGTAAGCAAGAACTGATTGCGTTCTCATATACGATTTGCTTTGAGTGACTATAACGTCAGCACATTTTATTGTTCCGTTTAATAAAAGCTTGTGCTATTGAAATAATTCACTTTTTGTACATAATTAAACAATGAAAATTATTGTTATTTCTTGTTTCAGCAAAAAGTTTAACATCCATAATCTTCATCTTATAAATAAGTGCAGAGGAAGTGTCATCTGACACTATAAAGTTTATGATGCAACATGCATGCTCCCTCATCATGAACTCATTGTGCATTATTTATTGACCTGATTTAAAATATATGTACGTACGTCAACAACTCAGAACTTTTTATGTTAAGGATTATAAATTCAGTGAACTCTGCACATCACTATGTGTAGAGCGACAGCAAATAACAAGTAAATAATAAAAATTATACCCAGACGTACATGCACGTATGAAGACATATTTTATTTTGTTTTCTCAGTTTATTGTAACAATTTTTTTCTTCTTTTTGCCTCATAATATCTTCTTTATATACACGTGTCTTTAGCCTTTCTTTTGTCTTAATAATAAAAAAAATATTGTTCTAATGAACTACAGTATCGGTCAAAATACATTGCGCAAAACTTGCTGTACCATTATTTCTTAAAAAAATTGTTACAGAATTTTAGTCCAAATTCCATTGATTTCCAGCCATGATTAAATAAAATATACGCCAAGTAAAATGAAAAATTAAAATATACACCATCTTCTCACTTTAGAATAACTCGAATTTAAATTTTTGGGTTATAAAACACAAAATCCTCCCAACGTTCGCATTATTTTTCGAAGTTTTACTTTTGTCCAGGTTTTTTACTCGAAAAGAAAAGAATAAAAACAGATAAAAATGTCCCGATTCGAATGCAAGAACACCAAAAATTTCTGAAATTTTCACTTTTGTTCTGATTGTGAAGTCAGAACAGGGGAAATAAACTGACTTTATATTGTTTCACTGAAGATTTTGTTTTTTTTTTTAATTTGAACTGACAATGATTTTAACTGTGTACGTCGAGTATATTCGTCTTGAAGAAAAATCAAATCGCATTCGTATTACACGGTGCGATAGTCAAAATACACCCGAGTAACTACATAGTACAAGTTATTCAGTTAGTTAAAAAAAAAACGGTTCTTTTGATCTTTTCACACAAAATTAATGATTACCTAAATATCTTTGAACCTATTTGAAAAATCCAAAGTGTTTTAAAAAGGGGAGAGATTAGCCTTTAAAACGGTATGCATAAATATTTTGTTCATACATTTATGTTATGAGTTGTGATGGGGTAAATTCTTAAAGTGCATTCCCTTGTCAAGAGTTTGACATTTCGTTTGATGAAATTGGACAAAAATTACCGTAGTTATTATTTAAAGAGTATAACAGCTTAGTCATATTTTTTATTTATGCTGTCACATCAAATGAACTTTCATTAAAAAATGTTAACAATTTTTGAAGGATTGTTTTCCTGAGAATTTGCTCTTTTCACGTTTGAACGGCTACTAAAAGAATTCTAATATTTGAGTTGTTCGCAAATATTACTATTTCGTTTTGCGCAAACATTAGCCAACTCCCGGTGGTTGGTCCAATGGAAAAAGGACACATTTTTCAATAAACACTTAAGATCCATCAAAAATTTTGAAAATTTTTAATTTAAAGTTCATTTGATAAGACAACATACATATATAAAAAATATGACTAAGCTGTTATACTCTTTAAATAATAACTAGTGTAAGTTTTGTCCGATTTTATAAGACAAAGTGTCAGTATCTTCACAAGAGAATGCACTTTAAGAATATCGCCACATGTTTTATAGTTTTAATGAAAAAAAAAGAAAAAAATAATATTTTCCAAGTTTACCCTATCAAATCTCGTAACATATAAGTTTGAATAAAATGTTTATGTATACCGTTTAAAAGGCTAATCTCTCCCCTTTCTAAAACGCTTAAAATAAATTAAATATTCAACTCACACTATATAGGTACTCGCGTGTATTTATACTGTTGCAACGTGTCATTAAAGGTACAAATTGATTTTTTAAAACAATTTTATTTTATTTAAGTCCGATAAATCGTTTTTGAAATATTGTATAAATAGTCACCACCTGCTACGTGTAGGGCAATTGTTTGAGTCAGTACATACATATATCATCAAACGAATTATATTTAATAAAATAATGTTCCTAAAATGGAAACGGTGTTATCGTTTAACATTAAAATGATAAACAAAAAGCTACAAAAACAAAAACAATGGACTTGTTTACATGATCAACGAATAAACAAAAATATAGCAACAACATCAAACGTAAACAAAATACACAAACAACAAAAACGTAAACAACATGCTCACATTTATAGAGATTTCGCAAAGGCAAAGTCAATCTCCTTTAAGAGCATTCATCAGACTGTTTACCTTGCGATATAAAAGGCAAGACAAAGCAGACAACGGGATCAGTAAAAATTCAGTCAGTCTTGTGTGAAGATGCATTGCGTGTGAAGAGAATAATCGTGGTTTGAAGATCTTCGTTGTAAAGATCTAACGAACAATTGTTGGTGTGTACGCGGAAGAGTGGAAAGAAGGATAACAAATAAAGCAAATTGTTTTTGTTTAAATCAAGTTGCCAAAGAATTTATTTAAAATTAACACAAAATTTATTTATTTTTGTTTGCAATCAGAACTCTTATTTTAAACGTTTTTAAAAGGGTAAAAACGTAAAAATAATAATTTCTACAGATTTTAATTTTTCTGTTCATTAAAACATTTCGAATAGAAATGAAATCAAGACCAACTGTTATAATTTGAAAGTATGATAGCAAGCAGCAATATTCATTATCTGTGAATTTAACAAATCCTAATTTTAAGTGATATATGTATTTTAATCCATTCATAGTAGAACTTTTTTAGTAATTTTTTTCCTCCTGTGGTAATATACGGAACTTTTACACACTGATTCGGAAATTCCTGTGTCGTGCTTAATGTGACCGCACACGTTAACGAATGCGTTCGTTAGTTCTTGTTCCATATATTTCTCTGCATATGTTTTTATTATTATAACCTTCTTCTTTTGCAGACGTGATGAAAGGATTTCATTTTTTTATCTTCATTCATGGCAAAAAGTTTTATAACTTTTGGTACACCTTCTATGGAAAGTAGAACATTGAAATCATATCGGTGATAACATTTCATTAAACTTCAATACTTTTTGTATCTTCATTTTGTAATAAACTTTTGATGACAATATTCAGAAAATGTAATATTGCGCACAGAAAAAACGTAATTTTCCAGTTCTTGGTTTTTTTACTTTTTAGCACACAAGTAAAGTGAAATAAAAATTGCTAGAAAAAACTTTGTTTAAAGTTTTCATGTATAGTAACCCGGTGCGGCACCGTTTTTTCGGTACTCATAATTGCTCACGAAATTTTGAATATGAGTGAGTCAACAGTATTGAAATTCAACTATTATGATTCATTCGTACTCACTACAACATTGATTTATAAGTACAGGTTGCAATAAGTATGAGTACAACGTTGACATCAAACTCATAACATTCGAAATATATTTGATTCATACGCCTTCTCCTTCAGATTCACAAATTTAGATCATAAATCTTAATTGTTGCCGCATTTACAAAAAAAAGAAGAAAGAAAAGACAAAGACTTCAAGCAAAACAAACACACAACCTTGTAGTGAGTTTGTAGTGTTCGTACGCGAATCATACTTATTTTGTGATTCTTGTAAATGTTGAGTAAAGGAGAGCCGAAATCAACAACATCATGCCTATTGTTAAGTATGAGTATGAGTACGATAAATACTTCAAACTTTCAATATATGAATAGTATGAGTATGATATTAAAATAAGTATGTATGCGTATAAGTATCAGAAATTATAAGTATGATTCGAATCTACTCTGTTTTTGAATATTCATTGCTGATCTCTAATACATAACACACACATAATTGGTCATTACAATCTTTTAGTCAGGATTACGACCGAGCATCTAACTCCACTTATGCTGTCTGTGATTAATTTTATATATGAGTGGCGGGACCTGCAGTTTTAAGTCAACTCTGAATGACAGCTTTTTGATAAACTTCTCAGTGCGCGTTAATTTTGTCTCAGAGTTTTTGCCAGAAATGTGCCGAGAGGAGGTTTCCGAAGAAATATTTTTGTCATATTTCGTCTTGTTGGAATTGTCTAACATGGTTTTGTACCGTGGCTTTACGCCGAATAAGCCAACACTCTGCCTATTAGATTACGACGCCTAACATGTGAATTAATAGTGAAAAACTTAAAGAATCGAGTATATTGGACCTTTCATTAAGTAGTTCCGACTTTAGAATTTAAATGAAACAAAGTGTATCTGAGATATCATCGAAATTTTTTATTCGTTTGAAAGACCTATTGATGTCATTATGTGTGAATACAGCATCTTTTTAATGTTGGCTGGGTGGAGAGCATCTGAAATGTTCAATCTTCCATGACTTCGGTGTATACATCAGGTTGAATTTGATCGATGACGTAGGTTGTAACAGCTGTGAGAATCGCTGAAGTTTGTGACTTATTCGCGCGTGCCTACAACTTAAGAAATCCTCGCGAAAAAAGTGGTCCAATTACACGATCTCTGTAGATGTTTCACATCACCTCACTCAAATCGCTAGTGCGGAATGTTTAATGTAACAATTCAGGCTAAGGAGTTGGTAATCATAGATTTATAGTGTACGACGTTTACAGTGATGACCTGCGATTCATCGCTATAGCGGAAGAAAATCGAAATATTTCTACACCAATTAATGATCACGACGACGAACAACAATGGTACGTGAATGTCAGCAAAGTGGAGATTCGGAGACTTTTACGAGATTGAGTGTCTGAAGGTATTGAAACTTAAACAATTGAATCTGAACTCTACTTGCAACAATTAACCAGATTGGAGCAAGCAATTTAACCAAAAATTAAATCAATTAGAAAAAGAAAAGCGATATTTTGTTTCATTATGATAACGTTGAAATACAAGTATCCTTGACAATCAGGCAGAAACTGAGATAGCTTTGCTGATATGTTTTAATATAAATTATATCTCGGACCTCTGCAGAACTCACTTAAAGGACAGATAATTCGTTTTTACACTGATGGAATAATGGCTTGCCTCCATTTTAAGAAAAAGGCGATGTAAGTCATCTGAAAGCCCACTTTTATTACTAAGGTATCGCGAAAATTTCGAATACATAATCTTATGAAAATGTTAGAACTGAATAATTAAAATATTCCCTGAAAGCACGAATACATTCTTTTTTATGACGCGTTACAGGGACATATATTCCAAACCTAACAAAATCAATCAGATTAGTGTGCCCATAGCGACTACGTGTGAGCATCGTACTTCACTTTATTTATACTGCATTATTTCACATCTATTATCTTCGGACTCTTTCTTTCAGTGTTGTTGTTATTGGATTTTTAATACGTGCTTTTGTTCCCTTCTCGCAAATTTATATGACTGTACATTTATGTTTACCATAAGATGTGTATATTTTGTTGTCTGTCTTCTTTGATTACTTTTATTCTATTTTTCCTATTTGTTAACAGCGTTCCTTATATAAAAGCTTTCGAAATACTTTTATATATAAATGCTGAACAACAGCATCTTATCTCACTATAAGTCTGTCCTGCAAGATTTCTACAATTGAAACTATAATTGAAACTGAATCGGGGGTCTATTCCGATAAGCTGGCACTGAACGGGTTATACAGATTATCTAAACAGGCGAGCGTATTTCAGGGGGATGTTTTTGCTATTGGACATGGTTGAAATCGAAAGCGCTGGAATCTCGTCAAATAAAAGGTCGTCAGGAGTTGCATTCAATCTCTAGACCGAATACATCGTCATATCATAGAGGGCAATGAAAAGACCTACGAACTGGTACAGAAGGAATCGGAGATGTCTGAGAAGGAGACGATAGAGGGGATATATAGTATGCGTCTCTACACGAATACTTTTCCAAATTGAAAAAAGGAACATGGAATTTAAAAAACCGTGGCTGGTCCAACATACCTGATTGCCAAATTTCAAAACTGCTGGACACAGCACTGGATAGTGGGAGAACCAGAGAACTATTTGAGTTCGACAATTCTAGTGGGGCATTGTATTATTGGCAGTTTCGCTGACAGGCTCGGTTGGCCCCACCAAGATTACTGCAGATGCTGCCATGATGTGGAGGAAACGGATTCGGTGGAACACCTTTTATGCGAGTGCCCTGCACTTCTGAACAGACGTCATCGGTTTTTGGGCGACAGAACGTTTGAATATCTGAGAATTGTGGCGAACGTGATACTAAGAGTACTGTTCGGTTTCATCCGGAGCTCGATGTGGTTCAAATCGACCACTAAAGGATAATGACAAGGAGGCTTACCCCACACTGGGCCATATGGGCCACCCGTGAACGGCAAGTTCCTGACTCCAGAATGAATGTTTCCTTCTTTTGATAATATTTAATGTGTAATACTTTTTCTTCGATGTTATTAGTTTCGTTTGTGGATCTGAAAGGATAGTCCCTTGAAAAGTTCTTCTGAATCTCCAATTAACTTTAAATAGTTTATTCACTTTCATTTCATAACTTTATAGTGGTAGAGATTAAAGGAAATACGGTTTTAAGAACAATTTCTACATTTTATTTTTCATACTTCTCTTGAAATTCTATTTACAGTTTAATGTCGATTGTTTGGATTGTGCTGAGATTTTTACAATTCCTTAGACTTGAAAAAATTCTCTTTTATTTCAATTGTAGACTATTGTGGATGGCATCGTTGCTGAAAGAATATATTATGCCCAGTTACCCATTTGAAACCACTTACGTTTATTGTTGATATAATGACGGACAATTTAGTGAAACTGCCAACAGCAAGCTCTTACATGCAAACAACTCTAATAACAAATAAAAACAACTTACAGAGCAATCAAACAGCAGTAACTACTGTAACTACAACAGAGGCAGTGGCAATAAGTGTAGTGTAGTGTAGTGTAGTGGCAACATCATCTCTTAGTAAGTTGCAATGTGTAGGATAAACATTTTATTTCAATTGTTGTTTCCTTTTTTCTTTATATCTGCATAGATTTATTTCTTCTGTCCTCTTGTTTTGTAAACATTTTATTTATTCGGACGTAATCAGGAATGGAACTTTTTACAAAATGGTGTTGTGAAGATATATACATACATAATTAGACAGAGATTGTTGGGTGATTGAAAAAATGTTAAAGAAGCTAACTAAACTTCTTGTATGAGTGCAAATTTTTGCTGAACAGAAAGAATGTCCAAAATTGTAACAAAACATTTTAGTATAACAAAATGTATAATTATAAAATATGCAAACAAAAGAACTAACAATTAAGTAAAATAGTGTGAATAATTAGAGAAAAATGTACAGTGTACACTTTACACACACCTTTGTTAACATTCAAATCAAATGTTTAGTAAAGTAACGTATAAGCAAATTACTGACTCAATTCGTTCTTCTGCAAACACCATCGACACCATCATTGAATTCGGATCAATAGAAATTGGTCATCATCGACCTTTAGTGATCGTAGTTGGCAGTCATGCCTTGGTCAATGATGTTGTCAAAGAAATTTGGATCGATGACGCCCTAAGCATTGGATGCTCATAGATCCCATATGGATTGGTATCGTTTTAAAGCGGCAGTACACTACCCAGACATCCCAAAATGAGCCTAATCGGGTCTATTGTCAAATACTACAGAGTCCATACAGCGAACACAAGTTGTAATCTATTGTCGCTAACCTTCAGTGCCTGGTTCAGTGAAATTTAGTATGGGTGCAGGCCTAAGTCAGGTCACAAGATTAGCTAAAGGCCGAGTTGTGGTGAGCGACGCGAATTTGGCTGCTTTAAATTCTCATTCTCGCGGACAGCGGCGATGTTTTGGTTGATCCTTTACTGATCCAGTAAACACAAATTTATTCATCACATTGCGAATAGTCTTCTATTCGCTCGCTTATGATGATAGTAAAATGGGCAAAGGGTACGCGGTACATTGCCGGCGCAGAACATTCATTTTGATATTACAATTTTATTATTTTCATGTGATGTTGAAAAGTGAATAAATATCAAACAATTTTACAGATAATATGGTCATTAGCAACTGTCAAAGTGCTGAAGTCGCTAGCCGATATCTACTATCAGTGAACCTGAATATAATCGGCTATTTCACGAAAGTTGTTTGGATTGAGCTCCTTATTTTTCTTCCTGCACACTAAAGCATTTCAAATGACATTTGGAAAAATGTGTTTTTATCTGACGAGTCAAAATATATAATTTTATGTGTGTCGGCACAGTACTTTATGGGTACTTTCAGATTATTAAAAAAAAAAAAAAAATGAAAACATATAGGAAGCGTGAACAAGACAAGAAAAGTATAAATCAGAATGAGATTCATTACTGCTGTTTGTAGAATATGCAAAAATTTCTTCCACGTTGCGAAAATCCTCAACCACAACCTGAAGGCCTACGAACATATTCTAAAGGTTATATTCAGGTGGCATTAAATCAAGCTTTTTGCCACAGTCATCTGTGGCATAAACTAACAAATAACGGTTGTTATTCAAGTTAAAAAATCATAATTCATCACAGCAAACCAATGAACAACATATTTTACTTGTAGCGTTGGCCATGCCATTTTGTCACTTTATTTTTCATTCAGTAGATATGGACACAGTTCTGCGGTTCTAGATTTATTCATACCGCATACGCACATATGAACATATTCTCATGTCACAGTGTGTATGTGTGGTATATGATTTGTGACAGTAGATTACTTGTGGCAAAATCACCCATTCAAACACAGTTGTTGGCTTAGGAAGTTTTTAACCCTACTAGTGTACAACATGAACAATATTTTTGCGTTCCAATTACTGAAACCGAATAGAGATCAAAATTATTTTCCCTGGCATAGAGACTTTTAAATTCATTGCATAACACGACCAATTTATTTCACTTTTCGCTATAACTATTCGATAGCTTGTGAGTCTATTTATCTGTGCATTTGTAAATTTTTTTAGATCATTTGTTTGGTCCGAGTCGAGAATATCTGAAGCATTCTTATTACACATCGGTTGATAAAATTTCCAAGGTTAACATGTAAAAAATTAGTATTCTTTTGCAAAAATAAGACCATAATTTTTAAAACGAGAGGAAAAAGGTTTTCTCTGTCTATCACGTAATTTGTGGATTCTAGGTCAATAAAATTTTTGTGTGCTTGCTTTGCTGCTGTCTTTGTCTTTCTTTTCTTTTGTAAATGCAACAACAACTAATACTGTAAATTTTGATGAATGATTCAGTCGAATAATTTATGAATCTGAATGATTAGGCATATGAATCAAACGTATTTCGAATGTTATGAATGTAGATGCACCTCCATTGTTTGGCAAGTTAGTTCTTGTCCTGAAAAACGGTGCGAGTATCGACAGATATTGAAATGATTAAAAATTTCATTAGTAATCTATAATTGTCTTTTCAAAGAATAAAATCCATTTCAAAATGTAGAACAATTTCAGATTTATGTTCTTTGCGAAGTAAAAGGCCGGAACAATATTTTTCTTTCTATTTCTATTTCTGAATATTGTATTTTGTTACGAAAATGGAAACGGTGTAACATCCTTTAACATTAAAATGATAAACAAAAGCTACAAAAACAAAAGAAAGAAAAGGGCATAGAGAAGTAAGGGAGAACGCAACAACAAGCAACGTGAACAAAATACACAAACAACAATAAAGTCGCGATAGAGTTCTCGAGAAAGCGAAACCACGAACGTTCGACTTCAAGAACCTTCATCATACTATTTACGTGGGCATATAAAAAGGCAATACAAAGCAACGAGTTCAGTCACTCTTGTGTGAAAACGCGTTGCGTGTGAAAAGAACAGTCGTGGTTTGAAGATCTCCGTTATAAAGAACAATTTCATAGTAACCAAGTTTTAGATTTTACAATCTTCAGAATCCTTTTAATAGTAGATTGCAGAATTTCTTAAGATTATTAGTCCAGAAATCAGATTATACTTTTGTAAAGGTTTTTGGCGAACTAGAATTCCTCCATCTTAACCTAACCAATTCGGGATATCTTAACCTAAAAGTGAAAAAACATGGTTTTTGGATATATATTTAAGTAAATTGCTACTATTGTTTAATAATTATTAATACTGGCGAAATTCGAGACTGAAAACTATTACCCTTCAAGGATACACATTCAATTACGACAGTGCTAACTCTTGAACAATACTTTCCGTCTAGAGTATTTTAACTCATTATATAGGCATAAAATCTCTGCATACATCAACTTATCTTTGTAGGTTAGATTAGGTAAGGGGTAGCGGGTCTTTCACAGGCAAGTTCGCTCGGTTGCCCATATGGCCCATTGTGTTACCAAGTGTGAAGTTATCCACCTTATCATGATTCGTAAGTGGTGGGTTCGAACCACATCGAGCTTCGAATGAAACCGACCAGTTCTCTTAGTGGCACGTTCGCCAACATGCTCAGATCGTCAAACGTTCTGTCACCAAATTCATTCTGTTTCGAAAAATCACCAAGGACACTCATAAATAGCAACGTGATTTGTTGAATGGCCTTTGCAGTAGTTAAACATGAGATCCAAGAGCGTCGAATGCATCCCGAAAAAGTCGCTGGATTTTCGGCTGGTGCCATAATCGGTCCATATTTCTTTAAAAACAACGTTGGTCCCTCACTGTCAACAGCGAGTACTATTGATCTTCAGGTCTGAATTGGATGATCTAAGCAACAGCGACATATGGTTTTAACAGGACGGCGCTACTTGTCATGCACGTAGCATTAACATGATTAACAAAAGATACACTAACAACGACAATGAACTTGTCACAAGTAAACCAACAACATCGGTATGAAAGAAATGGGGTGACAAGTAAGCGAGAACTTAACAAAAAGCAATGCAAACAAAATACGCACACAACAATTAAGTCGTAATAGAGTTGTAGAGAAGGCGAATACACGAACATTCGACTTCAAGAACCTTCATCAGACTTATTTCATGGGCATATAAAAAGGCAAGACAAAGAAGGCAACCAGTAGTAATAATTCAGTCAGTCTTGTGTGAAGACGCGTTGCGTGTGAATAAAAAAGTTGTGGTTTGAATATCGCCGTTGAAAAGATCTGTGTTTTGCAAAGAAGAATAGCGAACAATCAACTATTATTGTATTCGTCAACTTGTAAGAGCAACTATTGGGTCTTTCTCTATCGTTAACTAAAAATAAAACTAAGTGCCTGTGATATTTCATCGGAGTTACCCTTTGATTTGAAAGACCTATTGATGTGGAATATGAAATGATTGAAATAAATTGTCCTGAACTTAAACGATGGTATTAGTTATATTGTCGTTGAGGACTATTGTGGTTTGTGGCAAATTCGCATACAGCAGCGTCTGAAATCGGTTGATCTCGGTTTACGTTACCGTGCAAATCTTTCGTGCAGTATTTTGTTACGTTTTTTACCTTTTTAAAAATGTTTAAAATATGAGTTCGTTGATTGCAAACAAAATAAAAACAAATATGTGTTTAGTCTCAATTAAACTCTTTATTGTTCGCACTACTTTTGTGTGTAGTAATGATTTGCATGAAAACAAAGATTTTTTTTTTGTCCATAACACTTTCACATCCAGAATCCTAATGAATATTTTATAGAAAAATAATGGCCAAGAGTATCACTAACAAACAAACACAACAAATGTTTAAGTGTAAGTGTTTAAGTATTTATACATGGCTTTAATGGATCTGATTATGTGGGACCACACATACAAACACTCTCACTAAAACCATTGGCAATATTTGTTGCAAGTACACACATTAGCTCAATTTTCTTGCACTTAAATATTAGCAGGGGCTAGTGCTTCTATCAAACACACACACACACACATTCAAATATTTGGCGCTTGTTTTAGGAAAGTGTTGAAAGTGGAAGTATTTCTCTATACCCGCCACTTTAACCTTCAACATCAGCACCATTTCAAAAAACTGTACTTAAAAGTTGTTGTTGTGAAAGTGTAAATTTGTTGCAAATTTACATAGAATTTGATGACAAAAAATGTAAATGTTTAGTTTTTATTGAATTTCATACGCATAGTAGGTAGATACATACAGTGAATCAATTTAGTGTAATAGCAACAAACTTCCAGAATAAGGCCCATAAAATAGGTTGTGGTAGATAAAAATGTTTTTTTTTTATACAACAACAAGAAATTTGTTAAAAACTATAAAAAAAAATCTTTTCACTCAGACAAGTGATGGTAATTACGGGTATTATTGAAATATTGTAAGGTGTTGTTAAACTTAGTTCGTTTACTGCATCGTTGCATTGTTTGAACCTTTAACGGCATTTACCACACCCATTTTACTAATTTCATTGCAATGGTTGAGTAGCCACCCAAAACCGCTACCTTTTGGGTGTGTACCAAATATGTATGCATGTAATGGACCTGGTTCTCCTACAATGTAAATCGTATAAAAATAACAACAGCGGTTATTACTGAATAAAAAATTATACAATAACATATTTTTTTTTTCATGCAGTCACTCAGCCTACTGTCTCGTTGCTTAGATAGTTTTATCAAATAGAAGTACAACAATAAAACTATCATTCCGATATTTGGTATATTTGCTTATTAAAACTCTTATTTACCGCTAAAATTCAACAAATTTGTTGTAATATGTACCATTAGCTCAAAGTAAAAACATGATTAATTAAAAAATAGGAAGCGGAAGGAATAGGAGCCTGTATGTATGTTATAAAAAGTGATTTTCTGCTATTTAGTTTTCAGTGATAATTTTTTCAAAGTAAAAGTAAAGTTTGCAATTGCGGCATAAATAGAGTAGGTTATGTTAATTTAATTGGCGGACCCCCTCATAGGAAGAGGTCTCACTTAGACCAGCCCATTGTAATATCACAATTTATTCCCGAGTTCAAAATAAATCTTACTTTTGCAACTATCTTTAGAAAGTTAGGTCAAATATGGCACAAAATGAGAGGTCAGAAACCTCCGTCTCATACATGAGGACCACAGCTCCTCCAATGCTGAGTCTTTCGGCATGTCTACCAAAAGGACAGTGGCCGGTAAGAACCGCTATTGGACGATGGATGACCACACGATTTAAGAACGATGTGAGTTCGTCGTTTTCTTGCCCATATGTGTCTAGCAGAGTCTGCACGTATCCTCCTGCTGCCAACGAGTTTTACTGAGCTTTATCCTGAAACGAGTGGACTATATCCAAATTAACCGAGGCAATGAAAATACATATGCTCTGTAACTTGTCGGCGATTGCTAACTCAACAGCAATGCAATTTTCCATTACATCCCTATGTCTCGGAACCCATATAATGTTTACATTTAAATGATTCGAAATTTCTCTGAGAAATCCTCGGCATTCATTGGACAAGAACGAACGTTAAAATTACTGGCTATCCGAGCGAAATCAAGAAATATTTATTTTTTATGTCCTTTTTTATTGTATAAAATACATCTACTGCGGCTTATTGTATGTCATGATTTATACAGACAAACAACTTCAATCGAATTGTCTTTCTTCATAACATCGGGGCCATCCGTATTTGTGGCGACTCTGTTCTCCTCAAATACCAAAGTACATACATATACTCTTTTAAGCGGGTTTCCACTAGAAATCTTAACTTAGCAGCTCCACTTTTGCCCGGTATATTATTTTATCATATTTATTTAGCGGGAAATTATATTATTTAAATTTTCCGAAAAATCTCGGGGCGGGAAACCAAAAAAACCCTGGTGAAATGTTAAAAAACAGATTTTTTCAAATAAAACGGGTTTGTAGGGTTCGAGGAGTATAAAAAAATTCTGAGTTCTACTCAACTAAATGAACAATTCAGATGTTTTTCTTTTTAGCACTGTGTAATTAGTTGAAAAACTAGTATTAAATCAATTATTTAATAACTTACAATTTCATCTTTTGATAGGGTTTCCCACTTTAATTATACATTTTTTCACGCATTGCTGAACGAAGAAGTCGAAAATAAGCCACAAGTTTTGCATATATTTCCATTACTATAACAACAATTAAGCCACTCACAACGCTCGTTCATTATTATGTTTGTGAAAACTAACTTATTTTGTTTGTTTACCCTTATGAATTTTTTTTTTTTTATAAATTATATTCATTTAAGTTTATTATTTTGTTTAAAGGTCTCCATTAACCGTGTTGTACTCGTATTGTATTTTTATTTCATTTGTTTGATTTTCTTTTAAGCCTTTCTTTAGAGATTTTGTAATTCCCTTTTCAATTGTTCGCATTATGAACGCCATGGGGTAAAATATATAATTTAAAATAAAATTTCAATATAAACGAATACTTTGTGTTTAAATGTTTACCTTTGTAAGGCTTCGCATTATTTAATTATGAAATCTTATAACATTACAAAGGAATTAAATTCATTACGTTTTTCATTATTTGTTTATGTGAAAAGTAGAACAAAAAACAAAAACTTAATGAAATGAGCATTATTTACTTAAGATTTTTTACAAAAATTAAAAACTATTACATATTTATATATAATACATATAAAGCATTTTATGATAAAATGTTGCATATAAGAGGGGATTTCTTAATGATTTAATGAAATATTTAGCAAATGACCCTTATATTCATCGAAATTTTATACTTAGGAATGAGATCCATATCTAGATGAATAGGTACGTAAATAAACAAAATTGTCAACACCATATGAGATCCAATAGTGTTCAATGCGTCCCGAAACAGACACAATTTGGTGTGGATTTTAGGTTGACGGCATCATTGTTCCATATCTCTTTAGAACGACATTGGCTAGGCCTTCACGCTAACAGCTAGTCGATGATTGTTAATTTTTTTTGATCTGAAATGTATAATTGGATAATGACACATTGAATGTTCTGCTTGAGCTATTTGTGGGCACGGTCAACGTAAAGTGACGTGATCTGGATACGGAGTTCAATATTTTTGTGAAGTTTACCTAAGTCACAGGTGTATGCGAACAAGCTACAAACCTCAGTGGTCCTCAAAGCCAACATAAACCATGCCATCGGTAAGTTTCTGCCTGATCTATTCGCCTGAGTAAAGGAGAATTGAACATTTCGGATGTACTCCACCCAAAGAAGTCATGTAGAAAATTCGAATGATACTCTTATTCCACGCATGACATTGATCGGCCTTTCAAACGATTTCAAAAATTTCGATGATATCTCTCACACACTTTGCTTTATTCAAATTTAAAGTTAGGAACCGCGTGTTGAATGACAGATGTTACAATCGCGATAGATTTCTGATAGCTTTATTCCGCTAAAATGGAAAGTTTACGAATACTTCCTGTAAATCCAAGATAGAAAATCAGCGTCACAAGACACGATAAGACACAAAGCGCATTCAGCATGCAATTAAATTGGATACGCATTGCCTGAGCAGCACTGCGATTCCTACAAAAATGGTGAATATTTTGTAAATAATTTTTTTGCTTGAAAAGGCGAAAGGTTTTATTGGCGTGGAACCCACAAATTGTCTGCAAGATCGAAAATATGTGTAGCCAGTACTGGCCAATACTTTGAATGAAATGTTTAAAATTAAATTGTTTCTAATGCGCATTATTTTATTTATAATTTCTTAGCCCTTTTACGGCCGCCGTGCCAATTTGGAAAAACTTAGTTATGTAGCGTATTTAGGAAAAGTATTAACATTTATTTGAAACATTTATTCATTAACAATTTCTAAGAACACCTATGGTTACCAAAAAACATAGAATCAATAAATTTGATATTCTTTTAGTGCCATAAGAATATAATCATATTTGAAAGGAATATAGTTGTGGAGTTTAAATTTTCTATGTGAAGGTTAAAGCCATAAATTCCTTGGCACCCACAATAGAATTCATGGGCAAAACACGTCTATCCAAAGTGGATTTGAATAAAATAATTGAGAAGTGACAACTTGGAGTTATAGTTGAATGATGGAATTGTAGCATTTAAAATACAGTTTTTTAGGGCAAATTTAAAGGAGTCTAAACTAAAGGTATCCATTGGATGCTAAGAAATTCTAGATTTAGGAAGACTTACGGTTTACTGCTTGCTTCATCTATTCGAAATAAGATAGCATATCAATCAATTACACTAAGCGAGAAAATAACAAAAAAAATTAAATACAGCCAGCTAATAACATAGTGTAAGTTATGAGTTTTGTTGAGTAGAACTCAAAAGTATTTTTTTTATATTTCTTGAACCCTCCAAATGTGTTTTATTTGATATGAACTGTTTTTTGGATTTTACGCAAAAATTTACTGATTACACAAACATTTCTGAACCGATATCCAAAATGTAAACCTTATTAGGAAGGACAGGAACGGGCCTTAAAAAAGGTATATATACATATATATACATATATATATATATATATATATTATTATATATATTATTTGATTTAATATTCTATGGGGTTTGATGAGGTAAACTTGACAATTGCGAATTTTTTTCATACTTTTTCAAGTTTGTCCGTTCATAGTAGCAAAATTTAATTAAAAAATATAAAATAAGTGATGACATTCTGACAGTGCATTACCTTGTGAAGCGATTGTAACTTTGTTTGATCAAATCGAACACTTATTTTATAAATTTTAATTATTTTTGCAATTAAGAATAGCTTAACTTGAAAAAATTCAAAAACATGTAGGTTCGAAACATAACTTTATGTATACCACTTTAAAGGCTCATCTGTCCGCTTTTTAAAAAGGTTAAAAATAAATGAAAATAGGTTAAAAATATTTGGGTAATCAATAATTTTGTGTAAAAATATTAAAAATACTGTTTTTTGTCAAATAAAACAAGTTTGGAGGGTTCGAGAAATATAATAGTGTTTTCACACCAAAAGTTAAAACCTGATTTTAGCATTAAAACCATAATCAGCTGATTTTGCGTTCACACCGCAAATTTTCTTAAATCTGGTTTTAACTTTCATACATTTATGACTGTGCCACAGCTGTTTTTGTTTAAGAAAAACTAAAAAATATGAAAAATTAAGAAATAATATTATTAATATTAATATTATTGTTATAATATTATTATTTATTATTGTTGCAGTATTCATTAATTAAAATTTTACATTTTTATACAACCGGATTTCTGTATTTTTACATTTGTTTTGTTTTTATTTTGTTTTTATTTTTATCAGCTGTTTTTACCATTTCAGAGCTGGTAGCTCTGATTCAGCACATAAAACAAGGTTGTATTTCATAAAATCTACTTAAAACCAATTCAAAAAAGGTTTTAAGTTGGTTTTAATACAATAATTTTGTATGGTAAAAGCAGGTTTTATTTTTGGTTTTAACGTTAAAACCAACTTTTGCGTTAAAACCACTCGGTGTGAAAACACTATAAAAAAATATTTTTGAGTTCTACTCAACAAAACTCACAACCTACACTATGTCATCAGCTGGGTGCTTTTTGACTGTTACAACTTTTTTTTTTTTTTTTTTAAGGCAAAAACATCACTTTCGTACTGATTCTTGAGGGTTAATGCTTAATAGATAAGCATGACTTCGCATCAATGAAGCTATAGATACTCGACACCAAGTTCATAAGTTTCAAGCTGGCTGTCAATGATATTTTTAAGTTAAAAAAAGATCATTTTAATAATAAATAAAGAAAAACATAACGATTTAAGAATGTTAATAACACGAAGTATGTAAAGATCTCAGTGTAGCCGCCACTGTTAAATACAGCCCTGTAAGTAACCGATATTCATCATTTTTATATTTTATTTAATGTCATTATATCTGTCATTTATTTGTCAATTTTTTTATATCTTCACATCCGGAACTTTCTTTTTCAAATTGATAGTCTTTAGAGCAAGACGTAATAGCGCAGAAATTAAATTTAAAATTAAACTAAAAACCCACATTGGAAAAGTTGGTGGCTTAAAACCAAAAGTAAGTGAACTAAAATTATTATAATGAGGAATAAAAATACCAGTTGCGTCACAAGTTGACAACAAGAAAAATTGTTTTCTAAATTACTTGGTATTGGAATCTAGCTAAGCCATCACGACCTCTATCGTGAACAAATTTTTTATTCTTTTGCGACTACTTCTTTACCTTGCCTAGTGGATTTAACTGATGCTGAAGTTTTCCGCCCTATCTGCCAGTGGATACAGTTGCCAAATTCAACATAACCTCACACACACGTAAGTACCAATATGGACCCCACATTACAGCACGGTCAACCACACAAAACAGGCGTCTTGCCACAAAACGTCCAACAAATATGTCAGCTTTGCCACGAACAACTTGACGACGCCGTGGTAAGTTGTAACTTATGTCAAAAACCATACCATACCACTTGCGCAAAAGTCTCAAGCCCACAGGAGTCGTGGATGTGCCAATCGTGTAACACAAACCCATTGCACTCTGCTTCTAGCACTCATTCGTCGTTGGCGTCAAAAGACTGTTAGCAGAAGAAAAGCCCTTGAGCTGAAAACGTTAGAAGAAGAACGTGAGCTATCCATGAGACGCGATCAGGAATACCTGCAAAAAAATATCAAATTCTCCATGAAATAGAAGAAGATACCGATCCAACATCATCTAACCAAATCACCCAAGAGCAAAATGCCATAGTCCCATCGGCGAACCTAACCTCACTTAATGCGTCCGTACACGCGCCAATCATATCAAATAGCGGCCCTATTATGACCACCACTTCATACAATCCACCTGTAAACCATACATATGAACAAAACAATATTGCGAATTCACAACCTTTCAAATTTATTTATCCAAATTTTTCCCTAAATTCAACAGTAAATCAAAATCTCAACAAAACACGTTTCGGCTTTTCACAAAATATTAATAATGCACAACAGTCACAATCGTTTGTTAATCCTCAACATACAGAAACACAACCACCATTGTCGCAGCCAACTCCAGGAAACCGTCTACGATCTGACCAAATACATGCCCGTCAAACGGTGCCTAAGGATTTACCAGCTTTCTCTGGCTGTCCCGAGGAATGGCCTTTGTTTAGCTCGACTTATGATTGGTCTACGGAAGTTTGCGGGCTGACAGATGCAGAAAATTTAATAAGACTCCAAAGAGCCCTTCGTGGCGAAGCATTAGAAGCTGTTAAAAGAATTCTGGTTCATCCATCCTGTGTACCACACGCTATTTCCACTTTGAAATTATTGTACGGTCAGCCAGATAAAATTCTTTTTTCTTTAAAAAATAAAATAAAAGCATTACCACAAGTTAACACCAACAAAATGGAAACAATTACTAATTTTGCCGTCCAAGTTAAAGGCCTCCAGTCAACTATAGAAGCCTGTGGTCTCATTGATGAATTGAATAATTCATCATTGCTCCAGGAACTTGTTTCAAAATTGCCTCCGTATTATCAAATAATTTGGGGATCAACAAAATTAAATCTTCAACAAAATAACAAAAAAGCAAATTTATTAGAATTTTCCAATTGGATATTTGGTATCGGAATGTCAGCTAGCACTGTTAACGTCGAAAATAATATGACAGTTGCCTCTGTTAATAATCGTAAACAAAATAATATTTTTTGCAATACACACACAGAAACTAATAAAAAGAAATGTCTGGTTTGTAGCAGTGACTGTAAAAATGTTTCAAGCTGTAAAAAGTTCTTGTCAGCTGATCGTAAAGATAGATGGAATTATGTTAATAGATTAGAGTTGTGCAAGCACTGCTTACGAAAACATTCGGGTGTCTGTTACAACAAAGACAAAAACTGTAATGTAGACGGCTGTCAATTAAAACATCATAATCTTCTTCACAAATACGAAAGCAACAATGCAACGAAAGAAAGGGACAGCAGCAGTGTGCAAAATGTTAATGCACATGACACTGAAAAGCAAAAATTCTCTTTAAAGTAATTCCAATAAGAATTTATGGAAACAACAACAAAGTCATTTCTACATATGCGTTTCTAGACGATGGCTCTTCAATTAGTCTAATAGATGAAGAAATTGTTAAGCAATTGGATTTAGAGGGGGAAGCTGAACAACTATGTTTGAAATGGACTGGAAATATAGAGAGAATTAAAGAAAACTCCCAACGTTTAACAGTGCAGGTTTCTGGTAATAACAGCAAAAGGTTTGGTATCGATGTTCGTACGGTAAAGAAACTTTTACTGCCAAAGCAAACACTTGATTATGAAAATCTTAATAGAAAATTTTACCATTTAAAAGGGCTGCCGGTTGAAAGTTATAAGGCTGCTACACCAAAAATTCTTATTGGACTTAACAATATAAATATTACAGTAGCGAACAAAATTAAAGAAGGTGGAAAAAACGAACCAGTTGCTATTAAAACTGTATTAGGCTGGACAGTTTTTGGACCCTGTGGTAGCAGTCAACCTGTACAGTACAATCTACACATATGTGAGTGTTTGAAGGCAGATAACAAAATGAATCAATTAATAAAAAGCTTTTTTAGTATTGAGAGTTTAGGTATCAATTATCAAAATTTGAAAGCCACTAAAGAGGACGAAAGATCGTTGCAACTTTTGAATAAGTTTACCAAACAACGTGAGGACGGTCATTATGAAACCTGTCTGTTGTGGCAAAGTGATACAATATTTTTGCCAAACAATTATCAAATGGCAAAAAATAGGCTTTTGTGCCTGGAAAAGCAAGTGAGAAAAAATAGTGACCTTTATGCGGTTTACGCTAAAACAATCGAAGAGTACCTCAACAAGGGTTATATTACCAAAATTGATATAAATACACCAGCTGAAAGGGTGTGGTATCTTCCCACGTTTCCAGTATATAACAAAAATAAACCAGGCAAATGTCGAATTGTATGGGACGCTGCCGCAAAGTTTAATGGAATTTCTTTAAACTCTATGCTTTACAAAGGCCCAGACCTGTTGGCTTCGTTACAAGCAATTCTCTTTCAGTTTAGAGAAAGGTCTGTAGCCATATGTGGTGACATTGAGCAAATGTTTCACCAGGTTTTCATGCGTGAAGAAGACCGACATGTTCAGCGTTTCCTGTGGCGTAATTGTGATGCTAGCAGAGAACCTGATGTTTATCTAATGAATGTTATGATATTTGGAGCCTCCTGTGCTCCGAATATCTCCCAATATGTGAAAAATACAAACGCCTCCAAATATGAAAATAAATTTCCACAAGCAGTTTCTGCCGTGAAAAACAACCATTATGTAGATGATTTTCTGTACTCTGCCGACACAGTAGAGCAAGCCGTTAATATAGCAAAGGAAGTTAAGTATATTCAAATGCAAGCTGGCTTCAACCTCAGAAACTGGATTTCGAATAAGATCGAAGTAATTAATAAAATAGAAAAACCACATGAGGCGAATGAAAAGCAGTTGAATATGGGGTCAGATAAGGAAACTGAAAAAGTTTTAGGTGTTTTTTGGAATCCAACAGATGATGCAATTGTATTTAAAATTTCACCCCATATACTAAACAACGATATCATTCGACGTAATAAAGTTCCCACAAAAAGACAAATTTTAAGTGTTTTAATGACGGTTTACGACCCTCTGGGCCTAGTTGGTAATTTTGTTATGTATCTTAAAATTATTCTACAAGAAATTTGGAGATGCGGCGTTAACTGGGATGAGCCAATTAAAGAAGAACAACTCGTTAAATGGGAAAAGTGGTTAAAATATCTTCCCGATTTAGAAAAGCTTAGCATTCAGCGTTGCTATTTAAAATCAATCGCTGACTACACTGATGCATACATAGAGCTTCATACATTTGTAGATGCGAGCGAAAGCGGGTATGCAGCTGTAGCCTATTTGCGAATAGTACGTAATAATAATATCGTTTGCTCTTTAGTGGGTTCTAAAACCCGTGTTGCACCTTTAAAAATCACCTCGATACCTCGTCTGGAGTTAATGGCTGCACTTATCGGCTGTCGTTTTGCCAACAACGTTATAAAAAATCATACGATTTCCATAAATAAGAAGTATTATTGGTCCGACTCGAAGACAGTGATCAGCTGGTTAAAGCATAGTAATAAGAAATATCACCAATTTGTCTCTTTGCGCATTAGCGAAATTTTGGACACAACAGACATTCAAGAGTGGCATTGGATTCCCGGAAAGCACAATGTTGCCGATGAAGCTACAAAGTGGGAAAAAAAACCTGATATTTCCTCTGAAAGTCGTTGGTTTAAGGGACCTGAATTTCTTTTAATACCTTCAAGTGAATGGCCAAACTATGAAACTGAGTTAGAATCATCTGCTCCAGATGTCGAATATATACAAGTTCATGACACCAAAGAAATGGTTATTGACATAGATCGTTTTTCCAACTGGAATAGACTGTTGAGGGCCACTGCATATGTGATACGTTTTTGTGATGCTATTCAACAAAAGGCAAAATCTAACTCTGAACTTGAGTCTACAGAGCTAGCTAGAGCAGAAAATTTATTATTTCGTCTTGCACAAAATGAAATTTACTCCGAGGAAATACATCTTTTAAAAACAAACAAAAAATTATCGAAATCAAGTTCGCTGTATAAAGTTACTCCAAAGCTAGATGAGAACCAAATCCTTCGTGTAGAAGGTCGAATAGATAAAGCTATTGTTCCTGAGGAACAATATTATTATTGTTGTATTATTATTTATTATTGTTGCAGTATTCATTAATTAAAATTTTACATTTTTATACAACCGGATTTCTGTATTTTTACATTTGTTTTGTTTTTATTTTGTTTTTATTTTTATCAGCTGTTTTTACCATTTCAGAGCTGGTAGCTCTGATTCAGCACATAAAACAAGGTTGTATTTCATAAAATCTACTTAAAACCAATTCAAAAAAGGTTTTAAGTTGGTTTTAATACAATAATTTTGTATGGTAAAAGCAGGTTTTATTTTTGGTTTTAACGTTAAAACCAACTTTTGCGTTAAAACCACTCGGTGTGAAAACACTATAAAAAAATATTTTTGAGTTCTACTCAACAAAACTCACAACCTACACTATGTCATCAGCTGGGTGCTTTTTGACTGTTACAACTTTTTTTTTTTTTTTTAAGGCAAAAACATCACTTTCGTACTGATTCTTGAGGGTTAATGCTTAATAGATAAGCATGACTTCGCATCAATGAAGCTATAGATACTCGGCACCAAGTTCATAAGTTTCAAGCTGGCTGTCAATGATATTTTTAAGTTAAAAAAAGATCATTTTAATAATAAATAAAGAAAAACATAACGATTTAAGAATGTTAATAACACGAAGTATGTAAAGATCTCAGTGTAGCCGCCACTGTTAAATACAGCCCTGTAAGTAACCGATATTCATCATTTTTATATTTTATTTAATGTCATTATATCTGTCATTTATTTGTCAATTTTTTTATATCTTCACATCCGGAACTTTCTTTTTCAAATTGATAGTCTTTAGAGCAAGACGTAATAGCACAGAAATTAAATTTAAAATTAAACTAAAAACCCACATTGGAAAAGTTGGTGGCTTAAAACCAAAAGTAAGTGAACTAAAATTATTATAATGAGTTATAAATTAATAAAATGTAATAAATTTAAGGAATAAAAATACCAGTTGCGTCACAAGTTGACAACAAGAAAAATTGTTTTCTAAATTACTTGGTATTGGAATCTAGCTAAGCCATCACGACCTCTATCGTGAACACTCAGTATGATGGTAACAATTTTAGAATTTGCATCTTTCTTTACAGAAAGAAAAAACCAAATTTTGAAAAGGAAAATGTATAAACATTAAATAAGTGAAGTTGTTAAAGCATTGTCCTTTGAAATATCTTATAGTCATGGTTATAGTGGTTATAGTAAAATCAAAGAACATTTCGCATTTAACAAATAAAGATAAGATTGTGGAAATTGTAAGGTTTTAGTCCGTTTTCGTTTAAATATGAAAAAAGAATACACAAAAGTGCAAAACAAAATTCCAACAATGGAATATTAAGTAACTTCATAAGCTTTTATGTCTTTCCGAGTGTATATTCAGTCTGTTATGAACATGCATTTGTATTCATATGGGTGTAATACAGTCTATGAAATACATGGACAAGGAATGAAAGGATGAATATAAAAGAATTTTAATGGTCATGATGAATAGCAACGAGGCATAAAAAGTTCTGTTGGGAGTATACGCATTTAGGAAACAAAGGGTTTATTTATGCATTTTCTTTATTTCTTTTGTTTTCTTTTTGAACTTTAAAGTAGAACAGAATGAACTTTTCCCTACACTCAATTAAAGAGATCAAATTGATGAAATTATACCCAGTGTTGTAACAATGCAAATTAAAATAATTGACGGTAAGTGGCCCATTATATTTCACAAGAAATGTTACATTTAATTTTCAGCATTTAACTTTAAATATTATTTCTTATCTTCTTCATTTATAGTAACGATTTCAACTATTTGCATTTCAAATTACAAAGATTGTTCCAAGAAGTTGCCAAATGTTTGAAGATACATATATGTAAGTACAGCGGGTAAAGTTAAATATATTCTCTTTGTCATCATAAAAAACTCAATTAGTGCGTTATTCGAAAAATCGGAATTGAAAAATTCACAATGTTAAAAATGTCTGGAGAGGATTTTATATATTTGTGTGTTGTGAAACATAGGTTAGGTTAAGCTGACAGCGGGCTCAACAGTCACGGCTTACTTGCGGCCTATAAGGTCTAGTTGTAACTCCGATATTGCCTACTTCGTCAGATAATTGCAGCTCAACCATGCCGAGAGTCTTATGAAGTTGTGAAATTTTCTTCAAATCGCGTTTGATTAGACATGGTTTGTCTCTAAGTTGTGAGTGTCCACGAATTATACTTCTTAAGTTGCCAAGCGCCGGAAAATGACAGAGAAAATGTTCTGTTGTCTTATCTTTTTTCTCGTCGTTGCATCTTATGCAGAAGTGGTTTTGAGGTATTCCCAGTCCCTTGGACGTGAACACCCAGAGGCCAGTATTCCGTTATCATGCTATGAGGTCCCTTAGATGGAATCTTGAAAAGTTCAAATTCTGTTCTATATATATACCCGTCGACCCAGATCCTTATGGAGTTTCTATATGGAGCTACTTCCACCAGTTAATAGAATTTTCTGAAACCATTTGTTAGGCCCTCTGTTGAGGAGCCCCTATCTCATAATGGAATTCATTTGAATTTTCCGTGGTGTCAGCTTTAGCAAGTGCGTCATCGTCGATTGTGATGTATACATTCTCAGTATACATACGTTTTACTGTCGGCCGTATACCACCATACGATATACTCTGATACCGAATTCGCACCTCTGCAATCTTAATATACATTATTTCAGCCTGTAAAGTACTCCAATAAATTGGCAGTTCAAGACACGATGTAATTGGCAGTTGAACTGAAAAGATTTCACATCCGTCTTTATTGAGCGTTCTGAATCCATCAATGAAAGCCTGAAAGACGTTTTCTAGGAGACTCGGACATTTGTATAATTTATAAAAATTTAAGTGCTTTTTTAATTATAGTTTCAATGATTTTTGACATTTTATTAGAGATAGTCGCCTTATAAAGTCTATTTCATTTCATTGACATAAGCTGCAAAGATTTACCAGTTTCCGATTGAGGTACAATGGAGACACAATACTGACCATGGACTTAACGCTGAAATGCGTAACATTTAAAGCGCCTTTGTTTGTTGTAAAATATTTGTCAAGTTATCCTTATCACGAAACTATTTGAATTAGTTGTGCTGCACGTGTAGCTCACTATTGTAGCTTACGTGTCGCGAGTTGTCTACAATGATTGCTATTCATTTCTAGATGAATGGTTCTATAAATTTCTAGATGAATAGAAATCATTTCTAGATAATACTAACTCATTTAGCCATATTAAGTAAATATTTTTTATGCACTTTTTATTCTTATTGAATTATTTTATTTTTTCAATTCGTACCATTACAGTCCAAAATCTAAAGAAAATCTAAACGCTAAAGGTTAGTGACTTAAACAAATATCTGTACACCATGCTATTGATATATGTCATTCAAACTTGATATGTATTCAACACCAGCTCAAGTATCTTTTATGATATAAATAGGGCCCATTCCTTGCCTCCACTATAACGTTACAGCCACGACACTTTTCTGCCTTATTCGTATATTTAGGGTTCAGTCTCTTTTTCTCTGGCTGCCCTTTAGATTGAATTTGGATTCGTCCCTAAAAGGATCAGTCTCTTTTGCTGTGGGGTTAAACGTTCGGGAACTTATTTCCAACCTCAAATTTGAATATTTTTTAAACTCTTTAGCAATTACTTTATCTTTCATTGGCATAGTTTTTAGAGATCTTCTTCCCAAATGATGAAATTTCACAGGACGTGACTCAAAAACATTTTTTAATAATTTCTGTAACTGCTGGTTTCTTAGTTCCATATTGATTACAATTTATTTTTTGTTTAAAATCGTTTATTATTCAAATTTTAAAATCGTCACTAATCTTCACTTTAGCCATTTTAGTATAAATATTTAAAAAAAAGTCAAAAACAATAAATAACGGTAATTATGATGAATTTTTATTAATTTTTTTTATTTAAATATTTTTCTTAGTCCATTTCCGTGTAAAATCATAAACGTTTTAATTTTTGTTTTTAATTTTTGAATTATGAAGTATTTTAATATTTGTAATACATAGATTTGCTAACAAATATTTGACTGAGTACTGTAGTAACTTAGTTATTTAATTGCTCACAAAAACCGACCTTATTTCTCGCACTACTCATCTATGAGTGGCGAGATCTACCATTTAATGTCGACTTCGAACAAAACATTTGAAAATTTTTAATGGGGACTTTATTTTACTCTCAGATATTTTGCCGGACACAGTTGAGAGAAAGTCACCGAAAGAGATATTTCTTAGAATTTCATTTTGTTCGAAATATCTGAAACAGGGGTTGAACCTCAACAACAAACTACATGCTAGAGGACGGCGGCTTCAGTTATCTGTGCCTGTTTCTTTAATGGGACTGTTTCAATACAATACCTCAAGGCTGCATTCAATATAATATTACGGTAAGGTCTTAAAAGAATATTTGTCTTAATGCCAAAGCAGCCAGACATGTAGGTACAGAACGGTTGTAAGGGCTCCTGCTTATTGGGCTCCTAGTGCAGGAACCAAAAACTAGCAGGCAAAAACTCCAGTAAGTACTGTATTTCCATGTGCAAAATATTGTACATCGACGATTGTATGAAAAAATTATTAAAATTTATCTTGAACGGTGCGACACTCCTTTGATATATTAAATAATAGCCTACTTTTTATCCAACGTAAAGAAGATACCTTGACCTTTTGAACTGTTTAGTTTGGAAAATCAATAAAACCTTAAATAATCCCTTAATGATTTGCAATACAAGCAAATGAAAAGTTATGGGGGATAGGGGGATTTGGAATTCTTGTTTTGATTTATCTATTAATTTAATTTATTTATTTATTAACCTTTTAGTATCCTTTGCCTCATTTTGAAAAGAAATACTCAAACAAAAAAATAAAATACAATAATCATTTTTATTGTTGCTTGGTTTTTCTAACATTTTAACCATGTTTCCTCAATAATTTTTTATTACGATTTATTTTTTATTGTGCTTTCTTTTTGTCTTATTCGCATGGCACTAGAGCCATTAAAATTGAATTACAGCCTCAAATAAATAGAAATTTATGTTTTCTCTCATTCCACACGAAAACAATGAAATAATACAGAGGAATATAAAAATACAGAGAAATATAAAAGACAACGGAAGTTAACTACATTAAGGCTTTAATTTTTTTTACGACAGGATTAACATCCAATAATAGAATACTAAGATGTTTTGCACCTGGAAGCTATTAATAGCTGA
This sequence comes from Sarcophaga rosellei, assembly GCA_930367235.1. Taxonomy (NCBI): domain Eukaryota; kingdom Metazoa; phylum Arthropoda; class Insecta; order Diptera; family Sarcophagidae; genus Sarcophaga; species Sarcophaga rosellei. The sequence continues at coordinate 40,283,222 of OV884020.1, forward strand.
GACTTCATTGGAATTCCCTGTGACAGTGTGGACAGAGTGAATTTTTAATACATGAACGAAGGTGATTCCAATATAATACAATGCAGCATCACTTAAAGTTAAATTAATCCGGCAAAATACTAACTAATATCGTATAGTTCTTTGACAAGTACATACATATTCAGAGGTCAACAATGCGTATTCAAAAAGATGAGTAGTTTCGAATCATACTCATAATTTCTGATATTTATATGCATTCATACTTATTTTAATATCATACTCATAATACTCATATTCAAAGTTTGAAGTACTCATTGTACTCATACTTAACAATACTCAACATTTACAAGAATCCCAAAATAAGTATGATTCGCGTACAAATACTACTTGCTTGCTTGCTGTCTTTTCTTTCTTCCTTTTTTGTAAATGCAACAACAACTTAGACTCTAAATTTTAATGAATGATTCGAATCACTCGAATCATTTATGAGTATTATAAGTATTTTTCTAAATTTATGAATCTGAATGAGTAGCCGTATGAATCAAACATATCAAACATTTTATGATTTGATGTCAAAATTGTACTCATACTCATTGCAACCTGTACTTATAAATCAATGTTGTAGTGAGTACGAATGAATCAGAGTAGTTGAATTTCAATACTGTTGACTCACTCATACTCGAAATTTCATGAATACTTATGAGTTGCGAAAGAACTATTCACTGCTGATTTCTGATATGTACATATCTCAATTTTTCTTCCGTTTGAACTAACACCAGACGCATAAAAAATCACAAAGATTTGTTATAATAATTAGCCTTTGTATGGCAAATGGTCTTTATTGAAGAAGTAACACAATGTTTATACCACAAATCATTTAGATAAGTCATGTGTTTTTTCTTCATGTAACCACTTGCAATGACTTGCTTATGACACATTTTTTATACTCTTGTAATCGAAACCAAAATAATTTGAACAGAACTTGAAAATGAGAGAGATTGTAGAGTAATGCCGTAAAAAAATCTTGGATATTTTCCAAAGAAAATGAAATGAAAAGAAAATAAATCATTGACAATAAATCAATCAATTTTTTCCAACACTTGTTTATTTTTTTTTTTTTTCTTAAATACTGGCAAATTTAAAAGTCAATAAGTGAGTCAGTAGACTATATTAATTCGTCTGAAAATGTTGACAAGTTTAATTTGAAGTGTGCGTAAAGTAAAATCACTCTTATCATTTCCTTATTTTAATCTTCAACGACCTAAATGTTGCTAATATTAGTTTTAACGGCAGACCACATGTTGAATACATTTTGAGTCGGCATTCCTCTTATCTATAGGCATTGCACTTACGCATGAGTAATAAATAAAAGAAAAGAAAGTATTAATTGTTGGGTAACCAGATTTGATATATGTATCTATATCAGTGATGCTCAAACACATACTATCATAGGTTTGGTTGTGTTGGTAAAGCAGCGGAGAACAAAAGTCAACTGTATTTTTGAGAATCGTACACTGGGAAAATAATAAAAAAAAGGAAAAAATTGGTTTATTGTGTTGTGTGTATGTTATTACAAAAACAAAACACATTTTTCGCCAAAACAACTCAATACGTCTGTCGTCAAATTCAAGAAGAAATTTCCATCATCGAATGGACAGCCCTGCTTTGCTAAAGCCAAAGCAACTGTATATGATGCCTCTTTAAGAGGCAACGACAATTTCTCGTTACTACATGGTAAATTATTGTAAATTCTGCTTTTAATTGCAATAATTTTAAAGTCCTATCATTCCCTTTAATGTTGTCGAAAAATCCATGGCTAGCCTCGTAATGTCTTTTTATAAAAAAAAAAAATTACGACATAAAGCGCTATAACACACAATACATTGTGTCCATATTCTCTATAAAAAATATCATATTCCCAATTTTCATCAAACATTTTGCTGCGTGTAAAACGTCAGCTGAATTGATTTTGTTCTCTGAGAACAACACAAAACAACAAACAAAGCAACAAACACACGATCATTATAAGAAACCACACAAGTAAGCTTATAGTGTACGTGTGCCAACGGAGCGTCAGCAGATTTTTCTTTGCCTATCACATGTGATAGGAAATTTCGATTTTGAGCATCACTGATCTATATGCATAGTGAAGAACAGGAAATCACGCTATACGGATAATATGTATTTTGTGTACGAGGAGTGCGACTAAAGAAACAGCTATTCCAATGGTCAAAGAATCATTTTCAAGACTACACAGGACTGAAAGTTAAGGAGAGAAGGTCAACGAAAGAAAGAGAGTTTTACCCCGAAATCTATATTAGAAAAAAAATTGACAAAGTCCGTCTGTACCGAGACGAGTAGGGAAATTTTAGCAATGTAATCGCAAATGTGAGTCGCGTACTCGCAATAAAAAGAATTGACTTTTCTTGTGTCTACCAAAGTTACCGGACAGAATTCTCATGTGGCTAACACATACATACCAATGACCAATTATGTATGGTCATTTCAATTCTTCAGTCAGGATTATGACTTAGTTTCTCATACCAGTTGAGTGTGTTAATTTTTTATATTTGTGGTGCGCCATAGAGCTTAAAGTCGACTTCAAACTAGAGATTTTTGAGCATCTTTTCAGGGTAATTTTATTTATTCTCAGAGTTTTTGCCAAAAATCTCGCCTAAGAAATACTTTTTCCATATTTCGTTTTGTTAAATATGTCTGACCTTGCGTTTGAACCGTGGCCTAACGTCTACTAACCCAACATGCTACCTATTAGACTACGGAAACTTCACGTGGCTAATAGCCATCTTAAATGTCGTAAAAAATGGGCGCTACCCTACTAGACGATCAGAGCAAGTTTTGTTTATAACAGGATATTATGCCGTAATAATAAGTTCGCATTAACGCATTATAGTTACTCAAGTATACAGGTCTAATAGGAGTCAAAAATTCAAGATGAGATTAATTATAATAAAAATATTGTTACGAAAATGGAAATGGTGATATCGTTTAACAATAAAATGATAAACAAAAGCTACAAAAACAAAACAATAAACTTGTTTACATAATCAATGAATAAGCAAAAATATAGCAACAACATCAGTATAAAAAAGGCGGCAAGACAATGTAAACAAACAGCCAACAACAACACTGCAAGGACAAACGTAAACAAAATACATAAACAATAATAACTAAACAACATGTATGCATATATAGAGAATTCCCGAAGGGAAAGTCATTCTCCTTCGAGAGCATTCATCAGACAGACTGTTTGCCCTGCGATATAAAAGGCAAGACAAAGCAGTCAACGATATCAGAAAGAATTCAGTCAATCTTGTGTGAAGACGCGTTGCGTGTGAAGAGAATAATTGTGGTTTGAAGATCTCCGTTGTAAAGATCCAAGGAACAATTGTCAGTGTGTACACGGAAGAGTGTAAAGAAGAATTGCAATTAAGGCAAATTGTTGTTGTTTAAATCAAGTTGCGAACACTGGCACTCGGAATTGTGCGAACAATAATGAATTTATCTAAAACTAATTAGATATTATCAGGGCAAGGAATTTCATGCACTAAAAAATTAAAAATATGCGCATATAATATGCACTATAAGAGAGAAAATATGCACTAAAAATGTTAAAAATATGCAATAAAATAATTTTTGTTTGAAATATATTTATTTAACAAATAAAAAATAAAATTCAGGTCACAGTTTAATATAAGGAACATATAAGATTTTAAATGTATTTTTTTAAAGGAAAATTAGATAATTAATTTACATATGTAGTGGGTACATATAAGGATATTGTTGAATTATATAATAAATATTTATATTAAAAGAAAGCCCGTTATTCATTCTTATATAACAAATAATTTTTTTTTTAAATTTTCAAAAAGAAAACTCTATTTGGACGAAAAAAGTTTTTGTACATTGAAAATGTACGTACAACGTCAACAGATGTTAAAGGAGCATATTTAGATGATGCCATTTCCATTGGGGAATATCCATTTTCAACATGATTTTCTTCATTAAAATTATTATCTAATATGTCAAACATTTTTTTTACTATATGAAATCCATTATTTTTCTGTAATAAATTCTTTAGTTTTATTTTAATTTTATTAGAAATTTCTCCACTTACATTATTAATTTTAACAATAGCATCATCAATTAATTTTATTTGTGTATTTAGTGTATTGAATCCTTGTAGTTTAGCTATTGTTTCAGAAACAAATATATAATTTGAGCACAGAAATGCTAATTGGCTTTTAATGTTATTGCTTTTTAAAATATCTTTAATTTTTTTAATTGAATGAGCATCGCTATTATCAAATTCTTCCATTATAGTCTTAATTTCATCAAAATATTTTCCATAATACTCTGCCGCATCCAACCAGGTTCCCCATCTTTAATTATAGGCTGAGGTGGAAGAGGGATCCCTGGATACTTTTCTTTAAATTATCAACACGTGATGGTGCCTTTAGAAAAACTTTTTTTTCATTAGAAATTAATACATCTACATCTTCAAATTGGGATCTAATTTCTTCTGCAACTCTATGTAAACCATGTGCTAACCATGTAACATGGATAAGTTTGGAATAAAATACCTTTAAACTATTTGCTGCCTTTACCATATATGGAGCCGCATCTGTTAAAAACAGGATTCTGTTTTTATCAAAATCTTCTCATAATAAATTAATAGAGTCGTTAAATGCTCGGACAATTGTCGCATGGTTCACCTTCTCCAATTCTTCTCCATCGTTGCTTAGAACGCCAACATTTACATTCAATATCTGTGGTTTCATCTATAGATGCCCAAAGGAACTTATTTTTTAAAAAGTTTTTAATTTTATTCAATTCACTATCGTATATTTTATCCAAACATCGTTTTCTGAGCGTAGTTTCATTCGGAATTATCCCATTTGAATAATTTCTAAATAGAAAATGTCGGCAGAAATAAACGCTTCACACAAGGCCATTCCAAAGTTGTTGCTGGTATCTACTTTGCTCAAAAACGTCTGCGAGTTTTTTTCTTTAAAATTATCGTGCAACTCCTTGTGTTTTTGGCTATTTAGATGCTGCTCCACTAAAAATTTTCTTTCGTAATTCACGTTTTTATTGCAAATTTTACAAAATAAAATTTGTCCATCCGATTTAAAAATATCTGCATGTTCTAAAACATATTTATTTCAAATAGAAGACAAGGTTGCTTTCACTTTTGTCATATTTCCTAAAAGACGATGAAGTTTAATCAAAATCTTTCCAAAAGAAAATTAAATATACAATAAAATGGTAAAATATGCTAAATATATGCACTTATAAGAAAAATATGCATTTATTATAAAATATGCAAAAATATGCAACAACAAATCGATGCCATTTTGTTGCAAATTCTTCGATTCGAAAAGATATATTGTCAAAAGTGATTTTGAGTTACCGACTACAAAGATGCATTTGCATTAAAATCCTTGCCCTGGATATTATATTTAAACGTTTATATTTTAAACGTTTTTAAAAGGGTAAAAACGTAACAATATTAAAAAAGTTTCTACAAAAATTAAGAAAAATTCCTTCGGAACAAATACATGTGTGTTGTTTCGAGATACTAATGTAAATGTTTGCGGTTGTAAGTATAAGTTTGTTGAAGTTTTCTAATATAAATTTGTCAACACTTTTCTGGAAACCTTATTTAGAATTTTAAAGAATACCTTATAAACAAAAACACATTTCAGTAGAGTTTTTATTTGCCAAAGAAAAAAATTAAATTTGACCAAGGGAACAAATTAGAATAATACTTTTTCACAAGTTTTCCTTTTTCCGATATTGTATAATAATGTGAACATTTTTCAACCCTAATCCACATTCACAATGTGTTTTATTTATTGTGTAAATAAAATGTGTTAAGCTTGAGGTGAAAAAGAAGATTAGATTTGTTTTCTAATTTACATAATTTCCAACAAAATGGATTTGAGAATAAGAACACACAATAAGAATAAAAAAACAAAAACGAAAACAAATTTTAAACATAAAAAGGTAGTGAATATAAATTTCAAATACAAGCCTTTTGAAATACACAAATTTAAAAAGTGAAGTTTATTTTAAAATTTCATGGCGTTTTCTTTTTCTATGTCATAGGGAAGAGTAACAAGTACTCATACTACTTATTTAATTGGCAGCTAACACATCCTCTGAGGCACCTCTGCCAGGTGCGCGCCTTCGCCAGTGGATTCTACTAATCAATAACAAAGCATCCTCGATTTGATGCTTCCGTCGCAAACAAGGTTGTCCTTTACTCCGACTTGTGCAGTCCTTCGCATTAACTACCCATCTTGCCTGTGTATACTCTGCCATCCGAACGAGATCGCCGAGCCAGCGCTGCCGCTGGATGGTAACGTGCTGCACAACATTCGTATCTTTGATGAGCTCAAACAACTCATTGTTGATCGAATATGAAAATCATCGCCAACTTTCACTAGACCAAAGATCTTACGTATAACATTTCTCTCAAATACTATCAAGATTCGGTACTTGGTAGCGTCCATGGTTCTGTGACATAAAAAAGCCCTGGGAGGATGAAAAACATGCAGAGTATAATTTTCCTAGAACTAGAGAGATCTCTGCAACTCAATAGTTGCACCTACTGGCAATAGTGATCCTACGCTTGATCTCCAGACTGACATCATTTTTGCTGGTAACGGCGGATCCAAGATAAACAAATTCATTGACTATATCCAAAGTATAGTTATCAGCCGTAATCTGTGATCCGACGCGAAGCATGAGGTTGCCTCCCAAATTCGTGAAATTGTTTCGCCGTGTTTACTCAGTAATACGAAACACAATGTGCTTTGAACGTCCACATAATTGTTATTTAAATTAAACGATAAGATAATAATATTTTTTTAAATTCATAAAATTAATTGTAAATTACCTTTTTTTCTTTTAAGGACCCTATGCCTATCACAAAACTTATCTCTCACCTACCAATTCCAGTATTATGAATGACGTTTATCGAGCTAAGTTGGATGATCGGTCGAGGATTTTAAACTAATTACTTTTAATTAAACCAATAAATAAATAGTGTTTCAGTAAGACAGCGAATTTTACGAATTTACTATTTTTTTTTTTATAGTGCTTACCGAAATTACATTACGGTTCGGCAAGAGTTCTCATTGCATTTCGTATTCTAAAAAGGAACGTATGTTTCGTGGAAGTTTGGCTAGCCGGCGCTAAAGACTAATTCTACCTTTAGCAATACATTGCTAATGCATTGCTAATGCATTAATAGTTTAAAAGCGCAAGACATAAAATATTTAATAATAAAAAATTGCTGAAATCGTCACGGGGGTACTGCGGTATTTCTGAAATGAAAAAGTATTGAAAAAAGTACTAAAGTACTGAATTTTTCAACACTGATTTCTAGGCTTAAAAGCGTTAAGCTTTCACAAAAACAACGCATTATAATTGCGAAAACTTATAACAAAAAGCTATGCTAAGATTAATTGTCAACTTCGAAGAATTTTCAGTCGAGAAAGACCACTTACTGTGAGAAATATTATCCAAGAATGGGTAAGAAATTAAAAAGAAAATAAAAATGAGTTGATTATGTATAAAACTCTTGTGCTTCAACGGACCGTGGTGGGTCGCTTGGAAATATTGCTACAATAAACTAGATTGCCGAAATTCCGGAAACATCACGGCTTCGTTCTTAACAACTTTATATTTCACTAGGCACAATACAGCACACTTTGATAAACGATCTTCAGTTTCATGCGTACAAAATTGAGATTACTTAGGAACTCAAATTTTGATTACCATTATAAGTTTTCAAGTTTTCACAGCAAAATACAATAAATTGTATACAACTATTCACAAAAAATAAATCAAACGTTTTGAGTAACAAAGTCTGTCAATTAATTTTATAAACTTACGGCTCCGAATTGATTAAAATTTTGTTGGTCTTCCTCCTTGGTTGCGATTCCGATTGCAATCCCATTTAATATTGTATGGAGAATTGGCGCAGCTTAAGGATAGGCAGATTTCGAAAAGAGAAAATCTTGGAAGGCTAGTTGGGTATTGAAATTCAATTCCATCAAATCCTCATAAACTCCATGACAAATACAATATTTTTGATTATCGGTAGAAAAGAGTGCCCCAACCAAATATATGGGTTATTAATGTACTTTTTTAAAATTTAAATAAAACTTATTTACTTTGTTATGAACGTCGCGACGGTAGAAAATATTTAAGTTTTATTTAATTTTTTTAAACAAAAGTTTTAAATTTAAATTGACCCAAAACTGATTTCAATAATAAATCTGCTGCGGTCAAACGAACGTATGTATGTATATGACTATAATCTACAAAACCTAATATTTAGCTCTAGAATCTGTTGTAAAAATATTTCTAACTGAAACATCACAATGAAAGAAAAAGTTTAGATGAGCAACAAAAATGTTTAAGTTATACTATGCTAAACAAAAGGCATAAAATACACTTTTTCAAAAACATGTTCAGTACTTAATCAAAAAAAATATTCATTTGGAGAATTATGAGTCCCTATACATTTATTAGTACACAAAATTGAATTTTTGATCAAAAACCATAAGACAAGCACAACAACAACAACTACAAAAAAGAAATAATTTATATCTTCTTCTACACATGGAATAAATAAAAGATTTGTAAAGACTTAAAATAAATGTCAAACTCAACATTATGAATATAAAAGCAGTCATTTGACATAAATAATGGTATGGAATAAAAATTCGTGTTTAAAAGAACAATAAAATTTATAAACATTAATTTTCACTTGCCATTTAAAGCATGTTTTATTAGTCATTGTTTACAATCATATAAATATCATTTAAATTTGCTTATGAACTGAAATAAATAGGATTTTTGGTGTGTTAAATAGTGACTAATTGGCATGTACAAAACTTTAGTTTGAGTTTAGAATGAGTACAAATACAACAAATAAAAATAATTTTGATACACATACTCAGTATCGAGAATTGTACGTCAAATAACTTTGAAAAAAGCAAATACTACAGTTACATTTATTTCTCTTTTGAATGGTAATAAATATTTTCCTGTAATCCAACTAATCGTAGTTTGACAACACTTTCGAAATAGAACGCAAATAGTTTCAAATGCTTGCGCATACACACAGAACGAAAGGATTTGTAACCAGATTTAGCGACATTTAAACACGTTTTCATGACATATTTCGTAAGTTTTAACATATTGCTGCTGGATTTAAGAAATATATTTTGCAAGAATTTTGTTATACATACGTGTATATTCCACTGAAAGCCAAAACGAAAATAAAAGGGTGGCTATGCTCCTGGAGTATCATGTTCAATTCAATGAATAAATCCGATGTTAAGTAAATGAAGATAACAATACACAATAGGAGAAAAAATTAATAAAATGTTCATAAATTTAAAAATGTATGTGATCAATAATTTCCAATTTTTGTGTTCTATGCACAGCTACAAATTCTTATAATGTTTTCAATAAGTTTTCAATAATAATGCGATTAAAATGTATACTCTATTTAATTGAAAATAAAAAAATTCTCCTTTAGTTGTTATAAATATATTGTAATATACCTCTGAAGACGCTTAGAAACTGTGGTAAGAATAATTATAGACAAAAGTATCTGAATGGAGCATTTGTTTGCTACATAATGTATACCGTTCTGTGGTATACAGATGGATTTAGGACATATCATGGAATAAGGGGTATTCCCAGATGGAGTTTATGCCAATGAAAGTTATGCTCAAATCAAATTGGAGAAGAAGTACACACGACAGATGAGCTCGCAGGAAGGTGAGCCTTCACGACGTCGTTGAGGACAGATTCTCGCTGTAGAACAGGAAAAGGAAATGGCTCAACTCTGGGATAGATAAGATGTGGAGAAGACTCTCCTCAAGCGATACTAGTTTGAGACAATCTGAAATTTTGATTGCATTGGGAAGATATTTGAGTTTGTATTAAACATAGTACAATGCAGGCAGTTATACATATTGACGCAGAACAGCACCATTAAGTTTGTCAAATAAAAGGATTGGGAGAGACGTTATAGGGATAACATCCATGCATCTTTGCCATCATTAGTTAACAGTACCATAAATACGTCTCGGATTATAGTCACATGCAAACTGGTAATAAGAGGGTATCGCCCAACCAACAGATACCCTCAACGTGCGACAGACATCTTTTCCATACAGAAAATGTGATTCATAATGATGCAAAAATACGATACTTTTGTGGTCCCAAGCAACAACAGCTTAAGTCGACTTAAGTATGTTTCAGTTATGTCTGCTATCATATTCTACTAACAAAACTTTATATTTACGTGAAATCCCCGATTCTTTAGAAATGATTTTTAACACGTTATCAATTCCCTTAGTCGTAATAAATTACAGATTTATAATAAGATCCTGAATGTAGTCGCCGTAGTCTAGTAGGTAGTGTGTTCGCTTATTATACGTAAAAGCCCGGGTTCGAGCCCCAGGCCAGACATCAAAACGAAATATAAAAAAAAAATATTTCTTCGGCGACTTCCTCTCAGCAGATTTCTGGCAAAAACTCTGAGAGTAAATAAACCTGCCATGAAAAAGTTTCTCAAAAATCTGTCGTTCAGAGTCGACGTTAAACTGTAGGTCCCACCACTCAAGTATAAAATTAAGGCGAAGAGAAGCTAAGTCGTAATCCTGAATATTAGAAATAAGACATTCATTGTTGTGTTTGATCTTAAGCTTGCAATTATAAATATTGTTACGAAAATGGAAACGGTGTACATCGTTTAACATTAAAATGAGCAAAAGCTGCACTAACAAATACAACAAACTTATCACAAGTAAACCGACAACACCAGTATGAAAGAAAAGGGGATAGACACGTAAGCGAGAACGCAACAACTAACAATGTGAACAAAATGCACAAAAAACAATGAAGTCTTGGCAGAGTTCTCGAGAAGGCGAAACCCCGAACGTTCTACTTCAGGAACCTTCATCAGACTGATTATGTGGACATATAAAAAGACAAGACAAAGCAGGTAACGAGTAGTAAGAATTCAGTCAGTCTTGTGTGAAGACGCGTTACGTGTGATGAAAACAGTCGTGGTTTGAAGATCACCGTTGTAAAGATCTACCGAACAGTTGTTATGGGCACCTTGTCTCTGGGTTCACTAACTTGAATGAAAGAATAGTCGACAACCGCATCAATGCCTACGCTCTGACAGAAGAAAAGGACGATGCGAATAAAGCTGCCTTCTAGGTAAATCTCTGAAAGAGAAAATTCTTCTATTCCATCCGTATTCCTTGGCTGCTACCAGTATAGCAGCAGTTCTTCACAGAATTACATAAATATTGGACACATTCATAATAACGAAGTTGATCACTTATTGCTATTTGTACATTCACCAAAGGATTTTGGGGTAAAACAAATTGTTTTAAACTCATCATCCTCACCATTTCAATTATAATTCTCTAACAGCTGTAACGTTTTCTACTTTTTATACCCGCATACGACAATAATTTAAATCTTGTGTAGCATGCTTGTTCTTAAGGGTTCTCTTATGTATAATTAAGAGAATGACAAAATACATAGATAATTAAAAAAAATTAATTGCATTGAAACACAAAATAGATAAAAACATTGCTAACATCTTATTGACATCTGCATTGTAAATTGCCATGTAAATGGCATTTCTCTATAATTTCGAATACCATTAGTAATTTAAAATCGAAAAATACTTGCAATATTACATGTTTTCATTTTGTTAATTTTTTAGTGTTGTTTTTAATTAGATGCAGCATCAACTTTGAATTGTAACTTCGCAAAGACAAAAATTAAAAAAAATTTCATTCATCGCTCATTCCTCCGGCAGATACATTGACTGAAAGAATTGAAGGCAAAAAAGAACGTACAAGAAATACGAGCAAACTGTAACAATATACTTTGATAAAATTAAATTAACAAACGAAACAAAAACAAAAAGTCCTAAAGAAATTTTATTTTTTTATTTCTGTAAGTGGTAACACAGAAAAAGTTTTGCAACACAAGAATAATTACAGTTTCTATTTTAGTTTTGGTAGTTTTCCGTCCACAACTTTGTTTTTATTTTATTTTGTGGTTGAATGTGAATAATGAAAAAAAATAGTTGTTTCACTAAAGGCAGACTGAAAGGGTTCGTGAAAATGAACTTGACTTATGGACTAAATAGGCTAATTAAAGCTTATGCCTCACAATTCCACTCTAAGACGAATGAAAAAGTAGTCTACAATATGTTAAAATTTTACATACTCATACAAGCCAAGGAAACTAGTAGTTTTATACTGAGCTCTGTCAACAATTTTTAATATTCTGTTACGAAAATGGAAATGGTGTTGTCGTTTAACATTAAAATGAAAAACGAAAACTACAAAAACAAAGCAATGGACATGTTTACATGATCAACGAATAAACAAAATATAGCAACAATATCAGTATAATAAAAGGATAAACAAACTAAACAAACAGGCAACAACAACACTGCGATAACAAACGTAAACAAAATACACAATCAATAATAACATAAACAACATGTTTACATTTGTAGAGATTTTGCGAAGGTAAAGTTATATCGATATAAAAGGCAAGACAAAGCAGGCAAAGGGATCAGTAAAAATTCTTGTGTGAAGATGCGTTCCGTGTGAAGACAATAATAGTGGTTTGAAGATCTTTGCTGTAAAGATGTAACGAACAATTGTTAGTGTTTACGCAGAAGAGCGTAAAGAAGAATAAAAACAAAGCAAATTGTTGTTGTTTACGTCAAGTTGCGAACAGTGGCACACGGAATTGTGTGAACAATAACGAATTGATTTAAAACTAAACACACATTTATTAAACACAATATTGTTACGTATTTATCTTTTTAAAAACGTTTAAAAAATGAGTTCGTTGTTTGCAAACAAAATAAAAGTAAATTAGTGATAAGTTTCAATTAAATAGTTTATTGTTCGCACGATTTTTGTGTGCCACTATTTACAAATTAATGTATCCAACAACGCAGGTCTTTACAACGACGATCTTCAAACCACGACTGTTCTCTTCACACGCAACTCATCTTCACACAAGACTAACTGAATTCTTACTACTCGTTGCCTGCTTTATCATGCCTCTTTATAAGCCCACGTAAACTGTCTGATGAAGGTTCTTGAAGACGAACGTTCGTGGTTTCGCCTTCTGGAGAACTCTATCGTGGTTTCATTGTTGTTTGTGTATTTTGTTCACGTCGTTTGTTTATCATTTTAATGTTAAACGATGTTACACCGTTTGCATTTTCGTAACAATATTGTGTAGACTGTTTGACTTTTTAAATAATAACTATGGTAATCCAAATTGATCAAACGAAGTGTCAATCTCTTCGCGAGATAATGCGCTTTCAGAATGTCATCACTTATTTGATATTTTTTTATTAAAGTTTGCTACTATGAACGAACAAACTTGAAAATATAAAAAAAAGAACACATAAAATTCAGAAAACTGCATGAAATCTTTATTTGAAACGATAGTACGGTCCATATAATTTAATTTTTGAAGATTATTTCTTGCAAATGTTGACCGCGACTGCGCCTCAAATGGTCCATCCGCTTAGTCCAATTTTGGCATACTCTTTCCAACATTTCGGCCGGTATCTCACGAATAAATGCTTCAATGTTGTTTTCCAATGCGTCAATTGAAGCGGGCTTGTCTGTATAGACATGAGCTTTAACATAGCCCCACAAAAAATGATCTAAAGGCGTTAAATCGCACGATCTAGGTGGACAATTGACCGGTCCCGAACGTGAAATAAAATGTTCACCGAACTCGCCTCTCAATAATTCCATTGTTACGCTTGCTGTGTGGCATGTGGCTCCGTCTTGTTGAAACCACATGTCATGCAAGTAAAGCTCTTGCATTGTGGACCAAAAAAAATTGGATATCATCTCACGGTAGCGCTCACCATTCACAGTTATGTTACGATTCGCAGCATCTTTGAAGAAGTACGGCCCAATGGTGCCACCAGCCCATAAACCGCACCAAACTGTGACTTTTTCTGGATGCATTGGTAGCTTTTGCAATGCTTCTGGCTGATCTTCACTCCAAAATCGACAATTCTGCTTATTTACGTATTCATTGAGCCAAAAATGAGCTTCGTCGCAGAACACAATTTTTCGATAAAGAAGTGGATCTTCGGCCAACTTTCCAAGAGCCCATTCACCAAAACTTCTAATTTGAGGTAGGTCGTTCGGCTTCAATTCTTGCACCAGCTGTATTTTGATAGGCTTCACACCAAAATCCTTCCGCAAAATTTTCCACGTTGTTGAGTAACAGAGGCCCAATTGCTGCGAACGACGACGAATCGATATGATGGTCATCATTAACACTGGCCGATACAGCTGCGATATTTTCTACAGTTCGCACTCTACATAAGCGTGTTGGTGGTTTAATGTCTAACAATATAAATTTGGTGCGAAATTTAGTCACAATAGGCCGAATAGCCGCTTCAGTGGGTCGATTAAATTGACCATAAAATGGAAGAAGCGCGCGATTAACTTTCTTAACAGAGCACGCATTTTGATAATAAAATTCAATGATTTGCAAGCGTTGTTCGTTTGTAAGACGATTCATGGTTAAATTATAGACCAAACTGAAGATGTTTGACAGTGGAACAAAACACGAAACACGTGCGTGAGCTGTTTAAACCAGTGTTGCCAAAAAGATAATAGCTAGAAAATCACCCGTTATTACAATGGAATCGGGTTTGAAATTTGTATCAGTTTAAGCTATCACAGGCAAATTCAATTTCCTGATTGAGGCTTTGTCGAAATAAAATCACACAACTTTGTTATTATGCGAGGTGCATGAAAAATTATGATAAAAAGAAGTGAACTCAAATTCATTAGTCCGCTGTCACTAGAATTCAATGGCTATCATTAAATTGTTCCTAAAAATTAATATCATCTTGAATATTTGATTCCTATTAGACTTGTGTACTTGAGTAACTGTTATGTATCAATGTGCTGTGTGCGTGTGCTGTTTAAACCAGTGTTGCCAAAAATATAATAGCTAAAAAATCACCCGTTATATCACCTTAAAAGCCCATCCCTGTCTGTTCTAATAAGGTTTAAATTTTGGATATCGGTTCAGAAAGGTTTGTGTAATCAATAAATTTGTGCGTAAAGTACAAAAAAATAGTTTTCGTCAAATAAAACAAGTTTGGAGGGTTCGAGAAAAATAAGAAATAAAATATTTTTGTGTTTTATTCAGAAAAACTCACAATTTACCCTATGTCATTAACCGGGTGTATTTAATTTTTTTTTTATTTTGTCGCATCGTGTAATCTTCATTGATAAGGCCTATTTCTATGGGTGCGAACGAACTTAAATTAAACATTCAATAAATCAAAAAGGAATAAAACAAAATAACACCAATATATATACATATACATGAGAGCGCAAGAATTTTGGAAATTTATTATTTTACTTCTTTATATATCGACGCCCCCGTTCTATAACATTCTAAGTCGAAAAAGTGTGTGTTTGAGTTATGAGCTCTCAAAGTTTTCACGCGCTATATGACTATATGCGTATTCTAAGTAGATTTTTCCCTATAACTTCGGAACGGATCGGCGCATCCTAACCAAATTTTGTCAGTATTTAAGTTAGAGAACGTAGAATTTAAAAATGCAAGAACATTAAAAACGTTCTAAGTACACTTAGAACGTTATAGAATGGAGGCGTCGATATGAAGTTAAAGTAACGTAAGAAATGATGAAAGGAAAATAGAAGCAGAATCAGAAGCATTTTTGTGGCACTTTAACACTTTTTCATGTCTGTAGTAGAAGGTAAAATATACTGTGTTTGCCAAATACACTCATAATACTCTGATGTTGAACCTTTTGCATTCTGTTTCAATATTAATTTTTTCTAATAGAAAAACTTCTTTATTGAACATTAAATTTCAAATTGAATTAACAATAAATATCTAATAGTGTTTTCACACCAAAAGTTAAAAACTGATTTTAGCATTAAAACCATAATCAGCTGATTTTGCGTTCACACTGCAAATTTTCTTAAATCAGGTTTTCAAATTGAATTAACAATAAATATCTAATAGTGTTTTCACACCAAAAGTTAAAACCTGATTTTAGCATTAAAACCATAATCAGCTGATTTTGCGTTCACACTGCAAATTTTCTTAAATCAGGTTTTAACTTTCATACATTCATGACGGAACAGAAATGTTTTTGTTTAAGAAAAAACAAAAATATGAAAAATTATGAAATAATATTAATATTATTAATATTATTGTTAAAATATTGTTATTTATTATTGTTGTAGCATTCATTATTTGAAATGTTATATTTTTATACAACCGGCTTTCTATATTTTTACATTTGTTTTGTTTTTATTTAATTTTTATCAGCTGTTTTTACCATTTCAGAGCTGGTAGCTCTGATTTAGTACATAAAACAAGGTTGTATTTAACACAATAATTTTGTATGGTAAAAGCAGGTTTTATTTTTGATTTTAACGTTAAAACCAACTTTTGCGTTAAAACCACTCTGTGTGAAAACACTATAAACTTAAAAATAATTTAATGTTAATTCTGCCTTGTAAAAATGTTTTTTCAGTTATTTTATAGTGTTTTCACACCAAAAGTTAAAACCTGATTTTAGCATTAAAACCATAATCAGCTGATTTTGCGTTCACACTGCAAATTTTCTTAAATCAGGTTTTAACTTTCATACATTCATGACGGAACAGAAATGTTTTTGTTTAAGAAAAAACAAAAAATATGAAAAATTAAGAAATAATATTAATATTATTAATACTATTGTTAAAATATTGTTATTTATTATTGTTGTAGCATTCATTATTTGAAATTTTACATTTTTATACAACCGGCTTTCTATATTTTTACATTTGTTTTGTTTTTATTTTATTTTTATTTAATTTTTATCAGCTGTTTTTACCATTTCAGAGCTGGTAGCTCTGATTTAGTACATAAAACAAGGTTGTATTTCATAAAATCAACTTAAAACCAATTCAAAAAAGGTTTTAAGTTGATTTTAACACAATAATTTTGTATGGTAAAAGCAGGTTTTATTTTTGATTTTAACGTTAAAACCAACTTTTGCGTTAAAACCACTCGGTGTGAAAACACTATTAGTAACATTTTGTAAGTTTTTTAATATAAAATATAGTATTTTATAAAAATTTATTAAATGAAATGAGCACAAATTTAATTACAACTAGCAAATACCCGGTGTGCTTCGCTACCCCCATCGAAAATAAATACATAGTAATTAAAAAATGTATATATTTAGTAATTAAATTACGCAAATTTTGTTAAAGGTTTATTCTAATTTCATTAGATGACAATATATTTCATTTAAATTCTAAAATAATACATTAATGAGCTATTTATTTCTTACTTGCTAAAATTTAATATATACATACTTTTTTTCTTAAATAAATAATACTTATTCTAATGCCTTGGGATACACAATGTTATTTGTTTTTCGCTCTGGTGCGTATACATATAAATCTGAGGGTTTTCCTACTCGCGAACATGCTACGTAAAGCTGTCCATGTGAGAAACATGGATTTTCTAGATTAAGTCCACAAACTTGCAAGGACTGACCTTGAGCTTTATTAATCGTCATTGCAAATGCTTGAAATCGAATGGCATCTCCGATGTGGTCATAGGAATATGTGGCAGCAATACATCAGTTCTCTTAAACTTTCGCCGCGATAAGATTGTTCATAATTTTTTTACTCTCAGTCGAGTGCCATTACAAAGTCGTGGAGGATCAATATTTCTAAGTAAAATAATGGGAACTCAGTTTTTTAACTGTAAGTTATGTGGTGGAATGCCTGCTAAATCTAACGAATTTAAAAATTCGACTGGATAATTGACGATATCCTAAATATTTGAAACTGTGTCGATCGATTTATAAGTTCTTAGGTTCCCATCGATCTTGTTGAGAATATTGCTGTTGATGTAATTGATGTCAATATTTTTGGATGCCGGTAACGCACGTTCACATAACCATTGCATATTTTTAAAATTTAACGTCGACTCACCACCATTCGATTACGATTTTGTTCTGGACGAAAATCATATTGCTCTATCTATCCTCTCTGCTACTCTTCTTGTTGATGTTCGAATCCGCTGACTTTGTACTCGTGATTCCTGTTGGACTTCTGTTTCATTAGCTCGTGATTTCGCTTCGATTTCGCTGGCTTTGTAGCCGTCCTTCATGTTCCAACAGTGTTTCGGTAGCTCGTGCGGTTGTGGCATTTTGTCGAAGACCTTCAAGACGTCTTTCGCGTTCTGACGGTGTTTCAGAAGTTCGTGCTAAGAGGTAAGATTTCGTTGACTTTCGAGGCGCTCTTGCCTTTGTGGGGGCGTTTTAGAAACTCTTGAGGTTGTGGCACGTTGACGTATACCTTTAAGGCGTTCTTCACGTAGTGATGGCGTTTCGGCGGCTCTAGAGGTTGAAGCTCGACTCTTTTCAGTCCTGAGGCGAATTTCACGCTCTTCCGAACTTTTATTTGCTCTCTGGGATTGCAAAGGCAATGCATTTTTGGTGCTTCTGGAAAGGGATGCTTTTTTTGGGGGCATTGTTATAAATTGTTGCAAAATAAATGTCACTCAAATAGCGTTTAACTTGTTTAGAATTTGTTATATTTATTTCTTTATATTTTACCTAATATGAATAGGTAAAAAATCGGTTCAAGTCAAAAACCTTTTGAAAAAAATTAATGTTATTAAAATTTAACAAATAATTGTGTTTGCATCGGTCGCATGTAATTTTTTGTGATGAGTTTTGCAACTACTTATTTTATTTGGGAAAAATATTGACAGTTTACACTTTATTACTTAGGTAATTAAAAGTAATGAATTCATTGCCCACTAAAATGCTTATTATAAAGTTTACCTAATGTATTTTTCAAATAAATAATATTTTTATTAGTTACGCATTTTTAGAAGTAAACAATAACATAACTATTACATATGTATGTACGTATATGTTTTTCAAAATAAATATTTTAATAGTAAGAACTTTAGTACTTACTATCTATATGAGTTGAAAATTTCAAACTCAATCATTTAAGGGACATATACCTTACTATTGCATATTTCAAGATATGATAATTTCTACACCCACTAATCAGAGAGGCACCACATTCCTATACCTGGAATACAAAATTGTGGACTCTAGCTTTTATAGTTTTTTTTATACAGATTTTAATAATTAGTTCATATGGAGTTTGCAAAGCCCCTAATGCTTGATCGCCCATTTTTAACAAAAATATTGATATTGAACCTTTAGTTATTCGTTCAAAATTTGAGCAGTCTAACTGTTCTGGTGTTCTAGATATGCAGATTTTAGTAATTACTTCACATGGGAGGTGCCACGCCCGCTTTTACTGAACTCCCTATTTTTGTCCAAAATATTTATATTTAAACAAAAGTTACTCGTACAAAAATTGGGGACTCTAGCTGTTAGAGTTTTTCAGATATGCAGATATTCGTATTAACTTTATATGGTAGGTGCCAAAAATTGTAAAAGTATTACAGTGTCCTACAACTTAAACTTTTTGTGAGTTTCAGACTAAAGTATTTATTTTTATGTTCAAAACCAAAATGAGTGCCCTTTATTATTGTAATAGCCAAGGGAGCAAAAATAAGCATTTTTCTGTTCTACTGATTTAAGGCTTCCTGAAGGCAATTTAAAATCATTAATCGAAGATGAATGATGATAAAAAAAAATAAATGCGATAAAATTATTTGCGTTTTTCAGTAACGTATTTATTTGATTAAAATTCCTCAGTCATTTGGCATCTAATGCTGCTTAAGCGATTTAAAGCTGCCCAATGTATATATTGTTTAAGCATTCAGTTTTTATTTGAGTGATGGTCACTTATTTTTTGATTTCATTAAAACTTTTCTGAGCTTTAAGTATACAAATGCTGTCTTGCATTATTCATTTTTTTCTTTTTCTTTTTTTCATTTCTTTACAGCAAATCAATTTTATTACAAATTTATGCAAATCAAAGTCAAATCTAATTTATTATTTTCGTCTCTCTTATGGCTGATGATATTCTAAATCAGTACACAATAGAGAAAATCACTTCATTATCGAGTACGAGAAGTTTGTCGAAAGCTGTTTATTTTTTAAGATGTGAAAAGAAACAGGGAAATTGAGAATTTTTAAAAATACTTTTCAAAAGCATTCATTCATCACGTACTATCAAATGAGATAGAATTTTGCTTCAACTTTTTATTTCGATTTTCTTACTCTCCAAAGATTGCATTTAGAAAGAATGCCAGCAAAGCTAAATAATTTAATGGTTTAAAGCTCTGCTTAGAAATATATTTCATGCATTCTTATTCTAAAGTTCAAATAATTTTCGTTTTAAATTGCAATCGAAAGATTTTTTTTTCTTCAAATTGTTTTAAAACAAATAGTATTTCTTAATAACAATTTCTCTCTTTGTGGGGTAATAAATATTTCAACAATGATTGTTTCATAACTATACGCCAAACTTCGGTTAATCATGGAGTGCATTTATGAAATGGCATAATGGCTATAATATATAATTTCTGAAAAATTAATAAATTTATCCTTGACTCCAGTCACAATGCATTAAAAGACTGAAACTTAAAATACAATATAAGAATGTACATTATAAAATACAAATACAATATTGTTACGTTTTTACCTTTTTAAAAAACTTTAAAAATAAGTGCGTATTTCGTAAATAAAAATAAATTTGTGTTTAGTTTTAAATAAATCCTTTATTGTTTACACACTGTTCGCGACTTGATTTAGACAACAACAATTTTATTTATTTGTTATTCTTCTTTACACTCTTCCGCGTAAACACTAACTATTGTTCGTTAGATCTTTACAGCGGATATCTTCAAACCACGATCACGCAATACTGAGTGAATTTTTACTGATCCCGTTGTCTTGCCTATTATATCGCTGGGTAAACAGTCTGATGAATGCTCTTGAATGAGAATAACTTTTCCTTCGCGAAATCTTTATAAATGTAAGCATATTGTTTACGTTATTGTTGTTTGTGTATTTTGTTTACTTTTGTCCTTGCAGTGTTATTGTTGCTTGTATTGTTTACTTGTTTATGTTAACGTGCAAAATTAGAAGTTTTGAACTTTGTCGAGCCACAATGTAAATTATAAATAGGACTGCAATTGTTTTGAATGAACGACATGTTAGAACACAAATGGATTCGAAATCAAGAATAGTTTTCATTAATATGGTGAAATAGGCAGATATTTTCTAAACAGGTTAATTAGCAACCATATAGATATTTTCAACATACTATTTGCATTGTATTTTCTTCTATATTCTGCTGTTAGCTCCATCTGTTTACGTTGTACAAAAACGACCTTCGTCCAATTCAGGGTCAACTTAATTAGCCTAAAGAATAAACAAGCCGTAAAGTTATTGATCGTTTCGGGAATATAACTGCGGTGGTTCGAAATCTCAATTCGTTGTCGTTTTCAACTAATAGGACGTTGTTCTCCAACTACCTGGACAATTTTACGTAAGGAACGTACCTAAAAAAATGCAACCCATTCATTCAAGAATTGAAGCTAAGTGACCATTGATTATGGTACATTTTTGCTGATATGAAACTGGCTAAAGAACTTAGTTTATCGGTCGATAAAAGATAGTAATTTTGGAAGTGATTGTGGAATGAATTTGACAGTATATTTAAACATACTAAAGAACGAACTCAACTAGAGTGTGGACGAATTAGGAATTCGTAATCATTATTATTGCTAATGTGAAGATTTGGCTTACCTATCGAACTTTCCACAGGCTTAGTACTCCACCACAAAGTCATATTAAAAAGAACTTTACTTAAAAACTTACTTCTAAGTGCACGGCAGCAAATAACAACATAAAACAAATGGTGTGGATGACCTTAAGGGATATTCTACTAAATATTAGATATTCCATACATTTAACACATTCACCGAACAAACGTCGTTTCTATATCAGTCGAATTTTGTATGAGCGCAGGGCCAAATCATGACGTAAAATTCTCCAAGTTGTAGTCTGCGAAAGACCGACTTCTTGTGAGCGATGTAAAATAGGCTGCCGCTGATTCTGCAGCACAATTAATAAAAAAAATGGCTTTTCGATGAAAATTACGATCAGTTGCTAACAGCTTTAGGGTCCATTCATTGAGATTTGCCAAAACAGACTGAATAAACGACAACTAAGTTGCCAAATGTAGCTTCAACAACATCAACGTTAGTATCTTCATCCATAAAATACGTTTTTCTTCCATATTGAACACAATTTCACCTACGGTTGGATATGACATTAAAAGAATATTTTGTTTACATGTTTAAATTTCCAGAGAAAGAAACAAATTGTTTTTCCTCTATTATTCTTAAATCATACATTTTAGTTTCTTAAATTGTTAAGATTGTTTTGCCTTTTGAAAGCGAATATCGTTCTTTAATGTGCTTGTTATACAATGATTCGGAATATTTCTTTTTAATGGACTTTCAAAGTTCTGGACCGTATAAAATTGTATTTATTTTTAAAAATTTTATGCACTTGAATAAAATGGCTTAAAACAGAAATGAATAAATTAGCATATTAGGATTTGTAATAAATTACATCAAAATAACCATTATTATGTATGTATGTAAGCTAAGTAGTAAATTATGTATACAGAAATTTAAATAACATGAAGTGAGATATTTAAAACACATGAAACTGGTTTATAATGGCTAAAAATTTTTCAGTGAACATTCGTTTCTAAATAAGAAATATTGAATTTTGGCTATAAGACATTTAAAGAAGAGCTAAGTAAAATAACTTCTGTAGCAATGCATTTGAAAATTATATTATAAAGTTTTTATTAATCAATTGAATGATTTTTATTGTTTGAAAACAAAATTGTATTAAGTGTTGGTAATATTTTTATAACATCAAAATGCTATTTTTGCTACAGAATACAACATCAATTATGCAACATTAGTTAAAAGTAATATATAAAACCTTGATGTTTTGTTATGTAAAAATATATATTTCATGATATATTTGTTATCGAAAATTAATTCGAATGCAAGTCAAATAGCTTTCAGTTTTAACTTCTTTTTAGAAGTATTTAATCTAAAATAGGAAATCATTAGTATTGATTTATATTATATCTATAGCTAATTAATTTATTAGATGATATAAACGAGGAAGATACATCAAAAGTATTTAAAAATCAAAAAATTTAAATGAATTAAAACTTTTGGAATATGTTACCATGAATTAACTATAATCGAAAATTTGACTTGAATTGGCTAAACGACAACATACACATTTCTCAAATAAGGATTAATCTAATCTGCTCCCTGTAATTTAAAAGGGAGTTTCAAAAATATAACTACAATAAAAGGCAGATAGTGTAATCATGTATCAGTTAAAGGTAAGTAATTAACTTGAAAGTAAAAAAAAAAAAATTTTAAAAACTGTAATTAAAATTTATTAATTTTATGTATTTAGAAAATACAAGGAAAAAACCCTACATACCATGCCAAATAAGTTAAATGGAGTGCTGGACCTTAAGAGATATCCGTAAGGCATTTGAATAAAATTAATAAAATTGATATAAAAAACATCAATTATTTGTGCATATTATTGATTAAAATTCATGAAATCATGAAAAATTATTGTAATCCCTTAAAGCAAAAAATAGAACCTAGCATGTTATAGAACATGTGAAATTTATAACGCAATATACTCACGATGTTACTTTACTATCCATAATGTGTATAAAGTCGTCCGTTTATTTTCCAAACAAACAAACTTATTTGCATAAATATCAATTACTTTAAATAATGCTGTTGTATTTATATTACATGCAATTTGTATATTTAGTTTCAGTTGACGTTATGTTTTAATGTTCTTCATGTTTTAAAAAGTAGGTTAATTTAGTTGGTATTTCCCATCTTGGGGTAGTTGGAGATTCTATCTCCTTCGGGAGTTTCTGGACTGCACCTAAAGCGTTTTGTCGGTTTGCAAATTTGCCACTCAGTGCTCGCGACTGTCGCGTCTTCTTGGTCGTGAACTTCGAAATGCTTTTACTGATCTCATTAATTATTTTATGGACTTCGTTAGTAGCAATGATGCTATTAGTTTGCCCTTCATCTGTAGATTCGAAGTCTCCCTCTGTGTTTAAAGGTTTTGCGTCGCCATAGCGTTTCACCTTATCTTCAGATTTTAATAGTGCGTGTTTAGGGATTGAATTTATTCAGTGACGAAATTTTGGTGCAGTCTATCACAACAGAAGCTGTTGGATTTGTAAAAAATGTCAGAAAGGTTCTTAAAATTGTACTTGTGCTAATTTGGGTACACCCCTTTTATGTGCTCAAAATAAATTACCTTGTTTTGTTTTTATTTAGCTTTGTACTTTAAATTTTCTATATGTAAAGAACATTTTGGTTTGGCTTTAAATGGGTTAATATTTTGTAGAGACTCGGGTTCTTTTTAAAATTAGCAGACAGGGTCTAAGCATATGGTCTACAATATTTTAGCAAAAGCACATATCAAAGCTTATCACAATTTGTGAGAGACTTTGCTAAGATAATGCGTACCGGTCAGAGATCAGCAAGGATTATTCAAAAAGATAAGCAGATTCTAATCATATTCATAATTTCGGATACTTACATATACGCATTCATACTTATTTTAATATTATAATATATACTACTCATATTCAAAGTTTGAAGTAATCATCGTACTCATACTTAACAATACGCATGATATTGTTGATTTCGAGTCTCCTTTACTCAACATTTACAAGAATCACAAAATACATATATGAATATGAATCGCTTACGAACACTATAATACTCACTAGAAGGTTGTGTGTTTGCTGTGCTTTCTTCTTTTTTTGTAAATGCAACAACAACTAGCACTGTGAATTTTGATGAATGATTCGAATCACTCGAATCATCTAGTTTTAATTAACTTGTGAGCACTGGAAGTTAACATGAACAAAAAATGTAATTTGTTAACCAATAAAGAAACATCAACAAATGTATGTATATAAACTTGTTAAAACCAATTAATTAATTTCTTCTTCAAACGTACGTGATATAGAGTTTATCTTAATAAAATGATGTTTTCAGTAAAACATTTTATCGATTAATTGCAAAAATAACATTTCCATTATATCAGTTGATTGAAAGGATTTTAAATATAAAATAAGAATTAAAAATAGTATTCACTTCAATTAAACTACGAATTATGCATACTTATGTACATATTGTTACGAAAATGGAAACGGCGTATCATCGTTTAACATTAAAATGAGCAAAAGCTACACAAACACATACATCGGGCTTGTTCAAGTAAACCACATCAAGTAAACAACATCAGTATAAAAGAAAAGGGGATGTATTTACAAGTAAGCGAACGCAACAATAAGAAATGTGAACAAAATACACAAACTACAATGAAGTCGCGATAGAGTTCTCGAGAAAGCGAAGCCAGGAACGTTCGACTTCAAGAATTTTTGTCAGAGGCCGCTTCAAAAATGTATCAATACAAAGTTTGTATGCTGTTCTACTACTGTAATATTAAATTTTGACGACGTTTTGAAATAGAATACATTGTACATTGTTTGTACAGCGACATTATGAAACACGTTACTTTGTTCAAAGACAAAGCAGCTAAAATTTTGGAAGGCAGCCAGACTGTTTACGTAGGCATATAGTAAGAATTCAGTCAGTCTTGTGTGAAGACGCGTTGCGTGTGAAGAAAGCAGTCGTGGTTTGAACATCGCTGTTGAAAAGATCTGTGTTGTAAGCAAAGAAGAATAGCGAACAAGCAATTATTGTTAGATTCATCAAGTTGTAAACGGTGGCCCACAAAAGTAGTGCGAGCAATAAAGAGTTTAATTGAAACTGAACACACATATATTTTTATTTTGTTTGCAATCAACGAACTCATATTTTAAACGTTTTTTAAAAGGTAAAAAGGTAACAATATATAAAAATCTTCAGTGGACACTTAAAGTCTAGGAAGCTACTTCATAAGTTCTATACAAAAATATGTAAAAATAATTGAGGTTTTATATATTTATTTTACTTATTTATTTCTCTTTTATCTTATATATAAAAAAGAATGTGTGTTTGTTTGTATGTTTGTATGTTTGAAGTTTATAGACGATTAAACGGCTGAACCGATTTTCTTGAAATTTGCACAGTATCTTCCTGTATGTCTGGAATTAGTTATAGGCTACTTTGTATGTTGATATTCCAAATGAGCGAGGGGCCATGCCCACGTATGCTACATACTACATACTTAATATTTAATTGCATTTGAAATATATTACTCATACGCATAGTAGTTACCCCTACAAGTATGCTATCTGTGATTCTTGATGTATAAAACCAAAGAAAATAAAGTGTAAAGAACGACGCGGGGGGAAAGAAAAAAATTTTGTAACCAACATTTGTGAACAAATTCACCAAATAAGAAAAAAATATAACCATAATTAAATTCGTAGACTTTTGTTTTATTTATTTTTTTTTTTTCAAGTTTAAATTATAATTAATAAAAAAAGAAACAAAAAATAGATTTTCTTATAAGAAAGAAAAATAACCAAAACCAAAAAAATCTACACATTGATCAAAAAAATAACCAATTTTGGTTAGAAATAACCAAAAAAAGGCAACACTGTTCTCAAATCACTTATTCTCAGACGTCGGCACAAAGAGAACATGAGAAAAATTATGAGAGGCATATTTAACCCAGAGGAAAATTGTTAGTAATATTTTAAAGTCTACTTATTAACCCAATAATATGTACATATATGTGAGCGAAAAGTATAGAACAATTGTACTGCGTTAAAAACCTAAAAACACCGTATTTAACTTGGCAAGTATTCTTCCAAAAATCTAAATCATTTCTCATTGATATTAGTGAATCATACTGTAATATTTGTTTGGGTGTAAAATTGAAGTCTGAAAAAAGCGACATGAACATTCTCCTTTAGAAGCTGACAAGCAATTGAATGCATTTTTACGATCTCATGATGAGAGCAACACATTGTTACGCTCTTTGTTTGTGTTTATTTTCCTTCCGTCTTCCGCCCCCCTCATCAAGAAATGTTTTTTTAAAAATATTTTGGTGAGAGCGGGTCGTAATGCCACAACCCGCCATAAGAAATTTTACTGCTTTATAATTCGTATTCTTTATATCCATATTCTTTGATATCACTCATACGTCACATATGTAGTTTTTTTTAATGAATTTTACATCTATATAAACAAAAATGAATGTGGGTTTATTTGTTTGTGGGTTTGTTTGTTTGAAGTCTATAGACGGCTAAACGGCTGGACCGATTATCTTGAAATTTTGACAGTACCTTCCTGTATATCTGGAAGGAACTACTTTTTCAAGAAGGAGTGGTGCCACGCCAACATATCCAATAAGTATTTAATATCGCATATTTCATAAACTGCAATAGCTAGAGACCTCAAATTTTGCATGGACGACTTTGACGTATATATAAACAAAATGGGCGGATTGGATATAGTGGGCGTGTCACCTCCAATATAAAAAATATTAAATTATTATATCTAAGAAAATATAACAGTTAGAGTCCTAAAATTTTGTCGAATCCACTTTAGTATCAATGGGCGATAATCATAGTCATTAAAAAAGTATACTTTAAGTATCATTTATTAAAATGTCTACTTTTCAGCTACTATAGGCTATAAAAAGCTTACTTTTTCCGCTAAAGTCAGTTTTATACTTAAAACAAGCTGCAGTTGTTTTTAACAAAGTTAACATCACTTTAACTCTATCAGCTGTTTGCCATTTATCCAAATTTACAAAATCAAAACAAACCAAAAACAAAAGTTGTATGAATTGTGTTAAATTTTTTATAAATTGTGGAAAAAGTGTTGAAAAATACTTGGAGAGATGTGTACAATTGAGGACATTGAAAATGATTTCCCCTGATTCATTTTATGCAATTGTTTTTTTCAAAATAACAATTCATATTTTGTTTATTTTTTGGCGCTTCAGCTGTGCGGGGATGCCACTTATACAGTATTTATACCAGTTTGTATGCAAGATTTCAAAAATTATACTAATCACCCACTTAAAGCTGATTCAACTTAAAACTATTATTAATTTTCACTATAGTTAAGAAACAGTTAGTAACAGGTTTAAATATTAAAGTTGTTTTTAAAAAGAACCGACTTTAGTGTTTGACTATGATTATGGGCCAATATGAATATTTTAGGCAAAAATGGGCTGACTAGGAAAAGTGGGCGTGGTACTTCCCATATGAATTAAATGTAAAACTTCTTATATCTCGGAAATCACCTATATATATAAAAATGAATGTGCGTTTGTTTGTATGTTTGAAGTTTATAGACGACTAAACGGCTGAACCGATATTCCTAAAATGTTCACAGTATCTTCCGGAAAGAGTTATAGGCTACTTTTTATGTTGATATTTCAAATGAGCGAGGTGCCACTCCCACATATACTACATTACCTACTATTGTAAGATAATAACAAAATGTGTATATTGGAAAACTATATCAGCAACATACCTCAAATTTTGTACAAGTAACTACAGTTTTAATATAAATATTTTGGACAAAAATGGCGAACTAACAATAGTGGGCTTGGCACCTCCCATATAAAGTAAATACGAAAATCTGTATATCTGAAAAACTCTAACAGCTAGAGTCCCCAATTTTTGTACGAATAACTTTAGTTTAAATATAAATATTCTGCACAAAAATAGGGAGTTCAGCAAAGCGGTCGTGTCACCTCCCATATGAAGAAAAATAACAGTTAGACTCTCCAATTTTGTACGTATATCTAAAGGTTCAATATCAATATTTTTGTTAAAAATGGGCGATCAAGCATTAGGGGCGTGGCAAACTCTATATGAACTAATTATTAAAATCTGTATATCTAGAAAACTATAAAAGCTAAAATCTCCAATTTTGTATTCCAGCTTTAGGAAGGAGTGGAAATTATTATATTTTGAAATATGCAACAGTAAGGTATATGACCCTTAAATGATTGAGTTTGAAATTTTCAACTCATGTACATAGTAAGTACTAAAATGCATACTATTTATATATTGATCTCATATACATACACATATACATATGTAATAGTTATATTATTGTTTACTTCTAACAATGGGTAATTAATAAAAATATTATTTATTTGTTGCATATCTTGAAAAATAGATCAGGTAAGTTTCATAATCAGCATTTATTGGGCGATGAATGGGCATGTAACAATAGAGAGTAATATTTTCATTCATTACTTTTAATTACCTAAGTAATAAAATGTAAATTGTCAATATTGTTCCCAAATAAAATAAGTAGTTGCAAAACTCATCAAAAAAAATTACCTGCGACCGACACAAACATAATTATTTGTCAAATTTAAATTGCCTTAATTTTTTTTAAAAAGTTTTTTGACCTGAACCGATTTCAAATTAGGTACAATTTGAAGTAATAAAATGTAAACTGCCAATATTTTTTCCAAATAAAATAAGTGGTTGCAAAACTCATCAAAAAAAATTACCGGTGACCGACACAAACATAATTATTTGTCAAATTTTAATAGCATTAATTTTTTTCAGAAGGTTTTTGACTTGAACCTATTTCATATTAGGTAAAATATAAAGAAATAAATATAACACGCATTCGGTTTTGGAATTCAGTTGAATCTTTGATTCTAAACAAGTTAACGTTGAGTGACATTTATTTTGCAACAATTTATAAAAATGCCCCCAAAAAAGCATCGCTTTCCAGAAGCACTAAAAATGCATAGCGTTTGCAATCCCAGAGAGCAAATGAAAGTTCGGAAGAGCGTGGAAGTCACCTAAGGACTGAAAGGAGTCGAGCTTAAACCTTTAGAGCCGCCGAAACGCCATCACAACGTGAAGAACGCCTTGAAGGCCTACGACAACGTGCCACAACATAAAGAGCTACTGAAACGCTTTCAGAAGGCCAAGAGCGCCTTGAAAGTCAACGAAATCTTACCTCTTTAGCACGAGCTCCTGAAACGCCGTCAGAACACGAAAGACGTTTTGAAGGTCTTCGACAACATGCGACAACCCCACGAGCTACCGCGACACCTTTGGAACATGAAGGTCGGCTACAAAGCCAGCGAAATCGTACCACAGCATCACGAGCTAATGAAATAGAAGTCCAACATGAATCACAATTAGAAAGTCACAGGATTCGAACACCAACAAGAGAGCAGCAGTAAGTATAGAGCAATATGATTTGCGTCGAGAACAAAATCGTAAACGAATGGTGGTGTATCGACGTAAAGTTTTTCATGGATACTCAGGTATTGCATTTAACTACAGATGTGATATAGATTATACCGAAGACGAATTAGTGGCAATTGGTGGCATGAATGAAGTTTGCCAATATTGCAATGCACTCATGTACAAAAATGAAACACCTTTAGCGACATGTTCACACTCTAAAATTAAATACTAATATGCGTGTTCAGTTGGAACGTGATGCTTCAGCTTCAACTTTTGGGTATTTCCCAATATCGTGCAAAATTTTAAAAATATGCAATGGTTATATGAACGTGCGTTACTGGCATCCAAAAATATTGACGTTAATTCCATCAACAGCAATATTCTCAACAAGATCGATGGGAATCTAAGAACTTATAAAAAAACGGTGTTCACATTATTTTACTTAGAAATATTGACCCTCCACGACTTTGTAATGGCACTCAACTAACAATAAAAAGTGATGAACGACCATTATAAATGGAAAGTTTAAGGAAACTGATGTATTGCCGCCACGTCGTATGACCACATCGGAGATGCCATTCGATTTCAAGCGCCTTCAATTTCCTATTCGCCTAGCATTTGCAATGACAATTAATAAAGCTCAAGGTCAGTCCTTGCAAGTTTGTGGACTTAATCTAAAAAATCCATGTTTCTCACATGGACAGCTTTACGTCGCATGTTCGCGAGTAGGAAAACCCGCAGAGGGGAAAACAAAAAATATTGTGTATCCCAAGGCATTGGAATAAGAATTATTTATTTAAGAAAAAAAGTACATATTAAATTTTAGCAAGTAAGAAATAAATAGCTCATTAATGTATTATTTTAGAATTTAAATGAAATATATTGTCATCAAATGAAATTAGAATAAACCTTTAAGAAAAATTGCATAGTTTAATTACTAAATAAAAAATTTTTTAATTATTATGTACATATTTAATTTCGATGGGGGTAGCGAAGCACATCGGGTATTAGCTAGTTATAAAATAAATTTGGAATTAGGAAATAACGGAAACTTTGTGCTGACACCAAATTTTTGCACAGCAAAAGTGTTGGTACCCCCAAGAAGGACTCAGGGTAAATATAAAATTCAAAGGTACAATATAAGTAATAATAAGGGGTGATTTTTTAAGAGCTATAGGAAATTAAAAAAAAAAAGCTTTTGCAATGCTTCTGGCTGATCTTCACTCCAAAATCGACAACTCTGATTATGTACGTATCCATTGAGCCAAAAATGACCTTCGACGCTGAACACAAATTTTCGATAAAGAAGTGGATCTACGGAGCACGCATTTTGCTAATAAAATTCAATGATTTGTAAGACGATTCATGGTTAAATTTAGACCAAACTGAAGATGTTTGACAGTGAAACAAAACACGAAACGTGCGTGAGCTGTTTAAACCAGTGTTGCCAAAAAGATAATAGCTAAAAAATCACCCTTTATAACCATTATTTAAAGTCAAGCACTCCGTCTAATTCATTTTTGGTGGAAGTAATAACCATTACGCTTTCTTCATTCTTCCGAACTTTAGGTGAATTTGTTCTTTAGAATTTTTATGTGGGCAGTTAAGAAATTTTTGAGGAAATAGTAAATAAGGGAGAGTAATTAAAATTTTGAACAACAAATTCACCTAAAGTTGGGAAGAATCGGAAGAATCAATGAACCTGATCATACTGCTGCTAATGTGAAGAATTGATTTGCCTACCAAAGTCTTCTCATTATTAGTACTCTTAAACAAAGTCCCGATATGACTGGAAGAGTATATTTATAATATCATTTGAAAGAAACATTACGTAGTCGCCAAGCTTTAAATAAAAGTCAACTGAACAACTTGCTCATGAGTGCATGGCGACAAATTTATACAGCAAACGCTAAACAAAACTGGTATATTTAATGCCAAATGGGTTAAATGCAGTGATTGACCTTAATAGATATCCTACGGGTATAACATATTGGACTTTTAAATTTACTCTGACTTCTTCTTGGGGGTACCTACAATGCGGTGCGAAAGTGATAAAGTCTCCAGAAGGTTTCCCTTATTTTTCTTAGGGATTGTGAAAAACATTCAAATTTTTTTGTTTTGTTATAAAAATAGAAACAAATAAATTAAATAAATTTAAAACCCATTAATTATTTTTACAATTTATTACTTAAAATTCACGAAATTGCTTGCATAATTGAAATGCCTTGACTTTTGCTGCCCACTGTATATATTAGAACTACAATAGAAAATTAAAATGTAATAATAAAACAATATTTAGCTCAGTATTGAACTATAGAAGTTTTAACATAAACACGTATATTAATAAAAGTGAACTTTATGACATGTGTTCCCAGAACGTTGTCTTATGAAAAAAAAATGTGCGTAGCCTAAATTTTAACTAGACAAGGACTCTCAGTTTACACCTAAATCTTGAAAAGAAAAAAGAATACGCAAACAAATTCGAAAACATCTCTTATTCACTAGTTTTCTTGCAAAAGATCTGAGGGAAATCTAGAAGTCTAAACAGTTTGAATGAACGAAAGTTTCAGACTGTGCCAAATGGAAATAAATGGATATATATTCGGTCTTTAGAAATAGTAAGTATTGTAATAATACTATACTATACTATACTATACTATACTATACTATACTATACTATAGTATAGTATATATAGTATTCTATAGTATAGTATAGTTTAAGATAGGTGAACAAACCGTCGTAATGGTGTACGTACCGGTGTACGATGGTTTGTTCACCTGTACACAAATCGAATTCAGATAGGTATTCAGTACACGCATCGTAATGGTAGCAAAGTCGGAACACCCATTTGACTGGCTATCTGTCTCTACTGCTTCCTTACATATTGTCCCTTGAATTTCATTACGCGCTCAACGATAGATTGTTTTTTTTTTTTTTACAACAAGATGAAAATCTTATCTTATAGTACAGGAACGTAATATGTACATAATAATTAACTTAATTTAGATAGATAGGAGCAATTAGGGGAATAAAAAACAATAGAAAAAGGAGAAGAAAAAAAAACAAATTTGCAAATATATATAAAGAGAAAAAAATCAACGAAAATATTGAAACAAAAATTTCCTGAAGCATGTAAATAAAACTGCCATTCGGAAAATAAGTAGCGATGCCGAGGAACTGTAATATTCCTACTACGGGGTGACTGGACAAAACGTAGCCTGTCAAATAAATAACTCGGTATCCGCTTGTTTACAATTCGATGTAAAAATAAAAGTACACGAATATTCAGAAGATTATCAAAGGTCACACCGTAAAGATTCTTAGCTGCCACAGAGATATGATCATATCTTCTCAAATTATAAACATATCTAGCAATATTATTGAATAGAACGTTCAGTTTATGTTTGCTGCTAGAATCACAATTACCAAACAGCTCGCATCCATACAGTAAGCAGGGAATCAAAGCAGGAATCAAATCAGGGAATTGGGGTATATGTGCCCCTGTAGTCGTTAAAGTATTAATATAAAAAAACATAAATATGTTAAGTGCCTTTGAATAAAGTGAATAAAATAATTTTATTTCTTTAACAATTCACAAAACCATTCTAATATTGCTTAAAAATTTTGCGAAATAAAATATGCAATAAAAATGAAACATAAAGCAAGAATAACAAAGAATTTCCATACAATGTTAGCAATACTTATGCGAAATACAGAATATTTTTCATGCAATTTATGCTGGAGAAAAAAAAATGAAATGAAAAAATAGAATAATGAACATAACAACAGAGGAAATGGATATAATAGGACATTAAAGTTGTCGCTAACAATAATTGTATTATACGGTGAGGAAAAACAGAAATCAGCGTTTTCAAGGGTCCTTTAACAACAGATATTAGAATGCTTTTTCATTATGAGGATAATTAAAAGCAGCAGATTAAATGAATTTTTAATTATATTTTGCTTCTTCTAGCAAAGAATAATGAAAAAAAATTAATTTGAATGTTTTGCTGTTGCAGAATATAATTTTTTTATATTTTTCTTTTTGTTTTTATAGAAGAAAATTAAATTTAAACAAAAAGTTTAATTGGTGGCATAAACTTTTAACTGAAAGTGTGGAATTAATTCAACGAGACAATTTTGACATTTGAGTTAATCATTTTTTATTTGTTTATTACTAGACAAATTTATTTGCCTATTTAATAATCAAATATAAATAAACAAAAACGACTTGTATTCAATAACATATCCGATAACCATAAGATATTTTCCACTAATAAGTATTTTCTCTTGAAATTCATTTGAAATATTTTACCAATAAATTTTTAAATTGTATCATAGGTCCCCCATATTAAAAAAAGCCTTTGTATTATGTTTTCTCAATTGGCTCTTTAGTGTACAATTGAGGCCACAATATTGCGCTACTCAAGTCCGAGATTTCTAGCAGGACAGCTTATAAAATCAAAAAGAGTCGGAATTAAAATTAAAGAAGATATTGGTCAAAAAGTTATATGTTTCTTACTTTTAAATTATTTTTAGACATCGTTGCTTAATTGACTTAAAAAATAGCGCAAATACAACCCGAAGTGGAATAAATAATCTCTTGCTTACTCTGCAACCACTTTGTCTGAGCAGATGAGAGCATACCAGAAGTATGATTAAAATGTTGAACTAAAAGCGAAAACAATCCATTTGGGCAAAACAGATTACTTCGGAAGAAGGCAATGAATTTTCAACATTATTTTCGAGTTGTTAAAATTAAGATGCTGCAAATAATCTATTTAGGAAGCATATAGCGATCTAGATGCTCCTATAACCCTAGGGTGATTAAAATCCATAACAAACATCACAGGAAAGCCTGCTAACCTCACTAAGCAAGTAGGATTTAAAGAGAGAAATTCGTAGCCACTTCATTGAATACAATAACATAGCGTAATTCATTAAAGTCTTTCCATCTTTAAATTAAAATATGAGTGGAATATAACATTGTTCAAATGTTCGATACAGGTTCTTTAGGTATACATACATAATTGGTTATTACCTTATTACACCATGAGTGGCGGGACCTACAGTTTAATGTCAACTCAGAACGACAGATATTTTTCAGAAGGTTTTCATGGCAATTTTTTTGTTTACTCTCAGAGTTTTTATCAGAAATCAGCTGAGAGGAAATCACGGAGCAATTATTTTTTCATATTTCATTTTGTCGGAGATGTCACTCTTTCGGTTTGTCTCACGTTCCTTAAAAAATCACAATATTATATACATATATTATTATATTTTTTGTATTTGTAATTATTACTATTATTATTCCCAATATCTTGGGTATTTTGTGATCTGGATCTACCAGTTGACCGCTGGTTTCATGATAGAAAACCATAGATAGCATGTATAACACTACTAGAGGCAAAGACCATCAGCTAATTACTCTATCGTAACAGTTTAATCTTAGCGGTAAGACGATTTAAATTATCTCTAGGTAGTAAGCATCTCACATCTATGAGAAGATGTCAATAGAGAAGGAAACGTTACATTCAACGTTTTCTCTCATGTTGTTTGTTAAGCACCGGGACATTTATGTTGGCAACATAAGGCACACGTATAGCTGGTACGCAAGATTGTCATAATTCCGCAATTGATAATACACAGTGAAACAGCGGAAACTCTTGCGAATTATCAATATATAGAACACATTTTCACAAAAAGCGTTGTTTCTAGGAAATCACGGATGGAACCTGCTGCAGTATAATACTAAACGGTAAAAGGTCCTTGTGCTGCCTAAAGCAAATAGATATGGTTGTTTATTATTCTTACGAATTATAATACAATTAGAATTTAATTTTAATCGAAAAGATTTTTTTGTTTCCATCTGGCATCATACCTTAAACTTTGCCCTGACGATATTGTTCCTATTTTAACAGAATAAAACATTTTAAAACAAAGAAGACAAAGTCCTTTTCAACAAGAATGACTATGAAACTATGACTGAGTGAGTGTGCAAGTATGAGGGTGAGTGTCGTATTGTTCCTCTTCCGCAAAAGAAAACATTTTTGTGAAAAGCATCCTTTTGCAATAACTGTAGCAAAACTATTGTTCCATTCTATATGAAGAAGTGCTTGTTTTGTGAGAAGTTGACAAAAAAGATTCTTGATGAGCAACAAAAAATACAATTGGTTGTCATCTTACTGAGTTCTGTAAGAGTGTTGTTTGCAAAACAATACTTAAAAACCCGACATAAGAAAAATGTAAAAATAAATAATGAAATAATCAGAAGTAGAAATAGAAATGGAAAAGATCTTAAACTAGACTTAAATATAGCTTTAACACTAGCTGGCAAACCACTGTACGGAGTACTACGTACTTGATTTAATAAACTGAAAAATGAAAAAATAAAAAAAAAAATTAAAAAAAATATGGTTGTTGTACATAATACAGTGTAAATCTAAAATCTAGAAATCGCCATATAAGACTGAAAAGTGTAAGTGGCTGTTGCACACAATAACACAAAAAAGCTACATTGAGTAAAGACTGAAGAACTTATCCTCAGAAGTATCATGAGTTGCAAATTACTTTAAAAATTAAAAGTGAATATGAGGCATCTAAAGCAAATAAGTTGAAAGAACGAGTAGAGCAAAACTTGTCAATTTGGCAAGGTTGATGCCAAAAATGACGGCGATTTCACTGTGCCCAGACTTAAGCGATATGTATGGACCTATCTCTCTGATATATACAAAAATACTAGAGAAAGCCAAGGAATCTAGACTAAATCTTGTAGTCAACAGCCTAGGCAGAAGTTATGGAAGGCAAATGGTTTGTGCAGTAAATTAAAAATCATAAGAACTCAAATTAAACGAAAAGAATGTATCACACAAAATTATTTGTTGTCCTAATATTTTTGAACCGACTAAGCGAAGGCTACTAATATAAAAAATATATTTTTTAGTTCTACTTAACTAACTGTAAAACATAGACTATGCATTTAATTCTTTGTTTTTAGTCGCATTGTGTAATTATTTGAATACTTTTAGCTGTGGAATACATTGGTAATTATAAATAAATGTGTAGAAATATTAAATACGTACGCATGTGTATTATTATTATACAAAATATATTTGCCTAAATTCTCACAATGTTAATGGGGTTTTCATTTTCTTTTTTTACTCCCCATGTTTATATTTATGTTTTTATATTTTAAAGTTTAATAAAGGGCTATCCATTTCGTGGTTTCAAAAGTATGGCACTGGAATTCGACATCTGTCAAACTAATTTTTTTTCTTTTCAGTTGAAAGTCTGACATTGACGAAAATGGATCGCTTAACTATCACACAACACATAAAAATGATCAAAACCTACTACAAAAATGGTGATTCTGCCACAGCCACGTATCGTGTTTTAAGAGGAGATTATGGTTTACATAATCGTCCAACTACGCAAGCAATTGGCAAAATTGTGAAGAAAAAGAAATTCGTTTCGCTCGTTCCGCTGAAAATATCGATATTGTAAGTGAAAGTGTTGCCGAAGACCCGAATGTGTCGATTCCTCGTCGTTCTCAGGAATTAGGACTGTCTTACGGCACAATAGGACGTATTTTGCATTTAGATCTACACCTACATCCATATAAAGTCCAGCTCACGCAACAACTGAAGCTAGCTGACCATTCACAACGTAGTAGATACGTGGAATGGCTGCTTGAACAACAGGCGGTGGACGCCAATTTTTCGAACAAAATTTTCTTCAGCAATGAAGCACATTTCACACTCGGTGGGTATGTTAATTTTTTTTTTATGTCCCCGGCCACACACTAACCCACCCTCACCCGACCGCGGAGGGCTCGTCCCCATAACGTAGAGACACGTACACACTACAGTCCGGACTGTAGCGGGTAAGGGAAAAGTCATGGCAACAAGAACATAAATCAGCTACAGAACTTAATCACAAGCTGAATAAACTAACAATTAACAGGAACTACCTATAACTAGAACGAAAATACATTTTTATATAATAATTTACAAATTAATGCCAGCATATAAGCTACGTTTTATATTACAAACACTACAATTAAAATCAATAAAATCATACTGAAATTCAGGTTACAAAGCAAAAACTCAGAATCGATATCACCTTTAACCAGATTAAAAACAAAACAAACACCTAAAACAGTTCTTCTACGTTCCAAAGTTGGAAGTTTTATCAAACCTAATCTAGCCTCATATGACGGAGACCCATTGGCATAATCCCATCCTAAGCCACGTAAACAGAATAATAAAAACTGCCTCTACACAGACTCTATTGAATCACTATGACAACGATAGGATGGATTCCAAACAATAGACGCATACTCCAAAATAGGTCTAACAAGTGAAATGTATAGCAGTCTAGTTATATAAGGATCAATGAATTCCCTAGCCCATCTTTTCACAAAACCTAGAACAGCCCGAGCCTTGCCAATCATCATACTAATATGATCAACAAAAGACAGTTTCATATCCAATAATACTCCCAAATCAAGAAATGTAGACACAGTTTCCAAAGGGCAAGAATTAATCACATAAGTGGGCAAAATCACGCCCCCGCGAGAGAAAACCATGCATTTACATTTTTTCAAGTTAAGATCCATTAAATTAACTCTGCACCAAGTTTCAAACAAATCAATATTCCGCTGAAGAACAGCCTGACCATGATCATCATCAAAAGTATAAGATAATTTAACGTCATCAGCATACATTAGAATATTACAATCAGAAATAGCACAAGGAAGATCATTAAGAAACAATAAAAACAGTAAAGGACCGAAATGGCTACCCTGAGGAACACCAGAAGTAACATATACAGTCTTAGACAATACATTCCTAAACAATACCCTCTGAGTTCTAAGGGAGAGGTAGGAGTCTAGCCAACGATGAATAATATCGGGAATACCGATTAATGACAGTTTAAGAAGCAAAATACTATGGTCAACATATTGTCGTATTTTGGGTTCTGAGAATCCGCAAGTAATTGAAGAGATGCCATTACATCCAGAAAAAGTCACTGTTTGGTGCGCTCTTTGGTCCGAAGGTGTGATTGGACCTTACTTCTTCGAAAACGACGATGGAAAGACTGTCACCGTCTATTGAAGAATACGACAGACATGGTTTTAATAAGATGGTGCCACGTGCCACATAACTCGAGCGAATATGGCTTTATTGCAAGAGACATTTCCTGGCCGCGTAATTTCTCGTCGTGGCGATATCTACTGGCCACCAAGATCATGCGATCTGACACCATTAGACTTTTTTTGTGGGGCTACGCGAAAGATAGTGTTTATGCAGATAAACCTTCAACTCTTGAGCACTTAAAAATCAACATTCGTCAAGTTATGGCTGAGATACCGCCCAATATATGTGTCAAAAAGTGGTCGAAAATTACCTCAAAAGAATCAATGCTTGCAACCAGTGTGACCATTTTAGCATTTTTGCAGCTAGATTTAGCATTTTTTATTTTGATTTAGCTGCAAATTTTCGATTTAGCAGTTGGCATTGTTTTTAGCATTTTTTAATACTAAACAAATTATTAATTATTTTCTAGCTTCAATTTATTTTTCATTTTTACTCCTGTTACAATTAAAATTTGATTGAATGTAGAATATGTTGAAATTTCATAGCAGAGTTAATACGCCAACTAAGGCAAAGATTACCCAAAAATTTGATAAGTTTAAAGTATATTAACTTTTTTGCTATTAACAATAGTTTAAAAAGTAAATTATTTAAAAATTTCAAAGAAGAAGTGATAAATTTTTCAAATGATGACACAACTTTAGAATTGCAATGGTAAAAATTAACTTCATACGAGTGGGAAAGTCAGAAGACAACTATTGAGTTTTGGATACAAGTTTATGAATACAAGAATGCTGTGAATGAAAATCCCTTCAAGAAATTGTCCGATTTTGTTATGAAATTTTTAGTTTTGCCATTAGTATTGCAGAAGTTGAACGCGTATTTAGCAAAATGAATCTTTTAAAAACTAAAATAATAAATAGAATGGTATTAAATACAATGAATTCACTCCTCTATATAAGATGTGGATTGAAAAGATTGAATAAATGTTGCCAAAGTTTTCAAATAACTAAAGAATTAATGCAAAAATGCGATAAAAATATATATATATATAATATTATAACAGAGCCCTCAGAAAGTGAAGAATACACTTTTGATGAAATATTTAATATGTAGCCAAAAGTTGGTATTTTTGTTTAAACAAATTTATTTGTCAAGTACAAATGTTATTATACAGCAATATAGTTTTTTTTGACATTTTAGAATATATAAAATACATAAAATGTTACATGAATTAATGGTCGTTTTAGTCCGAAATTGTTTTATGTATTTATATATGAAGACATATCTATTTACATATATGTATAAAGACTGAAAAATATGTATTTTTAATGTTTGTTTTATAATTTTAGTTTGCGATTCTTGAAAAGAATAAATAATTTGTTTTTGAGTTCGATGTGGTTTTATTTATATAATC
This sequence comes from Sarcophaga rosellei, assembly GCA_930367235.1. Lineage (NCBI taxonomy): Eukaryota > Metazoa > Arthropoda > Insecta > Diptera > Sarcophagidae > Sarcophaga > Sarcophaga rosellei. Next base: position 40,324,061 of record OV884020.1, read on the forward strand.
AAACTTAATTTGTGGAAATAGCTGTACAAATAGTGAAGAATTTCTTCATAATATTATTAAAAAATTTTAGCATTTTTTTGGCATTTAAAAATCCATTTAGCATTTTTTTTAGCATTATATTGGATAGGATTTAGCTGCAAAAATTTTTCAGACCTGGTCACACTGCTTGCAACACTTCGCGTGGAGGTCATTTAAATGATGTAGTGTTTCACACATAATGTCAACGTTCAAACTTTACAATAAAAAAGAAATATCATGAAAGAAATATTTTATATGTGTTTTTTTTACGTTTACTTTTAAAACCACGAAATGGATAACCCGATATTATAAAAATGTAAATACAAAAACAGAAACGAATATTTGTTTGTTTTTCAATTTTTGAAAATGTATATATGCCAAGTTCAATGCTTCAATGAACTTTTAAGAATTTTTAATTATAAATTTCTCATCTTGTGCACTTGCCTCTGTGGATTTTACAGTAAATTTAACATGAAACAATCAGAGCTCAATTTAATGTAAATAATCATACAGTTGTGAATATTTGATTGTATTACGATTTTTTTATGTACTAAATAATGAAAATATTTCTTTAGCATCCTTTAGTTGTAATAGAGAAAAAAATAAAAATTATATTTTCTTAAAATAAAATTCTTTGTAGATGCTGGAACTTAGTATTAGCACACAGTATATTTCTTCTCTGCGTATATATTACAAAATAAAATATCTTGACTTTAATTTTTTAAACGCTTTAACTAAACATTAATTTTCATATGTCTAAATACGCGAGGAGTTATGGTATACCAAAGAAAATAAAGTATAAAGAATGTGCATTTCAACATATTTTGGAATATTTTTTAAAAATATTTCATGACGCGGTGGCAAAGAGAGAAGGGAAGGATACAGAAACCAAGAGCGTAACAATGCGTTGTTCTCATCGTGCATTTTTGTTGTTTGACTACTATCTTATTTATTCTTCTGAAACAGTGTTGCCACGAAAAAATAAATTTTGTAACCAACATTTGTGAAAAAATCACCAAATAAAAAAAAATATGACCAAAATTAAATTCGCAGACTTTTATTTAATTTTTTTCAAATTTAAATCATAATTAATAAGAAAAGAAACAAAAAATAGCTTTTTTAGAAGAAAAAAATAACCAAAACCAAAAAAATCTACACACCTACATATTGATTAAAAAAATATCCAATTTTGGTTAGAAATAATCAAAAACGGCAACACTGTTCTCAAATCACTTATTCTCAGACGTTGGTACAAAGAGAACATGACAAAAATAATGAGAGGCATGTGTTAACCCAGAGGAAAATTGTTAGTAATATTTTCAAGTCTACTTATTAACCCAATAATATGTACATATATGTGAGCGAAAAATATAGAAAAATTGTACTGCGCTAAAAACCTAAAAAAGTGAGAGTTTAAAGTCCATTCCGAACGACAGATTTTGAGAAAGTTTTCATGGCAATTATATTTTACTCTTATAGTTTTCGCCAGAAATCTGCTGAGAGGAAGTCGCCGAAGAAGTATTTTTTTTTTTTTTTTGTATTTCGTACATCCGGTACATCTTCAATAAATTTTATGATTATTAAACAGAAATTTTTTCTAAAATCTACATAAAAAAGAATAGATTTCAAAAACTAGCATTCTTGTTGTTTTATTTTTTGTCTTTTTGTAGTATCGTATTTATTTGGTCTTTCTATAGAAAAAACTAAATTTTTTCCACCCACAATATTTTCTGAGTGCTGCATAAATTAGTTTTAATTTGTAATACTTACCAAAAGACACTATGTTGGCCTGAAAGTTGAACGGAAAAGGAAATTAGGAAAAGTAACAAGCCCAGCATGCCTCTAATCTTTTTCTAACAAGTTTTGTAAATTTCATTTCCGGTAATGACTTATAAGTGGACTGCGACAACTGAATTCTGTACTAAAACTTTTTTGTAACTTTAGTTTTGTAAATTTTAAAATGCAGTCTTTTCTTCAAAGAAGAAATAAGAAGTTTTTATGAAGATTGTGACTATTTGTTGATATTTTATTTTATGTGGCATTTTCATGCATTACAAATAAGTCGAACTAATTTGTTTAATTTAGATTTATAATTCTTTTAAAGCATAAACTTTTCTTAGGGCCCTTAAAGAAACATAAATAGAACACATTTCCGTCTATTGTTGACGGAATCGAAGACTACATTGCCAATTTAAAGACCGCAAGTTTTCAGAGAGATTCCAAAGCCGAGAATTCATCGAAGAGTTCGATTATTATGCCAATTATTATACCCATCAGTTTTCAGGTACCCATATGACATGGACTTTACATAATTCTGCTCATTGAGATATCTGCGACAGCTGTACTCCGTCTTTGATTTCTTCACGTTGGGATTCAGTGCGTTGATAGCCGCCTGAGAATGTTTGAGTCCCCAATAATTCTCGCCGCAGTCTAAGGTATCCCCATAGATTCCGAAAAATCCACTTCAAACAGTTCTGTTATGAGCCATCGTTGTACATCTGCACAGCGTCCATTACGAGGTACATGACACCATTTTTCCCGACTTTACTATTCAAAATGGATGTCCTGAATCTCATTGAGAAGTCGTAACTTCTTAAAGAATCCTTGTGTGACTAATATTAATCGCCATTAATTTATTAAAATATCCATAACAGGTTAAATTTGTTGTCCTATCGAGGCATATTCACCAATCTATGCATCCGTAGGTCAATAAAATACAACTGTCTATATCCAGTGCGTCATCCTAAGTCGCATGTTCCACATTTCCCCAAACAATTTGTTGCAGACGTACAGTGCAATATCCAGAAGACTGACAGAAAAATCTTGCTGGTGCAACTCAAACATGATGCATTGATGCAACGAGACTAATTAGGAACCTAACGACTCATTCAATCTGTATCTCTGGATAAAATATTCGTAAACCATCTTCCAAATGAATGTTTGCTCACGGAGTGAAATATTCCTAACCAATGGGCAACTACCAGAGCAATACTTTAAGATGGATATGCCATTCCAGCATTTAGCTCTTGTGTAGATAGGAGAATAGAAATCGCTTAAAGCACTACATAGAGATTCTCTGATGAGTAGGAATTATCACAGGAAAATACATTTTTTAAACTTGAGGGACGTTATGCATTTCAGAAGGAATCAACGGGATGATTACTTACATTACTGACACTGTGGTAACAGATATTATGGTGAAGACCTATAAAGATTCAACAGACCACTTGGTTGCAAAACTTTATTGAATACTCCAAAATTCTGAATAACAAGAAAATTTGGAATTTTTCAATTTAGTTCGCAAATTTTAAGACTACAAACTTAAATTTGTTGTTGTAAATAACATTGTAATAGTTTTCTGAAAATTTGTAAACGATTTTTGATTAAACAATTCCCGTATTACAAGTAGAAAGTATTACATCAATATCAGTTCTGTTTAGCTTTTCAATGACATTTCTACACGTGTAATTTAATTATCAAAACGAATTTAAATATTTATTTATAAATTATAATACGATTACAAATTTATTTAATAATAATTATTAAAAGCTGCTGTGTGATACATAATAGACTAGCGCTCTTCCCACTAGACCACCATGGCACTCTATCGAAACATATTATTTTAGCACTTGCTGGATAAAGATATTCACTTAAAGTAGTAATTGTAAAGCACTCCATAGCTCGTTAATTGGTTGAGGATTGAAATAATACATATCATATAGGATATCATTGCTTTGGTTTTGCCTCTGGATTTCTTTATATTCTAGACTCTTCCTTTATCACAAATGATATCACATGCAATATAAGCAACACTTGAGTATTGAAAAAAAAGGCGGATACTATACCGTAAGCTAACCCTGATTAACTCTCAAAATATAATTTACAATACTTACAATATATTGCAAATGGGACAAAGTATTGGTTGACTAACAGTCAATTATTGGAAACCAATTTCTACAAAATTTCCATTACAGTCGTTTGATATTTTTTCAGACATTGATTTCTTCCTCGGTATCAGAAATCTCATAATTTGGAAGGTAATTCATGGTTTTGTCTTCGCATTGAATGTCCAGTGAAGAGTCTAGTGTTCTCTTCGAAAACTTTTTGCTTTACTCTAATGAGTTTTTTAAGTTATTTGTTGGTTCAAAACCAAATCAATGTTGTATTATTAGTATTTTTAGGAACAAATAGACAAAATCACTGCTATTGAAAGTAATTTATTATTATGATTTACATATATATCAAAGAGTACAATTGAGAAAAAACAAAAAACAAATGCATTAAAGCATGTATGTATAAAAGTTTACTAGGACCTTGCCAGCTACATAGTACTTGACTTTAGGACATCAAAATTTTAGAAATATGTGTGAACATAATCTAAGCGTTTTTAAAAATACTTAAGGTAGAATCACACCATTGCCGCAATGCACCAATTGCAAAGAATTTTTATTGTACCAAACTACGTGAACTATAAGTAGGTAGGTAGAAGGAGAGCAGACTAACCAGGGGTCTCGTGCCAAATAGCGTACACCTAAGCCATCATGTAGGCTTGTTGTGCTCCTACCTTACTTTTTATAATAAGTCTGTATCTCATACATACAAACTTCCTTAACTTCTTCCAGTTCATTTTTCTGAGATGTGCTATGCCTGGTATAGTGTCAAACTCAAAATATTTGTATTTCGATGTTATGAAAGCTGAGCAATGACCAAAAAGTGCACTATAAGAATCGTCCGAATCAGACTCTCTGCAATCATACTGCAGCTACTGAGAGGAAGGAATAAAAGAAAAGGTAGCATAATAAGCAAGAGCGTGTGGAAGTTAAGTTGTGTAGATCTAGGAATGAACATTTTTCCAAAAGGATTAAGCGTTTAACTGAAGATTGGAAGTCCCTTGTTCCATGCTGCAAGGATGAAAACAGAAACTTGGTTACAGATCTGCAAGGGATGCTGAAGTTATGGAGGCAATACTGCTTTACTCTACTACGAGAAGACGACGATAACAATTCCGCCTATAGAGGTGATGTTATACCAAACTCAGTCGATGATGACAGCGTGGAGATTTCATCGCCCAGTTATAAAGGCGATAAAGTCGGGGTTATCGGACTTAAGCACAATAAATCTGCAGGTCCTGATGGCCTGCTTGCGGAATTATTTAAGACCGGAGGTAAGAAGCTAGTAGGGTTAATGCAATAGGGTTCGGGGTCGACTTTAAACTGTAGGTCTCACCATTCATTGATGACCAATTATATATGCATGTATGCACAGAGAAGGATTTTGATTACTTTTTATTTATTTTTCTTTGTAATACTCATTCTGTTTTTGTTTGATATTTGACTATTTCGAGTTTTAAAACAATTTAAAATATTCCTCTTTATTATGTACGTCGTTGTCGAGATCGACGTCATTTTCAGGTCGTTGTCGCATTGAGTCGACTTGTTATCGAAAATATGTAAGCGACAAGTATCATCTCAAAGCGCTTTCTTACCGGTACAACTCCAGGTCTGTCACATAGAAGAAATATGTACACGAAATATTATTCAGTACTTTTCGTTTTACGAACTTCAATTTTCATCGATTTTAATATATACGTAACATAATTGGCCATTACAACCCTTCAGCCAGGATTACGGCCTAGCTTCTCACACCACTCATGTTGTGTGCCTCAATTTTATACTTGAGTGGTGGGACCTACAGTTTAACGTCGACTCCGAACGACAGATTTTTGAGAAACTTTTTCATGGCAATTTTATTTACTCTCAGAGTTTTTTCCAGAAATCTGATGAGACGAAGTAGCCGAAAAAATATTTTTTTTTTTCATATTTCGTTTTGATGTGTGGCCTGGGCCTCGAACCCGGGCTTTATGTCTAATAAACGAACACTACTAAACTACGGTGACTATTCATCGATTTTAATATCCATTTTAAATTAAAAAAACAGAATAATAATAAAAAAGAATAATAATAATAAAAAAATTAAAATCCATTTTAAATTTTTTAATATCATCTCGAAGACAAAAAGGTGTTCTTCCAGTTATATGGCTTTTCGTTGTTTGTATTTTTTTTACTTCCACCTCAATAATTTTTGTTTGGTACCGATTTAAATCTTTCAGCATACTTTGAATTTCAGACATTATATGCGAAGCACGCTTTTTTTTGCATTTGGTTTTATTTTTCCTCGCTTCTTAGTATTAGCTATAGTTTGCAGCCCTTGCGCAGACCAACTTCTTCCTCTTCCCTGATTTTGGTGGAACTTGGTCAGAACTGGGACTGTGTTCACCTGTGGCGTCACAACCGGCCGCTATGGGTGATCAAGTGAGCTTTGTGATATTAGAGCTACCACTCCGACCTGAACCTGATTAGCTATAGCTATAGTTAGCTGTTTGCTGTTTAGCAATATTTGTTTTGCTGTTGTTGTAGTTTTTCCAAAAACCGTTGTCCATGTCCATTGACGGATTGTCATCCTCGTCTATCACAGTTACAATTCCTTCAGGATTAATTTATGGGCAGTTTGGAATTTATTGAAGAAATAATAAATAAGAGAGTGCAGTTTAACACTCTAAAGAACAAATTCGCCTAAGCTGGGAAAAATGAAGAATTTGTTGGAAGAATTACTTGAACGCAATCAAATGGCTGCGAATGTGAAGTATTTGCCTACCCATAGGCTTAATATTCTTGCTTAAAGTTAATGCTAAAATATATTGGAGTACTTAGACTTTTGCTGTCCACTACAATTATACTTAGCTCTATGTGAAACTTAAATCCAATAATAGCCATTGACTTGTAAATTAAATCCTCAGTTATCTGAATGAAATACATTTATAAAAGAAAAATACGACTAAAATGCATTTTCAAAATATCTTTGCTGGAAGAACAATTTTGTAAAATTTTGTTTAATTTTGTGTAGAAAAGTGTTAATTTTAGTTTATTCCATACGTGTGTAATTATATAAGTATGTACATACAAATGCATGTACTAATACTAATTCGATTAGTATTTCATTTCCAACTTCATATAAATTAAATTCAATTTCGAAAACCAAATTTGTGTTTTACAGTTCTTACCAGTGACAGACTTTTTCGAAGGACTTTTAAAACAAAACTTTCAATTTGCAGTGCATGAGTGCTCTTGTATACACTTGGGCACTTCTATGAAACTTACATACCATATGTGTACAAGAGTTGAAACTTAATTTCATAAACACATCAATATTTCACAAGCCTAAATGAAAAAATAAAAATCTTCCATTTCGTATAAATTAACAAAGAATGTGTGATTGTAATTGGGTTTCTAAATTTCTAATAGAAAAATCTAAGGAACGTTTCGAAATGAATTCATGCATTTCAGTCTTGTGTTACAAAATGATTTAAAATTTTAAAACTTACTTAGAATATCTTACAACATGAAAACGTAAAGTGTTATCATCCCGCTTAACTCATATGCGGTTAAAATATACTTCGAACAGAATCTAGCAATGTGTAGACGAATTTTATGTGTTTTCAATTGAAACCCAGAATTCTTTTCAAAATTCTTCTTTGTCTTGACGATAATTACTTATGTTCCAACAATTTTTCTCGGTATGACAGACAGGATTTTCTTTTGTAGCAGGTATGGACATTTTCATCAGGTTCTATGTATAGTCGCCGTAGTCTAGTAGGTAGTGTTTTCGGTTATTAGATGTTAAAGCCCGGGTTCGAGCCCCAGGCCAGACATCAAAGCTAAATATGAAAAAAAAATATTTCTTCGGCGACTTCCTCTCAGCAGGTTTCTGGCAAAAACTCTGAGTGTAAATAAAATTGCCATTAAAGAGTTTCTCAAAATCTGTCGTTCGGAGTCGACGTTAAGATGTAGGTCCCACCAGTCAAGTATAACATTAAGACAAACAACATGAGTGGTGTGAGAAGCTAGGCCGTAATCATGACTGAAGGATTGTAATGGCCAAATATGTACGTATGTATGTTCTATGTGTAGATTTAGGAGTGTTATATTTCCCATTGTAGAAATACTCTTCTGGAGCAGGCAATTGAGCAATGCACTCTAAAAACCTTTCGAGTTTTTCTACCGATCTAGCGAAAGAACCAGTCGATTTTTGAGTAATGTTAGGTTCTGGTAATTAAACTACTACAAATATAATCGAACTACTTCTCAGCAGGTTGTGGAAACACTGCCGCAAATGCGCTCTTGCAGAGAGGTGTCCTTATTTCGAAAAAAGGGCAAGGATCAATTCAAAATATGAGATGTCTGTTTGTATGGAAAAATATATAATTCAAACGGACATTCGTCTAAGCTGTCTTCTTTCTTCTTAGAGAAACCCGGGCGCAAAAGCTGAGTGTACACTTTTATTTTTACACCCATGTAGATAATATTCAGTATTGAAATTAAATTATGCTTACAGCTGGTAGCTATTTTTTATGAAAAATATCCTTTTAAGTGCATATTTGCATAAATCTTTTCCATGTTCAACTAGATGATACACAAGTACAGTGGTGCGAAAAATAACCCGGACACCAATGTGCCACACAGAGGTTTGATGAAAAAGTAAGCAGAACAAGAAAATTGTTATTCTCTGCAATAAAGTTTTTTTCATTTTTTTAAAGAGTTTCTTAGTTTCAGTTTTCTTTTTTTACTTACTTTTTAATGAAAGTTGTTGGTGTCACACACTGTTATTATTTTTCACACCACTGTATGTTTTATTGTGTGAACAATGTTCATTGGTAAAGCGTGATAGTAGTCTGCCGATATGTGCATTTATTAGATCTTGCATTAAGCGCTATCTGGCTTTAAATTGAAATACACGGATGTGTGTGTGAGATATCATCGAGAATGTTTATTCGTTTGTAGAACCTATTGAGGACATTATGTAAAAATTACCCCCAGGACTTCCCTAGTTGGAGCGCATCAAACAAATCTAATTTTCCTTTACCGAATAAATAACATAGAATTTGACATATGGCATGAATTATATTGCGACTTAAAAAAACCCCATAAGAAAGACTCTAACAAACTGTATAGCCAGTTCGCGTGAGATGACCCTTACCTGAAATCGGTCGTGCAATCTATCCAATGTGGAATGATCTGTGTTGTAGGTAGCATTGTCATATATATGTTGATAAGCATCAACCTATAGTGCTCGCCGTTGGCACTGGTCTGGCCAACATCGTTTTTTAGAGGAGTATGACCGATAACTCCATCAGCCCAAAATCTATACCAAACAGTGACTTACTTATATCATGTGGATTGTAGTTATCAGTGCGTATGAATGGCATACAATTTGAGCACACAAATAATACGCCACAAAGTCCACAAAACAGCAAATTTACAGGAAACGGTAATCTTCTGAAAATCATTTTTGTATTCCCTATGTTCTGCGAGTCTTCACAAAAGTAATGTTTATTTTTTAATAAGCCAGGGTATACTTGTGGACTTTAGCAGGATGTAATTTACCGTCTAGAATGTATATAATATTTCGAAATGTACGTGCATACATAACTGGTCACTACAATTCTTCAATCAGAGTGAGAATCTAGCTTTTCACACAACGTGCGTTAATTGTATCTATAAGTGTCTGGGCCTACAGTTTAAAGTTGTCTCGAAAACACCAGAAATTTGTCATGATAATTTTATTTACTCTCATGGTTTTTGGTAGAAATCTGTTGAGAGGAAGTCTCCGAAGAAATATTTCTTCATACTTCATTTCGTTGGAGATGACTGACATGGGGTTTGAGACACAACACTCTACCTATTAGACTAGGACGACAATTTCGAAATACGTTAAATGATTATTTAAAATATGTTTATAATGTTTAAAAAATCCATATATTTCATAGCATTATATTTAAAAAGAATGTGCCCACAAATGTAATCTAATTAAAAACCAATTCTTTCACTATTTGTAACGTACAATTATTTTAAAGAAATTGTTTAAGTATTTCCATTTAAATAGCTTATACTAGAAATTATCGCGGGCTAATTATAACATTTAACTGTGACACATTTAGCAACTGAATTGCACAACTCATTTATTTTTCTCATTACCAGCTTTTCATTAACACTTTCCTGGAAATTAAAACCCCTACTAATTTACAGTTGCTCTATTCATCCGTTTTGTATTGTTGTTTCATTCTACCACACAATGAATACATTATATAAGAAACATTATAGAAAAACAACAAAATAACGTAACAATTTTCTTCTATCCTGACAATTATGGTAACGTGGTTTTTAAAGAACATTTTTCCTTTGGAGGGGAAAATTATGAAAACAGTTACATTTAATTGATTCTTACTTATTTGTCATTTTAAATTGAACGTGGGAACAGAGTGAACAATAAATTATAGTTTGTTTTCTCTTTCAGTTATCGCACATCATAGGTTTATTACAGGGGAACAAAGTAATGGAAATCATTAACACCAGGTATACATATTAATATACTGAAGTCGCCGTAGTCTAGTAGGTAGTGTGCTCGCTCGCGAGCCCCAGGCCAGACAACAAAAACGAATTATGAAAAAAAAGTATTTCTTCGCGACTTCCTCTCAACAGATTTCTGGCAAAAACTCTGAGAGTAAAGACATGAACATCGTTTGTAAAAATTAAGTCACGTTTCTGCGAGTTGACAAGTATACACGAGTATACATAAATTGCGTCCAATATTTAACAGCCTTTCAAGAGCATAAATATTAAAAAATAAAAATTTATTGTGATGCGTTATTTAATAAATTTTGTTAAGCAGTTTATCAAATTCTCAAAGCCCTAAGGAAAATGACATTGTTTTGGTTTCCCAAAATATATATACGAATGCAAAAACTAAATCATTTTTATGAAATACATACTATAAAGTGTTTGGTTTTTATCTGAAAGCGACATATTGTTGCTGTTGAGTTTTGAAAAATTTAATAAACAAATATTTTTAAATAATAACACAAAAGTTGAAAAAGTGAATTTAGTTAAAACACAATTTTATTCACGAATAAATTTTTTTCAATTTTATTTTTAAATTTTGTTTTACCAACCAACTGATAGAAACGAAAAGTTGACGGAAATCACATGTGGATGGCAACCGGAAACAGAGGACATATAATTCATAGCAGAGCAATTGTTTTTTGTAACTAAAATTTAATGCCGAAAAAGAAATAAAATCAAACATTAAAAAACGCAGCAAATGATATGATGAGGATAAGCACAACCACTGGACTTGTTTACATGATCAACGAAAAACAAAACTATAGCAACAACATAAGTAGAAAAAATGGGATAAACAAAGTAAACAAACAGGCAACAACAACACTGCAAGGACAAACGTAAACAAAAGACACAAACAACAATAATGAAAACAACATGTTTACATTTATAGATATTTCGCGAAGGTAGTCATTCTCCTTCGAGAGCGTTCATCAGACTGTTTACCCAACTATATAAAAGGCAGCACAAAGCAGGCAACGAGATGAGAAAGAATTCAGTCAGTCTTGTGTGAAGACACGCTGCGTGTGAAGAGAATAATCGTAGTTTGAAGATCTCCGTTATAAAGATCTGTCGAACAATTGTTAGTGTGTACGCGGAAGAGTGTAAAGAAAAATAAGAAATAAAACAAATTGTTGTTGTTTAAATCAAGTTCCCAAAGGTGGCACACGAAATTATGCGAACAATAAGGAATTGATTCAGAACTAAACACAAATTTATTTTATTTGCAATCTCTCATATTTAAACGTTTTTAAAAGGGTAAAAACGTAACAATACTATCAAAAGGAGAAAACTTATCAATTAAAAAATATTTGACTCTCTGGCGGGGTTATGTTATGGAAAACGGAGAAAAAGCATCAGCGAAAAGGGAAGGCTAAGCATACTCTAATGATATGAAGAAAACTTGGTATTGGTTGTACACTATGATGGTCAGGCCTGTCTTGAAAACAGTTTCAGTGCAGTCAAAATCGTTTCTACAACGATGCTAGAATTTCGATTTATTCCTGCTACACATTTAAGCTAAAAGCAAAGTCGTTACATATGGTAACGATATTGGAAGCCTGGTTGTATTTGGATACTTTCGAGGACATCGCAGCTCAACAGTTCTTCACTGAAAAAATCAGCAAACTCTATCAATTTGGCAATTTGGTAATAAATGCAAATGAAGCAAATTGGAAATTAAATATTCTCTCAGGAGAATATTGTTACGAAAATGGAAACGGTGTATCATCGTTTAACATTAAAATGAGCAAAAGCTACACAAATACATACAACGAACTTGTTACAAGTAAACCAACAACATCACTATGAAAGAAAAGGGGATAGACAAGTAAGCGAGAACGCAACAACAAGCAATGTGAACAAAATACGCAAACAACAATGGAGTCGCGATAGAGTTCTCGAGAAGTCGAAACCCCGAACGTTCTACTTCAAGAACCTTCAAGGAAACGAGTAGTATTCATTCAGTCATTCTTGTGTGAAGACACGTTTCGTGTGAAGAAAACAGTCGTGGTTTGAAGATCTCCGCTATACTGATCTAACGTATAAGTGTTGTTGCTTACGCAAAGGGTGTAAGCAGAGTAGAATATCGAACAAGTAAATTATTGTTGGATACACCAAGTTGTAAATAATGGCACACAAAAGTAGTGCGAACATTAATCGAATGTGCAACAGACAAGCGTTTTTAAGAAATAAAATAACAACATTTAACAATTATTGCTTGCTATCGACTATTATTCATCATTATCTCAAAGCTCTTTAAACTTACGTATTAATTTTGTGGAAATCAAGAGCATGCGTAATATTTAATGCAACTGATGAAAATATTACCCATACGTCTCATTCAACAATCAACAGAGACAATATTACGTATTTTACAAATTGTAGGCAGCAAGATTACTCATACGTCGTGGTATACAATTTTATAGTTTCTGTGCAATAAGTGTAAATGTGCAGATAGTTTTAATAGAAGTTCCTTAACCTTGACCGGTTACTTTTCATTTTTGTACACTGAGGTTACTCTTCGTTGAATCGACGAGCACCGTAACCCTGGAAAGTTACTGTTCGCCGAATCGACGAAGCTCATTTGCTCTTTATCAAATAACTCTTTCATATTTGACCACATTTCGGTGTTTTCATCAATAAGATTAGTTGATAACGATAGCCTGCACTGAGTAAACGTACGCTTGACACCAATTTTTTTTTTTAATCCTGGATTGCCTGGATCAGTCGCCGTGGTCTAGTAGGTAGTGTGTTGGCTTATTAGACGAAAGGCCCGAGTTCTAATCCCAGGCCAGACATCAAAAACAAAATACAAAAAGTATTTCTTCGGCGACTTCCTCTCAGCAGATTTCTGGCAAAAACTCTGAGAGTAAAAATTGCCATGAAAAGCTTCTCAAAAAATCTGTCGTTCGGAGTCGACTTTAAACTGTAGGTCCCGCCACTCATGTATAAAATTAACGCACACAACATGAGTGGTGTTGAGAAGCTAGGCCGTAATCCTGACGAAGGGTTGTAATGGCCAATTATGTATGTATGTATGTATTGTCATTTTGTACAAATTAAATTCTAATTGTGTTTTACATTTAACCCTGAACGGTTACTCGACGAACAATTTACAAAAAAAAAAATTAAGTCTACTCACTGTAAGCTTTCAGTATTCGTTTCGTTGTTGAAAAAAGAGCGAAATTTGGTCAAACATAAAAGAGTTATATGATAAAGAAAAACTGAGCTTCGTCGATTCGACGAACAGTAACCGTCCAGGGTTAAATGTAAAAAACAATTAGAATTTAATTTATGTATAATCATTTAAAAGTGAAGTATTTTACATGTTTTTTATAATTTTTCATTTATAATTTATCACAATTATAATGACTTCTTTTAATTAATTTAATTTAATTATTAAATGTTCAATTAATGATAAACTAATTTGGACACTAATAAGTTTCGTTCGCGTGGGTAATCAATTGCGAAACAATGTATGGAAAGTATACATAAAAAAAGTATAATGAAGAAAACAAATATTATTTTCGTTTTTATTACAATATTTTTTAGTTATTTATTTTTATAAAATTTTTTATAAAATGTCTTTAGATATCTTTGCTCACGTAGTAATAAAGCGATGGGTAGCATTATCAGTCAGCTGAAAAGCCATGAAAAGCTTCTCAAAAAATCTGTCGTTCGGAGTCGACTTTAAACTGTAGGTCCCGCCACTCATGTATAAAATTAACGTACACAATATAATTGGTGTGACAAGCTAGGCCGTAATCCTGACTGAAGGATTGTAATGGCCAATTATGTGTGTATGTATGTATATCAAAACATTTTCTTGACGAACTATACACCCGTCGGTCTATTGTGTTTAGCAACATTCAAGTGCGTTTGGCTTCCAGATTGGAGACTTCTATTCGATATATGAAATAACTCGTAAATGGCTTTCTTTTCTGCCGTGGTGGTCAACGCATTAAATGTATTTTCACTAAAACAGTTTTTTATTGAATTGTTTTAGAAAAACTAAAATAAAACTTAAGAAAAATTTCAATTAAATTACGTAGTCAGTATTTTTTTTAAAGCTTTTATACTATAATCAATCTTATAGGAAAGAAACGTACACTTCCTTAACTTAACTACAAAAGATTTTCAAATGATTTGAATTGCTGGCGATTTTAAAAATGACTATGATTGTGATTAATGTACGTCAAAGTAGCTAAAATATACTCAATTTTACTTACTGCCAGTTTTTCAAGACTCATCTGTACTGACGTTTACTATTTCTCTTGATGCAAATTTGCATCATTTGTTATTGTCAAGGAATTGCATTTTCTTTTATAGTCATATTCACGTTATAATACTGTGCAGTAGGTTTATGTTGCCTTATGCAAACCGAAAAGAAACTATATACAATATTTTACAATTATTGAAACTCGTATTACATTTATAAAGTCTTAAATAATAATGATGAACTGTTTAAATGAAATAAAATGCAATGTAATAAAGAGGTCAATCCAAATAAGTATAACGGAGTATAAAAATAAAACAACTAAAAAACATTTGGGCAATACACACAAGCCCTTGTATCGTTGTATTGAGTATATTGTTGGACGAATATACAACAGTGCATGCTTGCTGTTGATAATTTTCATCTAAAAATTCGATACACTTATACACGTTTATTTCATATGTTTTTAAAAAGTCGTATTTGTTCATGTAAATGCCAGCAATCAAGAAGAAAAATAAAAAGTTAAGATATATTCTATGTAACTTCAGTCAACAATTAACATTTCAAAATTATATTGTTCGCACAGATAATTAATTGATTTACTTGTTTTATTTCATAAAGCAAAATAATTTATGACACAAACTGTTTCAGATTCTTACAAAAAAGAAGGAAGATGAAAACAATACCTATGTACTTAATTTTGCCCTTTTAACGTATAACATTTTCTATGCGTTTTGGAATAGTCGTTAGCAATTTTTCAATTACTTCTTTTAGAACACTCTCCCATTTCGCAGAATTCGCTGCCAAAGTATGACCAAAATGGTTGAATCGGTGTTGTCCCAACCGTGTCTTCACGATTGATCACAAATCCCCATTAGATTGAGGTGGCCCCTGCATTAATTGTAAATTTTGCTCGCTCAGCAATTTTATATATATGTGTCTGTACTTTGGGTTGTCATTCTGCTGGAAAATTACTTCTTCTGCAGGATAGGCGCTCTTATCTACAGAATCGGAACGATGAGTTTGCAATAGTCTTTTGTTCTCGTTATTCCATTTACTCATTGCATTTGTGCATACTATTACGTTCCCTCAACCGTGCTTTACTATTTATTTAACGCAGCGTCTTTAAATTCTTTCCCCAGGACGACAACAGTAACATTGTTTGCCTACGGATTAAAATCGATTAAATTTTAATTTAATAGTTACACGTTTCCAGTCATCTATCTACTGTCCAATTATTGTGCTCTCTGGCAAACCTTAACAGTTCCATAAGATTTTTTGTCGACAATACAGGATTTTGTTTTTTAACCACTGAGGTGTAGCCAGTATCGCAAAGGAGTCTTGTCGCTGTCCAAGTTTGTTTATTGCCACATTTTTAGGTGTTAAAAACTTGTGTCGTTTCATTTGATTTATCATAAAACGTGAGTCTGCATGGGTTGATAACGTTTTACGACCTCTGACTGGTTCGGGGACAATAGAACGAGTTTTACGCAGTTTAACAAATACTGAAATAATAACCGAAAAAAAACATAAACAAAGCAAACACTTGTAAATCTAACGGTATTTCTTAATCAAATGTATTAACTATATTTATTGTAAAGGGTCCGCCATCTAACGTTTTTTTCAACTAGTGCTTATTTCGTGAATGGTAACAGTTAGCTCATGTCTGATTTGACAGATAATCAGTTTTATCCATCCGCTGAACGAATATTGACCACCCAATGCGTTTTCACTTCGCTAAGTGGGCCTACGATCGACTTACAGAAGATGCCGGTTTTGGCAAAAAAAATCATCTTTTCAGATGAAGCTCATTTTGATCTTGGCGGGTATGTAAACATTGAAAAGACAACGCACCCAAAACGAGTCACTGTTTGGTGCGGATTTTGGTCCAGAGGCATAATTGGGCCATTTTTCTTCGAAAAGGAGGAAGGAGTGGCCGTTACACAATGGCGATCGTTATCGGGCCATGTTGAACGAATTTTTGTTCACAAAAATTTAAGAGGAGGATATTGGCAACATTTGGTTTCAAAAGGACGGCGCTACGTGCCACACAGCCGAAGCTACACTCGATGTTTTGCGCCCTGTTTTTGAAGATCGCATTATCAGCCGCAGAGCTGATGTCGTTTGGCCACTTCGGAGCTGCGATTTGACACCGTTGGACTATTATTTGTGGGGTGCCGTCAAAGATAAGTGTTACGCCAACAAGCCAGAGACAATTGACGCTTTAAAGGACAATATTCGTGAAGCAATTGGTGAAATACAGCTGCACACAATCGATAATGTGCTTAAAAATTGGACCGATCGTCTAGGCTACTGCATGGCCAGCCGAGGCAGCCATTTGAATGAAATTATTTTCCATTATTAACCAGAAGGACTGTACTTTCAAATAAAAAAAGAAATTTGAGAAAATATTCAGTAGTTTTTTTTAAAGCATTTTCAAAAAAAAAAGTTATTTGGCGGACCCTTTATATACTTTTTAAAAAGTAAACAAATTTCATACCGAGTTTTCAATGAACACGCGTGATTCAAGAAAACAAATTTCTCCTTGTTTAATAACAAATGTGAAGTTTTTCTTTTGTTTACTTGCCCACGTTCGTTCGTTCTGTATAAAAAAGGAGAAAAATATTTTTTATGGTATCAAAGTGTTTTGTCAAAAAAGTTTACATGCTTGTACACTAGAGCGGGTCGCTCTCTATGGACAAAAAAAAAGTTGAGTCAGTCACCCCCTAGGATTAAAGGTATATCAATAACGTTCCCAAAAATATAAAAATTATTTTTTTGCCACGCCTAGAAATACCGCCCTTTTTGTTTTTTATATACTACGTCGCCATTTTAGGTCCGATCATAACATATCATATGTCAGTGTTTGTGGCTTGACGGCAGCTACATTTCACTCTAAGACGTTTTTTTAATTCGACATCATATTCTATGCTCGACTTCTGGTATATCGGATCCCTCCCCAAAATTAGTAATTGTGGCTATGCAGGCATAAAGAGCATTTAATTATATAAAATATTCGCTTTTAAAATGCTCACTTTTATGCATTAACAGCTATTATACAGATATTTTAAAATGTTCAAATATTCATTCACAATCTTTCTCGCAACAAACAAAAAATGCATTAAAATGTGTCGAAAACATCATTAAATAAATTTCTAAAAAAAATATATGTATTTATTTTTCCGTTACAAAGCAAATTGGATCTTCGGATTCTTAAGTCCCATTATCAAAAACAAGAAAGGCCATTTTATTCAGTAGTAGTTGTTGATAAGTAAGAAAAATTTTATTAATAAATACTTAAAAATAATACAGTTATAAAGAAATTACAAATATATTTTTTTGATTATTATATGAACTACATTTAAAGTAAGTAATTAAAAGAAAAGTAAACTTGTCGTAATAAAAATTTATAATTTTATTTATAATGTGTTCGCTATTCACTTTAATTTTTTTTTATTTTATTTAATAAAAAAACTTGTAGACAATATTTAAATGTGGTCAATTCAATCTCTCCTAGTCTAATGTCACCTGATCCTTTTATCAACATCCAAAAACGCTCGAAAGTTCTTTATAAAATATAAAAGATTGGGCTTGATTGGCTAATAACAACTGAACGAGCCTTTAAAATATAAAAGATCGATTCTGACTGGTCAACAGCATCTGAACGAATTTCGTTGAGTTCCCTGTTTAGAAACTTCATGCTCATTGGCCAGGCAGTACGTTGCCATATGGTACAAATATTTCCAGTGTTGGCAAAAGGATCATGTGTTACAAGTAATTACTCGTTACAACTTCGGCCGACCTGACAAACCAATCGACCTCGATTGAAACATTTTAATTTACTTAGAATCATCTTAAATATTATACTTATAACTAGTACTAACACTAAAGGTATTGCTTATTGCGAAGGGGAACTTCTTTGAATGTCATTCTATGCCGCTGTCGTCCGTTAGCCATTTTCTTATTCTAGAGGCTTCTATAATACCATCGTATGGTATTTGAGTAAGTTGACAATTTTCGATGTCTCTTACAACGTAACGGTCATGTGGCAAAACCTTATGAATTACATATGGACCACGGTACTTTGGGATTAATTTCTTATTTGTTCCAACTACTGTGTCCACATTACGAATAACAACAAAATCACCCTCACAATATTGCTTTGCTGGTTTGTTATGCTGCCGAAAATATTTTTGACTATAATCCTGTGACTTTTCTATCGCATCAAATGCAGATGACCGAATCTCATCCAAGTTACGTTCGGAATTTGCGTCTAGCTTTTCTTCAAGATATTCTGTAAGTTCATCAATTTCCTCACCCCTTTGCTCAACACCAAACAGCAATTTACTAGGGGCTACTTTAGTGGTTGAATGAATAGTATTATTCAGACCGTATTCAATTTTTCCTAACATAATGGACCAGTTGGCATGGCTAATAGGTTCCGTCACCTTACTTAACATGGCTTTAATTGTTCTATTAACGCGTTCAACTTGTCCGTTTGCCTGCGGAGAGGCAGTCGCGACCTTAATATGTGATATATTGTTTCTCAATAGGTAGGCATTAAACTCAATAGAAGTAAAACAAGTTCCACGATCGGATACTATACGTCTTGGTCTACTGTAATAACTAAAATATTTGTCTAAACATGCTATAACTTCTCTTGTGCTTGTAGAAATTACTGGGTACAGGCGGACAAATTTTGTAAAGGCATCAATAATGACCAAAATATGCTTTCGTTTAGTGTTAATACAGGGCAATGGCCCGAAATGATCAATATGTAAGGTATCGAAAGGAACTGGCCTTTTAGGAATGCTATGTAAATTATGCTCATTAATGCGCACGGGAGCTGAATACATAATACAACGTATGCAATTCCTCACAAACTTATCTACTTTTCGCTTCATTCCTGGGAACCAATAATTCTTCCTTATTTGATTGCAAGTCTTTTCTACACCCAAATGACATATTTTCTCATGTACCAATCTAATTACATTTTGTTCCATCTCAAAAGGTACGTACAACTGCAAGGCCTCGTCACTACCTATTCTAAAAACCAATCCATCTCTTAACTCATAATTCTCAACCTTTTCCTTTTCTAATCTTTTTCTCAATTGCAAAATTGTTCTGTCGCGACTTTGAGCAGCTTGAACATAAAAATCTACTTCCTCCGGATCTATAGCAGCAACCAAGTCGCATTTTCTACTCTTCGAATTAGTTTCTATAGAAGCAGCGCAAGCATCAGCGGGATTACCTGTTCCAGCGGTGGGACAACGACTAAGTGCATCTACGTGTCCCATATTGATACCACCTCGGTGTTGTATGGTATAATTGTAATCTTCTAGTTCAAGAGCCCACCGCGCAATTCTGGCGTTCAATTGTTTTTTTTCTAAAGTTAGTGTCAGCGAGTTACAATCGGTTACAATCTTAAACTGGATTCCTTGAAGATAAACTCTAAAACGGCGTAATGCATATATGATGGCTAACGTCTCCAATTCAAAACTATGATATCGCATCTCAGCTGCTGTAGTTGCCCTAGAAAAATACATGACGGGATGGAGCTTTCCGTCTTGTTGACGTTGTAAAAGTACTGCCCCGAATCCTGATGAGCTTGCGTCACAATGTAATTCAGTTTGTTTTTGCGGGTCATAAATGGCAAGAACAGGACCAGATGACAAAATATATTTCAATAAATTAAAAGCTCTATAACATTCATCTGTGGGTTCATATTTTCCATCTAGCGTTAACTGCCTCAAAACCTTTGTGATACTTGCATGATTTGGTACAAATTTCCGGAAGTACGAAAATAAACCTAAACATGTTTTCATTTCTGCCTGATTACGTGGAAAAGGATAACGCTTAATTGCAGATAAATGAGAATCCCCAGGGCGAATTCCCTCCGGACATACACAATATCCTAAGTATTCAATTTTATTATAGCCAAATTTACATTTGGATGTGCGTAACTTCAGTCCTCTTTCCTTCATTCTTCGCAATACTTTAGAAACCAGTAACAGATGTGTCGTAAAATCAGTAGTAGCAATAATTATATCATCCATATAAATGATTATTGAACCTTCATCAACCAAATCCCTAAATATACTATAAATATACCTCTGAAAAACGGCGGGTGCATTTTTTAAACCAAAAGGCATATACAGGTACTCGAACTGGCCGTATGGTGTTACAAACGAAGTGTACTTTATGGAATCTGGTGCCATTTTAACATGGAAAAATCCGTTCCGTAAATCGAGTGTTGTAAAATATTGTTTCCCGCCAAGATATTCTATGCAATCTTCAATTAATGGCAATGGGAAATTATCCCTAACAGTTATTTTGTTTAAAGCACGATAATCAACACATTTACGCAGCTCCCCGTTTTTCTTCTTTACTAGTACTACAGCGGACGCATAAGGGGAGTCGCTAGGCCTAATGATGTTATTCAATAACAAATCATCCGTAATTTTCCTCAGTTCATTTCTCTCATAATAGGATAAACGTCGGGGCAGAAAATGAAATGGAATGTCACTCGTTACCCTAATATTCATTTCATAATCATATGGCCTTACTTCTACATCATTTGCCTCAAGGTAGCTTACATTTATAATTTTACACAATTCACCGCGATGTTTTTGGCTGAGACTCGGATTAACATCAACATCTGATGAAGTCACATAAACACAATGAACTTCATGTAATATGTTTTCCAAATTACAAAAATCAGCAGCATTACAGTCAGCTTCACACACAATTTCAGTTTCGATCTTATAATCTTTACCTAAGTTATTTTTTGCTGATTCAGTATTCTCAAAATGAGAAATTGTATATTCATTGCTATTAAAATCTTTTAAGTCACAATCAGAACAGTCCAAAAATAATTTGTCCGCATCACTAATAATAGCTGTTTGATTTTCAAATTCATTTCCCCTGTTTGGATCAAGTGCACAAAAAAAAGATTGGGCTTCATTAAGAATTTCATGACATTTATTTGAAAAAGTGTTTTTAAATAGTTTCTGACACAAATGTATATTGAATTTATTGAGAAAATCTCTTCCCAATATAATTGGAATAGACATAGTTGTGTCCGGCACAATATGTAAAGTTATTTTCTCGCATTGGTTTCTAAATTTAATTTTTACTTCAGTTGTTCCATAAGTTATTAAATAAGATTTTCCTAGGCCGCGGTACATCGATTTCATAGCAGCATTAGTTACATTAAATGGAACAAAAGATTTCCGTATAAAGTTAGTTGGACTACCGGTATCGAAAAGAGAAAAACACTTTATAAATTTTTTGCACTTGATCCTACTATCGCAAAAAGCAATACTTACATTGTTTACAGCATTTATGTCTTTTCCATAAAAATCTTCTTTGGCATCTACTTCATCGGGATTTACAGCGGCGATTTCATTCTTGCGGTGCATTAATATTTTCTTCGGGTTGGTGCAACTGCGGTGATCATGTCCTGTTTGCCAGCATCGGAAGCAGCTTCCATCGGGTCGCTTGTCAAAAGGGCATTTACTTTGGTAGTGTCCCATCTGCGTACAATTATAGCATCGTATTTTGGTGGTATCTGATGAAGAGGAATTGAGTTGAACAGGTTTCTTTGTGATCGTAGTTGTACTTGATGGAGTAGCATCACGGTTGACAGTAAGACGATTTGCACGGCGTTGCTCGTATAAGTCTAAAGATTCTTTAAATTGATTCATAGTACGTGCACTCATAAGTAAATATGCATCTGGGGTATTGTCCTGCATACCATCAATTATGAAGCCAATTAGTTCAAACTCATCTATATCACTACAGCGGGACGCAATATTTTCCATTTCTAAAACATAACGCCGCACATTATCTTTTTTATTCCACTTAAAGTTCGCCAAAGTTTTATAAATTTCGCCACGACTTACTGCCCGACCAAATTCTTTTATTAGTGTTGCTTTCAATTGAGCATAGCTAAAAACTTCTGTTTTGTTTAGAAGGAGTCTTGCGGTGCCTGTCAACGAGTTGCACAGGGATGTGTATTTAAGTAATTCATCAGCAGCAACCATTTGCATTACACGTTCGAAATTCCGAAGAAAATCGTAAACGCTATATGCACGATTCTCGCCATCAAATTGCACAATGGCGTGTTCTATGTCACGAAAAGTCAATCGGTTCGAGGTGACTAGCGGTGTTGATACTTGTACCTCCTCTGGCGTCGGTGATTCACCATTTTCTAAAGCAGCGATGGCTTGCTGTAGCTTCAACAGCTCGTGTTTTTTTCGTAGAATTTGAAGCTGATAGTCTAAGTCAGCGGCTTCAGTTTCAGCTGATGCTCTAATACCAAGCTGACCTACCTCATGACTGCACTTAGATCCCACATTAGCATCGGAATTATCATTTTTTTTAGCATCGTCTTCGCATTCTTCAACATTGGATTTGGCATAAACATCGGATTTGACATCAGTATTAAATTCGCTACCCAATCTACGGGCTGCAGTAGATTTTATGTTTGCAGCGGAGTTTTCTATACCTAATACAGCGGTAGCGTTTGCAGCAGAATCTTCCGGACATAATACGGCGGTAGTCTTACTTATTTCGGCAGATGGTTCATCATCTTTTCTAACATTAGCAGTCACTGCGTTCTCATAAAGTTCCCGAAGGCGAGCAGAAGAAGCATTTGACGGAATCTCCACGCCAGCATTCTTTAAGCCATCTAGGAGCTGTTGCTTGGATAAACGCGACGTCATATTATATTTTAACAACACACCCCACACCTGAGCTATAATGTGTTCGCTATTCACTTTAATTTTTTTTTATTTTATTTAATAAAAAAACTTGTAGACAATATTTAAATGTGGTCAATTCAATCTCTCCTAGTCTAATGTCACCTGATCCTTTTATCAACATCCAAAAACGCTCGAAAGTTCTTTATAAAATATAAAAGATTGGGCTTGATTGGCTAATAACAACTGAACGAGCCTTTAAAATATAAAAGATCGATTCTGACTGGTCAACAGCATCTGAACGAATTTCGTTGAGTTCCCTGTTTAGAAACTTCATGCTCATTGGCCAGGCAGTACGTTGCCATATGGTACAAATATTTCCAGTGTTGGCAAAAGGATCATGTGTTACAAGTAATTACTCGTTACATATTAAAGTATTTAAACAAACTTAATCTATACGTTGTAGATTTTGACGAGATTCGAGCTGTTGGTATTGCTCACGACTTCTTAATTTTGCAAATTTGTAGCCAACACGCCTATCATCCGTTACTTTACCAGCAGATTCACTTACCACTCGTACAAAACGTTCTGTATTTTGAGAGTGACATGGAAATTCTAAAAGTATAATTTTTATAGTTATCAATTACATATAATTTATAATAGTTAGATAAATTTACCTGGTACTTCAATTATTTGGTATTTAGAATATTGGTATTGAACCAGTTGTTCATCTGTGTAGAAATAAAGAATCGGTGGCTCAGTAACCGCAATTTCTTCCCAGTTTATTATTTCAGTATATGTGGTACAATTGAAATTAATATTTCTTTTAGGGACGTGGAATTCTCTAATTTTTGCTGGTGAATCTCTCCTAGCATTTCTTATTTTCTCATAACCTTTATAACGAATATTTGAATCCGGGTCAGTTATCATTGCCAGTAAAATATTTTCGGGATGTAAATAATAACTGTTATGTTCAATTGTTGGATGAATTATCTTTTGAATATGGCCAGGCAATTCTCGGATCCAAGTTATGTATTGAAAAATGTGTCGACTTCCATGAATGGCCTGTGGTTCGTTCTTAACCAGAAACCAGAATATTAATAAAAATTTTCTTACTTATCAACAACTACTACTGAACAAACTTTCTTGTTTTTGATAATCCGAAGATCCAATTTGCTTTGTAACGGAAAAATAAATACATATATTTTTTTTAGAAATTTATTTAATGATGTTTTCGACACATTTTAATGCATTTTTTGTTTGTTGCGAGAAAGATTGTGAATGAATATTTGAACATTTTAAAATATCTGTATAATAGCTGTTAATGCATAAAAGTGAGCGTTTTAAAAGCGAATATTTTATATAATTAAATGCTCTTTATGCCTGCATAGCCACAATTACTAATTTTGGGGAAGGTTCCGATATACCAGAAGTCAAGCATAGAATATGATGTCGAATTAAAAAATCATCTTAGAGTGAAATGTAGCTGCCGTCAAGCCAAAAACACTGACATATGATATGTTATGATCGGACCTAAAATGGCGACGTAGTATATAAAAAACAAAAAGGGCGGTATTTCTAGGCGTGGCAAAAACATAATTTTTATATTTTTGGGAACGTTATTAATATACCTTTAATCCTAGGGGGTGACTGGCTCAACTTTTTTTTTCGACCCACCCTATTGTACACTATTTTGTTTTTAAATTCTATGTATTTATTTACATTAGTAACACACTTTCAATAGAGAAACATATCGACATGTGAACATTAACACACACGGAATACATTTAATAAAGCTTAAAGTGCAAACCTATTTCATTCGCCACACTTAAACTTCCATGTCTATTGTGATAGCGCTAGTAAGTCTTCAGTTTCAAACCTGAGACATCACACGTAAGGATTTACTATTTTCACTAGAATCAAAAACTAGAACAGAGAAAAATACATCCAGGTAATGATATGGTGTAGGTTCTGAGTTTTGTTGAGTAGAACGTAAAAATATTTTTTTTATATTTCTCAAACCCTCCAAACCGGTTTTATTTGACAAAAACGGTATTTTTAATCTTTTCACACAAAATTATTGATTACCCAAATATTTTTAATCTATTTTCAAATTCCAAAGTGTTTTGAGAAGCGGAGAGATGAGCCTTTAAAACGGTATACATAAACATATGTTTCAAACTTACATGTTATAATTTTTGATCGAGTAAACTTAGGGAATATGATTTTCTCATTTCATCAAGTTTGGCTATTCTTAATTGCAAAATTTAATTAAAAAATACAAAATCAGTGATGACATTCTGAAAGTGCATTATCTTGTAAAGTGATTGACACTTTAATATATATATATATAATATATATATGTACATCATTTTAAAGGCCCATCTCTCTCCTTTCTAATAAATTTTGGACATCCGTTCGGAATTGTTTGTGTAATCAATAAATCTGTGCGTAAAGTCCAAATAAGCTTAATTTTAAAAGTTACAGGTTTGTCCTCTTATAATAATGAAAAACAATTTATCTGCCGTTAACATCATCCCTTTAGTTAAAGGCAAGTTGTAATAATGGCCATTAAAATTATAAATAACCAAAAAATATTCTATGCGCAACTCTGTGACACCCATATATTTTTAGTGCCACTTGTAGCAAAGAAAGAGATCAATTGTTGTTCATATCATTTACGCCTGGTTTGCATTCTTAGCTGAATTTACACTTACTTATGCAATATAATTCTAAATCTATAACGAAAGATTCAATTTGCTAAATGTAGACAAGAGTGTAGAGTGTATGACAACACTAACAAACAAATATTACTCACTAGCTAATACCCGGTGTGCTTCGCTACCCCCATCGGAATTAAATACATATCTCGTGATGCAACTGGATCGCCCACCATCAAAATTGTTACGCCATTGTTGGGGCATTGTATCGTCCTTGGTGTTGTCCAGCTGCAGTTCTATCAGCATGAATTGCGATTATGTGGTCATCTGACCTTAATCGTGAACTTAAAGATCCTTACCAATCCGTTGATTTCATGAAACATCACTTGTAAATCGGCAACAATCCATTGTTTTTTGTCAGGGTTATAATGCTGGCGGTGGTGCACTTGGTCACTGTTATCCGCTTCTCCTATGAAATAAATTTGTAAGAACTTAGGATCTTCATTTGGAATTGGCAACAATGATCCCATTTTATGATAAATTTGACCTTGAACACGAAACGTTGGCATAAAGTTGTCTCGAAATACTTTGGTATCACCAAAAGAGGTCATTTTGAAGCACGAATTATATTTTCTTATATTTTTAAGAAAATGTTGTGAATCCACATTAGTTCCTAAATGAAAAAAATATTTTTTATTAATATTTTGTTAAATTAAAAAAAAATAAATATTTCGAAAAACTTACCTGAAATCCGATTGTAATGGTTCTGGAGGTGGAAGTAAATCAGACAAAACGATTTTACCATTAGAGCAACACATGCCAGGTGTTCCATTTTTGTACCTGAGTGCATTGCAATATTGGCAAACTTCATTCATGTCACCAATTGCCACTAATTCGTCTTCGGTATAATCTATATCAGATCTGTAGTTAAATGCAATACCTGAGTATCCATGAAAAACATTACGTCGATTCACCACCCATCGATTACGATTTTGTTCTCGACGCAAATAATATTGCTCTATCCTCTCTGCTGCTCTTCTTGTTGATGTTCGAATCCGCTGACTTTCTACTCGTGATTCATGTTGGACTTCTGTTTCATTAGGTCGTGATGTTATGGTATGATTTCGTTGGCTTTGTAGCCGACCTTCATGTTCCAACGGTGTCTCGGTAGCTCGTGCGATTGTCGCATGTTGTCGAAAACCTTCAAGACGTCTTTCATGCTCTAAAGGTGTTTCTGTGCCTCGTGATGTTTCGGTACGATTTCGCTGGCTTTGTAGCCGACCTTCAACGGTGTTCCAACGGTGTCTCGGTACCTCGTGCATTTGTCGCATGTTGTCGAAGACTTTCAAGACGTCGTTCGTGTTCTGACAGCGTTTCAAAAGCTCGTGCTAAAGAGGTAAGATTTCGTTGACTTTCAAGGCGCTCTTAGTTTTCTGAAAGCGCTTCAGTAGCTCTTGCTGTTGTGGCGCGTTGTCGTAGGCCTTCAAGGCGTTCTTCAGGTTGTGATGGCGTTTCGGCGGCTCTAGAGGTTGAAGCTCGATTCCTTTCAGTCCTTAGGCGACTTTCACGCTCTTCCGAACTTTCATTTGCTCTCTGGGATTGCAAATGCAATGCATTTTTAGTGCTTCTGGAAAGCGATGCTTTTTTGGGGGCATTTTTAAAAATTGTTGCAAAATAAATGTCATTCAAATAACGTTTAACTCGTTAAGAATCAAAGATTCAACTGAATTCCAAAACCGAATGCGTGTTATATTTATTCCTTTATATTTTACCTAATATGAAATAGGTTCAGGTCAAAAAACTTTTAAAAAAAAAATTAAGGCTATTTAAATTTGACAAATAATTATGTTTGTGTCGGTCGCAAGTAATTTTTTTTGATGAGTTTTGCAACTTCTTATTTTATTTGGAAAAAATATTGAGAGTTTACATTTTATTATTTAGGTAATTAAAACTAATGAATGAAAATTTTACTGCCTATTATTACATGCCCATTCATCACCCAATAAAATGCTGATTATTAAACTTACCTGATCTATTTTTCAAGATATGCAACAAATAAATAATATTTTTATTAATTACCCATTGTTAGAAGTAAACAATAACATAACTATTACATATGTACATATATGTTTTTCAAATAAATATTTAAATAATATGAATTTCAGTACTTATTATGTATATGAGTTGAAAATTTCAAACTCAACCATTTGAGGGTCATATGGTTGAGCAGCTCAAACATTCTAGAATTCAAATGTATGTTGATGATATTCAACTCTACATTGATAGCTCTATAGCTTCCATCAACACTGGAGTTAAAGATCTTAACACTGACCTTAATAATATTTCTCTTTGGGCGACTGCAAATGGTTTAAGGATTAACTCTAAAAAGTCAAAATGTATTGTAATTTGCAAAAAATCCGCAAAGATTGAATCTAGTAATGATGTTGCCTTTTTTGGTTATTTCTGAAAAAAAATAAATAAAACAAAAGTCTACGAATTTAATTTTAGTTATATTTTTTCTTATTTGGTGATTTTTTTCACAAATGTTGGTTACAAAATTTTTTTTCCTTCCCTTCTATCTTTCCTTTCGCGTCGTAAAATATTTTTGAAAAATCTTCCAAAATATGCCAAAATGCACATTCTTTATACTTTATTTTCTTTGGTTTTATACATCAAGAATCATAGATAGCATACTTTAGGGGTAACTATGCGTATGAGTAATATATTTCAAATGCAATTAAATATTAAGTATGTAGTATACATGGGCATGGCCCCTCGCTCATTTGGAATATCAACATAAAAAGTAGCCTATAACTCCTTCCAGACATACAGGAAGATACTGTGAAAATTTCAAGAAAATCGGTTCAGCCGTTTAATCGTCTATAAACTTCAAACATACAAACATACAAACAAACACACATTCATTTTTATATATAAGATAATTTAAACTTGAAAAAAATAAAACAAAAGTCTATGAATTTAATTTTGGTTATATTTTTTCTTATTTGGTGATTTTTTTCACAAATGTTGGTAACAAAATTTTTTTCGTGGCAACATTGTTTCAGAAGAATAAATAAAAAATTAGTCAAACCACAAAAACGCACGATGAGAACAATTGAGAACATGGTTACGCTCTTGGTTTCTTTATCCTTCCCTTCTATCTTTCCCCCCGCGTCATGAAATATTTTTGAAAAATATTCCAAAATATGCCAAAATGCACATTCTTTATACTTTATTTTCTTTGGTTTTATATATCAAGAATAATAGATAGCATACTTGTAGGGGTAACTACTATGCGTATGAGTAATATATTTCAAATGCAATTAAATATTAAGTATGTAGTATATAGTATATGTGGGCATGGCTCCTCGCTCATTTAGAATATCAACATAAAAAGTAGCCTATAACTCCTTCCAGACATACAGGAAGATACTGTGAAAATTTCAAGAAAATCAGTTCAGCCGTTTAATCGTCTATAAACTTCAAACATACAAACATGCAAACAAACACACATTCATTTTTTATATAAGAAGATACGCTAACGTTTACTGCACAGAATCTGTTAATGTTTTAACGTAGATATGGTGGAGAAGTTTTAGATGGTCGGTATATAATTTATGGTATCTAAATTTCACCTATGACCCTTTAGGCTATTATTTGTCAATGATCTTGTTGACTGAGCAAACAAAAATAATATTAAGCCAATTATTTAAGGGCGCATGATCTATCTTCTTGGGACTGTTCATTAGTATTCCTTTAGTGACCTAATGAGGCACACTTGCATTGTTACAAAAGTATCGAATGATTTATTGGATTATGTTGGCTCTTGACTTATCATCCGTTGTATTATGTATTTCGTTTATAATCTCATTCAAGTTGTGGTAAACCGAAGATATTTGTGGGTCGTCTGCATGTGCTTAGCATATGTTAACCTGAGTTAAAAATTTTTGAGAATTGATTAAATTAAATAAAGCATATACTTTTCAAATGAAAATTGCTCTAAAGAATCGATGTAAAATTTTATATACATACAAATGTGCGCATATACTCTCTATTGTAGAAGAGCTAGATTTTTAAGTAAGTGTATTATTGACATTTCTTCACAATAAACACCTTTATAGCATGTGGTGAACGATTCTTGTTTTTAATTTTAAATTTGAAATTTTTTTATCTCCTTTTAAAATTATTAGCATCCACCCTATAGTGTTTAAACAATTTCAAGTATGCATATTTCATCAGGAGATAACTACAATACGTATATTATAAACAATTGTTGAGGAAATTCAAGTTTAAATACATATAACAATAAGCATCACCCAAACATGTAGACAATAATTTAAACAAATGTTGCGGAAATTCAAGTTTAGATACATGTGAAATTAAGCATCTAGCTATACATTTAGACATTCATTTAAACATTGTTGCAGCAATTCAAGTTTAGATACATATAATAATAAGCATCTCCCTATACATATAGACATTCATTTAACCATTGTTCTCCTACATATATATAGTTGACGGAGACTCCGTCACGGAGTTAACCAGGAATGTTGTAAATATCTACTATGCAGGCATGGAAGTCTCTATTGTTGAATAAATTAATTTCATTTATTTGGTACTTTAAATATTGCTTTAAAAAGTCAAATTAATTGCATTTCAAATGTTTATGATTAATTTCTGAATCGAATTATATATATCTATATCGATTTTTTATTAATATTCGGCTGGCCAATTAGTGTCACTGACTGATCAAATACCTAATATGCGACTCTATCTAATCGAAAATCCCAAGTAGCTTTCCTACGATCCAATTAAAATCTTCACAGAAAATTTATCTACGTCTAAACCATATTCTCTTTCTTCTCATCTTTAAACGATAAGTAGTCGCAATAAAACAATAAAAATATTGTTACGTTTTTACCTTTTTAAAAACGCTTAAAATGTAAGTTCGTTGATTGCAAACAAAATAAAAATAAATTTGTGTTTAGTTGCAATTAAGTCCTTTATTGTTTGCACAATTTTGTATGCCACTGTTTACAACTTGATGAATCCAACAATAATTTGCCTTGTTCGTTATTCTTCTTTCCACATCGCTGATCTTTACAACGGAGATTTTCGAACCAAAACTGTTCTCTCCACTCGCAACGCGTCTTCAGACAAGATTGACTGAATTCTTACTACTCATTGATTGCTTTGTCTTGCCTTTTATATTCAATGGTACACAGTCTGATGAATGTTCTTGAAGTCGAATGTTCGTGGTTTCGCCATCTCGAGTCTGTATCGCGGTTTCATTGTTGTTTGTATATTTTGTTTACGTTGTTTGTTGTTGTCTACTTGTTTGCTGGTCTATCCCCGTTTCTTTCATACTGATGTTGTTGGTTTACCTGTAGACAAGTTAGTTGTATTTGTTTGTGTAGCTTTTGTTTATTATTTTATGTAAAACGATTTTTTATATTTTGGTTATCTTTTTGAAAATTAATTTTAAAAAATAAATCAAGAAAATTTTCCTTTGGTTATTTTATCAGAGCACTATTATCAGATAATTGTTTTTTTTTATTAGATTTTTAAATATCTTACGCCATAAAACTTAACCTTACGAAAGGTTGGATACCACAGGATAAAAAAAAACTTTGTGACGCTTGCACTCTAACGTTACAATAACCTCAGGGGAATTTAACCGTTAAGGCTACAGATTGTTCTATTCAATAAAAACGTGGTATCACTTAGAATACAGTCCCCGTCATCTCCAGAAGCTTTACTATTTGAAACAGCTCTGCTATAAGGCGGCTCTGCAGTGTGATGAGCCATTTTTTGTGCTCCACATCTTTGTCCAACGACAAGGGTCTTGTTTTTTTATAGCTTTGATATTGCACAACTTATAATAAATATAATAAATAAAAGGTAGTCTTTATAAAAACGAATTTGTAATGCAAATAGGTTATCTAACTAGGCTCCCGCAGGCCTGCATTAATTCGATCCATTATCAACAGGCATATGACTTGTTTGCATGTATCATTGAAGTATAAACTGCAATCTTCTTAAGTGCACATTACAATACAATATATTACGAATAAGATTTAAAACTGTTTTTCATTTCAAATATTGACCGAATATCATCTTATTCAAAAAGGCATACGATTACATAGAATTTATATTTCCCTGTAATGCTAGGATAAGTAATCAATCCAAAAATAAATATCATTCCATAGGTTACAATAAGGTGGAAGCCATTTCAAAGAGCATCGTTTACTTGAGTTCTATAAGATCCCGTTGTAACATCGATGGCACCTCTCAGCCATCCCATTTGTTCTATGAAGGTGTAGATTCAGTCCAAATCACTTTTGTCTGCTGAAGAATTTTTCGTCAGAAGCCATGAAATGATAAAGAAAATAATTTGTGATCATTGCAGCTTCTATAAAAATTATTGTGAAGAGCTTCCAGCCATCGGGTTGCTGTAGCCAGAGGCCATTGTTCCGTTATAACTACTCTGAGACTTATAAAATGAACTCTGGTCAGGTTCAAATTAAATTTTATTTATCCGAGTTTTCTTTTGTAGATGTAACCATTTGTTTTCTCCTCTTTAGGGTAATGCCAACCCTAAATGAATTCAAGTGAATTTTATGCTTTAACAAACGTTGCCAGTATATGGGCTCCTCCAATGTCATAGTGTCCTCTCTTGCAGAGATACTGTGCTGTATACATCCTCTAGGTATGTAATGGCCGTTGTATTCTTAGTAAATATGCGAATTTGAGATGACCAAGCACTTGTGCAGAATATACAATGCGACGTAAGTCATCCTATTGAAACTACACGTCGTTGTCAAAAAAAATGTGGATCGATGACGTCGCCAGCCAATAAGCCATTTTTTCAGTATGCATTGGATGCTTTTGGATCTTATGTGAATTGGTATCGTCCTAAATTTGAAATTTTTTTTGTTTGAGAACTCATCCATCCAGAAATGTACGTCATCGCTAAAGATGTTTTTTAGGTGTTAGACAGAGGGCCCATTTCGACAAAAGACTTATTATCTGCACATGTTGTTCAATGCTCTCTTCATTTATGGCATTTTAGTAAACCAGAATTAATAACTGACAACTACTTTTACACATGTAGCTTCAACAATATGACCGCTGTTAACAGTCAAAGTTTAAAAATCTCTGTTATCAGACCGTATGTATTCTTTCATTTCCAAATTAAATGAACTTAACATTCTTAAACGCAATTTGAAAAAGCCAAAGAGCAGGCTACTATGTATGTTATGCCCTTTTTAATTTTTTTCAAATATCTGCTTCCTACTTCTACACCAAATTGTGTACAGCATACATATGTAACAGTTTTAAAAATTGATAAACGTTAAACTACTACTAGGACCGCATTTCCAAATATATCACAATAGCGAATGAAGTACTATTTAATGGGAAACAATTGTGCTTATGTTGTATTTTTCTAGTTTAAATACATTACAAAAATGCAATGAATTCCTTTTAAAGTGCAATGCAATGGAAGACCAAGAGACCCATCACGATAAAAGAGGGGCAACATTCACAATTATTTCAGTATGTAAGCGACAGAAATATTTGAGTTTACGCAAAATGCTGAATTTAAATCGAATCTTCAACAATTTTTACAATTTTACAATTGTGACTACACAACATCAACTTTATTTGTAAATGCTCATAATCAGTTTGCTGTTAGCAGCGTTAGTATTGTGAATGGTCAAAATTAGTTGCATTACCCTCTGCACATTTCGGACTTATTTACAAATGTATAAATATATGTGTATCAGAGATCAGAAAGGATGAGAATGAGTAGATTCGAATCATACTCATAATTTCTGATACTTATACGCATTCATTCTTATTTTAATAAAAAGTAAATTAATTAATTATCTGTGCGAACAATATAATTCAGAGATGTTAATTATTGACTCAAGTGACGTAGAAAATATTTTGAATTTTTATTTTTCTTCAGGGTTACTGGCATTTACAGCCCAACCTAAATTACGGCGTAAAGCGCAAAATAAATGTCAAAATTTCTCATGCCCATATAAAATGTATGAGACCAACCATAATTGCGCTGCGTTAACGCTTTGCAATTGGAAAATTAAATTTTGACAGAGCGTAAAGAAGTGAAGTTTGTTGTAAAACAAGTGATTTTTTTTATTGGGTTTCATTTGTCATTGTTAAGTAATGACATGTTAGCTGCTTTCAGTCCAATTTTGCGATTTTATCTCTATTTTTTATTTTCATTTGGCGATTTTTATTTAACATGGTAAGTTAACATTACTGTGCTTAGCACAACGTTGACGCTTTTATTTAGGTTGCTCATTACAGCGTAAAAGCTGGGCGCTAAATTACATTGCGCTTTGCGCCGTAATTTAGGTTGGGCTGTTACATAAACTGATAGCATGAAACCAATACAACTTTTGAAAACATGAAAAAAATGTGTGTAAGTGTATCGGATTTTTATATAAAAATTATCAACAACAAGCATACACGACTATATTTTCGCCCAACAATAAACTCAATACAACGATTCAAGGGCCTGTGTGAATTGTCCAAGAGATTTTAAAAATGCGATATATATAAATAATTAATTGATAAATAATTAATGAAGTGTTTATTTTATATTTGTTTTGCTTAAGCTGCTGCCTTTGTTAAAATTAATGCGATTAATGCAATTGTAAAATTGTGGTGTTTGCTGCGTTGCGTCTTTTGTATTTATACTAATAATATAGTAGTAATATATAAATAATGAAAATTAGTAATCAAACCTTAAGTGAGATATCTATTTAGGGCTGATCAATAAGATAAATATGTTTCTTAGGCAGTGTTGTGAGCCAACAAAATGGCCGTTATCAACTGTTAAAATTTGGAAGACCTTGCTGGAACACCCGATAATCCCATTTATAATTCTTAAGCTCTTAAATAAAACTCGTATGTATTTAAAAATTGTTGTAAAAAATTTTTGGTCTCCGTATCACAGAAACAATTTTTGATTCATACAGTTTTCGTACACCTTATGTATCCAACTTAAATTACAATAAATTTTAATGCAAATTGTTTTGTTTTTATTTTAAGAATTTAGTGACAGATTCTCTTTTTAATAAATTTTAGTGCAAATTGCATGTAATAAAATCCCATACATTTTCTATTATTTTATTTCAACAATAGAAGAGATGGATTTGCAAATGAGAATTGTTGTTGTCTTGCCTTGTGTATATCTGAGTAAAAAATAAATTTTTGCAAATTTTTTTTTTTTTTTTAATAAAACCAGAAACAAATGTATTTTTCAAACTATGAAATTTGTTTCAATATCTTTTATAAATTTTTTACAGTTCTTCAAAAATTTTTATTTATATCGTAAAATCATAATGTCCAACAAATATAGACAAAAAAGTTATTGTCACTTGAAACTAAATTTTGTTTGTGAGTTAAAAATATAATTATCATGTTTCACATTCCATATTTCAGTAAATGATTTATTATTCATTCGCGAAAACGAATAACTAATCCAGCTCTTATGGTCAGCTCACAACACATGTGGTCACATATTCCTCAGATAATATAAATTTCAAATTACATACTGAAGTTCTTTAAAATTTTATTGCATTTAGTTTATGTAAATGCGGATTTATCTTTTTTTGTAAATAAATGGGGGGTTCAGTTAATAGTATAAATTCTTTAAATTTGAAGTAAAAACAGAATAAAATGGTTCTGTAAAGTAAAAGCCAGCAACTGTTAATATTAACGACGACGTTATAAACTTTTTGTTCATGCAACACAATTTGAATCCCCCAATTACGATACAAAAAGCAATAATTGCTAAATATTTTATACTTTTTTTCATCATTGATAGATTAGTTTACAGGTGCATAGTTTCATTTGCTAAGTCAAAACTCTAAAACAGTGCTATAGAATAGCAGACATTTTCAATAAAAAAAAAATTAATAATACCGAAATGAGACCAAAAAATGAAAAAGGAATTAATTCAGAATTTTTATA
This sequence comes from Sarcophaga rosellei, assembly GCA_930367235.1. Lineage (NCBI taxonomy): Eukaryota > Metazoa > Arthropoda > Insecta > Diptera > Sarcophagidae > Sarcophaga > Sarcophaga rosellei. The sequence goes on from OV884020.1 coordinate 40,360,116, forward strand.
TTGGAAAATGGGATTTGTTTTTACAACAAACATAAATAAAATTGTTATAAAAAAGATGAAAAATTAAACCTTTCTTCATACTTTTCTTTCAATCGCGCAACTTTCATTTTATGAAATTTCAAACATTTCACTTACGATTTTTTATTCATTATTTATTTACAAATAATTTTTAAATAGAAAATTAAGTATGATTTAGTATAAAAATATTTAAAAAAAGAGAATAGAAATGTAAAAGGAATAAAATCAAAAAAGCAAATTTCTAAAATACTGGATTTTGTGCCAGACAATTTTAAGGAAAGTTATTGTAGTAGAATTGTATAAAATACAAAAAAAATTTAAATTCGAATCAATCATAAAATAGAATTATTATGATAACGGTTTGCATCTAACAGAAAACATTAACCAGTATTCACTTATGGACGAAGATAACACGACTATTTCTAATGTGAAATCTTTTCAGAACAGTTGAGTTTTATACTGTCCGATTTCAGCCCCAATGGGATCACGCACGTCTGACCGGCTGGCAGAACAAAATCTGCATAAATCCTATGTAGAATCCACCTTAAATCCTCATAGCGTTCATAACGGCGCAGTGGATAATGGGTATACGTGCCCAGCCTAAGAATAGCTTTTGCAAAAGGCTTAATAACGAGAAAGAAGAGTAGACCACAAGACATTGAGGCTCTTGTTATTGTGCTACACTTAGCAACCGGAAACGAAGGATTTTTAGACACTCAAAATTTATTGACGAAATGTGTCTAGTTAAAGGTAGAATTGAATGACATTCACACCATCTTACGATAGAGCAATCAGGGAGGTTGTAAATTAGATCTAGATTATAAAGAAACTCTCTAGAACACAAGTGAGCAATGCTTGTCAGTATGGGCGCTAAATGAATCCAACACAATCTAGTTAAAGTACTTTCCTCGATCCAATTAAATTGTCTGATCAATTATTTAATTCAAATTAAGTTATTAGATATCCCTTGTTTGCAAAAACCGTAAGAGTAAATAAAATTGCTTTGAAAAAATTTTGAAAAAATCTAATTTAAAATGTAGTTTCCGCCACTCACGGATAAAATTAACACACACATGGGTGGTTTGAAAAGCTGGATTGTGATCTTGACTAATGATTTGTAATTACTATTTAAGTAAGTACCAGATTTTCTATTCAATGTCTCATAAGATATCATTGATAGCGAAATTACAAAATTTAAAGGACACACAGCGCAATTTATAAATACATTCTTTCATTTTTAACACTATAGCCAATGAATTCTTAGGTTATTGTGCAGCTCTTTTAATTTATTTTCAGCAACTATATGAACTCTACTTTTTTCTGCTCGCTGCATAAAAAATTGTATTCCATTAAAAAATTTATTTATTTCAGATAATCCTCAATAAGTATGTGAAACAAATTGGGGATTGTCGAATTGTTGAAGGTTCCAAGGCAAGATAAAGAGTTAGAGTTGTTGACCAATCCAATGCAAGATGAGAAGTGAATTTGGTGTGCAATTTTATGTTCCACCAAACTTCTATGTCAATTTACATGGCTGGAAATTGTGGAGGCATTCCCTTTATTTAATGGACCTGGAATGCGGAGACATTCCTTTTGTGTTGTTTGCCTTGTGTTTGTTTTGCGTTCAATGGAAAGTGTGTTGTTGCTATTGCATCTAATTAAAATCCACTTGTGCATGTTATGTGTTCAAACCTAGTTTGAACAGTATGTATGTGGGATAAGGCAGTATTTAACGGACATACCAGTACAACACTGACATACGAAAGAGGACAACGCAGACGTACTAAATAATACAACTCAGACGGACAAGTAGAAAAGAGAGAAGTGGAAGTTGAAGGAGGTTGTTAAGAAGTCAGTCTAAGGTGTTGGGAGCTAGATCAAAGTTGTTTTTTTTTAAAAGTTGAAAAGAGTGAAGTTGCTTTGAAAAGTTGAAAAGAGTAAAGTTGTGAGCTAAATTTGTACATTATGGAAGTTGTTTAAATTAAAGTTTTCTTTTGAATTAAATATTAAACCTTTTGAATTAAATATTAAAACTTTTGATTAAAATATTAAAACTATTATCCGGACAGTCAAACCTACCTTGAATTAAACCAATATTTTTTGTATAAAATTATTACTATTATAAAAACTGAATTAATTAATAAACTATAATAAGCTAAAATAACGCACCCGCCTATTATTATAATATCCCTACATCTGGGGGCTCGTCCAAAGCCAGAATAATTACCGGTTTTAATTTACATGCAATTGTAAAATAAAGTGTTACATTTGTGCATAAGCTTGTGTCTCAATAATATTTCAAGGTCAATATTCTTCTAAACTAAAACGGTAAATATCATTTGAAAAAAAAAGAGGAGAGAAACACTAAGACGAAAATAATATTCCACCTTATAAGTAACGGTTAAACGAAAAGAGACTTAATGTTTCGTTAAAAAGAGAAAAGAGCTTAATTTTGTAAAAGATAATGAAAAACAACAAAACTTACATAGATAACTCTAAAAAAACTGAAGACTATATAGAAAGAAAAGAAGAGTGCAAGAGAAAACGTTACGGAGAAAATAATATAAAAGTGTAATGGAAAACGAAGGAGTAGATAAAGTGCAAACAAGGTCAAGTAGAATCAAAACAATAGATACTAAAATTTTTAAAGAAGCATCAAAACAAACCTGTCAAAATACATATAAAGTAAATAATAACGAAGTGCAATTAAAACAAAATAAGAAAATTGAAGAATCTGTTTATCAAGACACAAAAGAAATAGAAACAGTAGAAATAGAAAACCACAACAAAGCCATGGAAGATCAAAATATACAAGAAACCAAAATGAATAAAAATATGTCTGAAAATAACCAAACAATATTTAATATAATCTCAGAGAATAATGTTGAAAAAACTATCCCAGTTTTTGAAGGTGATTCAGGCATGACAATAGATATTTGGATCAAAAATTTTGAAGAATATGCTATAGCTTATGGTTGGTCAGAAGTGCAAAAATTTGTATTCGCGAGAAATAAAATGAAAAAATGTGCGGAATTGTTTTTGCAATCTGTTTCGGTATGTGATTACAACACTCTAAAAAAATTACTGATGGATGAATTCCACAGAGATTATACAAGTGCTGAAATTCATTTGCAACTACGCGAACGAAAGAAAAAAGACACTGAAAATATTCATGAATATATTTTACACATGCGTCGAATCGGATCTCTCGGTATGGTGGACGAGCGGTCAATAATACGCTATATCGTTGACGGTATTAAAGGAAGTCGGGAGTCCAAAATTGGATTGTATTGTGCGCGTAATTATAAAGAACTAAGGGAACAGATTGAAGTGTATGAACTAGTTTATAGACGTACAAATGAATCTACATATAAAAACAGAAATAAAATGGCAAACTACAATAATAATAATAATAAAGACAACGCCAAAATAATTCATTGTTTTAACTGTGGGTCTACAGACCATAAACGCGCAGAATGTACTTTGAAAATACCAATATGCTTTAAATGTAGCAAAAGTGGCCATATATCTAAAGACTGTAGAACAACCAATGCCGTGAACTGTACAATACACAATGCACAATTAAGAGATATAATAATAAATAATAAAAATTTTAAATGCTTTATCGATAGTGGCGCGGACATTTCGGTGATAAAAGAAAGTGTTTTTCGGAAATATTTTAATGCAAATATTGCAGAATACAAAAAAGAAATAACTGGTTTCGGTCGCGCTGTAACGATTCCTAAAGGTATTTTCGGGGTGAGATCGAACTTTGATGATCTGGACATTGAACATAATTTAGTAATCGTGCCAGATGAATCTATTAACTATAATATTGTGATCGGTTACGATGTCCTAAGTAAGATGCGTTATACGTCGGATGAAAACGGCTACACTTTTCATTCTATAATACCATCCGCCGAAAAAAATGAACTTAAAAAACTCATGAATATAAATATTGATCAAGAACTTGATATTATTGCTCCTGTTAAGTATGCTGAAAGAATCAAATCTATAAGAGACAACTATAAACCAGAATGCAACACGGTAAGTCCCATCACAATGAAAATTATATTGGAGAAGGAAAACCCAATATACTCGTCGCCAAGTCGTTTAGCACCACCTGACCAAAAGATAGTGGAGGAACAAGTGGAACAATGGTTAAAAGAAGGTATAATTCGCAAATCAACATCTCAATATTGCAGCCGTGTAGTGTTGGCTAATAAAAAAGATGGTACCAAACGAGTGTGTATTGATTACAGACGATTGAATAAAATCTGTTTTAAAGATCGGTTTCCTGTACCACATATGGAAGATTTAATAGACAGTTTAGCAGGTTCATCTGTTTTTAGCGTATTAGACGTCAAAAATGCATTTCTACATGTACCAATTGAAGAAAGTAGCAAAAAGTATACGGCCTTTGTAACCAAACAAGGTATTTTCGAATTCAATTTTGCACCGTTCGGGTTTTGTAATTCTCCAGCGGTTTTTGTACGATTTATTAACTCCATATTCAGAACACTGGTAAATGAAAAAATTATGCAAATATACATGGATGATATAATAATATACTCTAGTGACTACGAAACAGGTATAAGAAATTTAGAAAAAGTTATTAACGTTGCTGCTCAGAACAATTTAATTATTAATTGGAAGAAATGTAAATTTTTACAAATCCGTGTAGAGTTCTTAGGTCTAATTATTGGAGATGGTGCAATAAAACCGAGCGAAGATAAAATTAAAGCAGTGGAAAAGTTTCCAAAACCTCAAAATATTAAGGGCGTACAAGCATTTCTCGGCTTAACAGGATTTTTTAGAAAATTTGTAAAAAATTACGCAATAGTTGCCAGGCCTTTAACAAATCTATTGAGAAAAGATGTGGAATTTCAATTGAATACGGAGGCAGAAGTAGCAATCGCAACGCTAAAGAATATATTAGTAAGCCAACCAGTTTTAAAGATATTTTGCAGAGAAGCAATGACGGAGCTGCATACAGATGCATCAAAATTTGGATTTGGTGCAATTCTATTACAAAAGTTTAATGAGCAATGGCACCCTGTGTATTTTTATAGTAAGAAAACATCAGATTCAGAAGAAAAATTGCATAGTTACCACTTGGAAATAAAAGCTGCATTTTTAGCTATGAAGAAGTTGCGACATTACCTTTTGGGAATACAGTTTGATCTTGTTACAGATTGCTTAGCATTTCAGCAGACATATAGAAAAGATGATTTATTACCTGCTATATCCAGATATGTAATGTATATGCAAAATTTTAATTACAACTTAAAGCATAGAAAAGGGAAAAATATGAGCCACGTAGATGCGTTAAGCAGGTATTCCATAAACATTGTAAGTGTGGAGTCGGAATTAAAATGTCGGTTGCAGAAAGCACAAAACTCAGACGAATCATTAAAAAGCATCATTACCATATTGAAAATTCAACCCTATGAAAATTACAAGCTAGTTGGAGGTGTTCTATGTAAAGAAATAGATGGTCATGAAGTATTTGTTGTTCCACGTCATATGGAGAAAGAAATTATAACTAAAGCGCATGAGAACGGTCATTTTGGTACCCTTAAAACAGTTCATCAAATAAAGCAGCAATATTTTATACCACACGTAGAAAACAAAGTAAAAAATATCATACAAAACTGCATCAAATGCATATTATTCAACAAAAAGCAAGGCAAGCTTGAAGGGTTTCTACAGTGTATCGACAAAGGAGACAGGCCGTTAAATACAATACACATTGACCACTTGGGGCCAATGGATGCTACCTCTAAGATGTATAAACATATTTTGGCAATTGTAGATGGTTTCACAAAGTTTGTGTGGCTTTTTTCAACAAAAAGTACTGGAGCAGACGAAGTCGTTAGTAAGCTTGAATTCTGGCAATCAATATTTGGAAATCCACAACGCATAATAAGTGACAGAGGACCAGCTTTCGTTTCGAATGTCTTTGAAGAGTTTTGTAAAAGAAACAACATCGAACATGTTTTAATAACTGCAGGCGTACCAAGGGGCAACGGCCAGATAGAACGAATCAATAGAACGATTTTATCGGTCATATCAAAGTTGTCATCAGATAAACCAGAACATTGGTATAAATACTTAAGTGGCGTACAAAGAGCAATTAACAGTACTTATCACAGATCTATAGGTCGATCGCCATTTGAAATACTGTTCGGCACAAAAATAAACGATAATATATGCAGTAATGTAGTCAAAGCTTTGAAAGAAGAGCTGATTAATGAATTTGACAAAGAACGGGAAAATCTGAGAAACGAAGCCAAACGCCAAATTGAAAAGGTTCAATTGGAGAACAAGCAGAATTTCGACCGTAAAAGAAAACAAAACTTTGGCTATAAAGTTGGTGATTTAGTGGCTATCAGAAGAACGCAATTCGTCGCCGGTAGAAAGCTTGCAAACGAATATTTAGGACCATATGAGATCGTGAAGGTGAAGCGCAATGGGCGGTACGAGGTTCGGAAAGCGGCAGCAGTTGAGGGGCCGAATATTACAACTACAACGAACGACTATATGAAGCTATGGCGTTACACTGAAGTTGAAGATGAAGAGAGCAGTTCCTCCGAGACGGATGAGTAGTCGGATGGCCGAATGTGGGATAAGGCAGTATTTAACGGACATACCAGTACAACACTGACATACGAAAGAGGACAACGCAGACGTACTAAATAATACAACTCAGACGGACAAGTAGAAAAGAGAGAAGTGGAAGTTGAAGGAGGTTGTTAAGAAGTCAGTCTAAGGTGTTGGGAGCTAGATCAAAGTTGTTTTTTTTTAAAAGTTGAAAAGAGTGAAGTTGCTTTGAAAAGTTGAAAAGAGTAAAGTTGTGAGCTAAATTTGTACATTATGGAAGTTGTTTAAATTAAAGTTTTCTTTTGAATTAAATATTAAACCTTTTGAATTAAATATTAAAACTTTTGATTAAAATATTAAAACTATTATCCGGACAGTCAAACCTACCTTGAATTAAACCAATATTTTTTGTATAAAATTATTACTATTATAAAAACTGAATTAATTAATAAACTATAATAAGCTAAAATAACGCACCCGCCTATTATTATAATATCCCTACATGTATACATTCTCTACAAAATTTTAATATTCTTTATACTGCTTTACTTTATTACTTTTTTTAATTATTTCATTTGTAGATTTCATTCTACAAAAAGTTGTTTATAATTTGCATCTTGTGGCTTAGAACGACCACACCATAGTATCCACTTTACCACATCTATATTACCACAAGCAAGTGCAAAACAATTTACACACGGTATTAAATTGTCAACAATTCATGCTTGAGGAAATGAAAATTATAAAACTTGTTAAAATTGGATTCAGAATTTTATCTTATTTTTTAGGTTTTCGTTTTCTGTTGTATAACAAGCAAGTAATAAATTTTAGATTCAAATCGCAAATTAATTATGGGACATCCAATATTTGTTTACTGCACAACTTACTTAGTTTTCGAACATTAACGTTGGTTTTGTTCTACGTAAATAATATATACATATATATGTATATATATAATAGAAAAATTGATTGCTTTCATGGAATGGCTTTTATTGTAGAAAGGAAATTGCTTGAAATTCGAATAATGAATATGTCAAATGCACTGCTTATACTTAAATTAAACATGTTAATAAAAGAAATTTTGTATTTATTAATGAGCGACAGCACTTGGAATTATATATTTTAAAGCAATTTTTTGTCCTTAATACTAGCAAAAGAAAAGCATTCATATTTTGTTTTGAAGTATATAACAAAGCCTTATGTTAAAAACACAATAAAATCAACGCAGCAAAGCCATCAATCTCTTCTGTGTATGTATCAGAGATCAGCAATGAATAGTTTTTTCGCTACTCATTAGCACTCATGAAATTTTGAATATAAGTGAGTCAACAATATTGCAATTCAACTACTCTGATTCATCAGTACTCACTACAACATTGATTTATAAGTACAAGTTGCAATGAGTATGCGTACAACGTTGACATCAATTTCATACCATTCGAAATATGTTTGATTCAAACGCCTACTCATTTGGATTCATAACTACTTATAATACTGCAACGAAAATGGAAACGGTGTAATATCGTTCAATATTAAAATGAGCAAAAGCTACACGAACAAATACAACGAACTTGTTACAAGTAAACCAACAACATCAGTATGAAAGAAAAGGGGATAGACAAGTAAGCGAGAACATAACAACAAGTAATGCGAGCAAAATACACAAATAACAATGAAGTCGCGATAGAATTCACGAGAAGTCGAAACGTCGAACGTTAGACTTAAAGAACCTTCACCAGACTGTTTACGTGGGCGTATAAAAAGGCAAGATAAAGCAGGCAACGAGTAGTAAGAATGCAGTCGCGGTTTGAAAATCACCCTTGTAAAGGTCTACCGAACAGTTGCTAGTGCTTACGCGAATAGAAGTGTAAAGAAGAATAGCAAACTAAACACATTGTTGTTGTATACGTCAACTTATTTGAAACTAAACGCCAATTTATTTTTATTTTGTTTACAATCAACGAACTCATATTCTGAGCGTTTTAAAAAAAGTAAAAACGTAACAATTCTTATAAATGATTCGAGTGACCAGAATCATTCATCAAAATTTACAGTCTTAGTTTACACATAAGTAAAAAAGACAAAGACAGCAAGCAGACCAAACACATAACCTTCTAGTGAGAATTGTAGTATTCGTACGCGATTGATACTTAGTTTATGATTCGAGTATATGTTGAGTAATGGAGAATAGAAATCGGCAACATCATACGTGTTGTTGAATATGAATATGATGAGTACTTCAAGCTTTGAATATGAGTAAAGGTTCCACGATATTAATATAAGTATGATTGCATTTAAGTATCAGAAATTATGATTACGATACGATTCTACTCGTCTTTTTGAATACTCATTGCTGATCTCTGGTGTATATAGGCGTGATTATTTTAAATGTAGAGTGATAACAACAATGAACGTTAATTTTTTATTTATTTTGCTTATGCTTTGCTGCTACTTCCTTTATTATAATTAATGCACATGCCGCTTACCTTAGGCTGCAATTGCAAAACTGTTGTACATGCTGCGTTTCGTTTATTGCGTATTGTGTTTATAGCATAAAGTTTTAGTTTTCAGATATATAGGGTTATCCATTTCGTGGTTTCAAAAGTAAACGTAAATAAAATAAATATACAATATTTTTTCCATGATATTTCTTTTTTATTGTAAAGTTTGAACGTTGACATTATGTGTGAAACACTACATCATTTAAATGACCTCCACGCGAAGTGTTGCAAGCATTGATTCTTTTGAGGTAATTTTCGACCACTTTTTGACACATATTGGGCGGTATCTCAGCCAGTAAGGTCCAATCACACCTTCGGACCAAAGAGCGCAACAAACAGTGACTTTTTCTGGATGTAATAGCCTCTCTTCAATTACTTGAGGATTCTCAGAACCTCAAATACGACAATTTTGTTTATTAACATACCCACCGAGTGTGAAATATACTTCATCGCTGAAAAAAATTTTGTTCGAAAAATTGCCGTCCACCGCCATCACCATTTTGTAGTAGGATAATTTTTATGGATAGCCCTTTATAATTCAGATAATAAAAATTTGAACTTATAAATTATCTATACAGAATTTTTTTTATTTAATAGATCAAAAAGTGTTTCGCACATTTCCTAACACAATTAAAATTACACGATAACTTAAAGATCGGTCTCTACATTCTATGTGTATTAAAATAGAAAACGTAACATATGCCCAGAGGCTAGAAGTAAAACTTTTTCTACCTCTGCAGAAGCTGAAAAAACGACAAAGAAGAGAAGACCATTGTACAACTTTATTGGCTATGCTTGGTTCCAAAGACGAAGGATTTTTGATAATCCAGAATTTAAGAGCGTACATTTTAGCAAAATTTTGAACGAATCCGGAGTTGTACGAACATTTTGAGAATTAAACTTGGTGCAAACCAGAAATCAGCAATTAAGGGTTTTTTCGCTACTCATGAAATTTCGAGTACGAGTGAGTCAACAGTATTGAAATTCGACTACTCTGATTCATTCGTACTCACTACAACGTTGATTTATAAGTACAGGTTGCAGTGACTATGAGTACAACATTGACATCAAACTCATAACATTCGCAATATGTTTGATTCATACTCCTCCTCATTCAGATTGATAAATTTAGAAAAATACTTATAATACCCATAAATGTATGTATGTATGAGTACGATGAGTACTTCACACTTTAAATATGAGTAGTATGAGTATGATATTAAAACAAGTATGAATGCGTATACGTATCAGAAATTATGATTATGATTCGTATCAACTTATCTTTTTGAATACTCATTGCTGATCGAAATGAAATTTGTATGGAGGCAGACCGGATAACAATACCTTACAAATTTTTGTATGTTTTACAATTTATTTATTGTGTAAACAATGTGCAAGATGTATTTTTTTTTTTACTTTAATTAAATAAAAATATAGTGAAATAAAAGTATACTCAGCAATTTTCATTACTTTTTGAAGATATTACATAATTGGCCATTACAATCCTTCAGTCAGGACTACGGCCTAGCTTCTCACACCACTCTTGTTATGTGCGTTAATTTTAATTTTATGCGTGAGTGGCATTGGCTCCGAACGACAGACTTTTGAGAAACTATTCATAGCAATTTTATATACTCTCAGAATTTTTGGCAGAAATCTGCTGAGAGGAAGTCGCCGAAGAAATATTTTTTTTTTTCATATTTCATTTTGATGTCTGACCTGGGGTTTGAACTCGGGTTTTACGTCTAATAAGCCAACACACAGACTATGGTGACTTTTGGAGATATACGAAATACATATATAATACAATAACTGATAACATATGACTGACTATTCGTAGTATCGATTTTTCTGAGCATCAATTGTTTTATGTAACAGAATGGAAATTTAAAAGATGTAATTATTGTTTCTGAAGTACGATTTATTGTATTGTCATTTACCTATAAAGGGTGTGTCCGTATCGTCTTCCGCAATTCTGTTGCTATAACAAACGTCTGCGTTAACAAAATCGTGTATTTTGACCTTGTTAAACTTTTACTAGTTGAAAATTTGACAAGTGTTCTATTGAGAGAATCCGTGAACGATGTTACGCTTCAGACATAATGATATCAATCTTTCAAATTAATAACACATTTCGATTGTATCTGACGCGTGCTTTGTTTTATTTAAATTTAAAGTAGTAGTCGTCTAGTAGCAAATTATACCATGGCCATAGTTCTGACGAATGTCCGCTAAAGCATTTTATTTTCCAACAGCTTTTAAAATACATTTTAGCGAAAGGATAATTACGATACTGAATGTATTGATTTAATATTAAAATACTGCCATATCGTCTAAAACCACTCATAATTAGAACGTTTGCCAAGGCGAAAGTAACTTCTGCTTAATTTGAAAACTTAAACCGAAACGGTTGGACGATAATGCTGTGTCTCTGGTGAGATCAGGAGGGTGTAATTTATCACGAGCTCCTTAAACCTGTTTAAACCTTTAATACAGATCGCTCTCGAGAACAAATGGTTAATTTGAACCATCCATTAATCGAAAAACGACCAAAATGGGCCACAAGATACGACAGGATAATTTTGCAACATGATGATGATGCAACTGAACAGGGAGCAAAACCAGTACAGTATACAATCAAAGCACTTGGCTGGGAGATACTACAGCATAACCCGTGTTTTTCGTACTTAGCTCCTCCCGACTACTATTTGACTGAGCATCACTTTTATTCTTACCAGGAAAATTGGATACCAAATCGGTTTGATATCGTATGATGCCTGATTAGTTTGTAACATTTCCTTTTTTTCTTAAAGAAACATAATGTATTCAGTGCTAAACAAGTTTTATCTTTTCCTTTCCTTTAACTTTTTGTTTGTTTTGGATTGGTCTTCCATCAAAAAGTTGGCAGTTTAACGAAAATCTTTACCACAAACAAATTTTATTTTTCTGTATGTAAATCGATTTATTTGAAAAAGACAAAGAAATGTTTAGAATTTTGTGTGAATATAAAATGTTTTAACTTGAGGTCTACGATACGAAAACAATTTGAAAGACTTATGACCACATCAATAGAAGCAGAAACAACATTTACTTTAAAGGTGTTAAAAGCTCCCTGGAACAAATAACGATTGATGATATTTTACGTTTTTATCAACGTTTTAAGCCCTGAAACATATAAATCTTAAGACTATACGAAAAAAAAAATGTTTATTTAAAAAAAGGTACAAATTTATACCTCCTGTTTACGGAAAAATAATAAATAATATAAATAAATTATATAAATAAAATAAAGTAAAATAAATTTTCCGTCTTTTCCTTTTATATACATATGTATATGGTATGTATGTGTATATTAAAAGCATTGCTTAGTTTGACCTCATCAAAACTATATTTAGGTGACATTGTTACAAATATATTTAAATTATGCCATACTTTATATACAATATTGTACACAAATTCCTAATCCAACTTTGTGTCTTGTTTGATTAATATTTTTAAGGTTTCTCGGGTAAGCCATCAAATCGAAAATATTGTTACGTTTTTACCTTTTTAAAAACGTTTCAAATATGAGATCGTTGATTGCAAACAAAATAAAAATAAATTTATGTTTAGTTTCAATTAAGCTCTTTATTGTTCGCACTACTTTTGTGTGCCACCGTTTACAAATTGACGAATCCAACAATAATTACTTGTTCGCTTTTCTTCTTTGCTTACAACGCAGATCTTTTCAACCGCGATCTTCAAACCACGAAGTTTCTCTTGACACGCAACGTGTCTTCACACAAGACTGTTTGAATTCTTACTACTCGTTGCCTGCTTTGCCTTGCCTTTTTATACGCCCACGTAATCAGTCTGATGAAGGTTCTTTAAGTCGAACGATCGGGGTTTCGCCTTCTCGTAAACTCTATCCCGACTTCATTATTGTTTGTGTATTTTGTTCACATTGCTTGTTGTTTCGTTCTCGCTTAGTTGTGTATACCCTCTTCTTTCATACTGATGTTGTTAACTTTCGTGTAACAATTTCGTTGTATTTGTTTGTGTAGCTTTTGCTCATTTTAATGTCAAAAGATATTACGCCGTTTCCATTTTCGTAACAATATTATGAATTCAAAATCTTAAAAAAAATTAATAAATAGATATGACAAGTAAAAAAATGTTAAACAAGTGAAAAAATATATTTTGGCATAAAGTATATTCAATATATAGCACAAGTTTGTATATATGTATGTACAAAAAGTCTTTCAACAGGGGCTACCGAACCTTGACAAATTTGTTGTGATTTTTTATTCAGTCTGTTTTTCCAAAACGCAATTACCATAAACAGCTATTTAAATTCGCTGAATATGTCATCTTGAGTAGTTTGCAAGTGACCCTAAATTTCATTGAAAAATTTCGGATTAAATGAGTACGTTAACAAACAGAATTCTCGAATTTAGGATGATATTAATCCGATAGAGTCACTGGTTGGTGTGAATTTTGTGCTGGCGGCGTCTTCCATATTTCTGTGAGAACGACATTGATCAAGCCATCATTGAAACGGCGAGCACTATACATCAATGAGTTCAAATTTCTTTTGGCATGAAATGGATGGTCTAGACACCAACGGCATATAATTATATCCTGAACTGGTTTTGCTTTATGTGAAGATGCATTGGTATGTTGCAAAATCGTCGGATCGGTGCTGGTGCCATTCCTTTTGATCTCTTTTATTTTTTTTTTTTTGGCAATAACCTATCAGCAGTTGCAGAAAAAATTAATTGGAGACTGAAATATTCAACTTTAGAGTCTTAGCCGTATATTTTCTATGTAATAAGTCCTGAGGTAATTCTAAATTTCAACCAATTAAAGCAATGCTGACGGTGGAAGTTGCAATAGCGCAGCGCAAACCTTCTCAAAAATAAGGATTAAGTTCTTTCTGTAGTACTTAATTAGTGTTCATAAAATCGCATTTGTGGCAATGCAGCATTATATCCTATTTTGCTGAAAAATTATTCCTTCTGGATAATTCGAATGTAGACAAATTAATGGTTGTAGATACTCCTCCACCTCATCGTCAGATCCCCAGGCGTAAATGGCAGGCAGAATTCCTAATATGAGCAATTTAAATCTGATACGTACCAGAGATCAGCAATGAGGATTCAAAAAGATGATTAGATTCGAATTCTACTCATAATTTCTGATACTTATACGCATTCATACTTATTTTAATATCATACTCATATTAATTAATATTCAAAGTTTGAGATACTCTTCGTACTCATACTTAACAATACGTATGATGTTGTTGATTTCGACCCTCCTTTACTCAACATTTACAAGAATCACAAAATCACGAATCGTTTATGAGTATTATAAGTATTTTTCTTAATTTATGAATCTGAATGAGTAGGCGTATGAATCAAACATATTTCGAATGTTACGAGTTTGATGTCAACGTTGTACTCATACTCATTGCAACATGTACTTATAAATTAATGTTGTAGTGAGTACGAATGAAACAGAGTAGTTTCATTTCAATACTGTTGACACACTTATACTCAAAATTTTATGATTATTTTATGAGTAGCGAAAAAACGATTCATTGCTGATCTCTGATACGTAAATTGTTACAACGACATCTCACTTAATTGTGTTGCGGATGAACTTGCTAGAACTGGCTCATCTCTGTCAAACAAAATTTTCGTCAGAACAAAATTATTTGTTACTGGGAGTTTTCTACAAGACGATTATGTCATTTAGAAAAATTTGTCCGGATAATCATAACTGCTCGGCGACACTTTCAAAATAACAATCAAATTTTACACGATTTAGGTGGGCAAATCAATTCAGCTTCGCATAAGAATTATGATCTATTTGCAGCTCTGTTCTAGTTTGTACAGACAAAATATAAATTCAAACCAAGCTGTTCGTAAAAAATATTTTTTTTTCAGTCTTTCAAGAAGAGAACTGTCAATCCCCATATAAAACATATTGCCCTCTCAAATAAATTGTTCGAACACCACTGGTGAATCAAATTTAATTTAGTAGTTTATAGAATGTTTTACTCTAATTGTCTTTGAAATTTAAAAAACGGTAATTTAATTTCTTAATATTTTGAAGTACCCTACGTACTAAATTATTCACAACAGCAGAATACTAGTGGGTAAATTTAAAAAATTTAAACATTAAGGAACAATAATACACAAATTTTGTGAAACAAATAAATTTGCTTTTAGTGAAACAAATGTTAGCAATTGTCGTCAGGACTTTACTATTCTTAAAGTTAAAGTGTATCCCTTAAGGATTCATATGTCAGACATGAGGTTTTTTCTTATTGCAGGAAGAATGAAAACTTTACTTTATTTAGTCACCCTGTAACAAACATGTTGAAAATGTTTATA
Source organism: Sarcophaga rosellei (assembly GCA_930367235.1). Lineage (NCBI taxonomy): Eukaryota > Metazoa > Arthropoda > Insecta > Diptera > Sarcophagidae > Sarcophaga > Sarcophaga rosellei. Next base: position 40,375,618 of record OV884020.1, read on the forward strand.
GGACTTTACAATTCTTATTTTTTTTTTTTCTTATTTCATCGTTTTATTGCAGAATTTTCACAACACTGGAGGCACAGGGAATGAAAGAAACAAAAACTCAACTTTTTCTTTGCTATTCTTTTATGTCTTTTATTTCATTTTATTGTACTGTTTGTTTTCTTAGTTTAGAACGCTATTTGGAAAATAAAACTACATATACAAGTTGTTTTACTGAAATTTCATTTAATTTTTCGTTTTTTGTATCAGGGATTAACATTTTTGTTGTCTACCAAATCTATAAATTCTAAAGAGTGTCGTAATTTTACACCACAATATACGTAAAGTACCCACAAAAACCCCCTTAAGTAACCACATAATTCCACTTTAGAGGAATGTTTTTAAGTATTCTGGTCAAAGAACTGCTGAACATTATGTTGCGATATGGAATTTAAAGTTTTATTCTTTATCGATAATAAAACTTAAATATTTTATTTGACATACTTTATCTGTAACTAAATATTGTTAAGAAAATGAAAACGGTGTATCATCGCTTAACATTAAAAAGAGCGAAAGCTACACAAACACATACACGAACTTATTGCAAGTAAACCAACATCAGTATGAAAGAAATGGGGATAGAAAAGTAAGCGAGAACGCAACAAAAAAGAATGTGAACTAAATACACAAACAACAATGAAGTCGCAATAGAGTTCTCGAGAAGGCGAAGACACGAACATTCTACTTCAGAAATCTTCATCAGACTGATTAGGTGAGCATATAAAAAGGCAAGACAAAGCAGGCAACTAGTAGTAAGAATTCAGACAGTCTTGTGTGAAGACGCATTGCGTGTGAAGAGAACAACATAGAAGAATAGCGAACAAGCAATTATTGTTGTATTCGTCAAGTGTGAAGAGTGGCACAAAAGTAGTGCGAACAATAAAGAATTTATCTAAAACACACATTTATTTTTATTTTGTTTGCAATCAACGATCTCATATTCTAAACGTTTTTAAAAAGGTAAAAACGAAACATTATAATAAAAATTGCGATACTTTAGTACTATTTTCGTTTTAATTACAATGAATAAAAATTTGTTCATCTTTAGTATACTTTCATATCGCGAGTGAAATTGCTGTAATATTGGTAATTAGACTGCTGTCCTGAAATTAAACATATTGCAGGCATAAAGAACTATTTCGTCTTGACCCACAATTTAACGCCGACTCTAGGCAATTATTTACTCTCAGACTTTTTGCCAGAAAACTACTGAGAGGAGGTTGCCGAAAGAAATATCTCTGAGAGTAAAGAAAATTGTACTTTAGAGTCGTCTTTAATATGTAAGTCCCAAGTTAACACACATAACATAAGTGGTGTGAGAAGCTTGTTCTGACTGAAGGACTGTAATGACTAATTATGTATGAATGTAATTTATTAATTTGTTGTATGTCCTTCGTAAATGGACTACATGTTAAATTAGGTTAGGCAGCCACTCAATTCATATAGCTTACTTGTATCCAATAAGGTGTCGCTGTGAACCATTTGAACCAATATAAAAAATAGAAAGTATTTATAGCAGATTATATAAAACTACTTTGGCTAGACGTATTCTGTCAATATATTCTGGGTGCCCGAGAATTTTTATTCTTATGTTCTCAAGCGCTGGACAATTATAAATAAGGCGTTCTGTGGTCTACTCTTTTTCTTCACCGATACAGCTTCTGTAGAAGTCGTTATGAAGTATTTCCTAATGTGTGCATCTAAACACCAGTGTCCCGTTATAAATGCTATAACATTTCTAAAATAGAATCTGATCAGACTGTTGCCATAATAGTATTTCACTAGTAGTTTAAAGGATAATCTAAGATTTAGTTGCTTTGAAAAGATTTCTCATTTGAATCTGTCACATGATTTGGATTCATCAGTAAATACTTGGATGAAGTTCTGTAGGTCATTATTTATTTATTATTAGTCATAGCACAACAAGATAATAATCAAATAAATCAAAATATGCTAAAAACTACTTAAACAGATTGTATTACTCCTTTTTGAACTTAATTGCATTGCCTATGTTCTGAATATAATTAGGTAAAGTATTCCAAAGACTGATGGTGTGTATAAAAAACTGACGTTGTGACAAAAGAGTCCTATGTCTATGTTGGATAATTTTCATACCGCGGTTGGATCTAGCAAATGTAATCTTACTAAATAAGTATTTCGGCTGTTTTAAAGTAATAATCTTATGGAGGAGATATATTATCAAATCTCCAAATTAACTCCAAATATCTGGTAAGAAAGTTGTGATATATGGTCTAGACGTCCCTTAATAAATACATATCTGGCTATATTATTGTAAGCCATGTTGTGTTTCGGCTTATGATCAGTATCACAGTTCGTAAAAATTTCAGATCCGTATAAAAGAACAGGAATCAAATACGTTTTAGCCAGTTGTATACGTATGGCAAAGGGAGTCGAATATATGACAGCCCATAAGTTCTTAAGCATACCGTAAACTTTACCAACGATGACGTTAATATGGTTAGACCACGTTAGCCGACCATTAAAGATAATACCCAGATTGGATGCTGTTTCAACAAAATCAATTTTATTCCCCCTGATAATAATATGTGACACAACAAATGCTCTCTTAATTCTGGAGAGCAATAAATATTTCGATTTAGAACGATTTATACAAAGTCCATTGGCCCTAGCCCAGTTGTCAATTTGTCGTAAATCATAGTTGATGGTGTCTATACATAGTTGGATGTCCTCAATACGTGTGCTGGACGTCACCAACGTACATATGAACACTACAATTATACAAAACATGTATATACGTAACAAAAGAGGCCCTTATATTTATCCCTGAGGAATATCTCTTCCAATGTCTAACGAATTCGAGATCTTGCCATTTAAATAAACTCGTTGTGATCTGCTCATAAGATAAGATCGCATAAGACTGAGTTAGAAAAATGAAAAAGGGTCTGTAGCCTTTTTAATAATATTTTGTGGTCAACCGTATCGAAAGCCTTGATGTGGTCCAAAAGAACTAAATACCCTTTGTAATTTTCATCCAGTTTCAACCTAAGGCAAAAAAGCATCCACCGGGTATCTACCAAAGTCGAAAAAGGATTCAGGTGTATAATAACCTATTGAGATCAGTAAAATTTTAGGGATTTTAATTATTTTCCTTTCAAAAAATAAAATTTTAATATTATTAAAGCATTCAAATGTTCACGAGATGTTCTATTTCTTATTTTTGTTGATATGTTGCCTGCTACAGAAAATACTCGTTGACTTTCTGTTGATGTGGGTCTCACAGCAGTGCATCATACAAATGTTTCAAGTTCGGTGTACGATTTCCTGTTATTTCAAATATACCAAATTCTTTCTTTAGCACATTATCAGGCTTCTTTTTTCTTTGGATTTAATGTTCAATTTGGCATAGCCTTTTCAAGGTGTTCTTTAAATGTGTATGTTGAGGTTTCATCGTCTGATAGTAGTGTTTCTTCGTCCCTGTGATTTTCCATTTCAAAAAATCTTTTGTACATTTCATCAGCAGTTTATAATAGGGTCGTTTTATTTAAATAAGAAAAATTATTCGATTTATAATCATCCGGGTTTTTTTAAAAATTTTAAAACTACAAAAAATCATTTAAAATTCCCTAAATTTCCCGAAGAAAATTTCCCGGGATTTACCAAAAAATATTTCCCGGGAATTCCCCGGATTTTTTCCCAGCTTAGAAACCCTATTATATTCTTATCAACTCAAGATTTTGCATGACATACTTTCAATTGTGCAAAATTTTTATTTTTAAAAAATATTAACCATAAAAAGTCCAATTTAATAAAAAAGTCTAGTCCAAGTCCAGTCTAATAAAAAGAAATAAAAATAAAATTTGAGCTCCAATAAGGCAAAAAAGAATGAAAGGAAGGCAGATAAAATAAAAACACGCACCACACACAATTCCCTGATAGAAGAGCAAATTCATTTGAGTGTCTTTAAACAGCCTCTAACATATTTTCAATACACTAAGGATTCGCAAATTTATGTGAATTAACACACACATACTTGTCTTAAAGCGGAGATGTGTTTACATATTTTCCATTTTCAACACGTTTTCTTCGGCAAGACTTTTATACAGAGCTTTATTGAACATATTGAACGATTGCAAATAAATATGTTCGTATACCCAATAAGCACGAACATCATAAGTACATATGTACAAAGACGTAAAATAAATTCTAATTTTTTATAGTTTATATGTGTATCAGAGATCAACACTGAGTATTCAAAAAGGTGAATAGATTCGAATCATACTCATAATTTCTGATACTTATACGCATTCATACTTTTTTAATATCATACTCATACACTCATATTCAAAGTTTGAATTACACATCGTACTCATCCTTAACAATACGCATGTATTCAACACTTACAAGAATCACAAAATATGTATGATTCGCGTACGAACACTACATACTCACTGGCATGTTGTGTATTGGCTTTGCTTGCTGTCTTTGTCTTTTTCTTTCTTCTTTTTTTGTAAATGCAACAACAACAAAGACTTTACATTTTGATGAATGATTCGAATCATACATACATACATAATTGGCCATTACAACCCTTCAGTCAGGATTACGGCCTAGCTTCTCAACATTCGAATCACTGGAATCATTTACGAGTATTATAAGTATTTTTCTAAATTTATAAATCTGAATGAGTAGGCGAACATATTTCGAATGTCATACTCATTGCAACCTGTACTTATAAATCAATGTTTTAGTGAATACGAATGAATCAGAGTAGTTGAATTTCAATACCGTTGACCCACTCATACTCAAAATTTCATGAGTACCTGTGAGTAGCGAAAAAACGATTCATTGCTGATCTCTGATATATTTATATGTTGTAACTAGAGAACCGCTCAACCGTCTTACGAAACAAACATGCATAAAAAGCGCCATTTTTTTAAGACATATTTCGAGTATTTGAGAATCAAGAGAATTAATAATTTCCAGCTATTTTTTTCTAGTGTTGCCCGGGTTTATAAAAAGATTAGAATTAAAATTCGAAAATTTAAACTAAAATCGAATTTAAATATTATTCGTTTATAATGTTTAATTGAAACCTCAATCTTATAAAAATTAAAAACTAAAATAACGCTTACAGTGATGTACGCAGAGATATTGTCGTTACCGATAGTAGCCTAACATAAGACCGACTATTTCTGATACAAGTTTCCGTTGATATATGTATTTGTGCCTTTTATAATTTTATTTTTGTATTCCAACTCAACCCGTATGTGCCCAACCTTTTTTCTCGAAAAACCATAGATTTTTTGTATTTATTATAATCTATGTGGTGTACCACACAGCTGATCAATATCTTACCGTTTAAAAAATGGGGTGATAAGTTACACAAACTAACGAGGGGGTATTCGTTTCAACTCTAACAAAACGTATTTGAAAACAGTTTGTACTTCGTTTTTATTGTGTAAACGTGTAGGACATGCTTTAACTTATAGACTCTAACAAGTTCATTTAGATGTCTTCCAACTTAAACTTAATATTAAAACAGTTTGTTTGTATTAATATTATAGTTGATCAATCGTGGTACATTGAGTGTTAAAGCTTGCTTAGCTTTAATCTTTATTACTTTAGGTTAGTTTAGGTGACGGATCCAACTAAAGGAAGAGATTCCACTTAGGCCAGCGTTTATGCCCATTGTTATAACACAATATATTCTAAACGAGGGTCGAAAATTCCCTGGCGAAAAAGAACCCGAATTCAATATAAATATTGCTATTGCAGTAATCTTTAAATTAGAGAGCTCGGTCAAAGATTTCAGAAAATGAGAGGTCACTTTTGTATTTCTATGACAACAGAAGGACCCTGATGCATGGTGTGAAAGGCAGTTTATTCCCCTCTCTTTGGCATGTCTACCAAAAAGGCAGTGACCTGTAAATATCGCTATTGTGCGATTGATGGTCATGCGATTTAAGGACATAAATGAGTAAAACCTCTTCATATACCTACGGGTCCAGTAGAGTAATATTCTACGTACACTCTTGCTTTTAACGTAAGTAAAATCATTGAGATAGCGAGCTCCGTAACGGCTGTGACCAGTTCATCAGCAATGCAATTTCCCTATTTTTCGGAACCTATATAAGAATTACGTTTCAGTGATCTGAAATTTTCCTGAAAAATCCTTAGTATTCATGGACAAGATGGACAAGGACAAGGACAGATCGTGAGGGACTTAACCGCAGCTTAGCAGTCCGAGTAAATCAAGAGACTTTCATGAAAATTCCGCCATTCAACAAACATTGCGCCGCTTTCAAAATTGCCATTACTCTGCCTGGAAAACATTGTCAGTCATATCAATATAGTCAGTCATGTCAGAACCCTTAATAAAAGTCCTTAGTTAGACCGAGAATAACAGCATGTCCACATGTAATAATAGTACTTTGAAGCTGAGAAAATATGAATTTCGATTCAATAAAAATAATTTTTCATTCATATATTCTGCGATTCACTTAAATTCTCCGCAAAAAAATAACATTTCCATCATTCTAATAAAAAAATCAGAAAAAGAAAACAAAAAAATTTTATAAACCGAAAAACTTTTCGGTTTTCATTTATTGTATTCGAAATGAAATAAAAACTCGTGTAAACAAAAATTTAGTTTCTCTATGTGCATATGTATCTGCAAACAAACGAACAAAATTGCCGACAAAACAACTAAAAACACAAAATTTTTCAAATTTTCGTTTAAAATTGTACTATACGAGAGAATTTATTCATTTAATTTATTACCATCAATCAATAACAAATTGCTTCGGTCAAGTTTATTTCAAACAACGACGCCTCTTTGCAACCGTTGCGACGTTTGCACTTTCGATTGTAATTGTTGTCATTCCGATATTAAAATGTATGCAAATAGGCGAAACTAAACTGTAGAACGTGTTTAACGAAATTTAAATTTAATTTCTAAACAAAAAAATTAAAATAAACACATTTCACACACACAGAATCATTACTTCTACTACTACTTCCGAAAAGAAAATTCCAACCAAGTTAATTTAGGAAATTCAGTAAGCTATCAATATGTAAAGTTGTGTTTTGAAACCAAGCGTTGTTCAGTTTTCCTCATCAATATTTGGAAACAAAAATTCAGTAAGCATGACTCGATATTGCTTATCATTATCCGTAATGAAAGCTCTTTACTTATTTCGAAACAATTAAGGGCCGATAATGCCGCTAACTTGTAGACTACACCAATCAGTCACTTTTAATGCATATAACACTGATTCGTTTGGTCCCTGGCGTAGAAATTTAACTACAAATGAGCTTAACGCTATATACTGTTACAAAAGTGGAAATGGTGTTATAAAAATGATAAACAAAAGCTAAAAACAAAACGATGTACTTATTTACATGATCAAAGAATAAACAAGAATATAGCAACAATAATACAACAACAACTGCACTGCAAGGACAAACGTAAACAAATACGCAATTATTTTATTTTCTATACATTATAAAACCTTTAAGCAGTTCTTTACAAAGTAAAAGAGCGCGGCAAATAAGTACAGCAATAATAAATAATGGGCTGATGATTTTACTTCGACTCCGAACGACATATTCGGGAGACTTTTCGTTGCAATTGTATTTACTTTCAGAGTTTTTGACAGAAGACTGCTGAGAGGAAGACCGAAAGAAATATTTTTTCTTCATTTATTGTTATGCTCGAAACACTACTTATTTGACATCAAACAAAAACCATACGATAGTTGTAAGTGATCAATGTCTATGATATTAAGTCGCTGTAGTCTAGTAGGTAGTGTATTGGCTTATTAGGCGTAGGGTCACGGTTCAAACCTCAGGTTATACTTAAGTGATGTGAGAAGCTTGTTCGTAATCCTGACTGAGGGGTTGTAATGAACAAATAAGTGTGTATGTATGTCTTTAATATGATAATGCATTTGAAGCCTACCTCCGAAATGAGTACCACAGCTATCATAATACTTTCAGAGGAGTACTGACTAGTCAAAATCGAATTTAATATAAATCCTTTAAAATTATCTTTTAAAATTAATAATGCGTCTACACGAATATGTGCAATTCTAAACTTTTTGTATCTTTTACAAATCTTTGATGTAATATTTTTGTCTTTTACTATAAAGCTTGCGTGCATATTATATTTAATCACTGTGTCCTTTTGAAAATCCCTCTTGTGCCCATTTAATATTTGCTTTACTTTTATATTTATTTTTGATTTCTATACTTAGCATTTGCAGATTTAAAGCTTGCACAGCAAAGATTTATATGTTTTTGAGGATTTGTATAGAAAACGACAGAAATAAAATACAATATTTTATCTTGAAATGAAAAATACTTTTGAAAATCCCTTGGAAACCATTATCCTTTCGTTTCTTTAGAACATTTTTGTTTACGTTATTACAAATTCTTAAGATAGTGTATGAGTTTTTCAGTTGCAGTTTACGAAGAAAATAAGTATATTAGGAGCATAAATATACAGTGGCTCACACGTATAATTAGACACTCAAACATAATAATAATTCAAATGTCAAGTTATAAGTTTCAGTGAAAGTAATTCTAAAATATTTGATGCAGAGTTGGAGATTATTGGAAAAAACTTTAATTATTACAATTTGCCCTTAACTAAAGAGAGGATTTTAACAGACAGATATATTGTGTTTCATTATTATAAGTGGACAATACGGTAGAAGTGAGTGTTAAACTAAAGAGAGGGTCATCCTACCTCTGACTTTTAAAGTCAACTTTATTTTTGAACTTTGCTTTATTATATATTATTTACAATACGGCAACTTCAAAGTGAGTAAACGCAACAAAAGAGGAAACCCATCGTTGCCACATAGTTTAAAAAGAACTTGTTTAATTAAGCATTTTGGAAAAAGTTAACTTTATTTTATCATTACGTTGTAATAACGAAAAGAAGGCTGACTTTAAAGTTCACTTTAGCTAAAGTTACATTTAACTAAACCCAACTTTAACGCCAAGTTGTAATAATGGACCTTAGAATGTTTTATTTAAAACAATTTTAAAAATTAAGAAAGAAAAAGAAACTTCGTAACAAATGCATAATTGGACTCACAATATAAATAACAAGTCATTGTTGTAAAAGGATTCATTTGGCCGTGATTTCTTCTGCTGTATGAGTTGACGTTTGCACTAACGCGAATGACCAACTAATAGTATAGTATAAACATATTCGTACCGGGAGTCGAGATTTTTCGTTTTCCATTGCCATGCGACTTAGGAGACTTTAAATAATGAACACTTTTCTATAAAAAATTTTTCATTATCAAGAAATATGCCACATACAGTGTAAGGCAAAACTTTTTATTTAACAGGATAAAAATAATTAAAATTCTTTTATAAAGTTTATCAAAAAAACAAAGAAAAAATTTTAGTTCCTTTAAATTATTTACAAAGGCAAGAGGCACCTAACAATTTTCACTGTGTTTAAATATTTAAATTACTTGAACATACAAAATTTACATTGTATGTTTGAAACAAAGGATTAGAGGAAGTTGCTTTAATGAAAACCTGTAAACACGCTATTACCGTAATACACGTATGAATTACATGCAAACTGTCTTACAAAATTTAAGTTGATATCTAAGAAAATATATTCATAAATATTTATAGCCTTAGTGTATTGAAAGTAAATTTTCTTACGAATGATAGAATATAACGAATTATGAAAATTAAAAATAATGAAACTAGAGCACACGTACACACATAACAACTCTTTAGTTAGGATTACCACCTAGCTTCTTACACTACTAATGTTGTGTGTGTTAATTTTAATATAGCGATAATATAGCTTTCCATGGCAATTTTCTTAACTATCAGAGTTTTTGCCAAAAATCTATTGAGAGAAATAAATTTATCATATTTCGTTTTGTTGGAGATGTCTGACCTGGGTTTTTGGACGGTGCCCCCATGTCTAATAAGCCAACACACTACCTACTAGACTAAGGCGACTTATGAAACAAAAAATTATATTAACATTATGTTTTATAAAAAAAATTATTAAGATGTGTTTATATGCGTGTAACATACATTACCTTTTAATTTTGGTGAGTGTCATTAATTACAGCAGCAATAATACGAATAAGATTCTAAAGTTAATTTATAAAGAGAATCAACAATTAATAGAAAACATTTAAATTTAGAGTTTTCTCATATATAAATATGAAATACGCCATAGGTATTCCACTTATGCACCTTTTTTATATATACCAGACGCATAAGTGATATGTATTTGAATTTATGATTACTCATACGCTCAATAGAACGTGTATATATTAGTTACTCAGTTAAGTTAGGCAGTTGAGAAAATGAGTGTTTCTTATAAAAATGTAGTAGGTAGTGTGTTCGCTTAAAGCCCGGGTTCGAGCCCCAGGCCAGACATCGAAACGAAATATGAAAAAATATATTTCTTCGGCGACTTCCTCTCAGCAGATTTATGGCAAAACTGAGAGAGTAAATAAACCTTTTTCAAAATAAATAAAAGTTTCTCAAAATCTGTCATTCGGAGTCGACGTTAAACTGAAGAAGCTAGGCCGTAATCCTGATTGAAGGGTTGTGTAAGGCTAATTATGTATGTATGGATGTGAAATTAATCATTTGTGAATCATTTGTGATCAAAATCAAGAATGTTGCGACTTATATATTTTGAAGAACCAAGAATCAAACCAACAAATATACAATTAATATTATTACGAAAGAATTCTTCTTACATAATATCGGGTCCGCCATCTAACGTTTTTTTTTCAACTAGTGCTTATTTCGTGAATGGTAACACTTAGCTCATGTCTGATTTGACAGATAATTAGTTTTATCCTTCCGATGAACGAATATGGTTGTGTATACGCTTGAACAACGCTGAGAAATATTGCTACATTACTTTGAAAATCATGGTAAAAATTATGAAAGTAATGGCAAAAAAAATCATCTTTTCAGATGAAGCTCATTTTGATCTTGGCGGGTATGTAAACAAGCAAAATTGTCGCATTTGGGGCACAGAAAACCCGCACGCATACATTGAAAATCCGACGCACCCAAAACTAGTGACTGTTTGGTGCGGATTTTGGTTCAGAGGCATAATTGGGCCATTTTTTTTCGAAAATGAGCAAGGAGTGGCCGTTACAGTCAATGGCGATCGTTATCGGGCCATGTTGAACGAATTTTTGTTCACAAAAATTGAAGAGGAGAATATTGGCAACATTTGGTTTCAACAGGACGGCGCTACGTGCCACACAGCCGAAGCTACACTCGATGTTTTGCGCCCTGTTTCTGAAGATCGCATTATCAGCCGCAGAGCTGATGTCGTTTGGCCACCTCGGAGCTGCGATTTGACACCGACAAGCCAGAGACAATTGACGCTTTAAAGGACAATATTCGTGAAGCCATTGGTGAAATACAGCTGCACACAATCGATAATGTGCTTAAAAATTGGAACGATCGTGTAGGCTACTGCATGGCCAGCCGAGGCAGCCATTTGAATGAAATTATTTTCCATTATTAACCGGAAGGATTGTACTTTCAAATAAAAAAAGAAATTTGAGAAAATATTCAGTAGTTTTTTTTAAAGCATTTAAAAAAAAAAAAAAGTTATTTGGCGGACCCTTTATTAGCCAAAGTCAGTTCAGGTAAATAAGATCCTTTAAGTATAAGTTTTGTTTGCAAAAGTGTTTTTAAAAAACTGTTTTTATGTAATTTAATTTTTTAATGAAATAACAACCTTTATTACACTAGCAGCAAGTCTGATTCGCAATTATTAGTAACATTAAATTTATCAATATAAAACAGAAAAAAGATTTATCCGGCTTAGAAGAAGTATGCGCACATCTATGAACTGTTGTTACAGTTAAGTGCGTTTTTTATTTATACAATTTGCGTTTAAATTCAATTATTTTTAATTATCAAAGAGAGGTCTTACATTTTTCAACTAAAGTTCGACAAGGAACAGAAATAAATCCAACAGAGTGCAAAATTCTTATAAAATCATGGAAAAAAATTGCTGGCGAAACGGTAGGAAAATCTTATTCTTTGATAAGTAATTGCAAGAAAGCATAAGATATCACCTTAAAGTTAATAATTTACCAAGCACTAATTCAAAGCCACCTAAACTACTTGGCTATCGTAAATGGTTGGGGGAAAAAAACAATGATTTGCCGTCTCTTCAAAGCTCTAAAAATAAAGCCTTAAAAACTGTTTACAATCTGCCGGTAAACTTTTCAACATTATCTTTATATAGAGATATATCAGCAAATCTTTACATAATATTGGTCACCTACCATCCCGTTTCCTAAAAACCAATATGTGTTTAAGAAATGCATTAATTTAAGAATAGCTTGATGTCGCTTAGAAAAAACAAAGCAGCGTGTGGAACATATAGGTAGTTGGGAGTATAATATGCTACCGCGAGATATGAAAACTGTACAGCATATTTCAAAATTTAAGCCCAAAATTAAAGAATATTTATATGAAAATTTAGAAATGATTTAATGGTAAATTACAAATAAATAAATAAATTAACGGATATATACACATTTTTTAATTATTTTTATTTTTATATAACTTTTCCCTCTATATTTTTATTTTTATAAATGAATTGTAAACATATTAATTAACAATATTGTTTTCGAAAAATTTCACAAAAATTTCCATTGGACGCTGGGGCTTTATACATAACTAGCTAATACCCGATGTGCTTCGCTACCCCATCGAATTTAAATACATAATAATTAAAAAATTTATTTATTTAGTAATTAAATTATGCAATTTTTCTTAAAGGTTTATTCTAATTTCATTTGATGACAATATATTTCATTTAAACTCTAAAATAATACATTAATGAGCTATTTATTTCTTATTTGCTAAAATTAAATATATATGTACTTTTCTTCTTAAATAAATAATCCTTATTCTAATGCCTAATGCTAATGCCTAATGCCACAATATTTTTTGTTTTTCCCTCTGGTGCGTATACATATAAATCTATGGTGCGTTTACATATAAAATTCGCGAACATGCGACGTAAAGCTGTCCATGTGAGAAACATGGATTTTCTAGATTAAGTCCACAAACTTGCAAGGACTGACCTTGAGCTTTATTAATCGTCATTGCAAATGCTAGGCGAATAGGAAATTGCAGGCGCTTGAAATCGAATGGCATCTCCGATGTGGTCATAGGAATACGTGGCAGCAACACATCAGTTCCCTTAAACTTTCCAGTTATAATGGTCGCCTCGATAAGATTGTTCATCATTTTTTTTTACTGAAAGTCGAGTGCCATTACAGAGACGTGGAGGATCAATATTTCTAACTAAAATAATGGGAACACCGTTTTTCACTGTAAGTCATGTGGTGGAAAGCCTGGTAAATATAACGAATTTAAAAATTCGACTGGATAATTGACGACATCCTCAATATTTGAAACTGTGTCGATCGATTTATAAGTTCTTAGATTCCCGTCGATTTTGTTGAGAATATTTCTGTTGATGGAATTACCGTCAATATTTTTGGATGCCAGTAACGCACGTTCATATAACCCTTGCATATTTTTAAAATTTTGCACGATATTGGGAAATACACAATTTATTAATTCTTCTTTGGATTGTGTCATTCTGCAAAAGTCTGATGGACATTTTATGTACTTTGTTATGGGATCTATTTGAATTCTTCCATTACCTAAATCAAGCAATTGTTTGGAAAAAGTTGAAGCTGAAGCATCACGTTCCAACTGAACACGCATATTAGTATTTAATTTTAGAGTGTGAACATGTGGCCAAAGGTGTTTCATTTTTGTACATGAGTGCATTGCAATATTGGCAAACTTCATTCATGTCACCTCTGTTTCATTAGCTCGTGATGCTGTGGTACGAGTTCGCTGGCTTTGTAGCCGACCTTCATGTTCCAAAGGTGTCTCGGTAGCTCGTGCGGTTGTCGCATGTTGTCGAAGACCTTCAAGACGTCTTTCGTGTTCTGACAGCGTTTCAGGAGCTCGTGCTAAAGAGGTAAAATTTCGTTGACTTTCAAGGCGCTCTTAGCTTTCTGAAAGCCTTTCAGTAGCTCTTTATGTTGTGGCACGTTGTCGTAGGCCTTCAAGGCGTTCTTCACGTTGTGATGGCGTTTGGGCGGCTCTAGAGGTTGAAGCTCGACTCCTTTCAGTCCTTAGATGACTTTCACGCTCTTCCGAACTTTCATTTGCTCTCTGAGATTGCAAACGCTATGCATTTTTAGTGCTTCTGGAAAGGGATGCTTTTATTGGGGGCATTTTTATAAAATGTCGCAAAATAAATGTCACTCAAATAACGTTTAACTTGATTAGAATCAAAGATTCAACTGAATTCCAAAACCGAATGCGTGTTATACATATGTATTCCTTTATATTTTACCTAATATGAATAGGTAAAAAATCGGTGAAGGTTAAAATTTAACAAATAATTGTGTTTGCGTCGGTCACCGGTAATTTTTTTGATGAGTTTTGCAACTACTTATGTTATTTGAGAAAAATATTGACAGTTTACATTTTATTACTTAGGTAATTAAAAGTAATGAATGAAAATATTACTCCCTATTGTTACATGCCCATTCATCGCCCAATAAAATGCTGATTATAAAATTTACCTGATCTATTTTTCAAGATATGCGACAAATAAAAAATGTTTTTATTAGTTACTCATTTTTAGAAGTAAACAATAATATAACTATTTCAGATGTATATGTTTTTCAAGATAAATATTTAAATAGTATGAACTTTAGTACTTACTATGTATATGAGTTGAAAATTTCAAACTCAACCATTTAAGAGTCATATATCTTACTATTGCATATTTCAAGATATAATAATTTCCACACTCACTAATTTTTCTAATATTATTTTTCTAATTTTTCTAATATTATTAATTAATAAGAACATAAAAATTTTTGCAATTACTTCAAGTGAGAGACACCACCTTCCTATAGCTGGAATACAAAATTGGGCACTCTAGCTTTTATAGTTTTCTAGATGTACAGATATTAATAATTAGTTCATATGGAGTTTGCCACGCCCGCTTTTGCTGAATTTTTGTCCAGAATATTTATATTTAAACTAAAGTTACTCGTACAAAAATTGGGTACTCTAACTGTTACAGTTTTTCAGATATACAGATTTTCGTATTTACTTTATATGGGCTAGTTTGCCCACTTTTGTACAAAATATTTATATTAAAACTGTAGTTACTTGTACAAAATGTGAGGTATCTTGCTGATATAGTTTTTCCATTATACCCATTTTGTTATTATTTTACAATAGTATATGTGGAGTGGCACCTCGCTCATTTGAAATATCAACATAAAAAGTAGCCTATAACTCCTTCCGGAAGATTCTGTGAAAATTTTAGGAAAATCGGTTCAGCCGTTTAGTCGTCTATAAACTTCAAACATGCTAACGGACGCACATTCATTTTTATATATATAGGTGACTTCCGAGATATAAGAAGTTTTACATTTAATTCATATGGGAAGTACCACGCCCCCTTTTCCTAGTCAGCCAATTTTTGTCTAAAATATTCATATTGATACTAAAGTGGATTCAACAAAATTTTAGGACTCTGACTGTTATATTTTCTTAGTTATAATAATTTAATATTTTTTATATGGAGGTGACACGACCACTATAGCCAATCCGCCCATTTTGTTTATATATACGTCAAAGTCGTCCATACAAAATTTGATGACACTAGCTATTGCAGTTTATGAGATATGCGACAATAAATACTTATTGGATATGTGGGCGTGGCACCTCGCCTTCTTGAAATTTTAAAATAAAAAAAACCTATAGTTCCTTCCAGATAAAAAGGAAGGTACTGTCAAAATTTCAAAAAAATCGGTCCAGCCGTTTAGCCGTCTATAGACTTCAAATAAACAAACCCACAAACAAATAAAAACACATTAGCCCAGTTCACAATCTTGGGCATTTAGATGGTAAATTTATACCATTGTAAATATTAGCCGTTAATTGTGAACAGTTTTTTTGTTTAACTTTGCAACATTTATTGCAAACTTCCCAACACACAGCTGACTATCATATAAAATATTATTTTATTTGTTTATATTCATAACTTATATTTATAATTTTATTTATTTCGTCCTCTGTCCATTTTTTAATCGGCTCTTCTCTTTTAATTCGTTTTTTTATGTTGTACATTTCCATTTTTTGACTTTATTTTCAATGTTTTTATTTTTATGATCAGTTGTTCATTTGCTCAAGTATGGCAAATATAAACTACGGTTTTGAGTGTGGGATATTTGCCAAACCATGGCAAGGATATTACTGTGTATTTTATTAGTGGATGGTAAAAGAAATACCCAACATTTGCAAATGCAATGATGCCAGACCATTTGCCCAAGATTGTGAACTGCGCTATTCATTTTTGTATATACAGTGGTGGCCACGAATTTAAGACACGACATATGACAGACTTATTTGTGATAATTTTGTGATAATTGAGAAATCCCAAGAACCCCATGCTATTTTGGAAAAATATACTTTGGAGCGACGAGTCGAAGTTTTGCCGCTTCGGTTCTGATGGAAAGCAGTACGTATGGCCAACCTGGAGCATCATCCACAGTACACCCTAAAAACAACATGGTGGTGGAAATGTGACGGTGTGGGCAGCATTTTCCTGGCATGGTAAAGGTCACATTTACAATATAACTTCTAAAATGGCCCAGCATGCTTACAAAAATATTATAACAGACACAATGATACCATTCGCTGAAGACAACATGCCTCTAATATAGAAATTTATGCATGATAATGACCCTAAGCACATTTCACGTCTAGAGAAGAGTTGCTTAGAGGAACACGAAATCATTTTTCTTAAGTGGCCAGCTCAATCCCCGGAACTCAATCCAATTGCGAACTTGTGGAATGATGTGGAACATGTACGAACAGTTAAACCAAAAAATTCAAGCGATTTGTGGGAAGAAATCCAAAAGGCTTGGTATGCAATTCCAAAGCAACGTTATATGGCATTAGTCGAAAGTTTACCCAGGAGATGTGCTGCTGTGATCAAAAATAAAGGATTTCCCACTAAATACTAGGATTTTTTTTTTTTATGAAGCTGAGCTTAATTTAGAGAATAGTGTTATATTATGCCTATGTCTTAAATTCGTGACCAGGATAAAATTTGTGTTTATGTATATAATATGTAAATAAAAATTCTAAACCGAATATAGGTAAGAAAATATTATTAATTTTTCTTCATAACATTACTAAAATCTTATAAAAAATATCATGGACCCATAATTTTTTCGATAAAATGTAAAAATTATCACAAATAAGTCAGTCATATGTCGTGTCTTAAATTCGTGGCCACCACTGTACATATAGATGTAAAATTCATTAAAAAATTACATATGTGACGTATGAGTGATATTCCATTAAGTTTTATACTTCAAAAAATCATAGATATTTTATTGCATACTTGTCGGGGTAACTATGCATATGAGTAATATATTTCAAATGCAATTAAATATTAAGTATGTACTCGTAGTATATGTGGGCGTGGCGCCTCGCTCATTTGAAATTTCAACATAAAAAGTAGCCTATAACTCCTTCCAGACATACAGGAAGATACTGTGAAAATTTCAAGAAAATCGGTTCAGCCGTTTAATCGTCTATAAAGTTCAAACATACAAACATACAAACAAACACACATTAATTTTTATATATAAGATAAAATATGCTTATGAAGCAGTTTATTACCATATGCAATTTTTGGGTTTAAGTTCTGTCTGGAATTATGTCAGCAATTTTAATAATCAGCAAGAAGTTCAATAACCTGAAACAAGGCCACTAACTTAAGCAAGAAGTGCATTTAAATGTTTTTTGCCTTAACATATATTCAAGAAGTTCTGATAAAAAAAATTAGTTATTTTTCCCGTCGTGGTTGGTTTAGTGTTAAATTTATGAATTGTTATAAAAAAAAAAAAAATAAAAAATTTAGTTGTTTTCCACCTGTCAAATGAACACTTAAAACAATCTTTTCAATTAAACAAATATTGACTCAATTAAAATTGATGAATGAACATAGTATTACTCTCAGCTTTATAACTAGTTCACTATAAAATCGAATAATCGACAAGAACAGTTCGATTTTTAAACAGTCAACATCGCAATTAGTGGCACTGTTTATATCTAGATTAAACAAAAAGAAAAGTAAAATAAAAAAAAATAAAAACATGCATTCCTCAATAAAAGAAATACAAAATAGGAGTGAATCTTGAAGAATATATTCGATGTATTTTCGTGAAGGCAAATAGCGGTGTTATAATGTTATATTCTGATAAATTCTGATAAAAAATCTTAAATGAGTAATTTTTCCCGTCACGGTAGATTTAGTGTTAAATTTATGAATTGTTATAGAAAAATAAAAAAATTTTATTTTCCAGCTGTCAAATGATTATTGAATAAGCGGATTTGTGTATGCCTGAACACTTAAAATAATTTTGTCAATTAACCGAATATTGACTCAATTAAAATTCATGCCTGAACATAGTATTATACTATGTAAAAATCGAATATGAAAATTATATTAAACTTCATCGCATTATTTAATTTCCTGAATGATATAAATTTTTTGGAATACAGAGTACTTTCTTCTAAAGGACACCTCTCATAAGCGGACACCCTTCATATGCGTACACTTTTTTCCGTACCAAAAAAAATGTAAGGGATTGCAAAATTATTTCCCCCTTATACAAATAACCCTGCTGTAACAATTTTAGCTCCCTATAAGCGGACAGTGTTGCCGTTTTGATTATTTTACTCTAATTTGGTTATTGCATATTTTATTTTTAAATAATCACTCGTTCACTATCATATCACAGCATTTCCACGCTTTATCTTGCTTGCCACATTTAAGCGATTAAGACTAAAAATGACTTCTTGATAATAACTTTTGTTATTCATTCCTATTCATTAACTAAATAACGCAAATATCAATTTTGATGATTGTGCTATAAATTGCTTCAATATATGTACTCAAGAGTTTAATACTTTCGCATCATTATCATCTATTTATCTAAACGTTCTATAGAAATTATTATTATTATTATTTGCTTTTATCTGTTCTGTTACTTGGTTTTTCTTATTTTGGCAATTATTTAATTTCTCTCAATGAATTTGTTAGCTTTCCATTATATTAGCTTTTTCCAGTGAAATAATTATTATGACTAGCAATCACCTCCACTGTTTGAGGTGTACACGAACTTCAATAATTAGTTACCATTATCCGCCTATGCTCTATGACCGCAGTGTAGTTGAAACAAACAAAATAGTTGAAAGAGGAAGACACATTTCATATGAAATAATGCTTTAAGAATAGAATTAATGAAATAAAAGCTTTAAAAATGTCGTAGCGATTACATAACTAATTTTGGTTTGATGTTCTTTTTATTTCTTAAAATTTTTTTATTTAAAATTTTTATTCATTGAAACTTTTCAGTATTTTAGTATAATATATGTATGTGGGTTTTTAATGAAACCACGTTGAGTTTTCTTTTTATATTTATTATTATTAATATTTAGGTTTATTTAATTATTTAAGTTACATTTGATGATGTTTTATGTTTTAATTGTTTTTTAAATAAAAGTGTAACATTTAATGATGTTTTAAGTATTTATATTAGATACACAATTTAATGATTGTTTTTAAAGTGAGTCGTCACTGTTTGGCGTCAGGTTTTCAACTGTCTGGTTTTGTGAAGTCCCTTAAAAAATGTCCGTTGTCTATTCGTCGCAATTCAAGGCGTCATTCGTACTCAAAGTTGTGTCAATTAGTATGTCCGCTTTAGTCATAAAACACAGTGTCGTATTGTTTAGTATTTCCGTCCACTTCTAGTATTACGTCCGTTAATTCCCAATCCCACATTCGGCCATCCTGCACGATCATCCGCCCCGAATGATGGGTTCCACTTTTTCATGTATTCAGCTACAGTGTTAGTTCTCTTTGGGCCTTCGCCTTCACCAAGTTTTTCCACCTCGTACCGATCATGTTCCAAGCTTCTAATCACTTTATATGGGCCAAGGTATTTCGACTTTAACTTGAGACCTGGTCCAAATTGCGTCCGCTTTATTGCCACCAATTCGTTCTCCTTGTATGTAGGCGCTTCAACTCCCTTCTTGTTGGAAGATTTCTTATTTTCAGCTTGGATTTCTGCTATATTTGATCTGGCCTTCTCTCGAATTTCGTCCCTTTGTTCACCTAATTCCTTTATAGTGTATTCATCGATTAGTTTCCAAATATCGCCTTGGGGGTCGATTCTCATTTCACTTCCAGTAAGAATTCTAAATGGTGAGAATTTCGTACTTCGTGGGGGAGTATTGTTTATACACTGCTGTACCTTGTCCACATGTTTATACCACTGTTGGGGATTTTCTGCACACATTTTCGACAACACGGACACTACTATCTTATTTATTCGCTCGACTTGTCCGTTTCCTCTAGGGACTCCTGTAGAAATTAGTAAGTGTTGAATACTGTTTTCCTCGCAATATTTTTGAAACAAATTGGACGTGAAGGCGGTTCCTCTATCTGAAATAATCCTTTCTGGATTTCCAAAAATTGCTGATTGACGTTGAAGTCTAGCAATCACTTCCTCCGCACCAGTGCTCTTCGTCGGGTACAACCAAACGAATTTGGAAAATGCATCAACCACCACCAGAATGTGATTATAAAGTTTTTTCGTCTCTTCCATAGGTCCAATATGATCAATATGGTATGTCCTCAATGGTTTATCCGATTTGTCAATTGTGGTTAAGAGTCCTTCGGGTTTTCCTGTTTTTGATTCTGTAATTATGCACTGTATGCAGCTACGCACGACTTTGGTTACTTTTTGCAAAATATCTGGTATGTAAAATTCCTTCTCCACCAATTCACGTGTTTTCTTTGTCCCAAAATGGCCCTTTCGGTGTATACTCTGAATTATCTCCTCTTCCATACTTTCGGGTATAACAACGAGTTCTTGATTCGGATCCTTATAAACTAAACCGTATTTCAAATAAAAGTCCTCATAATCGTTCTTCTCAAGTATGTTTTTAATGGCCTTAACCCATTTGTCCTGCAGTTGGGCTTGTTTGAGTCGATGCTTTATCGAGTCATCCGACAACAAACAAGAAAATCTGCTCAAAGCATCAACGTGCCGCATTTTATTACCAGATCTATGCTCTATTGTAAAATCGAATTCTTGTAAAAATATGGCCCACCTAGACACTCTTAAAGGAACGTCCTTCTTCTTTATGGTCATCGCGAACGCGTTGCAATCAGTTACTATCTTTATTTTATGACCCATCAAATACACTCTCCACTTTTTTAATGCTTCGATTATTGCCAACACTTCGAGTTCGTAGGAGTGGTATTTTTGCTGTGCGTCGGTTGTTTTGCGACTCATATACTCTACCGGATGTAAAAGCTGATCATCTGCACTCCTTTGGAGCAACACACCTCCGTAGCCATACATACATGCATCCGTATGCACTTCAGTAATAGCGTTAGGGTTATATAAATTTAAAACAGGTGCATTCATCAGACATTCCTTTAGTTGTTTAAAAGCTAACATCTGAGCTTCTTCCATTCTGAACTCTTCGTTTTTCCTCAGTAAATCGGATAATGGTCTCGCAATTGACGCATAGTCGCACACAAATCTTCTGAAATAAGATGTGAGGCCCAAGAAGCGTTGAAGCGACTTCTTGTCCTTTCTGACAGGAAAGTTTGCTACTGCCGAAGTCTTTTCCGCTGATGGTCTTATTGTTGAGTCTTCCACTATATATCCCAGAAAATTAACTTTGGTCATTAAAAATTGGCATTTCTCCCATTTGATTCTTAGATCATATTCCTCCGCTACACGCAGTACTTTTCTCAATTTTTGAATGCCCTCTTCTACATCACGAGATGGAATTATTATATCATCGATGTATATTACTATTGTGCCATCTTGAATCAATTCTCTAAAGATTGAAAAAATAAATCTCGAAAATACCGCTGGGGAATTAGAAATTCCGAATGGCACATAGTTAAATTCGTACTGGCCATTGTGTGTTACAAAAGATGTGAATTTTCTAGATTGTTCATCAACCGGTACGTGAAAAAATCCGTTCCTTAAATCCAAAGTAGTATAAATCTTAGCGGATTGTAATCTGTGTAACACATCGTCGATCAATATCATTGGAAAATTATCCCTCATAATCTTTTCGTTTAATTTTCGAAAATCGCAGCACAACCTTTTACTGCCGTCCTTTTTCGAAACGAGAACTATTGGTGATGAATATTCGGAAGTGCTTGGTCTTATAATGCCGTCCCGTAACCATTCCTTTATTTGTTGCTCAACAATTCTCTGGTCGTCAAGAGACAAACGACGGGGTCCCTGATATATTGGGATATCATCTGATAAAACAATCTTCATATTAATCGGCGATGGTTTGCGATTTATTGGATTATAGCCTCTAATTAATTTTCCAATTTCCTCTGCTGTTCCTTTTGGTAAGTGTGACAAGTTGTATTCATCTTCATCCTCAATAACGACTGTTGAACAAAATGCATCAAAATCATCGTAAATTTTTTGTTTCTCCTGTACAGAATTTTGCCCTTTCGAAAAGGTAGCTCCATTTGATGTTAATATTATGTCTGTCTGATGTAAAATGTCGTTGCCAATCGCAGCCTCATAGGGGAATTTTTCGGCGACGTAAAATTTTATGTTGAAATCGAATCCATCAATTTTCACGGCCCTGTCGAAGCTTCCTAAAGTCGTTAACTCACCGAAATCAGCTGTTATGAAACATTCGTTTCCCTTTAAAATTTTACAACTACGCATCTTTTTGAAAATATCTAATCTAATAATTGATATATCGCTCCTAGTGTCGATAATAGTCGAAATTTTCAGACCAGCCAGAATTATTTCCTTGAAAATACGATTATTTTTCAAAACGCAGCTCACTGCCGAATCAACATTTCGTACTGTCTTCAAAACATTCCTTACCATGCATGAGTTATCATTATTCGGCTCCTTTTTAATCTGTCCTTGAGGTTTCGCCTTGCATTCAAATGATCTATGGCCCTGTTTACCACACGAAAAGCATTTAAAATTTCTCGCTTTACAATATATAGCAATATGATCATCGCCTCCACAGTCATAGCAGTTTCTAGCCGAGTTATTTGCTGATTTGTTCCGATCTGGATCCTCAAAATCCGAGGATATCTTAGAGGTTGACGCCTGTGAGGAACCCCGAATTTTCTCGTATGTCCTTATTTTTTCCTTCAAGTCCTGTATGTTTTTTGCCTGATACAAAATGCTTTTACCGAATTTGGAATCAGGAATTCCGTCCGCAAAGTACTGAATTAAGCTGTCATCGTCGAGTTCGATAGGTTTCCCGATCTCCATTAATGTGTAGAGGTACTCCCGTAAATTCTCGTTATTTCTTTTCCTTCGATTTTTCAATATACGATGTACATCAATTGCAGCTAATTTGGTTCCAAATTCACTAATAAGAGCTTCCTTTAGAGATATCCAATTTTTTATTCCGCTTTCACTTCGAATGAACATGCGTGCAGCTCCTTTCAACAATTGTTTTGCATAAATAAATTTCTGCAGATTACTCCAACCTACCGCCTCAGCATTATCTTCAAAGTCAGAAATCCAATTATTAACTTCAATATTATCGGTACCACAAAATACAGTGAGAGAATCCTCAATATCACGCAGCGTGAATACACTTCTACTGCCAATATTCGAACCAACGTCATCGGATTCGGAATCACGTGCATTCAAGCCGAAATGTGTCACAAGTCGTTCACGCAACTCATCCTTACGTCCGTCTGTAGACAAACCTAATTCTGTCAATTTACCCTTCAGGCCCTCAACTGTCAAAGCAAAAATTTCCCGTGAATTCATATTGTTCGGTATAGTCCAAAACTGTCCAATTATAAAAAGTATTCTGTATATAGTATATAAACGATTGATATAAAGAAAAATACTTAAATATTACAAAGCAATATAATATATCTAAGTAGTAATATAAAAATATGTTAAAATAAAGTAAAATATAAAATTAAATTTAATTATCGATTTTCATCATTAGTTATTTTTGTAATCCAATGTTAAAAAAACTTAAACAAAACATAAAATTCAATTTCAATATTCAAAACTTTCTCAAAAATTTACTTTAAAGGAAAAAAAAATCAAAAATTAAAAGAAGTAACAAAAAGAAAACACATCAATTAATTCAAATTTAAATCCGTTTTCCAACTCTTAAAATTATTATCAAAACAAATACAGAAAATTTCAATTAGATTTTTTCTTTACTTCTATTTTAATTTCAATTCAAAAAAAAAAATTATTTACTCTTTTTTTTTCTCCCTTTACCAACTCTACGTTAAATAGCTATTTACAAACCAACACGAAATAAAATAATACTACTCAGCTTTCTCCAATTAGAATGCTTCTTTCTTCTGGTCTTCGATTTACTCGCTAGCACCTCATTTCAAATTAACGTTTGATCTTCGTTCTCGTCACTTTCACAGCTATCCTATTTACTTGTTGCATTCTTGCTCGCTGCCACTTATTTCAAGCTAACATATATCTTCACCTTCTGCTTGCATCGTTGTGATCTTACTCGCTGGCACATATTTTAAAATAACGGATAATTTGCTATCTCTTTTTTATTTTTGCAATTCCTCACTATTCTCAATGCATTCTCACCAAATATGTCCATTTCTTTCTTGCATTGCATCACTCTGTCACGAATATGTATGTATACAAAAAATTTAATTACAATTATGTTTCGGTGATTTTAGTTCTTTACTGCGCACTTTCTTCTTTTACTTTCTGTCGGCGTTCTTTTATTTGCTTCACCGTTATATACTTATATATACATACATGTTTTTGGCTTCGAATATAACTTCAATTGCAATTGCTTTTTCAAACGTTGTGATTCCCCTTTTAGTCACATTAATTGTTCTTTATTTACTTGTTTTTTCACTTTAATTCAACACAAACAGGACAGATAGCACTTCACTTTCTTAGACAAATTTTGGTTGAGCCCCCATAATGTGGGTTTTTAATGAAACCACGTTGAGTTTTCTTTTTATATTTATTATTATTAATATTTAGGTTTATTTAATTGTTTAAGTTACATTTGATGATGTTTTATGTTTTAATTGTTTTTTAAATAAAAGTGTAACATTTAATGATGTTTTAAGTATTTATATTAGATACACAATTTAATGATTGTTTTTAAAGTGAGTCGTCACTGTTTGGCGTCAGGTTTTCAACTGTCTGGTTTTGTGAAGTCCCTTAAAAAATGTCCGTTGTCTATTCGTCGCAATTCAAGGCGTCATTCGTACTCAAAGTTGTGTCAATTAGTATGTCCGCTTTAGTCATAAAACACAGTGTCGTATTGTTTAGTATTTCCGTCCACTTCTAGTATTACGTCCGTTAATTCCCAATCCCACATATATATATATTACATATACATATATATAAAACTATAGGTTTTATTAAATACAAACTTAATAATTTAATTTTATTGTATTCACCTCGGATTGATAAGTTTATGTAAAAATATTTTTGGAATAAAAAGTTTCTTCAATTTGTGGTACATATTAAGCTTCAAACCCCAGGTCAGACATCTTCAACAAAACAAAATATGAAGAAATTATTCTTCGGTGACTTCCTCTCATCAAATTTCTGTCAAAACTTCTGAGAGTAAATAAAATTATCATGAAAAAGTTTCTCAAAAATATATCGTTCGTTGCCAACTTTAAACTGTTTAATTAAGGAACACAACAAAAGTGGTGTGAGAAGCTAAGTCGTAATACTGATCGAAGTGTTTTAATGACCAATTATGTATGGGTGTGTGTGTTATGCTAAAATATTTGGGCAATTCACGCATGCCCTTGTACCGTTGTATTCATTGTATTGTTGGACAAATATACAGTGCATGCTCGTTGTCGATAATTTTCATATAAAAATCCGATACACTTACAGTGGCTCACAGCTTATTTCAACCAGCAGCTTTAAAAAAAATTACGTCATATAATTTCGAAACAAAACAAATTATTAAAAAAAATTTGAATATGTAAGAGGTTATAGAATACGTTTAAAAATTTAAAAAAAGTTTTATTCAGTCTCAAATGTACACTCTAAAAAACTTACAAGCTAAAAACCAAAAATATAGAAACACAATTAGTAACATCTTATTTCAACCACTTACTTTAAACTATTAAATGATTAATTAACTAATAGTTTTAATTTAGTATGACCTTCTTTTTGCTCAATTACAGCTTTCAGCCTTTTTTGCACTGATTCCACTAACTTTCTAGGGGTTTTTGGACTTATTTTTGCCCATTCCTCTTACAGAGCTGCTAAAGCGTCATTCCTGTTCGTGAGCTGGTGTTGGAGGACGTTTAAATGGAAAATTGCCCATAAATTTCCAATTACATTTAGATAAGGTGATTATGCTGACGGTTGCATCTAGTTGTGATAGTTATAAATAAGCCATGACTGAACGACACCTGCTTTATGTTTCGGATCGTTATCGTGGTAGAACCGAAACCGATCCCTTATACCCAGTTTTTCGGCACTTTGCAGTAAATTGGCTTTTAGAATGTCGAGGTACACATTTTTGTTCATTGTACTCTCAATAAACTGCAAGTTTCCTACCCCACTTGATGACATACAAGCCCAGACCATGACACTGCCACCACCGTGTTTGACTGTCGGTTTAAAATTTTGATTTTGCAGTTCATTTTTTTTGCGAATCATTTTTTTTTTTTTTGCGGATGAATCCAAATTTAATATCTTTGACTCTGATGGTCAAACTTATGTTGTTTGGAATACGAAATATGTACACAATACAGTATAGCATTAAGCGTTCACAAACAAAAAGTGTATTCAATACAATATACACGACACAAAGTCGTCTGAATATGAATATGAATAACATTTCTGTAAAATGTCCATCAAACGAATGTCAAGGTAGATTTCAGATCCAGCGAAGGCTATATGTATCAGTTCATGCCATATCCTGGTATATCAGAGCAGTAATTGTTAAGGAAGAGAGAGAGTAGCACATTCCCTTCTTTCGCATCTGAACTGCTCCGACAAGTTCGTTATAACATTTGACAACTTTTTTACAAGTCAAAAGCTAACTACGCGCTTCTCGAATGATATATCAATATTGATTAGTATAAATCTACATACCATACACATTCACTTAAAAAATCCTCTCAAATATAGGTACAACAACAAATTATAGTCCCAATGATTCTGAAAATTGATCTATTTGAAGTATTTATGCCGTTACTGGAAAAATAAGCAAACATGATTCGAATCACTCGAATCATTTATGAGTATTATAAGTATTTTTCTAAATTTATGAATCTGAATGAGTAGGTGTATGAATCAAACATATTTCTAATATTCTGAGTTTGATGTCAACGTTGTACTCATACTCATCGCAACCTGTACTTATGTTGTAGTGAGTACGAATGAATCAGAGTAATTGAATTTGAATACTGTTGACTTACTCATACTTAAAATTTCATGAATACATATGAGTAGGGAAAAAACGATTAATTGCTGCACCACGTTGCTCGCACAACGGTCCACAATCCTTCAATGAATCATCTTGTTGAACATTTTTAGGTATGCTCAGGAACATTATCATGTTCTAAAATGAAATTCGCCATCAAAATCCGAATATTTCTCCAATGATAGGTACATAAAGTGCTTAAAGTATGTAGATAGGTTTGAACAGTTGTCATACCATATATTCTGTAGACCGCGGCAACTTCAATCGGCGCCATACAAGCCCAGCGCCAAACTTTAAAGTTGATCTAACACGTATTGCATACAAAATATTTACGTTTGGACTTTGCACAGAAATATTATTTTATTGACGGTAACTGTCTGGGAGAATTTAAGCAGTTGAAAACATTACCTGTTTGGGGTCGGATGGAAAGGAATGATTTTGGCAAAAGTCAGGAAAAATATTGCAAAGTGAAGAAAAGTATCCTCGTCTTTTTTTAAATATATTTTAATAATGAATGTTACTTATTTAGCTTTTTAAAAATGCATTACTTTCGATTCCCAAATTTCGATGACACAGTATTTTAGAAATAAATCAAGTTTGGAGGGTTCAAGAAATATGAAATAATTTACAACATACACCATGTCCAGTTTCTTTTCTGAACCTTGATTAGAAATCACCCTGAAAATTTACACGCTTATGAACTTTAACAGAAGATTGTTTTCTCAATTCGAAAAAAATTTCTTTGTATTAAACGCGTAGTTATAGGATATCACAGTATACCGTTTATTTTGACTCCCACTGTATTCGTTTGTACAAATAAATGAAACAAGTAAAAAATGTTGAAAAAGTTCATTATCAATAAGTATGTATGTACACAGGAAGTGTCATCTGACATTCGTAAGGGCATGAACTCATTGTGCATTGTTAATTGACCTGATTGCAAGCAGTACTCAAAACTTTTTATATGAAATATTTTAAATTCAGTGAACGTGTCGTATCCCCTTATACATATGTATATGGTACCAAATGGAGCCAACAAAATAAGAAAACAAATATGTCAAGAAAGACACTTAATCAATGTACACAAAGTGTGTACGTGTGTGTTTACTTATTGTGTGTGTACTTACCGTAAAACATAAAATTTCCATTCATTGCTCCTTTTCTAGTTTTTGCATGCATTTGCTGCTTTGAACTCCTGCACACTTATTTATGTACAGTGTCTGAAATTATAAGTATTGTTATTATTAAAAAGTATACAGTGTACAGCAAAAGTCTAGGGTACTCCGCAAATAAATTTTTAGTAATTTCGTGAATATTGTTTATATTTATTTTATTTATTTATTTCTATTTTCTAACAAAGCAAAAAAATTCAATGTTTTTCACAAACCAAAAGAACAATAAGAGAAGGTTTCTGGTGAATCCATATTTTTGCACCGCAAAAGTGTAATTACCCCGAGAAAAACTCAGAGTAAACATAAAATCCAAAGGATCAATATATTCAAATGTTATGCCTCACATTTATTATGATATCCCTAAAGGTCAAGAGCTTCAGTGTTTCTTGTGTTTTCCATTAACATTTACCGCAATGCATCTTATTGAAACAGGTGTTTCTCTCTGAGATGCATTAACGGAGATTGTACGTATGAGTTCTGGCTACTCATTCTCCTTATTACGGAGTTTACATTTTGGGCTTGAATCGGAACCTATGCTAAAACTATTGTTCCCTAAGTCTACTATGCTCATATGTAGCTCAATGTAGCACAAATAGCTTTTGTGTGCAGCTGTATTTCACCAATGGCTTCAGGAATATTGTCCTTTAACACTATATATTGTCCGTAACACTTATCTTTGACGGCACCCCACAAATAATAGTCCAACGGTGTCAAATCGCAGCTCCGAGGTGGCTAAACGACATCAGCTCTGCGGCTGATAATGCGATCTTCAAAAATAGGGCGCAAAACATCGAGTGTAGCTTCGGCTGTGTGGCACGTAGCGCCGTCCTGTTGAAACCAAATGTTGCCAATATCCTCCTCTTCAATTTTTGTGAACAAAAATTCGTTCAACATGGCCCGATAACGATCACCATTGACAGTAACGGCCACTCCTTGCTCATGGCCCAATTATGCCTCTGGACCAAAATCCGCACCAAACAGTGACTCGTTTTGGGTGTGTCGGCTTTTCAATATATGCGTGCGGGTTTTCTGTGCCCCAAATGCGACAATTTTGCTTGTTTTCATACCCGCCAAGTTAAAAATGATTTTTGCCGAAATCGTCATCTTCTGTAGGCTACTCGTGTAGGCTACTGCATGGCCGGCCGAGGCAGCCATTTGAATGAAATTGTTTTCCATTATTAACCGGAAGGATTGTACTTTCAAATAAAAAAAGAAATTTGAGAAAATATTCAGCAGTTTTTTTTTACAGCATTTTCAAAAAAAAAAAAAGGTATTTGGCGGACCCTTTCAATAGGGTCTATAAAATAAATATAAAAATAAATTGTAAGATTATTTTTGTGTTCAAGTATACACATATGCTTATTTATTTGTTACGATATATATTTTCCCATTAACACTCACAGCAAATAAATTTAATATATTGGCCATACCTTCTTGGTATCTCATATATGTACGTATGTACTCACAATACAGAATGAAATACATATGACTCCTTTATTTATAAAACATATCCAGTGTGGGAAATGAAGGGAAGTGTACACTTGTCTTCTACTAAAGAAAGTGCTCAGTTAGTATATTCTGAAATTTTATTTTATTTTTTTTTTTTGTTTTACTTTATTTTCACAGCACCCATGCTGCATCGTTCTTCAGTTTTAGCTTAAAGGTGTTTATATGATTTGTTAACGATGTTGATGATTTCATATAATTTTGAAATTTTATTCGATTAGTAACAACAAATATGATGCAAAATGAGAAAGATTGTATAACAGCGGATACAACTTATATATGTACATACATACATATATAAGTATTTAATTTTTTAAGGAATTATAAAATAAAATATTATACATTCAATTCAATTGTTGTTTTTAATTAATTCTTCGATTTCTTTTCTGGCTTCTCGAAATTGACTTGTATTAAATTATATTGCCCAAAAATATTGCAAATCAGCTGTAAATTTTATGTTCTACACCCAACACAATATTTATTTTTTTTTTTTGCCATTTTTCGAACCCTTTAGACGTTACTCCATAGTCGTCAGGAATATGAATGTGTGCATACCGGAATTTCCTGTACTGTACGTTGTGAGCGCTACACGCTTGTTAATATGACATGTATTTTACCCATTCGCAGACGTGATAAAAAGTTTTCATTATTATTTCAA
This sequence comes from Sarcophaga rosellei, assembly GCA_930367235.1. NCBI lineage: Eukaryota > Metazoa > Arthropoda > Insecta > Diptera > Sarcophagidae > Sarcophaga > Sarcophaga rosellei. Next base: position 40,406,572 of record OV884020.1, read on the forward strand.
TTCAATGATTAAGTTTAATAAAAAAAAAAGTTTAAATTCACACTTTTACTATAAATGGAACAGCATAGTAATTTTACTTGTGATGTACATTTCATTTTATTTCGATACTTTTTGTATTCGTTTCTGTATTCGTTATACAGTTCTTTCGCCATTGTTTAATTTTTATAATAAACTTTATGTGATAGCATTCACAAATTTAAGTACATATATTATGGAGAAAGGAGTAAATGTGCTGCTAAAAGCTTGATGATACGATTCATAATTTTTACTTCACAAATAGTTTACAATGCTCAATCACGTTCGGTTCCATAATACTTGGAAGAGTTTTTTTTATTCAATTATTATTAAAAATTTAACTGGTGAGAAAACTGAATGTAAGAAGAACTGCTATGTAACTGATATTTAAAGACAATTAAGTGGTAAATTGTTTAATCTTAATTAACCAAAGAATTTTAATTTAAGACGAAAACGAATAAAAAATTTTGATTACAACAGAATCACTTGCGTATTTCACAGCAATTAAACGAGAGATTCATAAATAAATTGGTCATGTCAAAAACAGAAATCGATTAAAAGGGATAAAGATTTCATTTTACTAACGTAATAGCATTATACACTTAGGTACGGTAGTACAACACATAAATTATAATTTTTTGAAAAGTTCTCAGTTATTGGTTTTCTATTTGTGAACACAGTATGTGTAACAATGTTATTTGTTAACTACCAATGTGTAAAAAAAAAGAAAAAAACTATTTTTCTTGGCGACTTCCCCTTTGCAGCCTTCTTGAAAAAGTTTTAAGATGAAACAACGTTTTTTTTATTTATTTATTGGAATACAATCATAAATTCTGTCTTTGATCTATGGTGAGAATCAAATCCATAATCCTCACTTTAATAGATTAGTACACTACCCTTCGCCCTTCAGTCAGGATTACGGCCTAGCTTCTCACATGGCACCCTATCACTAAGATATTAATATATTCGCTCTGGGAAACGAGATTTCTCGTTTTTAAATAACATTCGTAAACATCGGAAAACGAAATTTCTCATTGTTAAAAAGTTAGACTTCCAGAAACGAGATTTCTCCCTGTGTACACGTTGTTGATTACTAATTTCTTTATATATATTTATACAAATGAAATAAATTGTCATGAAAGGCTAGGCTGATAAAAGCTGAGGAAGTTTGTATTAGATACAGGCTTCTTCCAGAAAGGTGTTAGCGCGTTAGGCTTGAGATCCTTGATTGGTCTCCTCTTCTCCAACCTATATATCAGTACAGAAGTTGCTATATGTTAGTCTTCTACTTTGAAGAACAATTCCTTTGTTTGATAATTGCTCGTAATCGAGTAAAAGATTTTAAAATTTTGAATTCCAAAAGTGCTTCAATTTTGAAATAATATCGTTACGAAAATGGAAACATTGTTGAATGTAAACAAAATACACTAACAACAATAAGTCGCGATAGAGTTCTCGAGAAAGCGAAACCACGAACGTTCGACTTCAAGAACCTTCATCAGACTGTTTACATGGGATATAAAAAGGCAAGACAAACCAGGCAACGAGTAGTGAGAATTCAGTCAGTCGTGTGTGTAGACGCGTCGCGTATGAAGAAATCAGTCGTGGTTTGAAGATCTCCGTTGTAAAGATTTACCAACAACAAGCAATTATTGTTTTACTCGTCAAGTTGTATACGGTGGCACACAAAAATAGTGCGAACAATATAGAGTTTAATTGAAACGAATCACATTTTTGTTTTTATTTTGGTTTGCAATCAACGAACTCATAATCTAAACGTTTTTAAAAGGGAACAATATGTAAATTTGTATTGCAAATAAAAAATGGCAATAATTTTTTTACATTGTTGAAAAGAGAATGAAAAAACCCAAAATATTTTTAAAATATTATTTTTCACTTTAAATCTGTACATTGTCTAACCACAAACAGTCTCCTTGACTGAGTTAATGAGATTAATTCAATTATCACTTCCTTTTTGTTTTATCTCTTCGCTTTTTAAATTTCTGTGGAATAGAATATTTCTTTGGGATTAAGTGGTCGGGAGAATTGAATGCATTTTTCTTTTTGCTTCTGTTTTGCAGCGTGCAAATGAAGATAACCACAGGATAATAATTAAATTAAATTAATTATAAAAGAAGTAAAAAAGGAAAGGTATTTGAAATCATTTTTATTTTATTTCCACTAGAGACTGTTGTGGTCTAATTACTAATGGGCTGTTTTTTCCGTTCGTCGCTTGTAACATTTTATTGTTATTCGCTTCAACTTCATATCTTCTATTTTTTATACTTTTAAACTTTTAATCCTTTTATAAGTATAATAAGTTTTTTTTCTTGTTCTGCGATTTATATCTCTATTCGGTTTTTTTTTATATTTTTAAAGCTGTAAAATCGTGCTCATTTTTTTAATGTACAAATATAGTTAAATAATCCAATTTGCTTGTAGTTTTGCTGTTATAAAAAATTTAAAGCAGAAAATTTTTATCATTTGTTTTACAAAAATTTTATAATTCAAATTACAATGAAATTTATGTCTTATTTATTTATTCATCACATATTGGTAATAATTGTTGAAACTTTCAACTAAGCGTCGATGACTGAAGTAAAAAGTGTTGTAAAGTTAGCACCAGCCTTAAGGTTTCAGAGTAAAAAAGGATAGCAGCAATACTCTTGTGTCATGACGTGTCAAAATAATTTTAATTCCGTACTAGTATTAGAGGGCATGGTTCAAACCCCAGGTCATACATCTCCCACACAGCGAAATATGAAAAAAATATTTTTTCGGCTACTTCCTGTCAGCAGATCTCTGAGAATAAATAAAATTACCAAAATGTGTTATTTGGAGTCGACATTAAAACTGTAGGTCCCGCCGCTTACGAAGAAAATTAACACACACAGCATAAGAGGTGTGAGAAGCTAAGTCGTAATCCTGACTGATATCTTGTAATGACCAATAAAGTAAGTAAGTCAATTCATTCCTGTTGATCTTTCTTCGCTTTCTTTCTGTCCCCTCGAGGAGTAACCAGAGCTTCCACTTCTCCGGCTATGATTTCACTCAACTTCCACTCTTGTTGTGTCCTCATGCCAGTGGCGGACGATATACACCTATGTTTTAAAAACGCTGGAAGTGGCTTTTTCCTACATCGAAACAATTCGATATTTCTTGCTTATTGGTTAACATCGATGTCATTTATACGATGAAGCGTAGTTAATAACTTTATACAAGAACTTATGGTAAAGAGTGGGCATATCAGCATGCAAGCTGATATGGCTTCCACGTAGCTAATGAGGTCAGAACTACTGTGAAATTTCAGTGGAATAGGAAGAATGGTTTCAAAGTGTATTTCCAGCGAAAGGTAAGATAAAGATATTCTTCTCAAACCAAACAGTTTTGATTGGGTAATTAGAATAAGAAGAGATTAATGAGAATCGTTGACTCAAAGAGCATTAGTTTTAGAATAGGGATCAATAATTCTTCGCAAAATGTTGACTCCGTAATTAGGAGAACAAGTCATCAGAACTCATACTTACAAGCCGAGCGGCGTTAAATCATCTCAGTAAGAAACACCAGAATATTTACCAAGAAAGAAGCAGTGAGTTATTCTTACCGGGTTTAAACTGTTTACTGAAGTTTGCCAAAGCAACAGAATTGCGAAAAACATTACAGGGAGATATAGGTTGAAGGCAATAAAATAAATCGTCTTGCTGCTGTACGCATCAATTCTGTAGCATTCTGTTTTCTTTAAATCCATTTTTTACATGGACGTGTTTTTTAATAAATCGATATAATGCGATGCATTGCATCGAACCAAATATCAAGGTTTTTTTTAATGTCCACCACTACCACAATTGCGATCCATTTTCGTTTTACTAATTGATAAGCATTAGAGTTACTCCTGTTCACGTCCATAACTCAGTGTTTAAAATGACTTTAAATAAAAATATTATATTATATCATTTAATAATATTTATTATATTATCATCATCCGCAGTTATCAGTCAATAAATATAGCGGTTCCTACGTATATAATTGCAAATAAAAAAACAAAAGTGTAATGCATGTGCTTTATCATTAAAATTTTTTGTTCGTTTGAAAACCTGTTCTTACCATTAAATGTGGAATATGACATCCTTCAAATGTCCGCCAAGGCTTCTCTGTATTACATACGCCAGAGCGAACATAAGTCGTTGTCTATGGTCGTTTACCTTAAGTTCTTGGCACAGTGGATATTTACAGGTGCTGGGCCAAGTGAAAAAAGAAACATTCTATAAGTTGTGGTCTTTTTAGCATATCGGCATATTCTTCCTCACATTCACAGGGAAAGCGATTGGGTTTTCGGCAGGTGTTGCGTTTCGTAGTCACTGAACCAGTGGATTCAAATTTATCCACCAAGTCGCGAATAGATCTTTCAGTCGGACGATTACGACGATCGTAAAATGGGCGAAGTTCGCAGTACGTAGTCCGAACAAAGCACTCATTTTGATAAAAAAAAATTTATTATTTGCAAGCCTTGTTGAATTTTATATTTATTTTGGCAAAACATACTAAACAAAGGACAACTAATTTGACAGAGATAGAACTGGAATAGCAGATAGCAACTGTAAAACACGAAAGCACCTTGTTGGAAGACAAGATATGGAGTACAATGCACGATGCTGCATTCTGTAACCTTCAGAAACAAATTCAAATAGAAGTATTAAAATCCTTGGAGAGTAAACATGAAAATACAAGAAAAGGGTTCAGATAGCATTCATGTTCTGAAGTCGCCGTAGACTTCTTGTTGGCTTATTAGACGTGAAACCTCTGTTCCAACCCCAGGTCAGACATCACAATCAAAACAAAATATTAATAAAAATATCTCTGCATAAAAGCTAAATTTATTCCTTATATTAACCTTTATATAGTTTTTATGATTTGAACTCACTTTGTTAGTTTAATTGGAAATTAAAGATTCCATAGATACGTTTATTTCATAAAAACTATATGAGTTAATACATTTATTTGATGTTTATTTTCCATGTTTATCTGATATCATGATTAATGTTATAAAAAATACTAAAAACTCTATGTTATGTAGACGCAAAAGAAATGGTCAATTTCAATTATACTTATAGATTTCAATTGCATTAAAAGCCTTCACAAAATCGTTTGTTTTATTTTGTATTCTACTAAACTAAATGATAATAATAATAAAAGACAATGAAAGGAAATGAAAACGGATTGAAATGATTATCAATATCGGCTTATAATGCAATGAGGCATGAAATTAAAAAAAATTGAATTGTATTGTATTTTCCTTTGGCCTTCTATATGAGCGGCATAATGAGAAGAATGACTTTGAAGATGGCAACAGTTTATTTAATGTGTTTAATTTGACATGTTTATTTATTATATTTAAACATTTCTATATGAGTTAATATTACGATTTCTAGAAATTTGAAATCGTTTACGTTAAGACCATATTCATGTAAATTATTAAGGTTGACTACAATATTAAACATAATTGTTTTCAACTGCAACAAATAAAATAAACTACAGTATGCACACTTTTATTTTATGAAACCACATTGTTACGTTTTTAACTTTTTAAAAACGTTTAAAATACGAGTTCTTTGATTGCCAACAAAATGAAAATAAATTTGTGTTTAGTTTCAATGAAATTCTTTACTGTGCGCTCCATTTTTGTGTGCCACCGTTTATTACTTGACGAATACAACAATAATTGCTTGTTCGCTACTTTTCTATGCTTACAACGCTGATCTTTTCAACGGCGATCTCCAAACCAGGACTGTTTTCTTCACAAGCAACTCGTCTTCAAACAAGACTGACTGAATTCTTACTACTCGTTGCCTGTTTTGTCTTGCCTTTTTTTATGCCCACGTAATCAGTCTGATGGTGATGTGGGTTCGATTTCTCGAGAACTCTATCGCGACTTCATTGTTGTTTGTGTATTTTGTTTACACTGCTTGTTGCTGCGTTCTTGTCTACCCCCTTTTCTTTCATACTGATGTTCGTTTTATTTGTTTGTGTAGCTTTTGCTCATTTTAATGTTAAATGATGTTACACCGATTCCATTTTCGTAACAATATTGAAGAAAAATCCACGATTAGTGTATGCTTGTGTCAATGTAATCTGTAAATGATTTTTTTATCTTTGCATTTTGAATAATTAATTCTGGAATTTTCTTGACTTTATAATTGAAAAATGTAATCACTCAATATACGCCGTGATGGATTCCAAAAAATTGGCGACGTAAATCGGAAGGACATAAATTTTAAATTGCTAATACGTATTATATTTTTAAGAAACAACTTAAAAAATTTCGCTTTTAAACAAAAATTCATTAAAACATAAGAGACAAAAATATGTACGACGAGGAATTACAGAACCTGTATAAAAAACTTAAAGTTTTCTGTGTAATCATCGTTCTGCAATAAGCGAGTTTAAACAGAGTTATCAACTCACTTGCGTAATACGGATAATACAGATTAGAGCTCACCATTGCCTTCGTCAACTCAATTTTTTGCTCATCTTGATCAATTTGTTCAAAAATTTCTATAACATTTTTATAAAGTCAAATGTGGCAGACAGTTTTTAGTTGCATTGATATGGAAACCTAATGAAATGAAACTAATGATATTGAATTTATTATAAATGTGTATGTTTATCATACTCTTAGTAATTTGCAGATATGTTAGTAATTTTAATTACCGTAAAAGGCTCCTCATTTAGTCCTAGTATGACACCATAATCAATATTTAACTCGGGGATCAAATATTCCCCAGGGCAAACCAACCCAAATCCGCAATAAATCTTGCTATAACAGTGATCTTTATTTTAGAGAGTTCAATAAAGTATATCAGAAAGACAAACCCACAGCTCATGTGCCATTCCGAAATGTGTGTCTTTCTGAATATCTATCAAAAGAACAGTTCATTAGATCGGGATGCCAATGTTTAAGGCTGTGTACTACTCCAGATTAGAGATCAGCAATTAATCGTGTTTTCGGTACTCATAAGTACTCATGAAATTGTGAGTATGAGTGCTTTAATAATATTGAAATTCAAGTACTTTTCGTTTTCACTACAATATTGATTCATAAGTACAGGTTGCAGTGAGTATGAGTACAACGTTGACGTCAAACTCATTACTATCGCAATATGTTTGATTCATACACCTACTGATTCAGATTTATAAATTTAGAAAAATACTAATATATACATACATACATACATAATTGGCCATTACCACCCTTCAGTCAGGATTACGGCCTAGCTTCTCACACCACTCATGTTGTGTGCCTTAATTCTATATATATGTATGTGCCTACAGTTTAATATCGACTCCGAACGGCAGATTTTGAGAAACTTTTTCGTGGCAGGTTTATTTACTCTCAGAGTTTTTGCCAGACATCTGCTGAGAGGAAGTCGCCGAAGAAATATTTTTTGTTATATCGTTTTGATGTTTGGCCTGTATCTCGAACCCGGGCTTTACGTCTAATAAGCGAACACACTACCTACTAGACTACGGCGACTCTAATACTTATAAAATACTTGTAATACTCATAAATGATTCGAGTGATTCGAATCATTCATCAACATTTTTCAGTCTTAGTTGTTGTTGCATTCACGAGAAAAAGAAGGAAGAAAAAGACAAAGACAGCAAGCATAGCAAACACACAACCTTCTAGAGATTATTGTAGTGTTCGTACGCAAATCATACTTATTTTGTGATTCTTGTAAATGTAAAGGCGAGTCGTATGATATTAAAATAAGTATGAAGGTTGATAAGTATCAGAAATTACGAGTATGATTCGAATCTACTCATCTTTTTGAATACTCATTGCTGATCTCTGCTCCAGATATATCTCAAAATAGGATAGTGAACTGGAAGAAGGAAAGCTGTACGGAATGCAGATTTACTATAGAAAGCATGGTGAGTACACACCCGCTTGATACCCTAGTTAATCTATGATTTGTTTCTTATGCTTCAGATCAAGACCAACCAAGTATTATTTTTTTAATCAAGATAATCTAAAAACCTTTAGATTTGAACTTGCGTTCCAAGAACCCTACTTGTCTTTAAAAATTATTTTAATTTATTTCATTTAAACAGTATTTGCATCATGAGTCGTAATGAATCATTAATTGAAAGCAAAAGGAGACAGACAACATTGTGAAACTCAACTATAAACTGTTATGTATAAATATTTAAATATTTGCTTATATACGTAAGAACTTGTAAATAAATACACACATTAACACATTCTCACATAGATTATGTCTAAACTGTTGGCAATGTGTATTGCAATCATATAGATTATATCATTATTGTCGCACCTATTCTTTGGTTTAAAAAGGGGAGTATTTTATTTTCACAACCGCTATAAATCCTTCAACATTCGTGCAATCTCGTAAACAATCGTAGATTTTGCTGTAAGTTTACCATTTGCACAGTGTTTGATGGGAAACGAATGCAAATATTTATTTTATAAATACAATACGCACTCTTACTAAATCTATGCTAGTGCATATAAACAATGAATACATTTAAATGAGTAAAAGTGTGGTTGGTTTTAGCCTTAATGGCATTTGCCACAGCAGTTGTAAAAATTCCACTGCAATAAAATCCAAAAGCTGTTGGAAATGTGCCAAAATTTTCCAGAAGGCCTAAAAGTGAACTGGTTTGTGCTATTTGTGCAATGCAGTAGTTTTCAGGGTGCTCATATCGGCTGTTGTTAGTATAAAAAATTAACAATTTTGGGTAAATCAATGTTGTAGTGAGTACGAATGAATCAGAACAGCTGAATTTCAATACTGTTGACTCATACTCAAAATTTCATGAGTACTTATGAATAGCGAAAAAACGATTCATTGCCGATCTCTGTTGCATATACCGTGCATATTTTGTAAGGTTATGGCAAACGTCGGCGAGGTTTAGTGCATAATGTGTTGGTTTATTATACAAGAGCTTCGAGTTCAAATCTCTACTCTAATATCTACAGCAAAGTAGTAAGAAAAGATTCTCAAATTTGATGTATGAAGACGATGGTTAGCTGTAGAAAATAAATTAGTGATGGATATTAAAAATCTTAATATATTTACTTAATCTTTGCGTAGAGATAATAGAGTATGGCAACCAGACGATTTATTTCACTGCCTCTAACTTATACATGATATCAATTCCACGTCATCGGTCATATTTTTTTGAAAGCGTAGTTGCCCAGGCCATCACTGTAAAAAACGCGCTTTAGTGATCAATGATTACAAACGTCTTTTGGTCTGTATTACATGACCAGAAATCTCCTGAGAGGAAGAAATATTTTTTTTTTTTCATATTTCGTTTTGATGTCTGGGGGCTCGAACCCAGGCTTTACGTCTAATAAACGAACACACTACCTACTAGACTACGGCGACTACGATCATAATTAATATCTCATCAAACTTCCAAAACCCTGAAATAAACAGAGCGGTCTAAATATTATACTAATGAACTATTATCAAGACAAAGAAGGAATGAACATTTGAACGCCGAAATCATAAAGATAACGTTGAAGATTATTAGACTGTTTAACCGTATTTACAACACCGGCATTTAATTCCAAAGCCGTTTATTCATTTCCTCACTACAGATCCGTCAGATTAATAGGCCACGCACTGAGAAACATCTGTTAGCATTGAAGAATTTGTTTAAAAATATCAAGATGTCCAAAATGATATTTCACAATATAGCACGTTAATGTATTAAGTACTTATATTGTCAAGCAATATGGGGAACTATGTAGAATTGTGTCACTATTATTCTCTATAAGGTCAGAAAAAGGAAAAGAGTCTGTAGTTCACCGCTGAATATCGAATTTTAGCTAAGAAATCAGAAAATGGCACGACGTTAAATTGTATGATCTTGGTGGCCAAATGAGATCAGAAAGACATGAAATAATTTATAATGAAAATCGTTGCAGCAATATCACATGTCGTTCAGATCAAAGCCATCTAGTAGTCACTGCAATCCTGGCCTCATCTTCACAGTTGCGTGTTCTGCGTGTATCAGTTTCTATAAATTGTAAGAGGATTTTCTGATCCTCAACTTCGACAAATATTCTGCATTCATTAAACCATTCAGATGAAAATACGATACAACGGAGAAGATGATTTTTTCCTAAGAATCGCCACTGACTTCACTTGGCTCCATTACCCATTGAAAGAATTGTCGCTGCTTTCTATGGTCAGCTAGTTTGGGCTGCTAAGCAAGCTGAATTTTATTCATGCGCATAAAGGTGAAGGTCTTTTGTAAAAATTCATAATATCTCCAAGTTTTTGCCGACAGTCTCATTTAAAAGTGAGCCCATGGAGATGGCTTTGATCATCTTCTACAACTCGGTGTGTAGAAGAGATTTCTAATTTACCGGCCTCCCGACTTCGGTATCACTGCGAAGAAAATACTGAAGGATATGGAAGCGCATCAGACTTTATACGCATAATCAACAGTCATATGAAAGCGTTAACTAGGCAGAGAGTCAGGTTATTGACTCAAGCGAGACATACACTAGGCCAGATTAGTAGAAAAATATCTTTATAAATTACGGAAGAGGAATATTGATGGATTACAGGTTCCATCTTCTAGATGAGACAGAGTGCAGTATCTTCCTCGAGGAGAATTATACCATAAGGAACACTCTATAGAATTGCATTGCGCTGTGCACTTTTTACGACTGAGTGTTGGTTTTTTAGCTCAACAGTTACTATTTTATCTGCATAATCCAATGACTTAAAATATCTCCATAAAAAGAAACTCAGAAACGTTCAAAAACAGGAACAAGGGAGCAAGTGATGATTACCAATTTTGGAAAGTAAGTTGGCAAAAAGCGGTTGCATGTAAACGAATTTTTTTAAGTAAATTTAAAGTATGAAGCATAATTTTTCACGTTAATAATCGGGCAATGCTTTAAAGCGGGATATACATATATGTACATATGTCGAAATATTTTCCGTACATTTTTAAGCAAAAATCAAGATTGCATAAGATTCAGCGCTACTTAGCGGGGAATTATTATGTCCAGGGAATACTGTATTTTCAAGCAAAACGTAACGGAACGTAGGTTAATTACACAGCCCTGCAAATTTGGACTTTTTTTCTGCAAATTAGAAATTAATCAGATTAACTTGAAAATTGTTACTCATGGGTTTTTTGGGGCCGCTTAAAAAATTCAAAATGAATGAAGATCTGTAATCAGCCACCCTAAAAATCCGTGAGTAACAATTTTCAAGTAAATCTGATTAATTTTTAAGGACCTCCGTAATATGTTTCTTTTTCTCTTGCACCCCTTGACATAAACCCACCCCTACTTTAAGGGTGCATGCAATCAATTTGAAGAGCAAAGATCAATTGTCAATTTCTGACAATAGTGATGGTTCTAGCACGTCAGTGCTAGATTTTTCAAAAATGGGGCAAAAACGCTATTTTTAGGGGTTTCAACCCCATTTTTTTCGAAAACCTGACGTGATGGAAAGTTTTTGATTCGTGTTCAGCGTGCAAAATGCATTCGGAAACATCTGAAGCCATCTTATTTGCAATACCCATACAAGGCTGTGTTATCAATTAAGTGGGAAATTATTACAACCGGGTTGCCTAAATCCGGGTAATACCTTATTTTAAAACACAAGCTCAAATATTAGCAGGAGAGGAAGATTCGATATACCACTCAACGTACTTCAGTGAAGCTACCACAAGGTTTTCTGTCACAGGGTGGGGAAGGTATACTTCGATCTAAGTTGGTTCTTCTATGAACTTCCTGTATTATATTGCTACGTTTTTAACTTTTTAAAAACGTTTATAATATGAGTTTGTTAATTGCGAACAAAATAAAAATGAATTTGTGTTTAGTTTTAGACAAATTCTTTATTGTTTTCACTATTTTTGTGCCACGTTCGCACTTGACCAATAAAACAATAATTGCTTGCTTACAACGCAGAATTTTTCAACGATAATCTTCAAACCATAACTGCTCTCTTCACATAATACTTACTGAATTATTACTGATCGTTGCCTTCTTTGTCTTGCCTTTTTATACGCTCACGTAATCAGTCTAATGAAGGTTCATGAAGTAGAATGTTCGTGTCTTCGCCTTCTCGAGAATTCTATTGCGGCTTCATTGTTGTTTGGATACTTTGTTGTTGTTTTTAGTTAACTTGCAATAAGTTCGTTGTATGTGTTTGTGTAGCTTTTACTCATTTTAATGTTAAACGATGATACACCGTTTTCATTTTCGTAACAATATCATAATTCAGATATGTACTTAGTGAGAATTGACAATTATCAAAAGTTTGATTGAAAGACATCTGACATGTAATTTATAAATGAATTTTAATTAGGAATCAGAAAATAAATATTTCCAAAAAATATTTTCCGATTCAGAGTGACCAAAATGAACTGTAATTTTAATTGTTATGGTGTATGACAATTCAAAAAAACTTAAAAACTCTTCTCAAACACTCAATTTTTTAAATTTATGACATAATTAAAGTTCACAATTGCAAATAAATAATGCACTCCATTGTAATACAATTTATAAAAAACAAAAAGTAATACTAAAACTTAAAAAATAACATTTTTTCTACATATATACTTACAAACATTTACTTTTTTGCTTTGTTGTTCATTTGATTGTTTTTTATATACAACAAATTTAACTTAAACAAATTTGCTTTAATTAAAATTATTGCAAAAAACAACAAAATGAAATAAATCAAGTTAATACCTGATTTATCACAATAAAGTCATCGTTTTTTTAAGGCGTCTGAAATATGTATTTGAAATGAAAAAACGTGATTAATTAATTACTGTCAGAAATGCTTTTAACTATTTATTTACATGTGTGAAAATATTTTAGTAAATTATTTTAATTTGAAAGCATATGTTTAAAAAAAAAGTTTAAATAATTACAGAGCCTGCGAGGAAACAATTTTTTATTCAAATTAATTGAATTGTTTTTATTTTTGTGATTACAACTGATTGAATTCAAAATTGTACAAGTGATTGAATTCAAAATTGTAATAAAAGTGTTGGCGGTATTTTAATTTAAATTATTTAAATTAAAAAAAAACAGTTTGTATTTATAAAAAAATAGAAAAGAATTTCATTATATGAAAAGGAGATACCTATTGTGCCAATATAAATCCCATATACAGTTAATAAACAATTCATTCTATTTTAATTAAAAAATACAACTAAGATTTTAACAGGCCAATAATCTTTAATAGATTAAAAAAATTGTTCACTGTGTATTAATTGTTAATAAACTTCGGAATTGATCTAAGCTGAGCCACAGTAGTGCAATTTACCAGAAGGAAATAATGTAGGCTTGTTTAGGTTCAACTGGTTGAAGCCTCAATGGACACAGTTTATTCTATCATATTGACTAAAATGGAAACGGTGTAACATCGTTTAAAATTGAAATGATAAACAAAAGCTACAAAAAAAAATTGAGTATGAAAGAAACTGAATGGTAGACAAGTAAGCGAGAACGCAACAACAAAGAATGTAAATAAAATACACAAACCAAAATGAAACCACGATAGAGATCTCGAAAAGGCGAACACACGAACATTCGACTTCAAGAACCTTCATCAGACTGTTTACGTGGGCAAATAAAAAGGCAAGACAAAGCAGTAGTAAGAATTCAGTCAGTCTTGTGTGAAGATGCGTTGCGTGTGAAGAGATTAATCGTGGTTTGAAGATGTCCGTTGTAAAGATCTGCGTTGTTAGTGTTTACGCAATAAGAGCGAAAAAAACAATAAAGAACACAGCAAATTATTCTTGGATACATCAAGTTGTGAACAGTGGCACATAAAAGTAGTGCGAACAATAAAGTATTTAATTGAAACTAAATATCAATTTATTTATATTTTGTTTCCAATCAACGAACTTATTTTAAAAACGTAAGAAGATATTTAAAGCCCTTTGTATCCCATAATTATTCTCAGGTCCTCAAGCGCTGTTGCAGCTTCTGCAAAAGTTGTTATGAAGCATTCCCAGTCTCCTGGCGTTCCTCAAAAATCTATGCTTCGGAGTTGACTTTAAACTGTAGATCCCGCCACTAATGCATAAAATTAATACGCATGACACAGATGGTGTGAGAAGCTAGTTTTAATTCTGGTTGAAGGTGATCACTTGTGGATGTATGTATGATTAAAAAAGCTTTCGAAGTACTTTATTCTGAGCACTTGGCAACATTTTCATTAAACTTCTAATTTCTCACATGAAAAATTATTGTGAAAATCATATTAATGTTTGCGAATAGGTATCCATGATATAACATGTCGTTTTTGTGGAGTATTAAACACTATTCTAGAAGTGCTTGTAAATGTTTTTCTATGGATTATAGTTTCAAAGTATCTAGTCATAAAAAAGTTTTGCTTTCCCTTTCTTCTACTGTGTAAATTATAACCACAAGCATCTATTTCCGTTTTAGCCGCAGAGTAATATGTAGTCAGATAATGTGAGTTAATTATTGAAGTTTATATATAAACAGTAAAAATGATTACCAACTACATACTTATAGTAATGAGCACACTTGATTGCGGGAATATAATAAGAAAACAAGAATTTATTAAGAAGATATAAAATAATTACGAAAAATACGAAAAGCCAGAAAATAGAATAATGGAATGGAATGGAAATAGAAAAAGTAATTTGAATGGTATGTATGGTAATGATGTGAATATATAACAATGGTTATGGTGTATTGATTCAATGTATGATGCAATTATCAATTTACTTAATTTAGTTAATGATTACCAACAACAGTATTATTCGATATTGAAGATATTAGTTATATGTACTCCTAATGGAATAAGAGTATGGAGCAGAAGAGGGCTTAGAATATATGGATGTCATGGATTATTCAATGAATTTCTTTTAATGAAAATTTCAAACACAATGCGAATTCCGTATTTTTTCTTAAATATTTTTATTGAATTTTCAATTTTAAATTAAATAAACAATAATTGTTTAACCAGTAAAAACTATGAGCAAAAATAGTCACTATCGATAGAAAGAATAAATTTGCTCTTTTTTGGACCCTTTAACTGTTTATGTGGAATATACTTGTGAGAGCGAAACAAAAATTTTTTGCATGATGACGATTATACTCGTCTTGAAGAAAAAAAATAAATCGCATTCGTATTATTATATTTACATTGAACAGTTTCTTTATAAAAATGTTCATTTTAAAACAATCATTATTAGTTCGACCAATAACTCGCATTAACGTGAAATAACAAATTATTGGGAGGTATCGTTACAAAATATATATTTTATAAAAATTTATAATTTTAAAAAACCAACGTTGCATGGATTTTTAGTCATAATTGCCTACGTTTATAGGCAGAAACATTTTACTCCGTTTTTGTCGAGTATACTCGTCTTAAGTATGCAGATAAAAGTTTAAAATAAAAGTAAACAGTTAAAGAGTTAAAGGAATATAATATGAGTTAAAAATTATGAATCAAGAAATTAGAGTGTAACACCAACTACCTTAAATATTTGTACGGCACGTCGCGATCTTCAAATTCCTGATTTATTAACATGCTGTTGTAAACTCCCTCAAGATATTGTTTTGCCATCATTGAATTCCTTTGAATATGATGCTGAAAGAATTCCCCATAAGTGTAGAACATAACACCATATTAGTTTTATAAAAAATTGTATAGCCAGAATTCGTAGTTCAATTGCAGGCACGACTTTCTACCCATTAGCCAACGTAATTGAAAAAATTTCCTCTTAGCTGGAAAAAAAAACATTTTATTTTTGATGACATATGGTAGATAAGTTTTAAATACCGAGATTTCGGGTACAGATTTTACAGACTCTACTATTCTACAGTTTTGGTGGAATGTGTGAAACGCTGTGCTGTGTAGCTGGTATCATCAATGACATTTCGTCCTTGGTAAGATAAAAGGATATTATTTTGTGTATTGTATAATAATTCACAATCCGTTGGATTAACATCTAACTTGACGTCAAGTATCATATTTCTTAGGTATTTTGAGTCGCACACACGTTTTCCATCGGACCTAAACAAATTTATCTTCATATCGTCTGACTGTAATACGTTGTTCCAGTTAATATGCTTTAACTGACAATTTCTTCGTATATTTGGTTTGTGGATCAGAAAGACTTATCGTGGACTCCAATCCATGAGCCCTATGTCTTATGATCTTGTTATTGCCTATTGACTTGAACTGGGAAATTAATTTCGAGGGATTCTTGTAGTTGAATTTTGGGATCCGAATTTATCAGAACGGTTACCTATACTAAGCTCTATGCCTCTATTAGTTTCTCTGCTGTTTTCTTTTAATAAATCGTGTGAAATGGAGTACTTCATAGTCTGAGCAATTTTACTTTGGTCAAAGTTTAAACTTTTTGATAACAGTTTGTGGTTCCTTTTTTCAATTAAAACAATTTTCCATAAAATGTGGTGTAACGTAGTGGTAAAAGAAATAGTCAACAACCCTGCTTCAAAATCTTGAGAAGTCGAAAGGGTTTACATCAACGTTTTCATTTCATAAGAAATTAAAATCCAATTAATAAGACCACTGACTGATCTCTGGTGCAGACAAAAAGATCAAGTCAATGTCAGGAACGTCGAAGAAGATCAGATATTTTCGGATTGTTCGAAGGAATAGAGCTCAATCAGCCAAAAGTTTTCCACTTCTACAGCCAACACATGTCTCTAAACAAAGATTGATGGATCTGGTTATTTTTCAGAATAAGCTTGCTTAATGAAACTGAAATGAATATGGATAGGATGGCGTGTGATAGCCTCAAGTTCCTTATGTTTTTATTAAATTATTATTTATATTTTAATAATTGTTTTAAATTAAAATTAAAATTCACTGTATGAAATATGAACGCTTTGTATTATTTTAAAAAAAGTTCAAAATGTAAATAATAAATATGCGTTGGTTTTCGATGTATTCTGACTGCTGTTATTACTATTTTCCACAAATTTTCGGACCAATTTAAATTCTGAGGTCATTTCGGTGTATGTGAGCAAACAAAACTGTTGAAAATGGGTCGACATCAGTTCATATGGGATCTAAGAACATCCAACTCATCCCGAAAGAGTCACGGTTTGGTGTGGTTTGTAGGCAGGCGGGTACATGGGGCAATATTGCTTTAAGAATTATTTTAGAAAGACCATCATTGTCGTCGGCGAGAACTATGGATTGAGGTATACTAAAATCTTTTGGCGTGAACTGAACGATCTACACGAGGTTCGAATAGAAAGACGTTAAGTGCCACGTCAAGAGACCCTGTTAGTCTTTTTCTTATGGGGTTTTATTAGGTCGGAGATGTGTGCGAATAAGCCGTAAACCACAGCGGTCCTCAAAACCAACATAACCCATGCGTGGGTCTAAGTTGCCCAGATTTATATTATTTATTCTGTTATTAAATAAACCAATCGATTCCCTTTCTGGGTCGAACCTAGAATTATTATAAACGATAAAAAT
Organism: Sarcophaga rosellei; assembly: GCA_930367235.1. Lineage (NCBI taxonomy): Eukaryota > Metazoa > Arthropoda > Insecta > Diptera > Sarcophagidae > Sarcophaga > Sarcophaga rosellei. The sequence continues at coordinate 40,424,097 of OV884020.1, forward strand.
ATTGTAAATTAAAGACTCTCTTTAATTTGATTTAAAATTTTTTCCTTTGTTAGGTTATTAATGACTGGATTTATTTATTTAATAAAAACTTTAACTTTTAAGTAGATGTAACAACTAAATCCTAGTAAACCTATACATATTTATATAGATTAGAAAATATAATGAACACAATGTCTGATTTACTCGTCATTCTACTCATGCAAATGCATAGTTCGAGTTAATAAATACATTTTATTATGGGCAGACATTGGATATGCATACTCTATCTATCTATCTTGCAATCACAAAGTTATGTAAGTATGTATCTTATTCAATTATAGATGACATGATAAAATAATACATAATAAGAAATCAACATTAACAGTCACATACACATTATCATTATCTAGATGTTGTGTGGAAATTGTGTTTCAGCAAATAACGTCCATAATTCAATTTGTCTATGTGTCGACTAATTCTTTTGTTCATCAGCTAGTATGGCAATTAGAATATTCCTGTACACTAGAATGACTTAGTTGTAGAACAATATGTACGTAAATGTGTACATACTGTTGTAATTGTTACATGAATTATTGAATGCAATTATTTATTCTTCAAGACTATCGTACATATAAACAAATAATAATTTGATATTAAAATGTAATTGTATTTATTTATTCTAAAAATTTCCGTGTGTTATGATAAGGATTTATTGCTACTTCCATGTCGACAAATTCATTTTGTTCTAAAACAAGATATTTTATTTTTAGTCATTTGTTTATTTAGCCAATCTGGCTTTCTTATAAGCCAGAACACAAATGTCTAAGATCCAGTATACATATGTATCAGAGACCTGTTTTTTTCGTTTTTTCGCACAAGTACTCATAAAATTTTGAGTACGAGTGATTCAACAGTATTGAAATTCAACTAATCTGATTCATTCGCATTTTTGATTTATAAGTATGAGTACAACGTTGATATCAAACTCATAACATTCGAAATATGATTGATTTATACGCCTACTCATTAAGATTCATAATTTTAGAAAAATATTTATAATACTCATAAATGATTCGAGTGATTCGAATTATTCGTCAAAATTTACAGTCTTAGTTGTTGTTACATTTACAAAAAAATAATAAAGAAATTGACAAAGACAGCAAGCAAAGCAAACACACAACCTTCTAGCGAGTATTGTAGTGTTCGTACGCGAATCATACTTATTTTGTGATTCTTGTAAATGTTGGGCAAAGGAGAGTCGAAATCAACAACATCATGCGTATTGATGAGTACTTCAAACTTTGAATATGAGTAGCATGAGTATGATATTAAAATAAGTATGAATGCGTATAAGTATCAGAAATTACAAGTATTATTCGAATCTGCCTCATGTTTTTAAATACTCATTGCTGATCTCTGATATGTATGTATGTATGTATGTGTTAAGAAAACTTAACATGTGTTAAGAAAACTTAACACATACATACGTCGGGCGAATCAACGTCCTGTGTCTCTGCCTAGTTAATGCTACAATAAGACTTTTACTATGTCTATAATAAGCTCCGGATCCAACTCTTTCGCATTGAACCAGTGATTGCAGCGATTGATTAATTTCCGGCAGATTAGAATTATTGGCGAATATTTCAACGGACCAATGAATGGGAATAAAAGATTCTAAATAATTATCTTAAAAACTTCAATAAATATTCCTCTGTTTCATGGATTTATATGCTTGCGTTTTAAGTCAAATGGTGAAATGATGCAATTCATCCATCCAATAGTGATTTGAATGGGCTTATCCCACAATATCTTTTGTATTATGTTAGTAAATATATTGTTACGTTTTTACCTTTTAAAACCGCTTGAAATATGAGCTCGTAGATTGCAAATAGAAATAAATCTATATTCAGTTTTAATTAAATTCTTTATTGTTCGCACAATTCTGTGTACCACTGTTCACAACTTGATGTAAACAACAACAATTTGCTTTGTTTGCTATTCTTCTTTATACTCTTCTGCGTAAACACTAACAACTGTTCGACAGATCTTTATAACGGAGATCTCCAAACCACGATTGTTATCTTCACACGCAACGTGTCTTCACACAAGACTAGCTGAGTTTTTACTGACCCGTTGCCTACTTTGCCACGCCTTTTATATGGCGACGTAAACAGTCTGATGGATGATCTTGCAGACGAATGTTCATGGCTTCTCAAGTTCTCTATAAAAGTAAACATCGTTGTTTCGTTGTTGTTGTGTATTTTGTTTACATTTATTCTGGTAATGTTTGTTCTTGCTTTTTATTTACCTGTTTACTACCCTTTTCTATACTGATGTTGTTGCTATATTTTCTGTTTATTTGTTGATAATGTAAACAAGTCCATTGTTTTTGTAGCTTTTGTTTATCATTTTACTGTTAAACGATGTAACACCATTTCCATTTTCGTAACGATATTATCGCGTAATGAATTTATCAGCTTTTGGTGGTTTTTTATTTATAAAAATAAAAAAACCAACCAATTTGCATTTAGCAAAACTTTAGAAATTTCTTTCACGTGAGTAATTTTTGCCAGTTTTAATATCCGATGTTAACTATACTTATATTAGTTTTCTTTTTATATTAAAGTATATTTTAAGTATCATATTAAAGTACCCATAAAAACGTGTTGAAACTCTACTCTTGCATCTTGGTGATGGCAACTGCTAACATATACAATTATGAACAATAAAATTATTGTACAATTCTTTCCTTCAACGTCAAGTTTACTGTGCTTTTACTTCCCGTTCGTTTCCGTTTAGTTTCTATTTTCTATTTTTGTTGTTGTGTTTATTCCCTTAATTTAATGTAACGTTTTTTCATTTATAATGCGGTTTAATTATTCTAATCCGTGCTGCTTTAGTGTTGAAAATATTTTCTACCATTTATGTTTGCAGGAATATTGTGAGAGTTAATAAAACTTAAAGTAAAACCATTATAAGAGTTAGATGTATTACATTTATTTTACTGTTAACCCTTCTATAATTTTTGTGAAAACAATTAAAATTAAATCTGGGAATAAAATAAGTAGAGTATCGTAGAATTTTACCACGTGGCATCTGTAATACGGTCCGAAATTGACATGCAGAAATACATAAACGTGTTTACCCCAATTTTAAAATTAATGCATAATGCACCATAAGCCAACAAAATTACTTTTTGGTTGAATACTAAAATGTTTGTAAAAACTTTTCTAAAAAGCAGGAAGAGTAAAAAAATAATTAAAAATTTATAGAAAAATTTAAATTTTATTGTGTAATAGTACGAATGCATATACATATGCAAAGATTATAAATTTATCACACCATGACTCATTAAAGTGTAAATAGAAGAACGTATTATAGTTTCAAAGTATAAATTGAATTCTTATTTTATTTTATGATAATATTTGGCAGTGACTGCGGATATATGGTTTTGAATGCCTGCATATTACATGTTTTTGTTAAGTATATTTCGTCATAATTTTGTTGTGATCTTTATGGAGTCTGTCTGTTGCCAAAGTCTCCACTGTTTTTAATGTTTACCACGTAACTGTCATAAAGATACCAACTTATCTTGCTGCACATTTTAAGGTTTTTTTTTTGCATACATAAGGGTTAATTTTAAATTATTGTCTACAGCAAATTTTCTAATGAAGCCAATATTAATATGGATATTAAGTTCACTTGAAAGATTTTTTTTAATAAGCCAAACGATTTTTCTTTTATACATATTTACATTTAATCATATTGTTACGAAAATGGAAACGGTGTAACATCGTTTAACATTAAAATGATAAACATAAGATACACAAAGAAATACAATTAACTTGTTTACAAGTAAACCAACAACATGAGTATGAAAGAAAAGAGGATATACAAGTAAGCAAGAAAGTAACAACAAACAACGTGAATACAATTCACAAACAACCATTAAACCGCTAAAGAGCTCTCGAGAAGGTGAAACCACGGACATTCGACTTCAAGAACATTCATCAGACTGTTTACGTGGGCATATAAAAAAGCACGACAAAGCAGGCAACGAGTAGTAAGAATTCAGTCAGTCTTGTGTGAAGACGCGTTGCTTGTGAAGAGCACTGTCGTTGTTTGAAGATCTCCGTTGAAAAGATCTGCGCTATAAGCAAAGAAAAATTGCGAACAAGCAGTTATTTTTGGGTACATCAAGTTGTGAACAGTGGCACACAGAAGTAGTGCGAATAATAAACAGTTTAATTGAAATTAAACACAAATTTATTTTTATTTTGTTAGCAATCAACGAACTCATATTCTAAACGTTTTTAAAAAGTAGAAACGTAATACCCAAATTATATGCCGGAACGAACTTGCGTTCAATTGCTTAGATGATGTAATTGAAAAATCAAAGACGAAATTGTTTTAATAGCACACATCCTAATGGTTATCAATGAAATATCATTTGGATTTAAGCTATTACAATTTCTTGCTCATTAGACATTCTTTGATTTGATTATCAAAGTCAATTATTGTAAGTTGGTGGCATAAATATTGTTACGAAAATGGTGTTATTAAAATGATAAACAAAAGCTACAAAAATAAAACGATAGACTTGTTTACATGATCAACAAAAATATAACAACAACATCAGTATAAAAAAGGGGATAAACAAAGTAAACAAACAGGCAACAACAACACTGCAAGGACAAACGTAATCAAAATACACAAACAACAACAACGTAAACAACATGTTTACGTTTATAGAGATTTCCCGAAGGCAAAGTCATTATCCTTCGAGAGCATTCGCCAGACTGTTTACCAAGCGATATAAAAGGCTGGCAACGGGATAAGAAATAATACAGTCAGTCTTGTGTGAAGACGCGTTGCGTGTGAAGAGAATAATTGTGGTTTGAAGATCTCCGTTGTAAAGATATAACGAACAATTATTAGTGTGTACGCGAAAGAGTGTAAAGAAGAATAACAAATAAAGCAAATTGTTGTTGTTTAAATAGTAGTCTAGTAGGTAGTGTGTTCGCTTATTAGACGTAAAGCCCGTGTTCGAGCCCCAGGCCAGACATCAAAACGGAATATGAAAAAATAATATTTCTTCCGCGAGTACCTCTCAGCAGACTTCTGGCAAAAACTGTGAGAGTAAATAAATCTGCCATGAAAAAGTTTCTCAAAATCCGTGGTTCGAAGTCGACGTTAAACTGTAGGTCTCGCCACTTATGTATAAAATTAACACACACAACATATGTGGTATTGAGAAGCTAGGCCGTAATCCTGACTGAAGGGTTGTAATGGCCAATTATGTATGTAAGTATGTGTTGTTTAAATCAAATTGCCAAAGGTGGCACAGAATTGTGCGAACAATAAAGAATTGATTTAAAACTAAACACAAATTTATTTTTATTTTATTTGCAATCTACGAACTCATATTTTAAACGTTTTTAAATAGTTAAAAACTTAACAATATTATAGTGCAGTAAAGCTGACTAATTTATACAGTTTCAAATTGCAAAATTTAAGATTACAAAGAAACACAGTCGAACTAAATTTACTCAACAGAAACTTAAGTAAACTTCAATTGTGCATATCTTGAAATTAACGGAATCTTTAAAATGTTTTATAAGCGCCATTGTGTAGTTTAAGGAAACATTCCGTTATTCCATCACTAAACACTTTCGAGCCAAAGAAATAATTTCGAAGTAGAAGAAAATTGCATCGGCGACGTCGAAATCTTTATATAAATAGTCCTCAAGTATTAGTGTGACTTGACTAATTACGGTTTTATTATGATCTTGCCATTGGTATTTCTATTTTCTTCTACTTTTCCACTTTGTAGTATAAACTTACGCTTTACAGTTACATAAATAAATACCGTATGTATTTAGAAAAAAGACTTCGTATTTCTTTAATACATTGCGACAATTAAAAGCACATTTTCATTGTGGTTTCATTTGTCAAGTTACATAGCCTTTCTCCTTACAGTAACTTTTTTACATTTACTCTCTTTCTTGTGTATGTATTTGTACAAGAATACAGCTATAATGCACAAAAAAAAAAACATTAGTGTGGGAGCATTATTTGTTTGTTGCAGTTTGTTTTGTAGCACTTTGCTTATGTGAATTTTAGTTTTCTTGCAAGTTAAGCATTGTATTGCATGTTTTTTTTTAAGTTTTTCCATTCTGACCATTTTTAAGCATTACATTTAAGATTTAACGCATTGGGAAGCGTAATGTTATGAATTCGGTAAGTTATCATGAATCGTTTAACAATCCAACAGTGCTACCAAATTGTGCAAATTATTTGTAAGTAAAAAAATAAATAAATCTGATCCCAAAGTTCATAAAGCACTTCTCTCAACACGTATGATCCAAAAAGTCGAGTTTGCGAGCAAGGAATTTGTGCAGTAAATGATCGTTTTCGCGTTGTACGTTTGCAACTTATTGGCCATTGACTACATGAAAAATTTTATTGAAAGGATCTTTACTCACACAGCTATAAAATATGTCATGGACGTCATGTAGCATCGAAGAAAACGACCATAATTTGAGCTCTTGTGAAGGAACTTCCCTTAGTGATGCAACTTATTTTTGGTTAAAGGTCAGCGTTATTTCAAAATTTAGCATAATTGAAATGATATTCCTCAAGCTGGTAATGAGTTGCTATTATAACCCTTAAGCTTAACTAATTGATGCGGCTTACATCATCTATTCTTATTTCCTTCGGCTTGGAAGCTACCATTACGCTGAACAGCGAATGGTGTCGAGCAAAGTTGACTACGTTTTGATTACCAAAAATTGATCATCAAAACATCCACGATATTTGATTCCTGCAAGGCCAAAGTAACCCTACAAAGTGTTTAACAATCGATTTATTGTAAAATCAGTTTCCAGAAGCGGCCCCATTCGCTTCACTTCTTTCCTTCATTCGATTTAAGGCATCTGTCTTGCTTTTCCATATTTCAATATTTCTGTCATTCAGGGATTCCCGAACTTTCACAGTCACTTACGGCTATCTTGTTGAAACTCCAAATCGGTACACGTCACCTCAATTGGGTAAAAGTCATAGGTGGTGCTTCCAGTCAATAACGAGCACTTTCGGGCGATGACTACTAGTTTCATTTGGACTGAATTGGATGATCTAAACATAAACGTCAAGTGGGTGCTATGATCCATAAAGCTCATGCCGCATTGGACATTCTGCACTAGCAATTTGAGGGCATAGTCAGCGATGACACCGACATTGTGAGATATAACTCTTCGAAGAACGAAGGTAAAGATGAGCATGATGTGATAAATTTTTAAATATATTTCTAATATGTAGTGTTCTAAAATAGTAAAAAAAAAGAAAATAAAAAAAACCTTATTGAAATAAAAGAATACAATGCTGCAATCGTCTCATTAAGTGCTGAAGACTGTTTCCCATATTTAATTTCACAGGCATGAAGATTAAGTTGAAAAAGCCACCTCCTATATAACAAAATGTGCTTATAGAATAACAGCAGCGAATTGTCGGAAATTCTTTTGATGCCTCTCAACCAAGGTTGGCAACCGAAACGAATAACGGTATCGGTAACGGTATCGGTAATCAATTTATTATTATTTCGGTATCGGTATCGGTAACGGTATTTAAATTATATCGGTTTCGGTATACCGGTATAAAAGTAATATATCGGTATTTATACCGGCATAACATTCTCCTTAAATCTAAGAACACAAAAGTTTCCAAATATTAAATATTTGTATTAGGAGATCATAAAAAATTAAATTTTTGTAAAGAAAAAATAATTCAATTCATGAAGAAATACTTTAGAATATAAAAACATTAGACTAACATTTTAGATTACATCCTCAAAAAGAAAAGTTAAATGTTAATTCAATTTAATTGAATGAATACACATAAACTTAAAATTTTAAAATAATTCCTCATTAGATCGAATGACTACAACTGCATTTAAAATGTCATCATCCAACCTATTCCGGCTTGGGTTCATGATATACTTTACTCCTGAAAATAACCGTTCCACACTTACTTGTGTGGCAGGCACAGCTAATATAACTTTAGAAATGGCATATAGCTCTGGTTTGGCTGTACTTTTTTCTTTTCACCAATTGAGAACATTCATATCTCTTTGTACTCGTTATTCATTTCTAAAAGCACTTAGCAATTCACGTATTTTATTGCTATTTGGTGTTGTATAGGAACTTTCTTTCTCCATATTTCTAAGAATAGCTTATACGCTGTCAGAGGATGAACTCGAGCTACAACTGATATTATCTTCAACGGATGTGCAGCAGTTTTGGGAAAGTATGTCCATTTTAACACTTACTTCTACCATACCGTTATTGATCCATAATTGATACCGGTATAAGGGTAAACGGTATATGAATACCGGTATTTGTACCGAAAAACTTATTTCTGTATCGGTATAAATACCGGTACCTACTTTTAAACGGTATTTAATCGGTATCGGTATTATAACGGTATCGGTTGCCAACCTTACTCTCAACACTATGATTGCGGACAATAAGGTTGAAAATATGTGCTAGTTGGGAATGGGAATAAGAGAAATAATTCATATTGTCACGAGCTTACCTCTTTAAAAACGTTTAAAATATGAGTTCGTTGATTGCAAACAAAATAAAAGTAAATCGGTGTTTAGTTTCAATTTAAATTTTTATTGTTTGCACTGCTTTTGTGTGCCACTGTTACAACTTGATGATACAACAACAATTTGTTTAGTTCGCTATTCTTCTTTATACTTCTGTTCGCGTAAGTACTAACAACTGTTCGGTAGAACTTTACAACGGCGATCTACAAACCACGACTGTTTTCTTCACACGCAACGCGTCTTCACACAAGACTGACTGAATTCTTACTACTCGTTGACTGGTTTGTCTTGTCATAGTTTCGCTTTCTCGAGAACTCTAACGCGACTTCATTTGTCCCTTAAGTGGACAGTAAAGGATGCTCATTCGGTATTGCCATTCATTACTGCAAGAATTTGCTGAAATTGCTCCATTAAAAAGTAGTCATTTCTGTTTCTGGTTGCGTTCAATTTTTTTCGTCAGACTTGTTGCCTTACGGTGTGGGTTCTTTCGAGGCCACTAAGTTGCTACAAGAAAATAACAAGAGCTCAACTGCTCTACGGATGATAATATTATTATACAAAGCATGTTTATTATGTCTGAGCTCGATATTTCTGCAATGCTGATAAGTCTATGCAGAATGACGTTGAGCAACTCCTGCAGATCCATCAATAGGGGAACGGGCCTCTCCGAACCTTTTGATATCATACGAGGTATCAGACAAAGCGACCCCTTATCATGTGTCCATTTCAACTTGAACATGGAAAGAGTTTTGCGTAAGGCGAGAGTGCATCGTAATGGCCCTACTTTCAAAAAAATTTGTGTGTGGAAATAGATTTAAAATCTATTACCCTGGACGCAAACCAAGGCAGTTAACAGAGCTTTCTTATGTTACTAACAGAATTTTGTTAAACAATTAATTTAAAACTTGGAAAGAAAAAAGCAGAAAGGATTAAAATGCCTGGTAAAATTAGGTAAAAAAGCAAAAAGTATAGAAATGCTGGAAACAAAAAAAGGAAAAGAGAACGCATTATAAATAAATAGTAAAGCAGCAAAGCTTAAAAAATTAAACCGCGTTAAATTGGTGAAAATAGAGTTGAATAAACATAAAACGGAACGGGAAATAAAAGGAAACTTGAGGTTGGAGAAAAATAACAAAAATTGAAAAATTATATAATAATTTTTTTCTTCTTAATGGTAAGGGTAGAGGATTTGTTGACATCAGAGAACTGTACGACTAAAGTTTCACATTTTCATTATAAATCATTTTTTTCTATGATGATAATTAACATTACAAGCTTAAATATATTTTAATTATTTCTGCAAGAGGAACTCAAATAAAGAAAAAAGAGACTTATAATAATATTTTACTTTAACAGAATTTATTATTAGAATTGTCATGTCATAAAGAAAAATAATTAGCATAAATAAAAATATTTTCTTTGGGAATATTAAAATTGTAAGAAGGGAAAAACTGGCAATTAAAAAAAATGTGAATTAGAAGTAGGCACCATATAGATTATTAAATAACCACATGCGTCGTAAAAGTCTTTCATCGTATTAAAACTTTATAGAAGAACAATCATTTCTAATAAATATATTAACATCAGGATATTATTTTTATTATTTAGTACACACGTACATACCAGAGATCAGCTATAAATCCTTTTCTCGCTACTCATAAGTACTCATGAAATTTTGAGAATGAGTGAGTCAACAGTATTGAAATTCAACTACTCTGATTTATTCGTACTCTCTACAACATTGATTTATAAAAACAGATTGCAATGAGTAGGAGTACAACTTTGACATCAAACTCATAGAATTCGAAATATGCTTGATACTCATACTTTTAATACTCATAAATGATTCGAGTGATTCGAATCACTCATCAAAATTTACAGACTTAGTTGTTGTTGCATTTACAAAAAAGAAGAAAGAAAAAGACAAAGACAGCTAGCAAAGCAAACACACAACCTTCTAGTGAGTATTGTAGTATTCGTACGTGAATCATACTTATTTTGTGATTCTACTAAACGTTGAGTACAGGCGATTCGAATTCAACAACATCATGCGTATTGTTAAGTATGAGTACGATGAGTACTTTTAACTTTGAATATGAGTAGTATGAGTATGATATTAAAATAAGTATGAATGCGTATAAGTATCAGAAATTATGAGTGTGATTAGAATCTACTCATCTATTTGATATTGCTGATTTCTGGTACATATATTATAGGTCATTACAACCCTTCAGTCAGGATTGCGACTTAGATTCTAGCACCACTTAAGTTGTATGCGTTGATTTTATTCATATGTGGCCGGTCATACCGTTTAGGGTCGACTCTGAACGGCACTTTTTTTTTTGAAAAACTTTTCATGGAAAGTTTTATTTGCTTTCAGATCGCCAAAGGAAATATTTTTATCAAACTTCGTTTTGATCGAGATGTCTCATCTGGGATTTGAACGGTAGCCTTGAAAAAACAAAAACAAATTCACATTGCTGAAAAAATTGATTTTCTGGTTCATATTCACATTATTATCATCAAACAGATGTCACTGATACATTCACTGAATTTTCAATTTCAATCTATTGGAACTATTTTTCGACTTTTCAATGTTTTTATACGCTCCCGAATTAAGTGCAAGAATGTTTTTAGTCGAGCTGACGTTTGGTTTACTCCATATCATACCTAACAGGTATATCATTATAGTAAAGCATTATTTTGTTGTTCTGTATGAAGCATTTCGTAGACAACCAAGTGTTTCTATCCACTTTACTTGGTAAAACCAGCTCAGATCTCTCTTATATTATGCAGAGTAATCTAGTTTGGAGTTATATTCCATCCCACAGTTTCATATGTATTCGATCACCAAATAATATCCACATACTATAAACATGTTGCGTAAATGTCAGGTGTGATATAAATAAATCAAACTTAAATACATATGACAATAAACATCTTTTTAACATGTAATGCAACATTGTTCTCCTACATGTATATATAGTGGTCACAGAGCTTATCAACAAAGTTTTCTATTTCTACTTTGCAGACACGGATGTCTCTATTGTCAAAGAAATTAATTTAATTAAATTTATTTTTGTTTATTATGAAGTCGCCGTGGTCTAGTAGGAGTGTGTTGGCTTATTAGACGAAAGGCCTGAGTTCGAATCCAAGGTCAGACATCAAAACGAAAAATATGAAAATAATTCTTCGGCGACTTCCTCTCAGCAGATTTCTGGCAAAAACTCTGAGAGTAAAAATTGCCATGAAAAGCTTCTCAAAAAATCGGAGTCGACTTTAAACTGTAGGTCCCGCCATTCATTTATAAAATTAACGCACACAACATGAGTGGTGTTGAGAAGCTAGGCCGTAATCCTGACTGCAGGGTTATAATGGCCAATTATGTATTTATGTAAATTTATTTGATATTTTATATATTGCCTTAAAAAAGTCCAATTGATTGTATTTAAAATATTTGTGATTAATTTCAGAATCAATTTCAATTCATCGAATTACATATATATATATTTTTTTAATGTTTAGCCGGTCAATTAGTAATGTTGTCTCTGACTGATCGAGCATTTAGCAAACAACCCTAATTAACTGCAAAATTCCAACAGCTTTCGTTCTACTCAATGATAATCTTCTCAGAAAGTTATCTAGGCTTCATCCATATTTCGAAACGTTTTGTGATAAAAAGAACCTAACCTTACCGGAGGTTATACATATATCGCTTGCCTTTGCCTGCTAAACAAAGAAATTAGTCTGACTTGTACAATAACCTTAGAGGAATTCAACCGTTAGGGTAACGGTCTATTTAACTACTCTGTTTCATTCGTACTCACTACAACATTGCTTTATAAGTACAGGTTGCAATGAGTATGAATACAACGTTGACATCAAAGATTAATAATAAATTTATAATAAATTAATAATAAATTAATAATAAACAATAAAATAAGATTAAAAATAATGTTTATAAACAAATGAAATCAAACGATATTTGCTATGTCAAAATACTTTCGTGACAGACTGTATGATCACCATTTTAAAGAAAGGACTACATACTACAATATATCTGTAACTTTTTGCTTAAAGAAATAAAATTCAAAAATTTTTGAAGGTTAAACTTAAATTCTATAAAGTTGTTTTTAGATATTAAAATATTTACAAATTAATATATTTTCAATCATTTATTTCAATTAAATACAATTTAAGAAATTCTTAAAATCGTATTTTTAATTATCTTCTCTAAGATTCTTTAAAAAAAACAATAAGTAATTATCTATGCTTCGAGGGACACTCTGGAGCGGATGGTCTTATTCGCATGGCTGGTGTTAATTAAAATATAATTTTATCAAATAAATGAAAAAACCAAAAGTAACTTTTTTAATAATAATAATAGCAAAAGCAACACGTTCAAATAAATGACAGCAAATAAATAACCCATAAGAAGTAGTGCAAAACTATAGGAAACAGAAGCTAACTTTTATAATTTTGTCAACAACATCTGCACCATCAGGTGAAATAACTTTTTCGCAAAACTTATAATATATTACCTTTGAAATATGTTTAAAAGTTGTATCAATTAATGCGTATTCTAGGTAACAGCATTGTATAAAATACCAAAATAGTTTAGTTCTTGCTTTCGATAGAAGAAATGCCATTAGCAAAAGTTGTTTTCGTAATTGGTAGACAGTATTTGAACAAATAATATATATGAGAAGAGAAAATTTGAAAACTCTTTTTTGAAGATTTCTTATTCCAATTGCAAAAGAAGTTAGCATTTCCATTTGAAATGAAAACAAAACAGTCCCCAGACGGAAGTACTTTCAAAAATGTTGTGAGAGCAAATGGCCTCGTGTTATTCAACTTGATAGAGTTCTATCCATTTCATTGATAGCAATGGCTCTGTATTCGATGGAATGCAGCTGGTCCGAGAGAGCTTTCACCTTCTTCAGCTGTACCATTACTTAGCTGGAATCAGAATATCGTCGCATCCGAAACCAGCACAAGGTCAGAATAGTAGCAGAAGAGCTTCACAAATTACGAAAGGTGAATATTAGTGGATTGTAGATTTTCTGTCAGGAATCAAAAAATCTGAGATTTCGTTGCCTCTGTTGGTTGGGTCTTTTTGATGGGACACAGTGCAGCCTCTTTCTCAAGGAGAATGAAACGATTCCACATTCTGTGGAATTGCATTACGCTGTGCAATTGATATAGCGTATGGCGTTAATGGTAAATATTGGCTTCCAAAGGCTCAATAAATCCAGAAGCGTTTAAACGCACGAACGTAGGAACTAGGGAACAGGATAAATTTTGGAAATAAAGTTTTTACATTTCACTCGCAAGTACATTTTAAAGCAAAAACCAAGTTTGCCAATTTTCATCTACGATGAATCAAATATAGTTTACTTATTATTTATGTATGTATATCGATGTTTAAAAAGCATTTACAAAGCGGGAGCAATTTAAAAACAAAAACAACAGGCAATTTTGTAGCGTCGAATAGCAGTGCCTACTGTACCCAATAAAAATTGTGCAGCCAGTTTAACATTTTGACTTCCTAAAAATTTTCAACTTTATTTACAACCTTTGCGGGCTCTATCGCGACTTCAGTGATGTTTGTGTATTTTGTTTACATTGCTTTTTGTTGCGTTCTCACTTACTCGTTTATCCCCTTTTCTTTCATACTGATGTTGTTGGTTTACTTGTAACAAGTTCGTTGTATTTGTTGGTGTTGCTTTTGCTCATTTTAGTGTTAAACGATGTTAAACCATTTCCATTTTCGTAACAATATTAAAATTTAAATGAATTAATTAGTGTCAGCTAAACTAAATTTAACAAAGACTAAAAACGAATAATTTATGTTATTATGTGTAAAAAATATTAGGCAGTATAGGAATTTAATTTAAAATTTCTAACTATCTTGGGTATGCGTCGTAACTACATGTAACTCCTACAAAATAGGCCGACGTACAAAATAGAATAAATCTCTGGCAGTTAACATGAAAACTGTTTCTGTTTGTAGTCAATTGTGTTTGTGGTCGTTATGGCATAAAAATAGTGGCAGTATGTTGTGGAACTAATATTCTAACAGAAAAAGTTATATAAAAGCCAACCAAAAGCAGCTTTTAATTTGAATGTGTTAAATAAACAAAAATGATTTTAATTACATTCATTTTTCGGCTGCAAACATTACAGTTTGTAGTTAAATGCAGCATTAAATAGGTCAATTAAAAACTCTCAAACAATTGGTCAATTCACACAAGCTGTTGTATCGTTGTATTCATTGTATTGTTGGAAGAACATACAACAGTGTATGATTGTTGTTGATAATTTTCATATAAAAATTCTATACACTTATACACATTTTTTCCATATGTTTTTAAAAGTTGTATTGGTTTCGTGCTATCAAATTGCGTGAATGAAAAAAAAATGTGTATATGTTTTCATATGTTGTGTTGGTTTCGGGCTATCAAATTGATTGAATGGCATGAAATACACAATGCAGCATAGCATTGAGCGTTCACAAACAAATAAATGTATTCAATACAACATACACGATACAAAGTTGTGTGAATTGCCCAAATGGTTCTAAAAATATATTTGTTTGAAAAAATAAAAAAAAAATTTTTACTAAAAACTAAAACTATTAAATAGAACAGGAAAACTAATTAGGAAAGAAAAGTTAAGTTGAGTAAATTGCCGATTGTTTAAAAAGAATAGCTAACTTGGAACCGATAAGGTCTCGTTGTAATACCGATAATACACATTCCGTCTTTCAACGTCTTGGAAACGTGTTATCTGGTCTGATGCCCCTAAATTTAACAGCTTTCAGTCAGATGGAAAGCAGTACTGCTGGGGCAGACCCGGGGAACGTGTTTAAAGACACCACGTGAAGCAAATTGTTAAACATAGCGGCGGAAATATAATGGTTTGGGGATGCTTTACATGGTGGCATGTTGACCCTCTGCATTTAGTAGATGGTATCATGCGAAAAGAAGACTATCCGCAGATTCTGCAAACCCATCTTCCCAATTTTATTGATAAATGTGCTTATCCCGAAAAAGTAATTGTTTTTCAACAGGATGGTGATCCGAAGCACACAGCAAAAATTGTAAAGGAATGGATTGGGAAACATCATATTCAATTGATGGAATGGGCATCGCAGTCTCGACATCTATCCGATTGAAAATCTTTGGTCAATCGTGAAAAGCCGGTTCGGGCAGTACGAAGCAGCCCCAACGAATATAGACAAACTCTGTGGTCGTATAAATGCGGAATGGAATCGAATTCCAAAAGATGTTATCGAAAATTTGATAGAAGGCATGCCAAACCGCGTAAATAAAGTTATTTCTAATAAGGGTCTATGGACCAAATATTGAAATTGGGTTAGTTTTATTAATTTTCTTGAAAGGTGCAAAACTGAGTTTATGTGGTTTATTTTCGTTTTTTCTTTCAAACTTATTGAATTGTTAAGAATAAAATAATAAATTTAAAATAATTTTTTTGATTTGTTTGTATGGTTTTGGTTTTGTGCTCGCCAGTGTAGGTGCTAAGAGAAACAAGGTTTTAATCCTGACTGAAGGGTTGTAGTGACCAATTATGTATGAATGTACTTAATTCCGTCAAGAAGCACATTCAAAATAACGTCTTATATAACTCAAAGGATTCTCATCATGGATCATGCGAGTGTTATGTGACAATTGTTTTAGACTACAAACATTTACATGAACAATTCTAGCAAAACTTTGTAATTTCTTCAAAATATTGCACATCTAGAAATCAAAATGACAAATTTTTTAAAAATAATAATTTTTTACAACCTTTCAGGCAACTACCCAATGTGCTATTAGGACTCCAAAACAAATTCCTGTATTCCGTTGATGTCAAAAAACATGTATAGGAAAAAATTAGTTCATGCCACAATTTAAGAAGAAAGAATAAATGCATTGAACGACTGCAAAAACTATTAGAACCACGGAAAATTTCAGTCTTTCCCAACTACTGAGTAAGTTTAGCAGCACTTCACCATATCAAATTTCTCATTATGACACGCAACTAAAAATTTTAAGAAACCAGAATAAGTAACCCACTGATATGTGACTATACTTATAGTACGGCAAGAAACTATGTAATCAGTCTAACCTATAACCTACGGTAATAAAACGCTCTCCACTCTTTATATATCCTTACCAACACTTAGATAAGTTGTGGAGTGAAGGCCTAATACTCAAATAGACGAAAATTTATTCGATTTAAGAGAGACGGAGGAATGCTTGCAAACAAGGTAAACTTATTATTGTAGTCAACAACAAGGAGATCTCCAGAACGATCCTTGTATTGCTGTATTCAATCTGTCGTGCAGCCTCCATGTGGCACTTCATGGATGCCCTGCTTTCACCCGTTAGATTGCTAACAAATACATGCAGTGCAGCCCAATTCCCGGATTTGGAACATACACATACATATTTAGCCATTACAACCCTCAATCTACTGAGAGGAAGTCGCCGAAGAAATTTTTTTTTTTTATATTTTGTTTGGATATCTGATTATTTGAACCGTTTCTTCGCGTCTAATAAACCAACACACTACCTGTTAGACTACGGCGACTAGTAGATAGACTACGGGTTCTGGACTTGGAACCCACTTCGTAAAAACATTCTTCTAACGAAAATCGCAACACTATCTTTTATGAAGATCCTCTCAAAAGTTCACGACCAAGGCAAACGTTTAAAAGACTATGATTTAAAATTAGATACATGGAACGAATGGAGTCTTCACAAGGTACCAGCTTCTGCCCAACACATGAAAAGTAGGACTGACATCACTACCATATAAGAAATACTAGGAGAGGATAAGGATGCAAAAGGCTTGCATCATCGCCTCAACAAAAGAAAATGACTATGCGGTTAAGGATGCCTTCTACGCTAAGCTCAACGCCAAAATCGTTTTCGGATATGTCGAGACAGAGGTCGCTATTTCCAATGGTATGAGGCTGATAGATTTCGTCCCATCTCGCATCAAAACTGTTAATTTTTTTTAATGAAAGTTCATATTTTAAAAATTCTTTCAAAATTGCAAGTGTTGTTGAGCACTTTATCTATTGTCGTTGGGACACGAGAACATGATGATATTTTTTTTAAATGTTTTTCTCTGTCATTGTAAGTGCATGATGAAAACTAGAATGTCTCGATTCAAGTTTAAATTATCGTTTGATGTCTCTGTCTAGTTTCAATTATCGTTTGATATCCCTGATCACAGCATAATCATACTTTCATTTCGTATCAATTTATATTACGAAATGTGAAATTGAGCCCTAGTAGAGGATTCCATCTTTCCCTTATTCTTTGAGTTTGATTTTCACTTCAAGTGCTGCTTTGAAATGTTACCTCTACCTCTAGTGTTTGCTTAGTTGCAATTCAAGTTTTTATTCATTCTTTCTTAGCAGGAAAATATTTTACAAAACGAATTTTTGAATTCCATTTCATTTTATTTTAGAATTTTTTATTTATTTAGGTTTAACAAGTTATTCATTGTAACATGATATATATTGTTTGGCCTATAATTTAACAGGGTCTTTCATTAAGCACTTCATATTTTTAAGTAAAACTAAAACAAAGTGTGTGTTTGTGTGACAGCATTAACATTTTTTTTAATCTTTTGAACGCCCTTTTGATGTCATTATATATGTTCGGAATATGATATTATTACGTTTTTACCTTTTTCAAAACGTTTAAAATATGAGTTCGTTGATTGCAAAAAAATAAAAATAAATATGTGTTTATTGTTCGTAGTACTTTTGTGTGCCACCGTTCATTACTTGACGAATACAACAATAATTGCTTGTTCGCTATTGTTCTTTGCTTACAACGCTGATCTTTTCAACGGCGATCTTGACACCACGACTCTTTTCTTCTCATGCAACGCGTCTTCACACAAGACTGACCGAATTTTTACTTCTCGTTGCCTGCTTTGTCTTGCCTTTTTATATGCCCACGTAATCAGTCTGATGAAGGTTCTAGAAGTCGAACGTTCGGGGTTTCGCTTTCTTGAGTATTCTATCGCGACTTCATTTTTGTTTGTGTATTTTGTCTTTGGTATCTAGACCATTTAATACAGACAGGAGGAGTGCTCGCTGTTGTTGTTGTTGTGTGCTTTCTCAAGGATATAAGCACCTATAACACCGCACTTCACTTCAAATAGCATATTTTTCGGCAAGTACTGAATCTCATGTGAATTAGTATCGTCCTAAATTTTAAAATTTTATTTGTTCAAGAATTCATACATCCAGAAATTAGCGTCATTGTTGAGAATGCCTTTTCGATGAAAATTTGGGTCATCAGTTCGGATTGCCTCACAGCCCATTCAATGAACGCACGTTGTTTTTTATGGTTCATGTCGATTAGTTCGTGTTGTTTTGACTGAATAAATGACAAGTACGAAAGTTCTTTTTGGAAGACCCTACAAATTCTGCAAATTATAGAATACAGAAATATGTTTAATGGCCATTATTGCAACTTGTCCTTAACTAAAGTGAGGATTTTAACGGGCATATATATGATATTATTATTATAAGTGGACAATAAGGTAGAAGTGAGCGTAAACTAAAGGGATGATCAACATACCTTTAACTTTTAAAGCTAAGTTTATGTTAGAATTATTTATGTTAGAATTATATATTACTTTCAATATGGCAACTTCAAATATAAACAAAATGAGGAAACACAACAACAAAAAAGGGGCCCTTCGTTATCACTGCTTTAAAAATAACTTCTTTAATTGAGCAGTTTCAACGACATTGCTCCGGCACTGCCATATTTTTGAAAAATTTAACTTTATTTTATCTGTAAGTCGCAATAACGAAAATAACAGAAAGATAACTTTACAATTCCCTTTAACTAAAGGTACCTTTAACTAAACCCAAGTTTAACGGCAAGTTGGAATAATGACCCTAAATCTTGAAATCTTCATATTACTCCACTTGTTTATTGTAGATAAATACAGGATTAGAGACAAAAATAAAACTTTTTGGGCCCCTCAATGAATTTTAAATGAAAATGTCAATTTGAAGCAAAATAATATTCGAAACAATTTCAATCTTTCCCTTTAGCATTCAAATTCTGAACGGACAAAACGAAAAAAGAATTTTGAAATAAAACAAAACTAAAGAACCAGCACAATAACTAGAAATTTAACAATATAAATAGTAACAATAGCAAAAAAAGGAAGGTAAACAAAATAAGTTTTTCATTGTAGTTAAGTCGCTATAAATGGAAGAATGGAATGAAAAGTAAATAAAATAAACGAAATAAAACAATGTTCGAATGGTTATATTTTCTCCTATTTACGTGCTTGAAACTTTACTTCTTCTTCTTCTTCGTTTTGAATTTTAAATTGTTAAAGTTTTCATTCAACTTATAAATCCTGCAAAACAAACACAGACAAGGTAGCATTTTTTTTGTTTACCTTTTAGTGCTGAGCTATTTTTTTTTGTCTATTTTTCATAGAGTGCACAGAATCTCAATTGTGTTCAACTATAAATGGATTTTCAAGATTTTTCCTGTTATGTTTTAGAAACTTATCAAACTATTCAAATGTGACATATTTTTTCACTACAACTGTATTTATTTAATTAACAAAAAGAAAAACAAAGATGAATTCGCGCTCTAAGTGTTAAGGTAGTAATATCGGGAGGGCCATCTATCGGTTAAAATTTGACAATAATTGTTTACGCTGGCCACCCTACCTTTTGGTTTAGATATATGCTTTAGTTTAAGTGAATAAACCACCCCTGTGTTCATATGAATTTATTGTGAATTATTATAATGTAAACGAAAAGAGATTAATACCCGATCAACCCCCAACCTCGAAGGTACGTTTGTATACGCACAATAAATATAATTTTTGTATAGAAAACTAATATTTGCTTTATTTCTCTCGTTTCGCCAAATATTTTATTTTATTAATTTTCCCCGCTCACTCTCACAATACTTATTTATGTATGTCATTCTATTCTGTCACAAAATTCAGTATATTATATATACTTAACGAGATGAATCAATTTACGCTTGACCAACGTTGGGATTTATTTCCAAAACAAAGACAATTGGTCGGAAATTGCACAGAAATATCGTACAAAATTTGATTGCAGAGAAGGACCAACAGAGCCCGATATACGCAATTTTATTGCTAAAGCTTGTAAAACTGGTTTCATTGTTGATGCGCCAAAACCTGAGTGTGCTCGTACAGTGTGTATACATCCGAAAATATTGATGTGGCTGTGAGCATGAGAATCCATCAACCTCAAGAATTCAACATTTTAAGCACCAGTTTACATTATATAGGGTTATCCATTTCGTGGTTCCAAAAGTACACGTAAATAAAACACATATAAAATATTTTTTTCATGATATTTCTTGTTTATTGTAAAATTTGAACGTTGACATTAAGTGTGAAACACTACATCATTTAAATGACCTCCACGCGAAGTGTTGCAAGCATTCATCCTTTTGCGGTAATTTTCGACCACTTTTTGACACATATTGGGTGGTATCTCAGCCATAACTTGACGAATGTTGGTTTTTAAGTGCTCAAGAGTTGAAGGTCTATCTGCATAAAAACGGTTTTCGCGTAGCCCCACAAAAAAGTCTAATGGTGTCAAATCGCATGATCTTGGCGGCCAGTTGATATCGACACGATGAGAAATTACGCGGCCAGGAAATCTCTCTTGCAATAAATTCGGTTATCATAAGACCATAACGCTCCGAATTGACGGTGACAGTCGTTCCATTGTCCTTTTCGAAGAAGTAAGGTCCAATCACACCTTCGGACCAAAGAGCGCACCAAACAGTGACTTTTTCTGGATGTAAGGGCCTCTTTTCAATTACTTGAGGATCCCCAGAACCCCATGTACAACAATTTTGTTTATTAACATACCCACCGAGTGTGAAATGTGCTTCATCTTTGAAGAAAATTTTGTTCGAAAAAGCACGATACGTGGCTGTGGCAGAATCACCATTTTTGTAGTTGGTTTTGATAATTTTTAAGCGTTGTGTTAAGCGATCCATTTTCATTATTGTCAGACTTTCAACTGAAAAGAAAAAATTGGTTTCACAACTTAGTTTGACAGATGTCGAATTCCAGTCCCATACGTTTGAAACCACGAAATGGATAGCCCTTTATTTTACGAAAAGTATATATTTTGCTAAAAGATGCCTTAAAAAATTCAATTGGTTCAAGAGTTGAAGCCGCATAACGGGCCAACGGATGAAGCTCATTTTCATCTTAGCGTACCCACCCACAATGAGCAAAATTTCCATATTTGGTGCTCAGAAAACCCACTTGTCGTCTTACAGAAGCCAATGCACCCACTATGGATAACTGTTTGGTGGCCATTGTGGAGCGGAGGCATCATTGACCCATATTTGTTTAAAAATGAGGACGGCTCAACCATTACGGTTAACGCAAACACCTATCGCACCATGATAACCGATTTTTTTTTTACGCTCTCTTCATGGTATCGATGTAAACGATGTTTGGTTCCAATCAATTTATTGCGTCAAAAGCAGCATTCGTGATGCTATTGTTGAGATACGACTGAAAAACGGACCGAATGAGGTACTGTGAGGCAGCCAAATGAATGAAATAATATTTAATTTCTAACGGAAATAATTGTACTTCGCAACAAAAAAGTAAATTACACAAAATTTCAAACCGTATTTCTTTTATTGCTTTTTTTAATTTAAACTTTTAAATGCCTCAATTTTATGACTACTACTACTATTATTAATGTAATTTCCTAATAGTTTTTAGGAATTAATTTAAACAAATTAAATAAATTATAATTTGAATATACAACACTTTAAATTTATGTACGAGAGACCAAAAATATTTTCGAGCTAAATAACTTTCACGATCGACTTCTTTATTACAACGAACAGTCACTTATTTTTTTTGTAAACTTCATTTTGCATCTTTTGAAAACAAGTTTTTTTAAAACTTGAAAAATCTCACCAGTCCAGTCGAGTCGTTTGTAACCGAGAGAGCATCCGTTGTAGACACACAATTAAGGTGTGTGTTTACCAACAACCTATTCCCAATAGATGTCCAGACCGCCTATTACCTGTACTACTGCAACTACTACTACTGCCTGTATTACTGCTGCTACTATTACTACTACTACTGATCTCTCAGGGAGACAGTACGGGTTTAGAGCGGGTAGACCGACGATAGGAGCCATTAACGAAGTATGCTGTCCAAAGCGGTAGCCGTTTCTCGAGGCAGATAGTTTTGTTGGCGACCTTAGAAGTCCGGAATGCGTGCAACAGCCTCCGGTGGGTTGACGTACTTGAGGCACTGAGAACACTGTTCACTGTTTCCGGTTCACTGTTCCCGGTTACCTGCAGGAGATTATGCGGAGCTACTTCCGAGATCGTGAACTTATTTACGATACGAGCCAAGGACGAAGGGGAAAACAGGTTACGTATGGTGCAGTTCAAGGATAAATTATTGGCCCTGACCTATGGAACATAACATATGATGATATCTTTCGCATTGAAATGCCAGATGGCGCACATCTTGTTGAATATGCCGATGACGTTGCGGCCATAATTGTGGCTCGGAATGTCGAAGAGGCTAAAAGGAAGGTCAACCAGGTTATAATAAGAACGAAGTCATGGCTCGAGGACAGAGGACTCAAACTCGCAACGGAGAGAACGGAGTTGATACTTCTTACGAGGAAGTGTATACCGCTGAAAATCAACATCACGACTTGCGACACCACTCTGACGATGCGGAAAGTGGTCAACTACTTTGGCATTCGACTGGATCCTGGACTGACGTTCTGGGCTCAGATGCAACACGCTGCAACCAAGGCAGCTAAGGTTACCTCCTCTTACTTAGCGGGCTTGTGGCCAACATTGGTGGTCCTATACAGAGCAGGCGCAGATTGATGATGGAAGCAACGGACTCTATTCTGCTTTACGGCAGTGAGATCTGGGTGGAGGCATTGAAGGTCGACTGTAGAAGGAAAATTTTATAATCGGTAGAATGAACCGCTGCACTTAGAGTGGCATCGGCGTATAGAACTGTATCTAAGTCAGCAATACTGGTAATCAGTGGTGTAATACCTATAGGTCTACAGGCAAGTGAGCGGAAGAGAGTGTGGGAGGCTAAAAACGTGCACGGAGAGACAGTAAATGTCGACGACGCCAGAAAGCGAACCATACAATAATGGCAAGATAAATGGAACACTGACACGAGTGGTAGATGGACGGCAAAACTTCTCTCAGATATTACGCGCTGGATGGAGAGGAAATTTGGTGAGGTTAACTACTATCTGACACAACTGTTATCTGGACATGGTTATTTTTGTAAGTGCCTATTTAAAATGGGGAAGATGACACGACCAAATTGCATCTATGATGATGAGTCGATAGATGATGCGGAACATACTTTCTTTCAGTGTGGGAGCTGGAGACTGCAAAGAAGGAATCTTGAGGCCAAAGTCGGCGTCTGTACTGTCGAGAACTTCTGCGATGTAATTCTGAACAGTGAGGAGAATTGGAATAGTATAGTCAGGTACGCTGAAGTCTTACTAAAATCTAAGAAAATTGACTTGGATGAGAGAAGTAGAATAGGCGTTTAAACACCTTCTTGGAATTCGTTACACAATCCGGACGCGGATATGGATGTGAAGGGGCCAGACGGACTCCACTTCGAAGTAATACCACAGTTGTTCCGGAGTGGGCATAAGGAGTCCAACAGAGAAAGAGGAGATTTAGTGGGTAAGGGCCCCACACACGGGGGATAGTGACGACTATCCTTATGGTGCGGTTAGGTACATTTACTCCTCCTCAGCGTAAAAAAAAAATACTACTTCTACTGTTACTACTACTAATATTACTACTACCACTATTACTACTACTACTACTCTTATTACTACTACTACTACTACTATTACTACTATTACTACTACTATTACTATTCTACTACTACCATTACAGTTCTTCTTACAAAGTTGTATTTAATTTTTGCAATAAATATCAATGTTGTCAATATTTCCTATAGTTTTAAACACTTCACGTTTAGAAATTTTCGATAACATAAGAGCAAGTTTTTATAACAATATAGGACCACGTTGTCTTGTATACCCAAATTATATATTTTGGGTATGGCGAATTTTATCAAAAATGCCTTTAGAATTTAAGCTACCTTACAGAGGCAGTCTTCATAAAATATTGACCTCTTGATAAATATCGACAAATCGAAGTCAAAGCTTGCTTACTGCCTAAAAACTATTGATTACATATATACATACGTACATAATGGATCATTACAATCCTTCACTAAGGACTAAGTCCTAACTTCTCACGACGGGATCTACTGCTTAAAGTCGATCCCGAAATTAAGATTTTTTGAGAAATATTTCATGTCATTTTTTATTTATCCTCAGAGTTTTTGCCTGAAATCTGCTGAGAGGAATTCACCTAAGAAATATTTTCTTCGCATTACATTTTTATAGAGATGACTGACCTGGAGTTTGAACCGCGGCTTCAGCCATTAGACTACGGCGACTTTTTTCTTTTCGCTATTATTTGCAATATAACATCTCTATAATAACTATACTGTTAGTTTTTGCACACCATTTTGTTATAGGGTCACTATTGTATACCCTCTTCAAAATTTGAGAACTTCATTTGTTTCCCATGCGATTAGAACAATATTGGTATATACAGTATACATATATAAATACCACTCAATTTTGCGTAGGCTACGCCGAGATGTGGAACAATATGTGACGAGATATTTTAGGGCGAATTCTTTTCATTTACAAAAGTGATCACTAAGTCAGAGATCGTTGCCACTTATTTCAGTAAGCAACGAATTATTTTTAACAGCTTTTTAGCAGCTTTTTAGCCAGCTATGCGGTTATATTAACATTCTATATTAGCTTTAAGAGGGAACTAAACACTTGTGTTTTTTATCAATTTTCTTGAGTAAATAGTTTGCTTATGAACAGGTTTTGTACAAGGATTTTTCACTTTCTATCAACTTAGTTTATATCCTCATATTTGAATCAGCTCCTACTCATGACGAATCTGTACTAAGATATGTTCAAGATTTAAAATGTTATTTTAAAAAGAGTAGAAGGAAATAATTTAAAATTATATTAATTTAAAATTTAACACAAAAATAATGTCAGTATAATCATTCTTTTCAATTTCTTTCCACTGCAAATATTTTTTATAAAATCTCACTCATTCACTGTGATAAATGTTATTTTAATTAAATTTGTTTTATGCCTTCTTCTTTACTCACCGACCACAAGAAATGCCTTACGAAAGAAGAAATATTTTTATTCGTTCATCCACACCAAAGTAAAGAATGTTGAATTAGTAACGAAGGCAACACATACGATAGAAATAAGATACATTTTTGTTGCACATTGCTACACTCAACCTGCAGAGCTACATGTCTTTATGGACATCATTGAAGCTATTAAAAACTTTTGACAAGCGGCTGAGAGAAAGAAAGTGATTGAAAAGCAAGTGCGATAATTGCAGACAGTCCTGCCGAGCAGCATAAAACTCAACAGTAATTAAGTTGGCTATGGTAAGTCATTCCCTAGAGGCCTTATAAATGGCATCGGAATCAAATTACTGAACAATTTCTTGTTATCTTCCATAAATACTAAAAAGTGTAATTTTTAAGCGCTTTCTACTCTTAAATCTAAATACAGTAATGTAGCAGTAGAAGTCGCCGTGGTCTAGTAGGTAGTTTGTCGGCTTATTAGACGAAATTCCCGAGTTCGAATCCCAGGTCAGATATCAAAACGAAAATATGAAAATATTTCTTCGGCAAAAACTCTAAGAGTAAAAATTGCCATGAAAAGCTTCTCAAAAATCTGTCGTTCGGAGTCGACTTTAAACTGTAGGTCCCGCTACTCATGTATAAAATTAACGCACACAACACAAGTGGTGTGAGAAGCTAGGACGTTGTACAATGGGTCAATTCGACCTCCGAGTACTGTACTTGTCACAGTTGACAAGTACACGTCCTCTATCCTAACCTAATGTAGCTGTGAGGTATCATCGAATTACTAATTCGTGTGATCTGTCACCATGATGCCATTATGTGAGGCATATAACATCGATTCAATATTTGCCATTGCTTCCCTCTATGTTCTACCCAGTATTAGAAATATCCAGTTATCCATGATTCTGACCCATAAATTTGATCGATGGCATAGGATATGTTGATTTTGAAGACCGCTGTGGCTTGTGGCTTATTCGCATACATCTGCGACTTAAGAAGCCACACACCAAAAAGCCAAACAGTATCAAATCGTACGATTCAGCAGGCAGTTCACATCACCCCCACATGAGATGATCATGCCGTCAAATCGCTCTTGCAGAATATGCTGTGTGGCACATCATCCAATTCGGGATCTCGTTTGACAAAGTATTATAGACCGATCATGCCGCCACTGTAAAATCCCCATTAAACAGTGACTTACTATGTTCTTTGGACGCTATTCGATGCCACGAATAGGGCTGGTATTGATCAAATTGGTTTGTTCACATACCCTTTCATTAAAAAATAGGTCATCATCAGAGCCCTTTCAGCGAACATGCGTTGTTGTCTATGGCCCATAGTGATTTAGCAAACCAGACTGAATAAATAACAACAAATTTGATAGATTCGAAATGTATCTTATCAATGGGAACTGTAACGTTTATTTTCCAGGGCTAGAATTGTCTCTGTACATGTGAAACTTTACCTGCCACATGTCACGAATCTTTCGTTTACACTGAAAAACCAAAAAGCAAAACAACCACCACTTTTGGTATGGTAAACTATGAGTAAAAAATTGGGCAGAAATATTATCGCTTGTTCTAGCAGATAATGTGTTTAACCTCAGGCTGAAACATCTCGAACAAAACGAGAGGTCTTCTGGCAAAAACTCTGTGAGTAAAATAAAGATAAGTTATAATCCACACTATAGGGTTATAACGATCAATTAAGTAAACAAGAACATCTATGCGTTTAGAATACTTGTGCCAGGCGGCTATCAGGGCTCTAAGTTCCAACGTGATAAACTCCAAGACGGTGTACGGCTGTTGCAGATATCTCGACGAGATAGCGGAACGATATGATATCCATATCATATGGGTACACGGGACATTCCGTCAACGACATGTGGGCGGCCTCGGACACTGGTAGAACGGCTCGTAAAATCTGGTCAAGGCTGTATGAGGGACGCACAATGGTGTCATTACGGGGCATTGCATTATAGATTTGCACGCGAGGCGGACACCTTGGACACCTTGTTAACGATTTCTGCAGACGCTGTAGAGATGAGAAGGATGAGGAGACTATCCTTCACCTGCTGGGTACATGCCCGGCTCATTGCCAAAGAAGAAAGAGGTACGTGGGTGCTTACTACATGGATGATCTGGAGGAACTGTCAGGGATTGACATTGGCAGATTAAATCGCTTCATCAGGAGCTTCTAGTGATTTAGAGTAACACAATGGGCCTAATGTGCAGCCACCTCTACCTACCTACCTACGCAATACTATGTTCACGTATGCAAATTAATTGAGAACAATAGTCGGTTAATTGATAACAATACTTTAACCGTTCAGGAATAATAAATATACGCAATATTCATTTAACAGCTGATAAACAACAACATTGTTTTTATTTTGGTCGCGTGTTTTTGTATTTTTTGTTTGTCTTTGTATGCAAGTTGCCATTTTATTTTTGTCGTTGTTGACATTTGAGTTGACAAATATTAACGGGAAGTGTTCTGTAACTTATAATGTGTTCACTAAACAGACTTATGACAGTGCTGTATTTAAAGTTTTAATCAATATTATAACAATTAGCATTTAATTGAGCAATAATTAATTGAGATTTTATATGAAGTATTTAGATCAATATTGGCGTTAATTGCGATTTACGCAATAAAGGTGCATACGTGAACTTAGTATAATACTTGTGTTATCGGAAATTTTTGATGAACTCGATCAGCTGTTAAACATATTAAGATCAGATTTTCACTTTCTTCCTGATCTATCGTCATACTATTATTTAATATTTTAGGTCGTCAAATAGTCGTATATAGCCAGTCATGATTTTTTGTCTTCCGTTCTCCTCGAATATTTTTTACTTGTAAAACAAAAGTGAAGAATATAAGCAGCAGTTCAATGTGGTAACATAGTATTACTTTCCACCACCAACATACATATACAATTCCGCTACTTAAACTTCCAATACTAAGGATTGCAAGTAAAATATTAAGACCTTGAGTTTATTTTTGATGCTTTAACTTATAATCACATCTGCAATGATACCAATTTTAACGCACGACGAAAAAAAGAAATCCATTATTTCCAACATTATAAAGCAATAACTGGTTTCAATGATAGCTTTGTTTAAGGACGATTGGATCACAATAGTTGGCGATGGAAATCTGAGATTTTATACTGAACAACTTGTTTTCACCCGTGGCATCACAACGGGCCGCTATGCGTGCTCAAGTGAGCTTTGTGATATCAGAGCTACCACTCCGACCTAACCTAACCTAACTTGTTTTATTAAGACTGCTTTATTTAGTATTGCAAGCGTCAAACTAGTCTCAAGCTGAATGAAAATGAGGAATATTTTGCATTGGTACTGGAAAATATCGATAAAGTAATAAAAAATTTTAGAAGTCACCGTGGTCTAGTAGGTAGTGTATTGGCTTATTAGAAGAAAGGCCCGAGTTCAAATCCCAGGTCAGACATCAAAACGAAAAAAATGAAAATATTTCTTCAGCGACTTCCTCTCTCAGCAGATTTCTGGCAAAAACTCTGAGAGTAAAAATTGCCATGAAAAGCTTCTCAAAAATCTGTCGTTCGGAGTCGACTTTAAACTGTAGGTCCCACTACTCATGTATAAAATTAACGCACATAATACGAGTGGAGTGAGAAGCTACGACGTTGTACAATGGGTCAATTCGACCTCCGGGTACTGTACTTGTTACAGTTGACAAGCACACGTCCTCTAACCTAACCTAACCTAATAAAAATTTTAGAGCTCACTCTCTACTTTCTCTTCAGCGCGCCGTGAGTTAACTATTCCCTGCCAAGCTGTTTATGAGAAAGTATCAGTACTAGGTCACGTGTACCATTTTCGGTACACGATAACTACTTTTATAAATTTCTGTAAGTACATGTTCTTTTTTTATTTTTGAGAAAATGTATATCATTTTCATAATTATTAATATTAAAACGGCAACATGCACAAAATAACAATAAAAAATTGAATTTAATTCACATAGAATAATTGCATAAGAGTGATGTACAAAAGAGAATATATATTTTACTTAAGTTCGATTTACACTTTCTGCATAGCCTGATTTGCAGTGATTCCCTTTTGCTGTAATTTGTGGCGTTTTCTAGAAGGTGGGACATGGTAATTTTCTTCAGAAAATATATATGAAATTAGTAGATTTCTACATTGTAAATGTGAAATTGAACTGTTGGTTTTTTGTAATATACGGCATTTCCAACTGCCGTATTCAATAGAAGTTCAAAATAGCTCTGATAACTAATTACCATGTCACATGTACCGTTAACGGTACATAACTCAAAAATTACACTAAACATCTTTACGTCGCATAAAACTGTCCTACCAGTGATTAAATTTTGGATATAAACATTTAAAATTAAAAAATTCAGTTTGGCATCGAAATGAGACTTAGTGTGCACCGAAAACAGTACACGTGGCAGGGAACGTGTTAAAATAGTCATCGTGAAGACTCTCAATTGAATATTTCCCAATTTCTAAAAATTTTAAGCCAATAGACATTGAGAATTTTGTATACAATGTTGCCACATTTTGTAAAAATTTTTATTTTCACATTTTGCCAAGACTGCAAATGGTATGAGAAATTTGTTTTTCCTTAACAATCTATAAATTTTACCATTCTATCCCTTACACACTGTTGGACATGTAATTAAAACATAATTTACTTACGTTTTAAACGACTTTTTCACTGGAATGATAAGTTTGATCGCTTTTACATTTGAGTACTTCTTGATTTTTCAATTCTATTCAATTGTCTTACGATATTAGTCATTATTTAGTGGTTAAAGTAGACACATATTTTAAAAAATTTTTCTGTTTTCCTGGTTTAACAATGTGTTTTTAATATCCGTTCGAATTTTGTAAATTTCTTGGTTAAGTATGATAGCATAAAAGATGTGTACAAAAATTAATTATAAGTGGGAAAAGGGTAAATTTATTTTGAAGAAGAAAGGAAGGTAAAACTAAATCGCTACAAAAACACGGTTATCAGGGTACGATAGATCTCTCCATCGACCGTAATGATTGCAACGTCCTCATTTTCAAAGAAATATGGGCCAATGATGCCTCCGCTCCACAAGCCGCACCAAACAGTCATTTGTAATGGGTGAATTGGCTTCTGTAAGACCACGTATGGGTTTTCTGAGTTCCAAGTTTTCTGAGATGAAAATGGCTTTATCCGAAAATATTTTTTTTTGCAAAATCGGCATCGTCGTTCAGTTTGTCGTTGGCCCAATAAATCCCTAAGTTGCTCAAGCGTAAATCATTGAAATCATTAATCAAGCAATTCATTGGTATAGTTGATGAATGACATAAATATTGTCAAATTCGAAATTAACGTTGGTTCAAATTGAAACTGATGGATGGCCCACCTCATAAATCGCCTAGAACTATTAAACGACTGCTTGATAAAGCTTCTTTAATAAAGTGTGCAGTGAAAGATGAGTAGATTCGAATCATACTCATAATTTCTGATACTTACACGCATTCATATTTGTTTTAATATCGTACTTATACTACTCATATTCAAAGTTTGAAGTACTCATCATACTCATACTTAACAATACGCATGATGTTGTTGATTTCGACTCTCCTTCACTCAGCGTTTACAAGAATCACAAACTAAGTACGATTCGCGTACGAACACTACTATACTCACTAGAATGTTGTGTGTTTGCTTATCTTGCTGTCTTTGTCTTTTTCTTTCTTTTTTTCTTGTAAAGGCAACAACAACAACTAACTGTAACAACTGTAAATTTTGATGAATGATTTATTTAAATCACTCGAATCATTTATGAGTATTATAAGTATTTTTCTAAATTTATGAATCTCAATGAGTAGGCGTATGAATCAAACATATTTCGAATGTTATGAGTTTGATGTCAACGTTGTACTCATACTCATTGCAACCTGTACTAATAAATCAATGTTTTAGTGAGTACGAATGAATCAGAGTAATTGAATTTCAATACTGTTGACTCACTCATTCTCAAAATTTCATGAGTACTTATGAGTAGCGAAAAAACGATTTATTGCTGATCTCTGGCGAAAACCTTTCGTGTCCAAAAAGATGAAAAAAAATTTAATCCAGATTGGATTTTCAAAAAAAAAAAACATAAAGAAACAAATGAGTTTCTGCAAAAATGTTTTATTGGCGACGAACCCAGCAATAAACCAACATCTTAATTTCAGTTATTCCATAAAAACAATTAAACAAAATGGCGGGAACATTCTGGTGTAGTAGGGTGCTATGCTCAGAATAGCATTGCACCAATTTTGTTGGGTCATTTGAAAAATAGACTTACATGCTTACAAACACTTTAGGCAAAATGCAATGCTACCATATACGAACAAAAATTTACCGTCAAAGTGGCATGCTCTTATATGGCAATAACCCTAAGCACACTTTACAACTTCTGAATATCTGCTTGGAGAGCTCAACCCCCTATTCTAAACCTAAATGTGAGCTTGTAGACTGAAGTTGAAAATAAAAAAGGCAAAAATTACAAAAATGCTGATGAATTGTGACAAAACATCGAAATGTTTTGGGGGCTCATTTCTCGATCTCTCTGTTGGCACTTACTTCAGAGTTTGCCAAATCGATGTCAAGATATTATTAAAAATAAAAGTTATTCCATGAAATATTGGTGTTAAGAATAAAAAATCAAAAAGATTGCAATGAAAATTAGTTAAAACTAGTAAATGTTTTAATTATATGGCCAAAGCAATAAAACATATTTTTTTCATATTTTTTCTTTACAAAATTAGAAATTGTTGGTTTAAGTTTAAGAACTGAAAGATAAATTTTTTATCAATTTTAATTTTGAAAATAAAACGAATAATTTTCTATTAATACTAATGCTTTTATTATATGGCCGCCACTGTATGTTATCTCATATAGTATATTTGCTTTTTTATTTGAGACCCTTTCAACCACATTCAAATAGCAGATGGTATTTACTGATGCCAAATGTTGTGGCATTGTTTCCGTTTCCCTTTTAGCAAAACCAAAACAGCTACAGTAGCAATGTGTTACAATAATGTTACTGAAAGTACCGGATGTATATTCTGTTTATTTTATGCTGTTGTTTTCTATCTATTTCTAACAGAAATTTTTTTTCATGTTTTACTGAGAAATTCTTAAACTGTGAGATATAAGTATGCTGTTTGTTTCTTAAATTTAGTTAAGAAAGTACTTTAACAGAATTTAACATTCGTTTTTACTATTCCAATAACAAATAAGATACGCATGAATTGACATATAAGATTATACATGAAACACACCAACCGGAAGTATTAAGAAAATTGCTCAGGTTATTCAGTGCACTCTTGGCGTATAGTAAAAAACTGAATGTTCACAAACTTTAAGTTTTTGATAAAATTTAGAAAATTACTCAAAGATTATTTCATATTCCACTTACTTCCTTAAAATGTTTAGTATCGAACAAACTCTTTTGAACAGTGCTCCCAAATCACTCAATTAATTTTGCTTGTCAGAGCTGGTTATGAGATTAGGTTAGGTTAGGTCGGAGTGGTAGCTCTGATATCACAAAGCTCACTTGAGCACGCATAGCGGCCCGTTGTGATGCCACGGGTCACCGCAGGCCCTGTACTAACCAAGTGTCACAAAAATCAGAGAAAAGTAGGAAGTTGGTCAGCGCAAGGTCTGCACTGGTTATGAGATAGGCAGCAAATATTTCTCCAAATACAACAAATAATACAACGGCGAACAATAGAACAATACAAGATGGATTAAATAAGATCGCTTAAGGAGTTGATAAGCATAATCACCCGATGTTCACAATGAAAGTCGTACTTTCGGAGAGTTTGTCCATTTATGGTAATTGTAATAATGTGCCTACTCGAGACCCAGTGTTACGGTTAAATATTTATTCTATATAAGAAACAACAAGCCAAGCAAACATTAACAAAACATTTATAAAAAACACCAATGAATTTACCAGAAGAGGGACAATCAAATATCAAACTAAATTAATTGCATAAGTTTTCTAATCTATTAATTATATTATTTCAGTCGACATAAATTAATGATGTTACACGCTTTCAGTTAAAAATTAACGATCTGATGAACAGATTCGAACAGGAAACCATATTAAATTTAATAAATGCCGTGGTTATATTGCCAATTAAAACATTCGTAACGATAGTAAATTATTCGTTTTATTTTCAAAATTAGAGAAGAAAAGAAAAGACTTTAAACAGTTTCCTATACAATTGATAAACGAACAATTTACAATTTTATGAAGAAAAAATATTTAAAATATATTTTATTGGTTTGGCCATATAATTAAAGCATTTACTGGTATAATTTTAATTACAAATCCTTTTGATATTGTGTTCTTACCACCAATATTTCGTGGGATAACCTGATACCTACACTGATGTGGCAAACTCTGATCTAAGTGCCAACGGAGGGATCGAGAAATTACCTCTCAAAACATTTTGATACCACAATTCATCAGCATTTTGAGGGTTTTTGCCTTTTTTATTTTCTACTTCAGTCAACAAGCTCTCAATTAGATTGAGATCAAGCATTTATGTGTGGTAGTCTAAGTAGCTTTTTACAAGTCGTGTAGTCTACTTAGGTCCATTCTTAGAACTTACCGTTAACTTAAGGAATTAACGCAATTAAGCAGATAAATTGTTTTTAATTTTTTTAAGTCGACGATAAGTTAGAAGTGAGCGTTAAGCTAAAGGAAGATCATCCTACTGGTAACTTTTAAAGTAAAGTTTATGTGTGAACTTGCTATATTATATGTTATTTTCAATGAATAAAAATAAGAAGCCCGTCGTTGCCACTGTGTTTAAAAAAACTTGTTTAACTGAGCAGTGTTACCGACATTGCTCCGCCACTGCCATGTTTTTGAAAAGTTTTCTTTATTTTATCTGTAAGTTGTAATAACGAAAATAAGTTAAAGGTAACTTTAGCTAAAAGGAACTGTAAACTTACCTTCAAATAAACCCAAATTTAATGGCAAGTTGTAATAATGGCCCTTGGAGTTATTTTCGTGCATGATCATTTCATATTAGCGGTTAATTTTTCTTCGCGTATGGTGTTTGTAAACATGTAAATCCATTCTTGAACTGTCCCACAAAATTGGTTCAATGCTATGCGGGAACACACCACATCATACTTAATTGTTTTGATGGTATATCAGGAATTAAGATGTTAGTTAAATAGTGGATTCGACAAAATATTGTTAAAAAAAAATCCTTTGGTTCTTCATGTTTTGTATGGCAAAATCCAATCTGGATCTCGGTTCCTCTGAGATTCAGGGAAAATTTTGCTCTTTTTACCTACACCTTATAACTAATTTTTGTACACATAATCATATAATATTTATATATTTTTAAAGTTGCACGCTTAAACTTAAATACTATTAAAGGCAGACAAATAAAATTGATAAGTTTCGCAAAAAAAAGTTTATTAAAGACAAATTCTTATTCCCATTTGGCTCATGTTTCGTGTGAATTCCTGCAAAAGTTCTAAGTTCTCATACCCTACTCTCACATTTGGTGGTATGTTACGTTTATATTTGAGTTTGTTGTATCTCAAAAAATAGATCATATAGATATAGATCATTTTTACTAGTGTACGGAGACTTAAAATGCAGAAATTCCATTAAAACTTACTTCTTTACATTTAAATTTAAACTTTTTCTAGAAATCCTGGTTATTATACCGCAATAGTCGATTTGACTTTTCCGCTCAATTTTACAGCTTGTGCTTTAATGCACTGAAAATAATTAGATTACCCCAGGCTTATGATATGCTTCTATTAGGCAGAATATTTGCTTCCTAATTTCCAAGCACTTCATGATGACCATACACCAATATAATAAGCACGGTGTGTAATGTGAATGTGTGCTGAATGTTATTGTACTAATTGTAATCTGACTACACGTTAAACTTACCAAATGACAACGAGCCCATCTTATACAGTGCATGACCGCACGGCTCCGCTGGTAGCCTAAGGTAAAATTTGGTTTCTTGTATATTGAGGTCTAGTGCATCTACCTCCATACTTAGAGTCATTAATATAGTAACTATTGCCCACAGGCATGTATGGTATGGACTGGTATTAGAGTGATGCAATTGGTTGTTATTGATATGTGTGGCATTCTGTCGCATAAATGCGCGCCAATCGAGAGTCTGTCCAGTTACTTACTTACTCAATTGGCCACTAACAACCAATTAACGGATTTCGGATTACCTTAACACACCCTTCCAGGCAGCTCTATCGCAAACAAGTTCGACCTCTACACTAAATTTCGCCAATTATTGCGTAAAATACTCCTCCCGCTGGAGGATCTTCTTCCATTCGAACGACATGGACGAGCCACGCAGCCGCTGAATGTTAATACGCAGCCCAACGTCCATATCATTGAGGAGCTCATATATCTCATTTTTGGATCGGATACGAAAATCATTTCCAACTCGCACTTGACTGAAGATCTTACTAGGACTTTTTTTATCGAATACTCTCAAGGCTGCTGCATCAGTGTTTAATAAAGAAGCATGGATCAAGACGCTAATCTTGTCTTGTAGAGTATAAGTTTTATTGAACGAAAACGTCTTTGCTACACAATTGCCTATTGAGGCCATAGTAGCATCTGTTGGCAAGATATCATTTTTGGTGGACAAGTTAAACAAATTCACTGATTATATTGAAGGTATAGTTATCGGCCGTAATCTAGGATCTAATGCGGTGCATGTCTTAACTAGTTGATTACATATACTTCGTGTATAAGGCTTTACTGCCAGCCTCATCTTAACAGACTCCCGTTCAATAGCACTAAAGGTAGCTGGACATTTTTTTTTGGCAAATAGTACCATTGCGAAACACTCCCGCTTTCCACCGAACACTCTCCATGGCGGAGTTAAAGAGGTCGCATAGTAAACATCACAAGGTTAAAAATATTTGTTCCCACCAAAATTAACACACACAACATAAGTGGTATGAGAAACTAGGTCGTAATCCTAATAGAAGCGTTATAATGAGTAATTATCTACGTATGCATTCTAGTTTTGGAGTTAGAATATGATTTGATTGCTTTACTTTGCGTTATAATTATACTTCGGCTTAAATCGAAGTAGAAAAGTTGTGTAATTAATAAAGACCCATAATGCGAAGATTGATCTAGAGTTCCTAAATAATTTTTTTTTAATTGGCAATCATTAAATTTAGAGCAAAAGTTTGGTTAATGACAAGCTATTGTATTAAAGAAACTTATTTTTATCGAAAACTAGAGTATGATGTAGCATTTCGTATAGTCCTGCTTGAAAGACAAAACCATTCGAACGTGTTTTATGGATGTTAGTTTTAGTTTAAGAAAAATGTGCGAAAATTTCGTTTTTCCAATTCCATTGTCATGTTTGTTAGAGTTTGGAAATTGCAATTTATCACTTACTGCACATACATACACCTATAAAAGTGAATAAATGTGTGCGACAAAGAAATAGCATTTGTGATAAAAAATTTAGTTTGAAGCGCAAAAGATGAGAACAGAGAAATTGAGGAAGAAATATTTAAAGTTTCGGTTTAAAATTTTCTTGTTTTCGATGTTCACATTTTATTGAAAAAATCTTTAAAAATCATTCAAATAATCATAAAGTGTATACAAATTGTATATCATTATGGAGAATTAGGTATTATGGATCTGAACTGTTATCCTATAATATGCGGGACTTAGGGCCATTATTGCAACTTACCTTTAACTGTAGGCAGAATTTTAACATACGGATAATTTGTTTTTCATTCTTATAAATGGATATTAAGGTAAAGTGAGCTTTAAGCTAAAGGGATTATCCTAGTTGTAACTTTTAAAGTAAAGTTTATGTTTCAGCTTGCCATATTACACATTATTTTCAATATGGCAACTTTAAATATAAAAAATTAGCAATTACAATACAAAGTTGTTGCCACTGCGTTTAAAAAAAAACTTCTTTAATTTGGCAAAATGTTATTGACATTGCTCCGGCAATGCCCTATCTTTGAAAAAGTTAATTTTATTTTATCTGTACGTTACAAAATAGCAAAAAGGAGTTAGGTTTAGTTATAGGTGACTTTAAAGTTCACTTTAGCTAAAGTTACCTTTAACTAAACCCAACTTCTTTAAAGTCACCTTTAACTTTAGCTAAAATGAACTTTAAAGTCACCTTTAACTTTAGCTAAAGTGAACTTTAAAGTCACCTTTAACTAAACCCAACTCCATAACCCAACTCTCCTCCATAATTCTAATTTTCTGTACAAATATGTAATTAGATACCAAAGTTACTGAACTTGCTTACTTTCGTAAATAAACCTCAAATAAAACTATATTACCGTAGAGGGCACCAAATACTCCAAAAGGCCTATCGTCTTAAATAATCCATGTTGCTTATGATAATTTTACCCACGAGTTACGGGATCCACAGCTTAACTAGCAGTGGGAGCAACAGATTTGAAAAGCACTACATGACAATTTTATTAACTCTCAGATATTTTACCAGACGGCTGCTGAAAGATTGTGGTCAAAAATATAAATCATCATATTTTTTCAAGATTTCAGATCAGTGGATTAAACATTCAATCTCCTTTATAGAAATCCAACACATTATCTACTTGACTAAGGGTCCACTATATACATATATATTACATTCGTCAATATAATTGGGTGTAAAGTTAAGATAATATTAAAATAATAAATTGTAATCACTTAAGACAGAACGTCTGAATATATTTTAATGTACGTTGCGGAATTTTTTCAGAACAGCTAAATATTACCTCATTTCTTCCGTTACCGTATTATTGTAGTACTTCTCAGGCAGAAATAATGGCTAAAAAACTTGCCGCTGTGCGAACCCGAGATCAGAGTACACCGTAGTGATATACGTATATTTACCGGCAGTAAAACAGCCATTAGATCCTGAGAGAACTTATACACCTTAGATATGGTGTATAATAGACGTAAAGCCCGGGTTCGGGCCTTACATCTAATAAGCGAACACACTACCTACTAGACTACGACTACTACAACCACACACCATTACATATAATAATAAGATTTGCTTTTTATAATTTAGTTGCTATGTACATATGTATGTATGTAAATTAGCAATTATTCGTTAATTGAGAAATTTTTCTGCTTTTAATTAAAAGTTAAAGTGATCTATGTGTACTAAAGCTGAGTTTAAGAATTTTTTAATTACATCTCCTTATTTGAAAAAAAATTCATTTTTAATTAAACAACATATTCTCAGATAACTTTAGCTCAACTAGATATGAAATTCAAATTGTAAACTGCAGTGTATTGGGCAATACTTGTAAAGTTTGCAAAATAAAATTTTTCAAACTTTCAACTCAAATTATTGTTAAAAGTTCTTCAAGATTCATATTGCATTGTGCCTCTAATGTACACCGATGCACTTCAATAAATCCAACTTTTTCTTATTTGCATCATTGCTTACGTAATTGGAAAGGTGTTGGTGGAGAACAACAAACTTTTTAGAACATATTTCTAAACATCAACTATACATACATACATTGATTGCATATTGTGTTCGCTCTCCATTTACAAATACATACGTAGTTTTCGGGTAGAATTCTAAAGAAAATTAATTATTTTGAGAAGAAATTTATTGCAAGCATGTTTAGAGTTTTACATTTTGAAATTCCGAAAATAATAAGAAGAATTTATAAAGAATCTTACATCCTTCTTATAAAGTGAAATTCACAGTTAGTTGTAGAGAATATTTATTTCGGAAAAATATTAAAAAAGTAACAAAAGTGTTTCGGGGGGAATTGGGGTAGAGATCCAAAATAAAATATTTGGCAAGATTTCGGGGAAATAAAAAATACAAAAGTATTAGTTTAAAATAATCAAATTATTATTTATTTAGTACAACAAAACGTACCTTTCGGGTTGGGGGTTGATCGGGTAAATGATCTCTTTTCGTTTATATTTCATAGTTCACAATTAATTTATACTAATACAGGGGTGGTTTATACACTTTAACAAATCTTAAATCTAAACTTAAAAGTAGGGTGGCCAGCGTGAACAAAAAGAAATATGCGATGGTGTTGAAATTAACAAAAAAAATATTTTATTTTGCATTTAATTTTTTTAAGTATATTTTAAACGTTTTTAAAACCTTTCAAGCTCAATTCTAGAAGTTCATGATCAGATTCTATTCCTATTTAAAAAACAAATTTTTATCAAATACTGCATCGAATTTCCGATTAAATGAGCGTTTTTTTAAGTATTGGCCGTTACTGTGTACTCATTTTTTCATCCCTCATGAAATTTGTGGATTCCACGCCAACAAAACTATTCGTCTTTTGAAGTAAACAAATTACTCATCCAATTTTCGATTTCCTCGTAGGAATCGAAGTGTTACGCAGTTAATGCATTTTCCATCGATGAAAATCGATGGTACGAATTGATAATTTGTTGTTGGCAATGATTTGTATTAACGGTTTCAAATGGTTTTAGGAGCTTCTCGTCCCATATAAGAAATAAATCCATTTTTCATCACCAATTTAATGTTATGAATAAATTTTTGGTTTTCCATATGTCGGGTTTTTTTCAAGACTTTTGTACCTTTCCCTGAAAGGGTCAGAAATTGTTTGTTGGGCAACATTTAACATTTTCTTGCATTTATTTCTGATGCAAAGAGTTATCTTCATTCGACATTGTTTGCTTTCAAACCTCTATTGTAATCGTCCTCGTTCTTCATTTCTCACATCAAAGTCGCTATCTCTGTACCTTCGAAAATGTTGTTGTATTGTTGCTTCTGATAGAGCATGATCTAGTATGTCTCGACAAGTATTCAATGCGACTCTCCATTACTTTTCTTTTGCAATCTTCAACACAATGAAAAATCAAATGATGTTGTTTGGTCACTAATTTGATGTGTACTGAAAGTGTTAAACCGATATCATCGCAAACACAAAAACAAATTATAAACGCTTCTCAACAAATGTTTCGTATTGAGATCAGTATTGAGTATTAAAAAGATGAGTAGATTCAAATCATACTAATAATTTCTGATACTCATACTACTCATATTCAAAGTTAGAAGTACTCATCGTACTCATACTTAACACTTTCCTTTACGATTCGCGTACGAACACTACAATACTCACTAGTAGGTTTTGTGTTTGCTTTGCTTACTGTCTTTGTCTTTTTCTTTCTTCTGTTTTTTTGTAAATTCAACAACAACTAAGACTGTAAATTTTGATAAATGATTCGAATTACTCGAATCATTAATGAGTATTATAAATATTTTTCTAAAATTATGAATCTTAATGAGTAGGCGTGTGAATCAAATATATTTCGAATGGTATGAGTTTGATGTCAACGTTGTACTCATACAAATCAGTGTTGTAAATCAATGTTATAGTAAATGAATCAGAGTGGTTGAATTTCAATACTGTTGACTCACTCATATTCAAAGTTTCATGAGTACTCTGGTATGGAGACATTTGCCTCTTAACGCTCACTGCATACCGCTAACCACGTAAAAAATTCATGTAGAAGCAGTAAAATAAAAACTTTTGATAATTGCTTAAAGAAAAAATACAAAACTGTAATCTGAAATCGCAACAAGACCTTTTTCGTTACTTCTCAATCTATTTAATTTTTAATAAATAAAATAATTTATCATTTTATGAAGTTAACCAATCTAATCTAATAACCCAAAATTATATTGAGTAACAGTCATTGTCGTCTTTATGTGAATGTTAGAAAATTCATATAAACCCAAATGGCTTGTAGTCTGTGCTCA
This sequence comes from Sarcophaga rosellei, assembly GCA_930367235.1. NCBI lineage: Eukaryota > Metazoa > Arthropoda > Insecta > Diptera > Sarcophagidae > Sarcophaga > Sarcophaga rosellei. The sequence goes on from OV884020.1 coordinate 40,465,812, forward strand.
AAATTGTTGTTTATCTATTACTTATATAGTTCAAATGCCACAAACCGTACCTGTTAAGTAATGATTAGTAATCGTAATGATTAGTAATTTGATTACTTTTTTTTGAATGGTGAAATAATGATTACAATTACGATTATTTTTGGTTAAAATAGTTAATAATTGATTACGATTACAAAATAATCAAAAAATAATCAGGATTACTGGCGATTAGTCCAATAATCAGAAAGAATCAAAAGTAATCAAAATGTAATCAAATTGTTTTCAATGATTCTTTTTCATTATTTTCAATAATTGAAAATTCATGCGTTCAAAAATTTATTCGAAACAGTAAAATTTTAGTTTTATATATTTATTTTAATAAAAACAAAAACACAAACTCAAACAATCTGAACAAACCAAATAGTAAGATATAAATAATAACAGAAAATGGACATTTGATGAAACAAAAAAAAAAACATCATACAATTACACATATTGAAAATTCGCCTTCATTAACACTGAACTGAGTAGCTAAAAATCTCACTTTTTCTACTTCTGTATAAAATTCGTTTTTAAAAATTTCGGATTTATTTTCTGACATTTCGAAATCTGAAATTAAAATAATGTTCATTAGAATCTTTAACAACTACCAAAAGAAGCAATGTATTAGTAACACTAAAAATTGTAACACACAACTTAATACAAAAAAAAGAATTCCTAAGAATTTTTAAAATGTTTGAAAAACATTTTTTTGGAAAGAATGACAAATATTGAAAATATTCAAAAAGAATTTGAAATAATCATTGAAAATAATTTTATTACTTTTTGATTACTTTTGATTCTTTTTAATTATTTCGTAATTTGCCAGTAATCCTGATTATTTTTAGATTATTTGGTAATCGTAATCAATTAGTAATTCGAAAAAATTGTTCATGGAATTATATAATCATTACGATTCTTTTTAAAAAGTAATGTAATTGATTACTAATCGTAATCGAAATTTAACAGGTATGCCACAAACACAACAATATTAAGAGCTATTCTTACAACTTGCTGTTAACTAAAGATAAGATTTTAACGGACAGATAAATTGTTTTGTTTTCCTACCTTTAACTTTTAAAGTTAAGTTTATATTTGAGCTTGCCATATTATATTAATTTGAATATGGCAACTTCAAATATAAAAGAAATGTTGAACACAACAACAAAAAAGAGGACCTTCGTTGCCACTGCGTTAAAAAAAAAAAAAAAAAAAAAAAAAAACTTTTTTAATTGAGCAATGTTATCGACATTGCTCTGGCACTGCCATATTTGTTAAAAATTGTTTGTCTTTATTTTATCTGTAGGTTGTAATTACGAAGGGAAGTTAAAGGTTAAAGGTTTTATTAAAACTAATGTCTCGAATATTTTATGTAATTCAATGTACATTTTTTAATTGTAAAATGTTCTCTTTAATTTTGTTTAACATAAGAAAGTAAAATAATCACATAAGAAGACATTAACGTACACTAAATATATAAAAATGTTTACGTAGCTTAAAGTGTATTTTATTTCTCATTCTTATTGTTTCTTGTTCCCATTAAAAGAAATTTCATTTTAGCTTCACTCCCCTTTTTCTTTAGTTCAAAATCACTACAGATTAACGATAAACTACTTCTACAAGCGATGGTGTCAGTGTCAGTTACACTACACTGATTTCCTCGTTTAATACTTGTATTTCTATCCTTAACTGACTGGTGAACTAAATTCTTCTTTTTTAACTATCTCAGACACTTTATGTTCAAGATGATTAAAGTCGCATAGTCATATAAATGATTGATTTGAAACTGTACGCATAAACTATTGTTGCGGCACATCTTGTTTCAGTGAGTGAAGTTTTATCAAAGAAGGCTGATAAGAATGCTTCTAACGAAACTTCATAGTTTTTGACAAGAGACGAACTAGAAACGAGAGAAAATTTTTTCTTCAAAATCAATTAATTTACACTTTATGTCTAAAAAAGGTTAATTGCTAGTGAAGAACAACTTTATAAAAAAAATTTTCGTGGTATACAAATAATTTTAACCTTGGCTTGAAATTGCAAAATATATTAGTACACACGTACCTCTTAGAACTCTGACAGGGGATGAAAAATCTATCGAAAACTTGAAAAATATCTCCGTGTGGTTGTTTTACCTTAACAAAATTAACAAAATACTCTGCGTTTTGTAACAGTTCTTAGCTGAAAAAGTATAAGTTAGAGCGTGGCAACAATATACAACTGTAGGACTTAAAAACGTAAAGGAGACTACTAAAGAGCTCAATTACCTGCTATAGTCGAAAAGTACTGCTACTCTTAATGAATTACTTAAAAAGTATGATTTTTAAGATTACGGATTAAACGATCACTGAAAGAGAATCCTATTTGTGGAACAGTCGCAGACAACTTTACAGAATTGCCAATCAAAATATCAACGTATTGTATCAATACACGGATTATTGGATCTCTTAAGACTTTTAAGGCACTAGAACTTAGTAAAATTATTATGGAACTGACTCATTTGTCGAGAAAATTGATTATCTTTATATTGTTATTATATTAATACAGTACAGGAAAAATTCCCTCCATCTGAATATTTTCTCAAATTTCTTCTTTTTACTTGAAAGTACAATCCTTCCGGTTAATAATGGAAAATAATTTCATTCAAATGGCTGCCTCGGCTGGCCATGCAGTAGCCTACACGATCGGTCCAATTTTTAAGCACATTATCGATTGTGTGCAGCTGTATTTTACCAATGGCTTCACGAATATTGTCCTTTAAAGCGTCAATTGTCTCTGGCTTTTCGGCGTAACACTTATCTTTGACGGCACCCCACAAATAATAGTCCAACGGTGTCAAATCGCAGCTCCGAGGTGGCCGAACGACATCAGCTCTGCGGCTGATAATGCGATCTTCAAAAACAGGGCGCGAAACATCGAGTGTAGCTTCGGCTGTGTGGCACGTAGCGCTGTCCTGTTGAAACCAAATGTTGCCAATATCCTCCTGTTAAATTTTTGTGAATAAAAATTCGTCCAACATGGCCCGATAACGATTATGCCTCTGGACCAAAATCCGCACCAAACAGTGACTCGTTTTGGGTGCGTCGGCTTTTCAATGTATGCGTGCGGGGTTTTTGTGCCCCAAATACGGCAATTGTGCTTATTTACATAAACGCCAAGATCAAAATAAGATTCATCTGAAAAAATGATTTTTTTGGTCCAAATCGGCATCTTCTGTAGGCTACTGCATGGCTACTGCATGGTCAGCCGAGGCAGCCATTTGATTGAAATTATTTTCCATTATTAACCGGAAGGATTGTACTTTCAAATAAAAAAGGAAATTTGAGAAAATATTCAGTAGTTTTTTTTACAGCATTTTCAAAAAAAAAGTTATTTGGCGGACCCTTTATTTTATAATTCCTTTGGGCTCTGTCTAGGTCCTTTGAGATTTATGGGTTTTCAATACTTGCGGTCTTCCTTATTGCGCAGATCAAACCAGTAAAACTACCGGCTTTTCATACAATCTCGTTAATTCTCATCAGGGAGAATTAACCGCTATTGAGCACCACGACCTACTTCCTTAACGTTCGTACTTCTGTAGAAAAAACATAGCAGCAACGACCTGTATAATTGAAATGTTACATTGGATTACTCTGAGGATATCACAACATTGTCAATGCATATATTGGTGTGAGTTGTAGAATATTCTCTTTCTGAGATATTGTTGAAATCAAAATTAATTCTGATTATATGATATGGATAATTAGCTTCCATGGGATAAAGTAACTATTATTGAAGGTTTTTCTTATTTTAGCTGCCTGTCAGCACTACTTTTCAATATATATACTAAAGTTTTACATGCCATCAATTTCAATTGTGATCATTTCCTATAATTGAGAATTAGTTTTTGCGATTGATAATCTGAAACTCACAGTTGGAGAATATGAGGTTAGGTTAGGTTAGGTCGGAGTGGTAGCCCTGATGTCACAAAGCTCACTTGAGCACGCATAGCGGCCCGTTGTGATGCCACGGGTGAACGCAGTCCCTGTACTAACCAAGTTCCACCAAAATCAGGGAAAAGGAGGAAGTTGGCCAGCGCAAGGTCTGCACAACAAAAGCACGACTACCCCGCACTGGAAAACCAGCCAGAAAGTTTGATGAACGAAGCTATATCCTTGATGTCAATAGATGATAGCTCCGTTAAGCTAACAAGGAATGGGGAGCCAAATAACCTATATCTACACCTAGCAAGAGACGGGCACTGGCAGAGAAAGTGAACAACAGTCTCCTCTTCCTCAGTGGACCTGCATCCACGGCAAAAGTCGTTGAAAGGGAGCCTCATTCTTTCCGCGTGTCTACCCATGACGCAATGGCCTGTAAGCACGGCCACTGTAGTCGAGATGACATCACGACCAAGACTAAGTAATTGGTTGGTACGCCTTCTATCCATCCTGGGCCAGGTGAGTCTAGCGGTGGAGCAGGACTCCTCATTGACCTAGGATAGGTTGGCGTCCCGAAAGAACCTCCGCGCAATGGTCAACTTGACCGAGGCAAGTGGCATACCCAATTCAACAGAAGAGGAATCCGGAAGGAGCGCACCAGCTCTGGCGAGCTCGTCTGCCCTACAGTTTCCCGGAATTCCACTGTGGCCGGGGGCCCACACCAGAGAGACACTGGAGAAGCGCCCAGAAAGAAGGTCAAGACAGCGGCGACATTCCCTAACGATCCTAGAGTTAATCACGGAACCCGATAGAGATCCTATCTCGGCCTGACTATCAGAGAAGATCGAGACGCGAGTGAAAGGAGCATCGTTGACGAGGATCCATTGCGCGGCTCGGTAAATCGCCATCACCTCCGCCTGAAACACACTGCAGTAGTCCGGCAGACGGAGAGAAATATTCAGGTCCAGCTTCCCAGAGTAGACACCGCTCCCAACCCCATTATCGAGTCTAGAGCCGTCGGTATATATATCCAGAACTTCCGGGGGGACGACCGCATTAGGATTCCAGTCATCCCTACTTGGAATCAGAGAGTGGAAACATCTGTCAAGACAATATTCAGCGGGGAAATAGTCTATGTTCACTGGGGCCACTGGATCAGCCTCCAGAATAGTGGAGTGACCAGAGGGTACGATGTGCCAACGGGAGAGAGCATTAAGTCTAGTCGCAGCAAACTTGGCTACCTGCTTTGCGAGAAGCACAGTAGGAAGCCAGTTTAGCATTGCGAACAAGGCTTTCGTGGGGGTGGTGCGAGGAGCGCCAGTTATATAAATGGCAGCAGACCTTCTGACCTTGTCAAGAAGTCTGACGTTGTATTTCTTGTCCAGGGCAGTCCACCAGAAAGCAACACCGTATAAGAGGTTGGGTTCGATGACCGTGGAATATATCCAACGCATAATTCTTGGGCGAAGACCCCATCTGGTTCCGACCGCTCTACTGCAGCAGTAAGCAGCACATGCCGCCTTGCGTGCCCTAGCAGCCAGATTCGCCCTCCAGTCGAGTTTGGGATCTAGGATCAGGCCCAGATATTTAACCTCGCGACTCAGCGTGAGTCTGGTCCCACCTATGCTGGGAAGGGAGAAGGTCGGAATTTTATATTTCCTCGTAAAAAGAATCGTATCGGTCTTAGAGGGGTTAATAGACAGTCCAAAATCAATACACCAGTCCAGCACGATTGACAGCGCCAAGTTCAACTTATCCGACAGTGTCTGCGGACAAATTCCCGACGCAGCAATGGCAATGTCGTCAGCGTAAGCTATGGCCCCATTGCCAGAGTGTTCCAGCCCCCTCAAGAGTGAGTTGACTGCAAGATTCCAGAGAAGCGGCGATAGAACACCGCCTTGCGGTGTGCCTCTTCGAACCATTCTCTGACAATTCGTGGCCCCCACTGTGGAGGTTACTATCCTCGATTTGAGGAGAAGCTCAATGAACCTGACCAGATTCTGTCCCACGTTCAGAGAACCAAGGGCCCTAACTATGGCGTCCGGGTCGACGTTGTTAAATGCACCTTCAATGTCCAGAAAAATGGCCAAAGTGTATTCCTTAACGTGCAAGGACTTTTCTACCCAAGAGATAAGAGAGTGAAGAGCAGTCTCCACTGATTTACCTCTCGTATACGCGTGTTGGGAAGCGGATAGAAGCGCTGGATCAATCGAGGTCCTGATATGAACATCAAGAACTCTTTCCAGCGTCTTCAGAAGAAAGGAACACATACTTATGGGTCTATAATCGTTCGCCCCAGTGTGAGACGGCTTCCCAGCCTTGGGAATGAAGATAACCCTAGATATTCTCCAGCTCCAAGGGATGTAAAGGAGCCTGAGACTAGCGTTATAGATGGCAAGCAACCAAGGGAGGATTATCTCCTCCCCATGTTGAATGTCACCCGGGATAATACCATCCGGTCCTGGTGACTTGAATGGTTTGAAAGACCTAACAGCCCACTGCACTTGGCGAAGGGTAAGGGTCAGGGGGGAATAGTTCCCAGATGGTGGTTCGTTAACCTGATAAAAGGCCTGGCCACCAAGTGTGTCACTTCCTGGAAAATGAGTGTCAAGGAGAAGCTCAAGCGTCTCCAAACTGGAGGTAGTCCAGCGTCCGTCAGGTCGTCGGATACAGTCAAGGGATTTGTGAGTGGAACTTAGAATTTTACGGAGACGGCCCGTTTCGGCGGAGGATTCTACGCTCGCGCAGTAGTTCCTCCACGATGCCCTCTTCGCTCGCCTTACAGCGTATTTAAGTTCCCTCTTTTTGTCCTTGTAGGCTGACCATTCGCCTGTCGTCTTCGCCCTGTTAAAGAGCCTGCCACAAGATCGGCGTAGATCATCGATCTCTTGGCTCCACCAGGGCGGTTTTCGCTTACCCCTATGAGCAGCGGGTTGGACGGAGGAAGTGGCTGCCGCCCTAAGCGCAGTCGACAGTGTGTCCGCAGCCCTATCCACGTCGAAACGGGTCGTTATAGTCGGGGGGTAGAGGGAAGGCTGCTACGCAGTCTCTCTCTAAAAATGGTCCAATTCGTGTTCCTCCTATTGACCGGAGGGGTCATGAAAGGAGTAGGCTCGTTCGTGTCAATAGTAAAGGTAATGTATCTATGGTCCGAAAAGGAGCATTCATGAGATACAAACCAGTCCTTAAGGTTAGTAGAGAAACCTGAGCTGACCAGAGTGATGTCCAGCACCTCCCTTCTGTTCGAAGTGAGGAAGGTTGGTGCATCGCCCCGATTAGCTATAGCTAGGTTATTACTAATAATAAAATCAAAGAGGCACTCACCCCGCTCGTTGGTACCTGAACTGCCCAACATCGTGTGGTGGGAGTTGGCATCTGCTCCGATTATGACCGGAACTCCGCGTTGTTTCGCATCCGCTACCAGTCGACCGATGGGCTCCTGAGGGGGAGAGAGCCCATAGTCATGCGCCAGATACGATGATGTGATCCAGAGGGTCATCAAGTTCATTTCCACGACCATGGTGACGGTATCCTTGTCTCTGAACCTGTGGAGGAGAAGAGCGTTAATACTATTCTTAACCATGACACAAGCCCGAGGCTTACCTGAGTTCTGGATATACGCTAAGCGATATCCTTTGGTGTTTAGTCCGCAGACCCTGCCGTCTACAACCCAGGGTTCTTGGACCAGAATGAGCTCTGCATCCTCGGCTGCTAGTCGGAGGAGCAGAGCGGCAGAGGCAGTTTTAGAGTGTTGCAAGTTAATTTGGATGACTATCAGCATTGGCCAAAGAATCAACCATTGTCACATCAGCGTCCTCTTCGTCCGACAACGGAGAGGTTGACTGCACACGCTTCTACATTCGACGTCTTCGGCGGGTTCAAGGGGTCCAGGGGTGGGGTCGGATGGAGTAGGGTCAGATGGGGTAGAGTTCTGTGGCATGGGTGGCGATGGGACGGGATTTTCGGGGATGGGTTCTGTTGGGGGATGTGCGGCAGCGCGGGAATCCGACTTATAGACCCTTAGCTCAATTGAACTAAAACCATATTTTATCACGCCCCCACGGGCAGTAATAAGTGGAAGTGACTCCTCATTCAGGATGATCACCGCCTCGCGGTAATCGCCCCACTGGTCAGCAACTTTAGCCACTCTCCAGTTATGAGTGGGCAGGTCGGTGTTGCTGGCCTTGAGGATCCTCAGCATGGTTTCCGGGTCTGATGGTCCGGTCGGAGTTCTCGCCTTAGAACGGGGGCGGTTGGGAATCCGGTCTGGAGGGACGGCGGCAAGCCTAGCTCCTGGCCAGACTTCACCAATCCTACTGATAGCCTCCTTATAGAGCTCCATAGAACGGAGGTCAGAGCAAGCCACCAGCTTGATATGCCCCTGATACCACCCCGCATCAGTGCAGCCGGGTGAGGGGCCAGGATTGGAGTCCATTACACCTAGGAAGACGTCCAAGAGCGCATGTTCCACCAACTTCCATTTAGTGGGAGCAATGGAACGAACGACCGCCCAGGTCAGACCTGCCTTTAATACCTCACTGAGAGGCTTAGAAGGTTTGCTGGGGTCAGGACGTCTAGGTTGTGTCGACGAACGGGGTCTTGTAGGGCGGGGGATGTTAGGGTTGGTCACCTTAGAGCGTTTGGGAGGCTGGAGCGGAGCGTTTAGCTCGATTGATCTTTGCCTCTTTGGGGCCGTCTCTGCCGTTATGGGAGAAGGGGGGGGGGGGGGGGGGCGATCATTACGATGGGCCTTAGCCCAGGCAAGGCGACCCTTCTCGTCCTCTGAGAGGAGAGCCGGGTCGGTCGAGCCAAATTTCGCAATGATACGCATGGCTGATCTGCGAGTTCTATACGCCCTCACGCTAGCACTCACGGTATTCTTGACACCCGAAGATGGACTGGTGCCGGTGGCTTGCGCGCCAGACTTGTCTGCCAATGCCTTGGCGGCCGCCAAAGAGTGCGAGGGCATATTCGCAGCAGCATTAGAGGTAGACGAAGCCTCGGTAGAAGGTGCCAGGGCAGGAGGTGTGGCGACACTAGGGACCGGCTTCGCAGCCGAAGCCTTGTGTGCCAAGCGGGGTTTTACCGAAGTCGAAACTTGGGCCTTAGCTTTCGAAGTAGGGGCAGCTGCATTTTTGACAGGTGCCTGCCTATAGAGGGTTGTGCGTCCACCGGTTACGGTAGATGCTTTTCGCTCGCCAACTTGAGTTAGCGCTGGTTTGTGTCCTGGGTTGGGTCGGTTGGTTGAATTCATTGCGGGAGGGTCCCCACTCAAAGCCGCTATCCTTGCCCGCAAAGTGTAGTTACCCATAAGTGGTCCCGTGGTTATCTATGCAAGCAGGGAGGCCACGCGAGGGTTGGCACCAGCCCTTATGGGGTCAGGTGCTCAGAGCCAGACCGGGTACTAATCGGGGGTCTTCTCAACCGAACCTACACCACCAACTTAACAGCGACGGACAAGGAACGTACTTTGAGGCCTGCCAGGGTTTTAACGGGACGGGGCAGCCGTAGCCCTAGCCTGGAGCCGTTCACACAGCGGGTTTCACCCCGGTGCTACCGTGCATACGCAACTAGGTCCAGAAAGCTACAGCCACCAGCTCAGGGCAATCAAATCAGAAACAGGGGGGAAAGAGTGGTCAGAAGAAAGAAAAGGGTCGTGCCAAAAAGGGGGAGGGGTCAGCCATAGTCACCCCGGCTGAGAGGGAGGTGTTTATTGACTCCCCAGTCTAGATCCGTAGTGTTCCGTTGAAGAGCAGGGCCACCTCTAGCAGGATGTGACGATGTCACGCACTAACGGTCTTGATAGGGTAGAGGCTGGAGGCTCCGAGGGAGCTATGATCGCATATCCCTATCCTGCGGAAACCGCTTGACCCCAGAGAATATGAGGAGGAATGTGGAAAATTTAAACTCTCATTTATAATACACAAGACGAACGTCATGTAGGTACGGTGCCAAAATTTATTAACATACATAATTGGCCATTACAACCCTTCAGTCAGGATTACGGCATAGCTTCTCACAATTTATTAACATGAACTACAATAAGAGCAGTATTGAACAAGTCGAGGTCATAAAATTTCTCGGCTCCCAAAATTGTTTTTCATTTATTTATATTTTCTGTCAGATCCAAAATCGAATATTCTCGCTATGTCATAGCTCATACTCCCAAAACTATTAAAATAAAATTTTATCATATTAACAGACTGCCAGGTTTGGTAAAAATCACTATTACCAATGTCATTTATATACTGGCTAGGGGACAGGGTCGAAGGAAACCATCAAGAAGATTCACAACACTGATGCATGTATAGCGGATGCCGTTCCAGTCAAATTTAGCTACAGTATTCTCCAAATTTGATTTAATATTTCTTTCGGTCTAATAAACCATTGGTGGTGATATTTATTCATCCAATATAAAAGTTTTTCAGAGCAGACTCCGAGAAAGCAAAAGCACTACTAATAACGAAGTTTTAAGATCGTTACATGCTGAAAATCTTCAAAAACACAAATCGAATAATTTCACCATCATTGATACATATGCCTCTGTTATGGATAACGCACTGTGGTCCAAAACCCCAATCTAGCAGGACAAAAGTCATTTTTTAAAATATTTAAAAAGTAAAGTTTTTGAATGGTAATATGTTGACAAGTGTCTAAAGTAGATAACGGCATATTTTTTTTTCTTTAAACAGCACACTAGCATTGATGCATTGCTTCAAATACAAGTACATCATTGCTTCTTTGATAACAAAAATGAATATTTCAACTGACATTTAACAGTGCGAGTGAAATTGTCGTGAAAATATAATAAGAACAATTAAAAAAAATTTGTTCGTGTTATTAACATAACAAAGGTATGAGTAAAAAATAGTGTTTAAATTTTTCATAAAATATGTTTTGTTTATAAATAAAATGCAATTATGTACATGTGTGTTTTAAATATGAAATTTTTGTTTAATTTCCGAATTCAATTGAAATTTCAAATGGTAATTTATCGTACTTAAGCTTTAGTTTTTATGTTGTCGTTATCTATATATATGTAGCTTTTTAATGTTTAAAAAATTAGCTGCCGGATTTTGCCCAAACGATTTTTATTTCATTTAGAGTTTAACATGTCCATTACAAGAAAAGAGCTATATAATACTTGGCGTAATGAAAAACAACTAACTAAGAAAACTGATGCTGCTGTTAAACACGTTGTTGCTAAGGTTGGTATTAAGAATGATGAAACGGATAGCTATTACAGAAAAGTAAGGCAATCGGCTAGAATGTTTGTATGAATTTAACCCATTTACAGCCAAACAAAAACTACAAGTTAAATTTTTAAAATTTCAATGTATATTTATTTTTAACGATGCAAAAACAACAGAAACGAAAAAAAAATTTTAAAAAAAGCAAAATTCAGGACATTAGAGGGGTGTACCCAAATTGGTACAATGGCCACTTATGAGTGATATTTTGCAAAACAATTTTTTTCTACGCAGAGTGTTTTTTGCATTTTTTGTAACTCCAGCGGTTTCTATTGTGGCAGATGACGCAACGCACACGCTTCGGAAGCTTTTCTGGAACATGATCAGCGCCGTCTAGATGTAAACCCTCAATATTTGATGACGAAGGCCGAGCAAAATGTCTTTTGGACAACTGTTTTAGACAAAACCTAGCTATGGATCGACAAAATTGTAATTAATCTATAGCATTTTCTTCACAAAATTCGTTTAGGCGCCACGCATTTGATATAGCCATATCAACCATGTACATACGTAAATAAACACTACCACCATTGTTTGCTATGTATGCTAATTCGGTATAAAGACATAAAAAAGCCCATTTCAACAACTTCGCCCATGCTTTTGTTGTAAGTTTGGAACAAGTGAGGTATTTTTCAAATTAATAACTGACATATTTTGTGTAAAAAAAATTTTTGTTTAAAATTTATTTTAGTATACTTGTGGCCATTGTACCCAAATTGGAACAGCATTATTATATGTTTTCTAACATCTTATATATTTGTTGTATGAAACTAAAAATGCTTTTCAATGTTTCACTGTTTATTGAATTTTATATTATAATACAAATAACGACTATGAGCTTTAGGTAGAAAATATACCTTTGGTTACCATTGACCTACCTCGACATGTGTATTGTTAATGAAGTTTAATAGATTATTACAACAATAACAATAAATGTAGGTAAAATGCTTCATTTAATATTTATTCAGATCACTTTCCTCTATTCAATAAAGCAAAAATAAATAAACTAGAGTAAACAGTTTTTTTATACAGCCTTAATAATTAAGTGTTCCCAAATTGGCACAGTGACCGTAAATGGGTTAAATGAAAAAGTGGACGCAAACTAGTCGAACAAGGCTCACGTTCGAAGATAAAAATAAATATTGGTTAGAAGGGTATTTTAATATTCCACCTAAATTTTCTTTATCATCTCGTGTTGAAGGATGCTTGGATGGACCTTCGACCTCCAATTATGGCAGGCCTTCTAAGGATTTTTTATGTAAAACTGAAAGAACAAAGCGTAGAAATGTTGCTCTTTTATTAGAGACTTGGCCGGCTGAAGAACTGACTTTTACTGCTGGAACAAGTCTTTATAAGTCCGGGAAACTAAGTGCTGCAAGCATAGTCAAAACTATAGATTCTTCTCCCTCTAAAGCATTAGAAATAAAAAATGAGCTGAGTGGTGATCTTAGAATTATTGAAATATCGGCAGAGATAGCTCTTCAAAGTTTAGTAGATCACACTGCTAAAAGGCTCTTAAAACAACAAAAAGAAATTTTGCAGCAATGTAAATCTGTAGAGCTTACTTTGTTCTATAAATGGGGATGTGATGGAAGCAGTTGCCATTCGCGCTATAAGCAAGTATTCAATGAAAACAATGTAGATGTAACAGATGAACATTTATTTGCAATTTGTATGGTTCCACTTGAACTAAAAGAAGATAACAAACTAATTTGGCAGAATCCACCTCCATCTTCTACGAGATTTTGTAGGCCCATAAAAATTATTTTTGAAAAGGAAAGCAAATCGCTAGCTATGAAAGAGATAGATAATATAAAAGCTCAAATAGATACGATTGATCCAAGACAAGTAAATGATGAAGGAAAATTAATTACTGTCAATCACAATTTTTGTTTGACAATGATATATGGTAAAATATTTTCAATGCTTGCTGAATATTCCTCTCAACGTTGTGGTATTTGCAAAGCTTCGCCAACTATTTTGAATGACTTAAGTGCAGTTGTCAAATTACAACCGAATGAAAACCTATATGAGTTTCCATGATATAAGACTTTTAATACTTAATTCTTAATATAGGCGTGGCACTTCACCCATTTAAAACTTTTGAATAAAAATTAGCCTATAATTCCACACACACATACAGAAATACGGTGTGAAAATTTTAGGAAAATCGTTTCAGTCGTTTTGTCGTCTTTAGGCTTCAAACAGACCCCCAAAAAACAACAATTAAATACATTCACACACTCATACATATGCATTTGATTTTTTCTCTCTAATTGTTTATATTGATGAAATCTATAAAAGTACCAAGTTTCATGTCGGTACGGCTTTGCAAAAGCTAGTTATAACTTTTGTCCGGCTAGATTGAGCATTTGGACCACTGTGTAACGCAACGATTCACTGAGGCTTAAAACAGCATACAAAATAGAAAAAAGTACTTAAAGTTTCTTTGGTGAGCTCTGTGCCGTTAACAATGAAATTAAATATACCATCAGCTATAATATTTGCAAAACTGTCATTTACTCGGATTATGTATGTTTGAAAAATTTGTCGCAATGTGACAACAGAAAAGTAGATATTTCACGCCGCTATTATACAGCATCCCCAGGCTTGTAATAGTTTCATAGAGTCACTTACTTTGCAACTAATGATATCAAGATGATGACGAGGTTTCTCAAAGGTCATACCCTGGGGAAGTGTTTCCTTAATAAAATTAATTTTATTACTGACAAAAAATGCGATCTATGCTAGGTGGCAGAGTCTCCTGAACTTATGATTTTTACTGGTTGAAGTTATTGACTCACGAAAAAATATTAAAAAAAATTAAAATAGAAGAAAAGAATAAAAATAAGAAGTAAATAAGTGAAAAGAATATTTTAGTAAAAAAAAATAGAGAAGGAAACATTTTAAAACTAACTATAAAAAGGGAAAAAAGTAACGAAAATTTGGATTAAAACATTTAATGACGGCATTATAGCTAATTTGACAAATTTTTGTGGAAAAAAGTCGTTTTTAGCACCTAGAAAAATGCATTTGCACATAACCTTTAATTAAATTTTATCGGAAATTTCAGTTTTTAATAAGCTTTTAAAAAATGGATCATGTTAAACTATCAAAAATGTGTGAAGAGTTTCGAATTTATCTTTATCAACTTCATGTTGCGATTTTTTTGCATTTTAAGAAATATAATTATTTTGTAGAGAGCCTGTATTGGCAACAAAAAAAAATTATATTAAAAAATTAAAAATAAATGGTTCAACAAAATTTTCCACTTTTTTTATTATTATTTTTTAATTTAGTTTAAAGTTGAAATTTTACACAATTAACATTTTTACTCACTCAAACCATAAGAAATTTTAAGTTAAAATTGGGATCTACCGTTTTGAATTTGAAAAATTTTACCTCAGACTCGAAATTAGAAAACATAAAAACCTCCGTATATCGATTTTCATGGAAATCTGAAGAAATTTTAAAATTTTGGCCACCTTATTTGACCCGCCATTTTGAAATTGAAAATTTTACCGCAGATTCGAAATCAGCAACCTTAAACACCCCCGTTTACCGATGTTCATCTATATTCAAAGAATTCTTATAGTTTTGGCGAGAAAATGTGGTATTTTGATCACTAATAATTTTAACTTTATAAACCACTAAGTTGTAATTGTTAAATCAGACCATTCGATTTACTAGACTATAATTTATGTCTGTTTATTTTTCCTTTCAGTTTGGACTAATTATTTTTCTTAGTCAATCACTTTATGTCCCGTTCCGTAAATTCCCGAAAAGTTTAACTAATTTATTTTTCCGCTTCTCGGGATATTGATGCATGAATCGTGGGATTTGTTTCAGAGAATAAAAAATTATATCAGGTAAAAGTAGGAGTGCTGAATTAAGATTTCTAATATAAAATCGCTTAAAAGAGTATAATTTGGTATTTGAGAGGAACATAGTTGCCACAATTACGGACAGTCCCAATGTTATGGAGTAAGATTAAAGTGTTTTCTGTCTAAATCATGGCATACACTTATCCGTAGTAGATGTACTTCATAAAAAAAAATACAAAAACATAAAAAACAAATATATCTTGATTTAGAAATTACAACTCGATGGAATTCAATAGATTATTGAAATTAATGTTATGATTGAAAGGTTTCTTCTTCTAAATAAATCAATAAAAGGCCCTTATTTACTTAGCAATGAGTAAGTAAGCGAAGTACAAATATGTATATTAAGTGCTCATGCTATTGTGATTGTGTCATGAATTTAAATCAAATTTTCTTTTTGGGATAGAAAATGTGGAACTAAAAGCAGAGAATATTTCAAATTTTTTTAATACAGTATTCTTAACGCATAAAAAATACGCCTGAATAATACATACATAGGTTTTTCTAACAAATATGTGGAAAATGAAATTGATATTCAAGCTTTAAGTAATGATGATATAGGCAACTCTAATAGCAAAACATAAAACTTTGGAATATACTTTAAATGCAAAAATTTAACTTGTAAGACAATCTTAAAGAGCTCGCCGATTTGAAAAGAAATATAATTATTCGAACCTATTGGGAAAATTATAGCAATTTAGAAAATTTGTTCAATGGCCTCTTGACAATTAGCCTTACTTCTGTCCTAACCAAACTAGGAAACCTATTATCAGATGAAACAATAACTGCCTTAAATGTTTATAAAAAAAAACAAACTGTATAAGTGTTAAAATAAAGTCTCACTTTGTTTACTGACGAGTGTCCGTAACATAATTCTCTTTTCAATTTATTTTAAGCTCTACAATTGAGGTCGTGCAACTTGTTGTCTTACTTCTGTAATGGTAGTCTTTGTACATTGCACCAGTACTTTTTTACCCATTCATTTCCCCCTTTTTAACCACAATTCTTAGAGATTATTTTTAAAAATATCTTTATAAAGTGAAAGTAAAATGTTCCCCTTTGAAGAAAGTGTTTGCTATTCCACTGGCGGTAAGTGACATAATTTTATTTTCTCCACTTCCTATTTTCATTCACTCTGTGTTTTTAAATTTTCTTTAAGCTCTGCAATTGAGGTCATGCAACAAATCTTCTTATTACTGCCATTCTAATTCTATTACAATGTAGTCGCATATGTTTCACTGGCGTATTTACCTCATTTCCAACAAATTTTTTAAAAGTTATGGGTATGAAGTGTGTATACTTATTACAATGGGACTGAAAAAGAAGTAAAAATTTAAAATACTTAAATATAAATACGACAAAAAAGAAAATACTCGGTTGCGTTTGGCTATTAATTGTTATACTTACGATGCTGTCATTAGTTAGAGGAGGTATATAATCCATGATATCCAAATGGCGGAGGTCCCATACACACGATCTGCGGTAACAAATACAGGAAATGAGAAAACAGGATTCTATACAAGATGCTCCTAGGATGGTGTGGATGAATTCCGTGAAAACTATTTGGACGGGCATCGACTGCCAACGATATGCGGATAATACTAAATCAAAATTAAAAGCAACTCCTTGCAACACCATTCGAAGAGGTCTTGAGATTGCAAGTCGTTATGGCATGACACTGAGCATTAGGATAAACCACAGTAACCTAAAATTTTCGGATTGGCTTTTCTTTACCATCCTGATAGTTTTATGAAGATGTTGTTTTTATCAAACCCCCCAATGTGTAGGCGAATGTTTGGAGTGCCCAAGTTCCTAAGTGCCTAACAACAATATATACTGTAAGTAAACTTAGATAAGGATAGTGGTTGTCGATGTAGACGTTATTTTATCCTACACAGTAAACAGGTAGCCTAAGGATCTAAGATTCTATAATTCTACAAAGTATCCACATGAGCCATTATCGCTTGTTCCGGATCCGCCAGAGAGCACTGGATAATTTTATTTTTCGTTTAAGTCCAAAATCAAAAACATTTCCCAGTTCAGCAATAGCCAAGATTTTAACATGAGTATATAATAGTTTTCATACTTTCTTGCTTTAGAGGTGTTAATTCGCCTTGGCACGTTCGTATTCATTTGTTTCACCAATGTGGTTGGATGATGCAGTTCTACCAGAACTTGTAATCATGATCTGAACTTTAACTTGGAGTCTCGAAAGATATTTTGGCCCCTCAAAAACCAATAAGGTCAAGCAATATTTGCCCATCTGGAAATCTATAAATTGGATATGAATCCATTATAAAATCCAAACCTTTTGCAGCAATCGACCTCAAGGGATAACAATGCAGTCTCCATCCACCAGAAAGCATGATCCTAGAGATTCACATATTAGTATTTTCACAGTCAAAACCGTGTTAAATGAAGAGTTTTGAGTTTATTTTGGTCATTTTTTTGGGTTTTTGAGAAAAATCATTTTATGTGCGACTTCACTGGCAAAAAAAAATAAAATAAATTTATTTAAAAAAATGAAAAATAAATAGTTTTTACAATAATTTCCAATATTTTTTAAGATTTTGATCAGAAAAAGTTTGTATTTTACATAATTAACAGTCTTACTCACTCAAACAAAAAGAAATTTCAATGTTGAATATTGGATCTGTAATTTTGTTTTTTTTTTTTAATTTTACCTGAGATTTGTAATCAGCAAACTTAAAAACCCCCGCTTACTAATTTTTTCTATATTGAGTGAAACAGAAAGTGTAGTAATTTTACCTACAGTGCTTTGGATGCAGGAGTAGGACTATGAACACATAGAAATTCAAGTTAACTTACGTAAATTCTTTAACTATTATTGCTAAGAAAGGAAAAAGAATTTATTGGAATACGATACATCATCCTATTGTGGTGCTTGAATTTATATTTTGACTGACTTTTAATTTGAATGATATCAGAAATCAAAATTTAATGGCATTATAACTTTACTTGTCTGTTTCCACAATAAAGCAAACAAAACTAAAAATATTTACAATTTTATAACAAAAATGTAGGTATGTAGGTGTTTATATCAGGGACGTAACGGTTATAAGAAAAATGGCGAAAAACTCTCATTTAACTGTTAAAATTGACTAATAAAAATATTGGTTTTATTTAACCATTATTTTAAGATATATTTAATTTTGGTCAATGTAACCAATTTAAGTGAGATTTATTTTTATTTTGGTTACGAATAACCGTTATAGCAACCAAAAAATTTTTTTGGTTACCAATAACCATTATCACAATTAATTAGATTTTTTTGGTCATTTTAGATCATCTATCAATACTTTATTCAATATTTTAGACATGAAGAATGGAAATCCAAAAACAAAATTCATATGTATATGCTCAGTAATAAGTAACGGTAACTTGCGTTAAATTGTTTTTAAAAAATCTGTCCAAATTGATAGCAATACACTAACCAAAAAGTTAAACTATTTTTGATAATGGTTATTGGCAACCAATTTTTTTTTCGATTGTTATAACTACTATTCATAACCAAAAAAATATATTTCTCATTTATATTGGTTGCGGCGACCAAAATAATATACATCTCATGATAACGGTTAAAAATTCCCTAAAAAAAATAAAGGGAAATTTTGCATAACCTTTTTTTCTAAATGAAAAAAATAACAATTATTTTTAGTCCCTGGTTTATATATATGGCCACATTAAGCTTTCAAACAGATTTTCCAATCAATTCTGTTCATAACATTTTTGTTCATTCTAATATTCAACAACAACAATAACAAAAGCATTTTTCTAAATTTAGAACATAATTGGTACGGTCTAAAACAATTAAATTGAGTTCTTCTATACATTTAAAAAGTCAATAAATTTGTAAAGGCATTATTTGCATTGGAAGTCATCTAATGCCCAGTCAAATGTATTCAGAAAGTATTTGAAAAGTTTCGATAAATTTAAAGCAGATAAAAACTAATCAGAAAAGGGAAAAAAGAATTATTTTAAATTTTTATATTGAAGTCATAAATTTTCGTATCAACTATCCAGCATCCGCATGGAAAATATTTGGTATTTATTTTATAAAATGACTAGCTAATACCCGGTGTGCTTCGCTACCCCCCATCGGAATTAAATACATATCTCGTGATTCAACTGGATCGCCCACCATCAAAATTGTTACGCCATTGTTGGAGTTCTGGAGTTCTATCAGCATGAATTGCGATTATGTGGTCATCTATATCAGATCTGTAGTTAAATGCAATACCTGAGTATCAAGAAAAACATTACGTCGATTCACCGCCATTCGATTATGATTTTGTTCTTTGCTGCTCTTCTTGTTGATGTTCGAATCCACTGACTTTCTACTCGTGATTCATGTTGGACTTCTGTTTCATTAGCTCGTGCTGTTGTGGTACCTTCATGTTCCAAAGGTGTTTCGGTAGCTCGTGCGGTTGTCGCATATTGTTGAAGGCTTTCCAGACGTCTTTCACGTTCTGAAGGTGTTTCTGTGGCTCGTGATGTTTCAATTCGATTTCGCTGGCTTTGTAGTCGACCTTCATGTTCCAACGATGTCTCGGTAGCTCGTGGCATGTTGTCGAAGACCTTCAAGATGTCTTTCGCGTTCTGACGGCGTTTCAGAAGCTTTTAAGGTGCTCTTGGCGTTCTGAAAGTGTTTCAGTAGCTCTTGCTGTTGTGGCGCGTTGTCGTAGGCCTTCAAGGCGTTCTTCACGTTGTGATGGCGTTTCGGCGGCTCTAAAGGTTGAAGCTCGACTCCTTTCAGTCCTGAGGCGACTTTCACGTCTTCCGAACTTTCATTTGCTCTCTGGGATTGCAAACGCAATGCATTTTAGATGCTTTTATTCGGGGCATTTTAACAAATTGTTGCAAAATAAATGTCACTCAGGTAACGTTTAACTTGTTTAGAATCAAAGATTCAACTGAATTTCAAAACCGAATGCGTGTTATATTTATTTCTTTATATTTTACCTAATATGAAATCGGTTCAAGTCAAAAACCTTTTGAAGAAAATTAATGTTATTAAAATTTAACAAATAATTGTGTTTGCATCGGTCGCATGTAATTTTTTTGATGAGTTTTGCAACTACTTATTTTATTTGGGAAAAATATTGACAGTTTACATTTTATTACTTAGGTAATTAAAAGTAATGAATTCATTGCCCACTAAAATGCTTATTATAAAGTTTACCTAATTTATTTTTCAAATAAATAATTGTTTTATTAGTTACCCGTTTTTAGAAGTAAACAATAACATAACTATTACATATGTATGTACGTATATGTTTTCCAAGATAAATATTTAAATAGTATGAACTTTAGTACTTACTATCTATATGAGTTGAAAATTTCAAACTCAATAATTTAAGAGTCATATACCTTACTATTGCATATATCAAGATATAATAATTTCTACACCCACAAATCAGAGAGGCACCGCCTTCCTATAGCTGGAATACAAAATTGGGGACTCTAGCTTTTATAGTTTTTTTATACAGATTTTAATAATTAGTTCATATGGAGTTTGCCACACCCCTAATGCTTGATAGCCCATTTTTAACAAAAATATTGATATTGAACCTTTAGATATTCGTACAAAATTTTAGCAGTCTAACTGTTCTGGTGTTCTAGATATGCAGATTTTAGTATTTACTTCATATGGGAGGTGCCACGACCGCTTTTGCTGAACTTCCTATTTTTGTCCAAAATATTTATATTTAAACAAAAGTTATTTATACAAAATTGGGGATTCTAACTGTTAAAGTTCTGCAGTTAATCAGATTTTAGTATTTACTTTATATGGAAGGTGCCATGTCCTCTAATGATAGGTCGCCTATTTTTGTCCAAAATATTTATATTAAAACCGTAGTTACTTGTACAAAATTTTAGGTATCTTGCTGATATAGTTTTTCCAATATATCCATTTTGTTATTATCTTACAATAGTAGGTTATGTAGTATATGTGTGAGTGGCACCTCTCTCATTTGAAATATCAACATAAAAAGTAGGAAAATCGGTTCAGCCGTTTAGTCGTCTATAAACTTCAAACATACAAACAAATGCACATTAATTTGTATATATAGGTGATGTCCGAGATAGAAGAAGTTTTAAATTTAATTCATATGGGAAGTACCACACCCTTTTCCTAGTCAGACCATTTTTGTCTAAAATATTCATATTGATACTAAAATGGATTCAAAAAAATTTTTAGGGCTCTAACTGTGATATTTTCATAGATATAATAATTTAATATTTTTTATATTGGAGGTGACACACCCACTATAGCCAATCCGCCCATTTTGTTTATATATACGTCAAAGTCGCCCATACAAAATTCGCAGTTTATGAGATACGCGACATTAAATACTTATTGAATATGTGGGCGTAACACCCCGCCTTCTTGAAATTTTAAAATAAAAAGTAGCCTATAATTCCTTCCAGATATACAGGAAGGTACTATCAAAACTTCAAGAAAATCGGTCCAGCCGTTTAGCCGTCTATAGACTTCAAACAAACAAACCCACAAACAAATAAACACACATTCATTTTTGTTTATATAGATGTAAAATTCATTAAAAAACTACATATGTGACGTATGAGTGATATCCAATTCCATTAAGTTTTATCAAAGAATATGGATATAAAGAATACGCATTATGTAGAAGTAGCATTACGACCCGCTCTCACCAAAATGTTTTTAAAAAATCATTTCTGGATAAGGGGGGCGGAAGACAGAAGGAAAATAAACACAAACAAAGAGCGTAACAATGTGTTGCTCTCATCATGAGAGCGTAAAAATTCATTCAGTTGCTTGTCAGCTTCTAAAGGAAAATGTTCATGCCGCTTTTTTCAGACTTCAATTTTACACCCAAAGAAATATTACTAATATCAATGAGAAATGATTTCGAGTTTTGGAAGAATACTTGCCAAGTAAAATACGATGTTTTTAGGTATTTAGCGCGTACAATTTTTCTATACTTTTCGCTCACATATACATATTATTGGGTTAATAAGTAGATTTGAAAATATTACTAACAATTTTCCTCTGGGTTAAACATGCCTGTCATAATTTTTCTCATCTCCTCTTTGTGCCGACGTCTGAGAATAAGTGATTTGAGAACAGTGTTCCCGTTTTTGGTTATTTCTAACTAAAATTGCTTATTTTTTGATCAATGTGCAGATGTGTAGATTTTTTTGGTTTTTTTCTTTTTCTTTTAAAAAAACCCTATTTTTTGTTTAATTTTTTATTAATTATAATTTAAACTTGAAAAAAAAAATTAAAACAAAAGTCTATGAATTTAATTTTGGTTATATTTTTTCTTATTTGGTGATTTTTTTCACAAATGTTGGTAACAAAATTTTTTTTCGTGGCAACACTGTTTCAGAAGAATAAATAAAAAATTAGTCAAACAACAAAAACGCACGATGAGAACAATTGAAACATTGTTACGCTCTTGGTTTCTTTATCCTTCCCTTCTATCTTTCCTCCCGCGTCGTGAAATATTTTTGAAAAATATTCCAAAATATGCCAAAATTCACATTCTTTATACTTTATTTTCTTTAGTTTTGTACATCAGGAATCATAGATAGCATACTTGTAGGGGTAACTACTATGCGTATGAGTAATATATTTCAAATGCAATTAAATATTAAGTATGTAGTATGTAGTATACGTGGGCATGGCCCCTCGCTCATTTGGAATATCAACATAAAAAGTAGCCTATAACTCCTTCCAGACATACAGGAAGATACTGTGAAAATTTCAAGAAAATCGGTTCAGCCGTTTAATCGTATATAAACTTCAAACATACAAACATACAAACAAACACACATTCATTTTTATATATAAGATAAGAGAAATTGAAATAAAAAAGAGCCATAAACATGAACACACAGGGATTGACCAAAGTAATTACATCCATACATGTATGCCCACATTCTTGTGTTTTAAGGAAACTAATGGAATTCAGGCATTTGTAACATGCAAATATAGCACCAATGTACTATATGTATGTGCACAAACATTTCTGTATGTGTGAAAAGAAATTTATTTGGCTTTTTGTGAACTAAAATTGATCAACATTCCGTACAACCGTATGGTCAGTATAAAAACACACTTTCCAACCCTTAAACCCAAACTTTCCATTTCTGACCTATGAGCATATGAATGAATGTTTTGCAGGCTTGTTTAAATTTTGGCATTGAAAGAACATTTTATTCATTTTGAAAAGCATACTTGATTCATCTGTTGTTTACGTACCGTATACAATAGAGGGAACAGCAAATGAAAGAATTTGTAATATTAACCATTAGCCTATATGTGTATGAAATATGGTACGACTATTCGAATAATTTCTGTTAGTTTTTTGGTTGGTTAGATTCAGAGATTAGCAAATAAATCGTTTTTTCTCTAGTCATAAGAATTTGTGTAATTTTGAGCATGAGTAAGCCAACAGTATTGAAATTCAACTACTCTGATTCAATCGTACTCACCACAACATTGATTTATGAGTACAGGTTGCAATGATAGGATTACAACGTTGACACCAAACTCATAACATTCGAAATATGTTTGATTCAGATTCATAAATTTAGAAATATATTTATAATACTCATAAGTGATTCGAGTGTTTCGAATTATTCATCAAAATTTACAGTCTTGGTTATTGTTGACAAACAAAGACAGCATGCAAATCAAACACACAACCTTCTAGTGAGTATTTTGTGATTCTTTTAATTGTTGAGTAAAGGAGAGTCGAAACCAACAACTTCATGCGTGTTGTTAAGTATGAGTACTATGAGTACTTCAAATTTTGAATATGAGTAGTATGAGTATGATATTAAAATAAGTATGAATGCATATAAGTATCAGAAATTATGAGTATGATCCGAATCTACTCATCTTTTTGAATACTCATTGCTGATCGCTGGTTAGATTAGAAACCACACAAATAAGGAGCAGGTATGTGGCTGAAATAATAAAATGAGTATAATCTCAGTTGAAATTATTCGATAATGTTATTTACAAATGAATTTGAAGACCGAAGTTGTAAACTCATACTTTTAATATCGACAGTTTTTTTTAACAGTACGTATTCCAATTTAAATTAGTATTATTAAGTGTTTAATGTAACAGTCTCTTTATATACGAACTAATTACAAGATATATCGTAAACATACATAGGGTCTTCTAAAATGAACATCTGAGCTTTGACAATTCATAATGGTTATTTTGTTGAAGATGTCTAACCACCATAATCGGCAATGAGAACCACTTCTGAAGGCGTAATCGGTCCATTTTCTTGAAAGGCCCATCACTGTTAAAGGCTAGTACTATAGGTCGATGATTAACAACTGCTGTTGGCCTGAATTTAATAATATGTAGTCCATATAGTTTCAACAGGATGCCATACAGCTCATTCCGCATTCGATATTCTATACAAGCGATTTGAGAGAATATGGAGGTTATGTGAACTGACGACACAGAACTCTTACAAATAGTTCTCGATGAACAAACCGTCACGATAAGTAATCATTTTTAAAGTTAGAACTCTTTAGCTATAGCAAATAAATGAGTTCCTCTAAAAAGTTTGGTTTTTTAAGAGAATGCTCAGAGAGCTCTTTTTTATCGTTGATAAAACGTATGTAAATATATTGTTACGTTTTTACCTTTTAAAAACATTTAAAATATGAGCTCGTAGATTGCAAATGAAATAAAAACATAAATTTGTGATTCGTTTTAATTAAAAATCTTTACTGTTCGCACAATTCTGTGTACCACTGTTCACAACTTGATGTAACAACAACAATTGCTTTATTTGTTATTCCTCTGTTTACACCCTTTGCATAAACAATAACAATTACTGGACAATTGTTCGACAGAACTTTGTGACGGAAATCTTCAAACCACGATTGCTCTCTTCAAATGCACCGCGTCTTCACACAAGACTGACTAAACTTTACTAACTCAGACAACTTAAACAGTCTGATGAATGTTCTTGAAGGCGAATGTTCACCTTCTCGACATCTCTATAAAGGTAAACATAGTTGTTTCGTTATAGTTGTTTGTGTATTTTGTTTACATTTATTCTTGTAGTGTTTGTTGATGTATGTTTGTTTACTTGTTTACCATTTTTAATGTTGCTGGTTGTTGGTATATTTTTGTTGACTTTTTTTGTCATTTTTTATGCTGGCGTTTGTTATTATATTATGAAGTGCGATAATTTGTAAACAAGTTCATTGGTTTTGTTTTTGTAGCTTTTGTTTATAATTTTAATTTTTCCATTTTAGTAACAATATGTTGAATATGTACGATTTTCCTTAACGCGTATTGCAATGGCGTGATTCGCCCGTAATAGCTAAATACCAAAGAACACGACTCTGTGCAAAACTTCTGAGTTGTCTCTTTTGTGTCTCTTCTTTAGGTCTTCCGAGGGTTTCCGATGCTATGAGTTTATTCCTTAAATTGTTTTCAAAAGAAAGTATTCTTAACCATATTATTACCACTCCTTAAGTAGCAACTGGAGTCTTGACTGTTTTTCGTAACATGCCGAAATATTTGAAATATTTTATGGCCTAATAATACAAAGAATGTTCCTTAAGCAGCGAAATGTTAGAAATGTCTTTAGGTGTTTGATTAGCCGATTTCTAGTTATTGCATTTGTATAGAATCACATACTTGGCTTTCGAAAGGTCTGCAATAGAAGTGCTAATGTTACAACAGCTATCTTTTCTTTATTAATATAATCTCTAATTCCATGTCTACTCCTCCATCAGCGGATAAGTAACTAGACAAAGGGCAAAAAACTGGCATTTTGAATTGAATTGCCAGCTGAGCTAACTATCTAATTATATAAAGCCGTGTTTAAGAGGTTGCTAATGACAATTAAATATACGATTGGCAACGGAACATATGTACATAAGAATATATCGTACCATACTTTTTATTCCAAATGGGTGTGATAATCGATGCTTCTGGAGTACATAACCGTTAGCATTAATGTAACCTGTGATTCAATAACCTTAGGTAATAGATTATGTCTTTATTATGCAATGCTGCCTATATGCAATCGCAGTTATTGCTTTCTTGTTATTTTTTTATGCTGGTGTTTGTTGTTATATTACGTAGTACGCAATTGTAAATCGTAATTAGGTTAAAAACTACCAGGATATTCAACTTGAAATATGCCTTATATTTGTTTTTCAAAAATATACATAATTGGTCATTACAACACTTTAGTCAGGTTTACGACCTAATTTCTCACACCACTTATGTTGTGTGTGTTAATTTTTATACATGAGTGGTGGGACCTACAATTTAAAATCGACTCTGAACGACAGATTTATGAGAAATTTTTCATGGCAATTTTTATTTACTCTCAGAGTTTTTGCCAGAAATCTGTTGAGAGGAAGTCGGCGAAGAAATAAATTTCTCATATTTCGTTTAGTTGGAAATGCTTGACTTGAAGTTGGAACCGAGGCCTCACGTCTAATAAGCCAACACACTACCTACAAAGCACGAAAAAATGAACTGGAAAGTCTTGACTTTTCTAGCACCATATCCGCAAGTATTCAATGCTTTGTCATTTTCTTTTAATTTATTGAAAATTCACTTTAATTTCACAATAAGAGCCATTCAATAATTTAAACCACATGGATATCCTGCACAAAATTCATTGATATGCAAAATTGGAGCAGTTAGCATGAAATTGTTTTTGTTTTCGAAAATTCATAGTAAAATTGAAACATTTTACTTCTCTATTATTTATTTTACTTCTCTATGTGGGCGAACAACAGCTGGAGAAGATTATAAAAAACAAACTTTTTATGTTTTTAATTAATTTTATCAAACAATAATAACAACGTTCAATTCTGTTGTTTTAAATAAACATTATATGTATGTACATATATACCACATAAATAAAAAAGAAATGGTTTCAATGATATTCATATCGGAACTGTAAAGTAGAAAGAAACAATCGTAGTTTTTTAAGAGATGTGAATAACAGTTTTTGATTTGCTATTTACAATCAGTTGTAATTTCTGAACAAAAGGGAGAGTTGAAAAATTCATATTCCAATACAAAATCATGATGTTATTTACACGTAAGGAAAGAAAAATATACATAATGTAGGCATATTTACAGAGAAGCAATATTTTTTTTTTTTTTGGCACGGATGGCAAATGTGTCTCCATTCTAAGGTGAAAAAAGAAACGATGGCAATGGCGGCCACCATAATAACAGTTGCTCTCCTAACTATTTGATATACATACAACATACATACATACATAATTGGCCATTCAGTCAGGATTACGGCCTTGCTTCTCAACACCACTCATTTTGTGTGTGTTAATTTTATACATGAGTGGCGGGACCTACAGTTTAAAGTCGACTCCGAACGACAGATTTTGTGAAAACTTTTTCATGGCAGGTTTATTTACTCTCAGAGTTTCTGCCAGAAACCTGCTGAGAGGAAGTCGACGAAGAAATATCTTTTTTCATATTTCGTTTTGATATCAAGCCTGGGGCTCGAACCGTGGCCTTTCGTCTAATAAGCCAACTCACTACCTACTGACTACGGCGACTCTGTTGCTCTTAGAAATATCAAAAAATAAATGTCATATCCGATCTAATGGAAGAAAAACTATTGACTCTAGCCCTGTGCCTGTGGCGTCTAAATGTTCGCTCATCAACATTTCCACCGAATTTCTCCCATTCTAAATATAGCAACGTATCTAGAAGGCATCCAACGCTCTCTTATCTGCACAAGTTACCAGCTTAACGTGTCCTTGGTAATAGCCACACAAGTGATAAACTGATACTGACCCGGGATGCTTCTTCATCACCTCTAGGAAGATATGTGGTGGTTAAGACATTTGCAACTGAAACACCAACGTGGTTTGCTTTATTAATTCTTTTTATTTCTTAATTCTATTTACTGTTTTATTGATCACGTCAAATTAAAACTAATTCCGCTAGTTTACAACGATAAAAAATCAAAATTGGTAGACAGCGTCGAAATAGCATGGTGTTTGCAGCAATGAGAGAATTAGTGCTACCAGTGGGCCGATTTATGCCATCAATGAGAGGATTAGTGCTAGCAATAAAATAGAGGTTTTAAAAACGCGATGTATAAAATATATCGCAAGAAACGTTTGAGTGCCAGCATTGATAAACTATTAAGGAACTGTTTACTGCCTTTATTATAATTAAGACGCACGCAATTTACCTTAGGCTGCAATTACAAAATTGTTGTCGATCCTGCGTTGCGGTTATTGTGTTTATAACATTAGCCTAAATGCAAAGCAGCAGAATCGTTGTTTGTTGTCTCGCTGACTTTAAAATATCACTTCCACATACACCCATGTATTTTATTCATCTATTCAATTCAAAATTTATTTAATTTTTGCTTTCCGTTTCCCATTTTCATTGTTTTCTTTTGAAGCTACCATTATGTTCAATAATTGGCAACACATAAATCTTATTAATAATGGCCTGTAATTTTTGATTGCTATTATAACAACAAAATATTAAAATATTATATTTCAATGAAACTTACTTTTCCTTAAGGGTATTATTGTTGTTGTTATTGAGTATTTTTCTTCTCTTATTAATATAATTTACAATTTCTTTGTTTTATTTTTAATCCTTTGTTTTTAAAGTTCCCATTATAATTATTTGTTTTGTAATTGCCTCGGGAGAAAAAATTATTTCAATTGCATGAAAATGAACACATTCACCTTCATGTTAATGTTTACGTTTTATTGTAAAACAATGTATAATTTATTTATGGAAACAAATAACAAAAGCAATATTTTTCAATATTTTTTTAATTAGCGAAGTTTTGTGAAAATAATTTTTAATTGGAAAGCAAAAATCATTTTAACCGCGAAGTATTGGCCATTACTGGTTACAAATTTAACCATCTTTTAGAGAATTTGTTGAGCCTACGCCAATAAAACTGTTCGTTTTTTCAAGGCAACCAATTAGTCATCCAATTTCTGACTTCCTCGTTGGAATCGGAGTGCTTCTCACCCAATGTGTAGTGCATCGATGAAAACAAGTAAAATTTGGGAGTAGCGAAGTTATACTGTCTTGTCTTATGGATCATTTTGGTCGTTTTTCGATCAATGCGTGGTTCAAATTGTCATTTATTGTCGATTGCAATCTGTATGAATGGTTTCACCAGGTTTTATTATTTTTTTATATAATACCGGCAGAAACACACCAATGTATTCCTTCCGAATCGGTCTGGCTTTGCAGCGAAAGGCTGATTGCTATACCAGATTAATCATTATTCCCCCTTAGAATTCTGGAAATACAACTATTTTTCATCGTCAGTAACAATTCGATGCAATACTGATTCTATATCTTGTCTTTCTATGAATTAAAATTTTACAAGCGAATTTTCGATTTTCCATCTGCCTTTCATTCATATCATCCTTTGAATTTTCTCCGTACTTTTTAAGCGGCCTGAAATTATATATTCGTACAACAATTAATATTTCAGTCATTTGCTTCTCACTCATCATTCAATATTGTTTCTAATTCGGCGTCTTGAAATTTTATTGGTGGTCTTCCAGGTTCTTAATTTTTAACATCCAAATCGTTTCCTCTGAGCTGTCGAAATCAAGCATTCTGCTTCTCTCGCTCCCTAGCCATTTTCTTGAAATGAAAATAAAACAAACAAAATTTAACTCTTAAAGTCTGTAAAGATACGTTTGACAGATGCCATTGCCAACACAAACAAAATTAGGACTCGTTTACAATAAATATTCTCTATGGAGACATTTGTATTTTGACGCGCCCTTGATACCGGTACACATGGTATGTACATTGCATGTTAGTACGACATTTTATTATATTGTTACGAAAATGGAAATGGTGTACCATCGTTTAACATTAAAACGATAAACAAAAGCTACACAAATACAACGAACTTGTTTGCATATACCAACAAAATCAGTATGAAAGAAAATGAGACAGACATTCAAGAAAGAAAGCAACAACTAACAAACGTAAGCAAAGTACACAAACAACAATGAGTTCTCTAGAAGGCAAAGACATGAATATTCCACTTCAAGAAACTTCAGCAGGCTGATTACGTGAGCATATAAAAAAGCAAGACAAAGCAGGCAATGAGTCGAAAGAATTCATTCAGTCTTGTGTGATAACGCGGTGCGTGTGAAGAGATTAATCGTGGTTTGAAGATCTCCGCTATGCAGAACTAACATACAAGTGTTGTCGCTTACGCATAGGGTGTCAGCAGAGAAGAATAACGATCAAGCAAATTATTGTTGGATACATCAAGTTGTAAATAGTGGCACACAATATTGTACGAACAATAAAGAGATTAATTGAAACTAAACATCAATTAATTTTTATTTTGTTTGCAATCAAAGAACTCATATTTTTAACTTTTTTAAAAAGGTAAAAATATAACACTATTGTCATACTCCATGTGTAACAGTTTTTCTGAAGTGCAGTTTTTCACA
This sequence comes from Sarcophaga rosellei, assembly GCA_930367235.1. Classification (NCBI taxonomy): domain Eukaryota; kingdom Metazoa; phylum Arthropoda; class Insecta; order Diptera; family Sarcophagidae; genus Sarcophaga; species Sarcophaga rosellei. Next base: position 40,496,391 of record OV884020.1, read on the forward strand.
CGATTGCTCACATATGGCGTTTCCTGGCAAACCAATTGTCTTGCGATCAGCTGCTGTACACCAAGCAAAACCTGTTTAGAAAGGAAAACTCGGATAATGAATCTGATATGAATCAAAAAAATAATAATGAAAAGACAGCCGTATGTTTTCAGTAGAAAAGAAAAGAAAAGGAATATAAAAAACGAACTTTGTGGTAAATTATCTAGAATGGCCACAACAACGCCAACCTTTTGCTATGTCAATCAAAATTGGCGTATTTGAAAAAATTTATTGAATCGGTTTCAGATGAAGGTGAACAGAAGTCGGTTTGCTGCATGTTGACGATAATTACATATATAATTTGTCATTACAGCTCTTCAGTCAGGATTACGACCTAGCTTCTCACACCGTATGTGTAAATTGTATACACGAGGCGGGACCTACTATTAGAACGATAAGTTTTTGAGACATTTTTCATGACAATTTTATTTACTCTCAGAGTTTTTTATAATTTGAGCTGATTCACGGCTTTTTAACTTATTCAAATCCGTACAGTTACTAGACTTTTATGCGTTGTGCTACATTTATGTAAGCCTATCATAATAATAACCACCATTGCCGCGTATGAGACATATGAGAGCAGAGAAAATACCATCGAACACTGAGAGTCCAAATTGTGTTTTTGTTAAAATCTATTCATTTGATTTAAGTTTTCATTTAGCGTAAACAGTTTCCTATAAAACAGGAAATTGTAAATGTTTTCATATAACTTTGTAATGCTTAGTACAATTCTGTACAATGAAGTGTGAAAATCAAAAATGATTTTGTAACATTTTGTTTGAAACATCTGTCGTTAATTTTCTCTCTCCTTTTTGTTTTTTTTTTCTTTTTTTATTGAAGCGATTAACTTCGTCTGATTGTTTACATTTGAAATGTAATTGCATGACCATTTATTTAATATCCTAAAAACAATGTCTGCATGTGACATTTAAAGTGCGTGTTTCCAGAATGTAATAAAAATGGGTGTAGCGTTTTCTACTACCAGCACTTGTAATGGCAGAAATTTCCATGAAACTGTCCCTCGTTATACACGGTAAATACATTCCATAAAAATACAATACGTATACCATAGAGTAACAAGCAATAATATTACGTACATTCAGAATTATAGCTTAGCCTTTCACACCATCCATGTTGTGTATGTTAATTTCATTCATAAGTTGCTGAAGCCTCAGTTCAATGTCTACTCCGAATGATGGATCTAAAAAGCATCCTTGTCTTTAATAAGTGATAGTAATGGTTGCAATTTAAAGTAGTCGTCTAGTACTTGGAGACAGTACTCACTAGATTATGGTGACCATCCGTAATTTCATACTAATTTGCCATGATCCTCTGCATTATATTATATTAAAGGCTTTACTCGAGCCATACCTTGGATTTCTCCATATTTTATTTACTGTGCTTTCTTTTTCAACGTATTAGACATGTCCAGGCATTATGCTACTGAGCCCTATGTGTAATTCCACAACGGTTATTGACACACGTTGCATATATTTTTCCTAAATTCAACACATCTACTCTGTAGCATTAGTTTCTTGAGTTTATTCTGTAAGTCTGAATGTTTATGGGAGATACAGCCTGCGAATTCATGGCTTTCAAGATTGTGATGGAAGATGCACACAACTCTTCCCTTTTTTTTTGGATAGTTTTAGCATTAATTCATCTAATGAAACGGCGTACGCCTAAGGCTATAAATCGTAAACTAATTTTACTTGAAATTCTGCGGCTACAATATATAGGCCTTTGCCAGTCAGCATTCTTAGCTAAAAAACCTTTTGAAATGGGTAGCGGCACCTGTAATTTCGGAAAAAATCAGAGTACATGTGATACTAGTGACTTTTTAACCGGCCTCCAAACCCTAGGAGACCTCACATATCCTCAAAAAAAGATGTTAGCGGTCAATGGATGAAAGGGAGATTAATTATTAATCAAAACTCGTCCTTAATTAGATTCGTGGGATCGTCTTGTTAAAACCAAATGCCAAACAAGTTGAATTCTAACAATTTAAATAAAAAAGTCTGTAATCGTTGCATAACGTTGTGTCTTTCATCATTCATGAAAAAGTAAGGACCAATGATGCCGATGTCCCACAACAGCATTTTTCAAGGTGCTTCGTCAGCTCTTGGTCAGCCTTTTTATAGAAAAATCGGTTTGTTTCAGCATGATAGTGATCCTAAGTATATTGCAAAGTGTTCTATCTTCAGACTCAAATCTAATCGATAACTTGCGGCATATAGTAAAAACAACAATCAGAGGAAACTGTCCCACAAATTGCGATAACCTTTGGGAATTTATTTAAGCTTTGTGGTATGAAATACCGGATTCGATATGAGACAAACTTGTTAACCATCTGTTTAGATGACGTCTAAGACGTAGTCTCTACAAAATATTAACCACTCCAGAACAAAATTAGCGCAAATGTATTACAATATTAGTAGTCGCTGTAGTCTAGTAGGTATAATGTTTGCTTATTAAACCTGAGACCACGGTTGAAACCCCTTATTTATTACAATTTAATAAATTCCAAGCTGCCCACAATATTGTACTACCGAGGCTATGATTGTTGTTAATTCCGTGGACTGTATTTGGGGATGAAATAACAACGAGAGAAAAGAAAGGAGCACAAACTGTTGATGCGAATCAGTGTACACTAAAAGAAAAAGGAACCAAAAATTAGAAAAGTTCCTAATTCACTGATAACTCACAAAATCACTTTCCTTTTATTTGGTATCTATGTATTTGATTTCCTCTTAGATCTGTTTAATTCCTTTTTTTGTTGTGTCTAATTTACACTTCACTGAAATGGTCAAAATTACCCTGAACTTCTCCTTTTGTTCCAACTTGTAAATAAACAAACGATTTTGTCTCGACTTATCACAAATTCGATTTATTTTTTTTTATCACAAATGATTCTTATTATAAATTCTTAATAGGCCGAATGCCTTCACAAACACAACATCCATATAAAAGGTTTAACACAACTTTTAATTTAAAAAAAAAATATCTTTACAAACAATGTATCCTTGTGGACTAGCAAATTAGAATAATATTTAAGCTCAGCTTTTACAATACAAGAGACCTAAGTTAAACACAATTACAGGGTAATGTTAAAAAACACCATGCTTAGATAAAGTTACATTACATTACACAAAAGCTTATATTAATATTCTAGCGCCCTCTGTTGGTGGATAGGCCTCTTCAAGTTGATCGCTGGGATGGGATTTTGCCATTTGCGGACATAAACAATTGTATTTTATATATATATACAATTGATCAATCATTTCGAATGGATCACAGTTGTCACTCAGACTTCAGCATTTTATTCTCGTATTCTAATAGGCGGCTGAGTAAAACTTTAAAATATTACCTCCGATGCAACTGGATTCTCGACATTGGAAAATACAACTCTTCCTTTTTTATTATTTTGAATTTAATCGTAATCTATCGGCAACGTAATCGAAACTTAGAATAAGGGTCGCTACTACATTTCTTTCACATTATATACCACAAAATAACCTATTTTCTAATAGACTGAAAGTACAAATAATACTTTAGTTGTCAGTTATTAGTACCGATATTGATTACAATTAGGATCAGTTTTTTTTTTTTGACTTTTGTCTGCCAATACTGCCTACATATTCAACATGCCAATTCTAACTATTGGACAAAAAATATGATTATTTCACCAGAACGCTTCATAAATTTTCAATAATATTGATTTAATATGTCTCGCTTCAAAATTATGATTTCATTTTGTAAAAATGTTTTAAAGATAGAAAATATGCTGAACAAGGGTTAGGTTTATTTGATGTGTAATAGATTGGAAATGTTATAACAATTTATTTTACTTAAGGGCTGCAGCTGATGTAGACGAACTAACAAATAAATTAATTTTTTTTTTTTTTTTTAATTCAAATTCATCACTTCTGATTCATTCAATTGAGAGTAATTAGAGCTGACACTAGTGTCGTTTTGTTAATATTAAGGTAATAAAATTTTAATGTTCAGTTGAAGAAAATCCTAAAAATAATTTAAATTAAATCAACAAAATCCATCTGATATATACATATACACATGGGATAATTATTCCAATAAATAAATGCAGGATGTTCAAGTTTTTAATTGATAAAGAAATTTATTTAATATTTTTATGATTCATTTGTTTTTAATTTATCACAATACATTTTTAAGTTGATGTATTACCGAAAGTTAAATCGAAAAGAAGACCAAAAGAAGAAATTTGTACAAATGACTACTGATTTTTTCAGCAAATATATTCAGTAGTTAATAGCTGTCGCAATCAGTCGACCTAAACTTTTGCATACATACATAACATACATAATTGGCCATTAAAACCCTTCAGTCAGGATTATTACCTAGCTTCTCACATCATTTATGTTGTGTGCGTTAATTTTTATACATGAGTGGTGGGACCTACAGTTCAAAGTCGATTCCGAATGACAAATTTTTGAGAAATTTGGATGTCGCCGAAGAAATATTTTTTCAAATTTCGTTTTGATGTCTGGCCTGGGGTTCGAACCCGGGCTTTACGTCTAATAAGCCAACACACTACCTATTAAACTATGGAGACTTGCATAGTTATGCGAAATTCATCAACAAGGTCGCAGGTAGAAATTGTAGATTTTTTGATTGGAATAATTCTCATGGTATCATCAACCAATTCTACAGGCGTGGCGTTTATGTCGGGTTCGCTGACAACTGTAATCCAAGCGGGATCATAAGCGGATGGAATACTTATTTGGCCGTTCGGCAAAATTTGAATACGTTGCCGGATAAAATATTATTTTAAAAGCGCATTTGCTGCTTCATGTGTTGCTTGGAAAAATCCAATCTTAATTTAAATCTCTTAAACATATGATTCAATAGAGAATTAATACACGGCCTGTTTTTCAGTGCAATAAAGCAAAATGTTACGAGTGGCTTTAAAGTTAATATTAAAGTTTAAAGGAATCGGAGGGAAAATGAGCTATTATTACTATTTTTTTCACATTTTGTTCCATATTACGCCTGATGCTGTCCTTTGCATTGGAATTAATGCTCAAAGGCGTTTTACTTTAAAACAACAAATTTATGCTTTGATCTAAGAGCCTGTATAAAGATTTAGTTCAAGGCTATGTTTAGTGTACAGTGATAGAAATTGCCACATTTAAGTTTAAATGTTTGAATTTAATTGTTTTTGTTTTTCTTATTAGCAGCTGCTGTTCATAGGGTTTTGTTTTGATTTCATGAATTTTAATTACATTGCTTGCATCCTGCAAACTAACTAACCAAGTTTCTGCCTGTGTGCAGAGTGTAATATTATACAATATCCTTCACATGAACATAAACATACATATAAAGAGAGGAAACTTGTTTGTGTGCAATTATTGCCAGTGATTGCATTTGTAATTAAATTTCTTTATTTTTGTTGTATTACGTTTTATGTTCTTAGATTCCAGAGTTTGTAGCAAGGAGTATTTGTGTGTATATTTTCCCGCCCCTTTCCCAATCTCATCTTTGTGTGCTATTGTTACAGTTAAGTTGGTTGTATATAATTCTATTCTATTTAGGGCCATTATTTCAACTTTCCTTTAACTACAGGGAGGACTTTAACAGGCAGATAAATTGTTTTTCATTATTATAAGTGGACAATACGATAGAAGTGAGGGTTAAGCTAAATGGAGGATCATTCTACCGGTAACTTAAAGTTAAGTTTATGTTTGAACTTGCCATATTATATATTAATTTCAATATAAACAAAATTAGCATATACAACAACAAAAACGAAGCACGTCGTTGTCACTTCGTTCGAGAAAAACTTAACTTTATTTTATCATTAGGTTGTAATAACAAAAAGAAATTAAAGGTGCCATTAAAGTTCACTTTAGCTAAAGTTACCTTTAACTAAACCCAAATTAAATGGAAAGTTGTAATAATGGCCCTTAGATTGTTATTTAATATTTGCCAATAAAATTATGAATTAAAAAAAATGTAATCGTTATTGGAAAAAACTTGTGTGTTCAAGAATGTATTACATGGTTTACAGTATGATTTACAACTTTTGCTGAAACAGAGTTCTCTTTCCGCGGTCCTAGCTCTAAAGTGGAAGATACCCTAGCCAACCAATACGGAGTTAGTGCTATTCCCAAAGTGATATAATTTGCTACCTCTAGAATAAACGGAGCAGCTCTAAGTAGGAAAAAGACCAAATATCTTTTGACCATATTTTACAGGAAATTAAACAACAACCACCGCCACTAAGACAGAAACTGCTCTTTATTGTTGTAGACGTTAGGTTGATATGTATCTGCATACGATCCATTCAAATTATAGTGTTGCGTTTTTACCTTTTTAAAAACGTTTAAAATATGAGTTCGGTGATTGCAAACAAACTAAAAATAATTAGTTTTTATTGTTCGCACAATTTTGTGTGCCACTGTTTACTACTTGACGATACAACAACAATTGCTTATTCGCTAGTCTTCTTAGCTTACAACGCAGATCTTTTCAATGGCCATCTTCAAACCACGACTGTACTCTTTACACGCAAGGCATCTTCACACAAAACTGACTGAATTCTTACTACTCGTTGCCTGCTTTGTCTTGCCTTTTATATGCTCGCGTAATCAGTCTGCTGAAGATTCTTGAAATAGAATGTTCGAGAACTCTACCGCGACTTCAGTGTTGTTTGTGTATTTTGTTCACATTGCTTATTGTTGCGTTCTCGCTTACTTGTCTATCTCCTTTTCTTTCATACCGATGTTGTTGGTTTCCTTGTAACAAGTTCGTTGTATTTGTTAGTTTAACTTTTGTGAATCATGTTAATGTTAAACGATGTTTCCATTTTCGTAACAATAGTAAGTCTGTCTATCTGTATATTCCTGATATCACACCATAGAGGATAATAAACGAAATAGAGAATATGTGGACATCGCACGAGTCGCAATAGAAGGCAAAATGTGGAGGTTTGACTCCTAGGTAAACACTCTACTCCGCCATATTTAACAGAAATTGTAAAAAAAAAATTCAACACTGAAGGTATTATATTCAACAGCTGAAGGGCAATAGGTGTAGCCATCTGTCACGGCAGACTATCAAGCTCTGCCACTGGGACATTACTATAAAATATTATGTACGGTAGAGTACGGCGACTGCAATTACCGAACGGGACTAAATTTGTTGATTTTACGGATGACAATGTCATACCACAGTGGCTGAGAAGATAATGAATACAGTCAACCCTCCTATAACGCGGTACTCTCAGAACGCGGTTTCCATATACCGCGGTTTTCACATAACACGGAGCTGAAATTGCGACAGCCTTCCTATAACGCTGTACTCGTACAGAGCGGTTTACGTTCAACAACATGCCATAAGTTCCTTCCGCACAGCATCTGAATGAATATAGTAACTAGATATTGTAAGAGGCTTTAATATCAGTTTTATTTTCGATGCAAAAGCACAGTCTAGATATGTATATAAACAAAATTCTTATATAAAAAGGCCAGCTTATCTCATAGCCGTCTACGATATTCTAAACATTTTTCTGCAAATCATATCTGACAGTGAGGATGAATGAAAAATTACATAATTTTACAAGTCTTTCTTATTTTTGCTGGAAAACAGTATTTTAGTTTAGTTTTTTTTCATTTTTTCATTATTCCTTATATGAACTCTTTAACTCAATAAAAATAATTTATAATTTATCTTGTCTCGGTCTCGGTTCGCATAATGTGATTTGTACTAATTCCGTACTAATTGTACTAATTCTATAGCACGGTTTCCATACAACGCGGTAGAAGTTACGAATTTGCCTGGTTTGTACAGTTAAAGCCGTGTTTCTTATAGCGCGGTTTCCATGCAACGCGGTACGCACTCACCGCGTTATAGGAGGGTTGACTGTATACAGAGAACTACGATGAACGCGTAGCAGTTAGAATATCGGCTGGAAATCACATAACCGGGCACTTCAGGGAAAACACCATCTCCAAATGGCAACGACGATGGAACGATGAAGATAGAGGAAGGTGGACGGCGAGACTTATCCCGGACATAAGGCAATGGATTGGTTGGAAATTAATTTGGAGAGGTAAATTACTACGTTACACAGATCCTGTCGGGTCACGGATATTTTAGGAAATATCTGCACAGAATGGGCAAGACCGCTTCCCCTTACTGTCTTTACGAAGAAGGGGAAGTAATTTATAATGCAGAGCACTCCAGACGCGGATATGAACACGCAGGGGCCAAATGGCCAAAAGGACTCCACTCCAAAGTAATACCACCGTAGTTCCGGAGTGGGCACAACAAGTTCATGAGACGAGGGGGGAATTTAGTGGGTGAGGGCCCCACACACGGAGGATGTGACGACTTCCTCTATGGTGCGGTTAGGAACATTCACCCCTCCTCGGCGTAAAAAAAAAAAAAACTAATGTAAATCTTAAATCTAATGATTTTCTTTGATTTTTCTTAAACAATTTTAATTTAAAAACTTTAATTGAATTCATTAATTAAAAACTTTCTATACTTCAGTGCATTTTTTATATAATTAGCTAGTTTTGACCAGTCTTCACTTTCTCTCCCATTCAAAATGTCAAAAATTTCCTCCTCCCTGAGCCTTAACTTTCCGAAATTCGCCATTCTAAACTCAATTAGTGCTGGACATAGACCGATGAAATTATTTAACTTTTCGCGTACGTTCATATTACATAAGGTGCAGTTAACCTGAGAATTTAATTCACCAAATTTGTTGCCGTTTAATTCAATTAGTCCACAGCGCGCTTTAAAAATCCATGATATCGTATTTATGTTTAAGTTAGAATTAACGTATTGTATACCTCTTTGATGGTCTAAGTATTTATATATTCGCATACTGCTTTCATTTTTTCTTCGCAGTCTTTCATCTAGAGCATTTGACTTGAGCTTTCGTGACAGCTCTGTGCTGAAATTATTCCACTGCATTCGCGAAGGATTTACTTCTGGCCAGAGTATATTGAGTGTTGCGGCTATACGTTTTATTTCTTTTACCCAAAAGAGATTTGGACGCCACAAAATCGATGAGAGTTGGTATGGTAGTCGATTTTCTGTGTAAGTAAACATTGTTCTCTTGATGTAATCGAGGTTCAGTGACAATGTAAATAAGTGCGTTTAATCTGACGCTGTTTCTAACATCAAGACGTAGTTTGGTGTAAAACTTGGTAGTTTCAAAATTTTCTTGATAAAATAGCGTTGAAGTTTATTCACTTCTTCGAAGAGACCGAATCCCCAAACCTGGGCTGCATATGACTGTATCGCCCTACATACTGCTAGGTAAACTTTCCACTTCATTGCCAAATTTATTTCTGGTTTACCCATTAAAGTTTTCCACGTTGAATTTAATGCATTTTTTGCTTGTGCGTTTCTTTTTTCTAAATGTTTGCTAAACTTTAGTTTTTGCGTGAACACTACTCCTAGATTGTTAAATTCAGAAGCGATTTTAACTTTTGCACCTTTGAAAAACCATTTTTCTTCATTTCTAAGGCTGCCACCGTTCCTGAACACCAGTATTTCGGATTTATTTAAGTTTACTTCTAACTTCCACATATTACAATAGTCTTCTATATTTTCTATCATACCCTGCATCGTACTTATATCATCGGTTAATATTACTATATCGTCTGCATATAATAAAAGACGAATATTTAAGTTTTCTACCATCAATCCGCCTTCCAAGCATTCGTGTAGGTCGTTTATATAAAAAGCGAAGAGCAAAGGAGATATCAAGCATCCTTGTTTCACACCCGATTTTGTCTCAAAATATTCAGAAAATTCTTCTCCAGTCCACACAGCTGATTGCGTAGTACTACTATAGAAATTCCTCTATAATTTCCTCGTTGCCCAGGATCTTCCTTCTTATATATCGGAAAAATAATGGTTTTACTAAACGACTCGTCAATTCTATCCACAGAGAAGATTTGATTGTAAATTTGTAAAAGATGCGCATAGAATTCGTTTGAGGCGTTAATAAAAAATTCGTAGGGCACTCTATCCTCCCCTGAAGCTTTATTCAATTTTACTTTATTTAGCATGTGCTTCATTTCATTTAGCGTAATTTGACCATCCAGTAAAGCATCTTTGCGACATATTGGGGCATAATAAATGTACACTTCTATACACACTACAAAAAAGCTAAAGGCAGCGCCGCGGAACTTAAGGAGTTGGGCTTAGTAAGTAGGCACCAGCGATAATAAAACGTGTACGCTTAGGTTGGTAAACATTAGTATCTTTTGAACACATCCGCTTCCAGACCAAAAAAGGTAAAGCATAGTGTATATTGCCCACACTCTCGTTATCTTCCTATTCAAAAGCACATATTTAATACTACGGATTCATGTGGAGAAAATAAATGTTTTTACGTGCATGTATGTGAGTGTGTTTGTACAAAAATAATGGCATATGAAGTTTCACCTTTTACCTTTGTATGATTGTGTTTTACTACACAGCAAACATTTTGCTGATTATTCCGATTATTCCATTCCGATTTTTAAACAGACAAACAAAAAACTTAATTCATTGCCAAGTGAATATAACAGTAACTACGACGTTCACAGTTTGTTTCAGTAATATGGTTTCACAATAAACAGTTTTATAATTCCTTTGACTTTTTAATTTCCAAGTAGCTTCCTTCACCACCTGTATTCGAACTTATTGTGAATTCTGATTCTAAAGTTCACTATTTACACTCTTTTCGAAAGCAGCTTCCATTTTCACCTACCTTCTCCAAGTATACACTTTGAACCAGGGATCAGCAATGAATCGTTTTTTCGCTACTCATAAGTACTCGTGAAATTTTGAGTATGAGTGAGTCAACAGTATTGCAATTCAATTCATTCGTACTCACTTTATAAGTACAGGTTGCAATGAGTATGAGTACAACGTTCACATCAAACTCATAATATTCGAAATATGTTTGCTTCATACGCCTATTCATTTAGATTCATAATTTTAAAAAAATACTTATAATACTATTAAACGATTCGAGTGATTCGAATCATTTATCAAAATTTACAGTCTTAGTTGTAATTGCATTTACAAAAAAATAAGAAAGAAAATGACAAAGGCAGCAAGCAAAGCAAACACACAACATTCTAGTGAGTATTGTAGTGTTCGTACGCGCATCATACTTATTTTGTGATTCCTGTAAATGTTGAGTAAAGGAGAGTCGAAATCAACAACATTATGCGTATTGTTAAGTATGAGTACGATGAGTACTTCAAACTTTGAATATGATATTAAAATAAGTATGAATGCATATAAGTATCAGAAATTATGAGTATGATTCGAATCTACTCATCTTTTTGAATATCATTGCTGATCTCTGCTTCGAAGTCCCTGTGAATTCCATTCTATGATGATTCTGTGACAGCTGCGTTCCACAATTTTCAGATGTTAATGTAATGTTATGTGCCGGTCACCGAAAGATTTTCTTCTTGAATTTAGCTTTCTACGTACATATGTCAGCATGGAATCGGATTTACATCGTAAAGATACCGTAGCAATATTGTACGTACATACATACATAATTGGTCATTACAACCCTACAGTCAGAATTACATGAGTGGCAGAACCTACAATTTAGACGCGATTCCGAACGACAGATTTTTGAGAAGCTTTTAAGTAATTTTATTTACTCTCAGAGTTTTTGCCAGAAGTCTGCTGAGAGAAAGTCGCCGTAGAAATATTTTTCATATTTCGTTTTGATGTCTGAACTGGGATTTGAACCCAGGCCTCACATCTAATAAGCCAACACACTACCACGGCAACAAAGAAAAGTCTAAATTTGTGCCCTCCATATTAAAGGCCTGTTGTATAACTTCCGTTATACGAATGTTTTTCTGCAAGCCTTCTCTTTTGATCTTTGCCCGCACAGAATCCACCTTTCATTGCATATCACTACATCTGTCAGTCAGAGGACAAAGCTCGTTGCCGCATTCAAAGTGTTAAATACTCAGCTTCGCTATCAATGACATTAAATTATTAAAAATTCATTGTTTCTCTCTGTATTCCGTTATCGGAAGCATTTTTCCTTAAGGCAAATGCCAGTAAATTTATAGAAAAATTTCTCCCAAGATTGTGAGTAAATTTTTGATCAATTGATCTAAAACGGTTTTTAGGGTGTTCTTCTTACTGTGCGCGTATGTGGGTTTTTCATGAATATAAAATTATTTTTCATTTCCTTCAAAGTATTGTATGAGTGTATGAAATAAATTTTATGCGTTTACCTTCAACTCTAAATTTCAATTTTTTAATATTGCTTTTTAACACAGTGGGATGCTTTTATAGTCGTCAGAAACAACCATTAATTTTAATAAATATTTTTATTCAAAAATATGTTTCAAAGGAATCATGTGATTTCATGAGAAACACATTAAATTGTATCCAACATATTGAAGCGCTCGATGTTCAGTTAAAGAAGATGCTTTAAATTATAATTCATTGCTAGTAGAGTGTGATAGGTGAAAGCATGGTGTACTGTGACTGAAACCTATAATTGGACGGAGTACACTGGGGTTCCAATCGTTGGGCCATATTTTGTAAATAATCTGTCTTAAACAATTCAGCGGGGAGGCTATCAGGACCTGCAGCTTAATTGTTATTAAGACGCATAGGCGGACGAATTTTTTTGCCGAGTTCGGTCAATCGCCTCATAGCAGAGTAGAGAAGTGTTTCGTCAATAACCTCAGCACCTCCTGCGAATCTGTTACCATTTTGTAAACGGCGGGCAAGACCAAAAACTCTAATCACCATTTCTGCTTAGTTATTGAAGTTAAGGCCATTGAAGTTAGAGAATTTTTACCCAAATAGAACAGAATGTATGACATTTTCCCTAGGTGCTGGAGAAAGAAGTCTAGCGTCATGTGTGTGTTGATGTGAGACAATCGACTAATTTTAGATCTTTAAATGCAAAAAATGCATATTTTCGCGCAAGGATTATACTCGCTATAGCCAAGGCCGTAGGCATTTCTATTCCATTGTGACGTAACCCACCTATTCATGACCAAGTCACATAATTTCTTTGGTGAAAAATTCGACTCAGTAGAACTTGTGAAAATTATTGGTTCAATAAGGGCGGGACTCGTTATGGAATTACCCTCTAAAAAGGCGCATGTCGACCTTATTTGTTACAGCTTATGTACAAATATTTTTTGTACTTATTTTTAATATTAAATTTATTTAATATTCTCTTTTACTGTATTAACCAAGCAAACGAATAAATAGAATGGAAATAATGGAAGCCAATAATCAATAGAATGCAAATTTGCATATACATATATATTTATACGACTTGGGACGTAAAATAATTCAGTTTTAATAAAATGCTTTCAAGAATCTGTCATTTAAACATATGCACATCCACTTATGTAAATGAGAATGCAAAGTAATGTACGCACCAGAGATCACCAATGAATCGTTTTTTCGCTGCTAATAAGTACTCATGAAATTTCGAGTATGAGTGAGTCAACGGTATTGACATTCAACTACTCTGATTCATTCGAACGCACTACAACATTCATTTATAAGTACAAGTTGCAATGAGTATGAGTACAACGTTGACATCAAACTCATAACATTCGAAATATGTTTGATTCATACACCTACTCATTTAGATTTATAATATTAGAAAAATACTTATAGTACTCATAAATGATTCGAGTGATTCGACTTCAAACTTTGAATATGGGTAGTATGAGTATGATATTAAAATAAGTATGAATGCGTATAAGTATCAGAAATTATGAGTATGATTCGAATTTACTCATCTTTTTGAGCACTCATTGCTGATCTCTGATGCAAATATCGAAATTGTATCAGGATATTTGGAAGCAAAAATCAAGATTGCATAAGTTCCAGTACTACCAAGCGGAGAATTGTTATATCAACTGCGGTTATATCTGACTAATACAAGGTGTGATCAAAAAATAACCGTTATTTTAAATTTTTTCAAAAAGTATTTATTTGCTTATCAATAACTACATATCTTGTCCAGTTCAAAGAAACCCCCCTCAGATATAATACACTTCTGCCAGCGATTTCCCAATCCGCGAAACACTTCTGAAATGCGCTTTTTGGTATCGCCAACAGCTCCTGTTTCGATTTTTCTTTTATCTCGTCAATCGTAGCAAAACGCTTTCCTTTCATCGGTATCTTCAGTTTTGGGAATAGGAAAAAGTCACCGGGGGCCAAGTCCGGTGAATACGGTGGTTGAGGCATGATTATGGTTTTGTTTTTAGCCAAAAACTCACGCACAAGCATCGATGTGTGAGATGCACCATGTCATTGCAATCGAAGAAAACAGTGACCAAAACCTTCACATTTGACAGTGCTTTTTTTCGATCTTGGGATGATTGGGCTTTGGTTTCAATGTCATAGCCATGCACCCATGATTCGTCACCAGTTATGATCTGTTTGAGCAAATCTGGATCGTCGTTGAACGTCGTCAACATCTCCTGAGTGATATCCATGCGATGTTGTTTTTGTATATAAATGTATATAAATGGATAAATAAGTAAAATCATTCTAATATTCATTCGACGAAACGCATTCTCCTCTACTGCAGGTTTCTTTATTCTGTTTCTAAACTTGATCCTTGAAATATTTGACAAAATTTTAAAATTTAAATGCACCAATTAAAGGATTTTGAGGCAATTGACTTGAATAAGATGTCAAATGGAAATTCCTTTGGGACCGAATGAAACACTCACGTATGGGTATTAATTGCTAAATGGTGTAAAGAGTATAAGACACCACCCTTTAGCAAATAGAAAGTACTGCGAAATATTAACGAATTAAAAAAATTGCTCTTAAGTTCAAGGGTGTTTTTGTTGAATGTCTTTTTAGCTAATGTTCGGGTTTTTGAATGGAAGAAAACGTTTAGCCTTAAATTTTCATTTTTATTTCAGGCATACATAGAACACATCTAAACTCATAAAATATTTATGAAGTTATTGTCAGGCTAAAAGACGACGTCAGAAGCAATAACATTTTAAATATCACAGAAAAAAGAAAACAAAGACATTAATATTCAAGGACTGGCAAAATTTTTTAATTTTTTTGTTGGCATTGTTTGCGTTTCATTTTTCTGTTTAAAAGTTTCAAGTGTTTTTCAACCTTGAAATTAGTTTTTGAAATGCTTTTATTTTTTGTTACAATATTAACAAGAAAACACAATCATATCACAAAATTTAGAAAAATGAGACTAAATTGATGAAAACATGAAACAAACTTTATGTTTTTCACAAACCAAAAAAAAAAATAAAAGTTTTTGGTGACTCTAGAAGAAGAAGTGCAGAAGTGATTTAAAATTCAAAGGCACAATATATTAAAATGTTATGCCACCCAATACTTTTGTAAAATATCCCTTAAAGTCAAGCGCTTCATTAAACATTTGGCAATGAATGTACCATTTTTTTTAATGTTTTCTGTTGATATTTGCCTCCATGCACTCATGGTCAAGTTTTTCAGTTGGCTTTTGTTTGAGGCTACGTAGCTGTTCTACCAAACGATCTCCTAAATACTGTCTTGGCGGCATATCTTAACATTGTTCAAGAGTATTAAACCTCTGGATACTTTGGTTGGTAAATCACATCTGTACATTAGCACCAGTATATAACGGGCGTCTGTGAAGGAATATCAAGCCTGTTGGACATTGGTAGTCAAATCACATCTTCACATTAGCAGTGGCATGATTGGTTTCCATTAAAAATTATATATTTTGACTAGTCTGAAGAAAATATATTATTCCACAACTCATTTTACATGCTTTAGTATGGTGTAAGAGTACATATTGCTAAGCAGGGAATTATAATTGTGCCTACCGAGTATTTGTCATGGTAATCAGCTTGGACGAAATGTTATGTGGATATCCTATAAACTTTGAGGGGAGTACAATAGATTATATTATAGCAGAATCTCTTCAGGACATAACAGTAATAAATTCTAAAGGTAATATAAAAAAGATAGCAGTATTTTTACCAATATTGGCCAAGTAATTCAATTCGATTTTTTCGTTTATAATGTTAAGTTTTAAAAACGTTTGAAATATAAGTTCGTAGATTGGAAATAAAAATAAAAATAAATTTATGTTCAGTTTTAATTAAATTCTTTATTGTTCGCACAATTCTGTCTGTCATTGTTCACCACTTGATGTAATCAACAATAATTTGTTTTGTTTGCTATTCTTCTTTACACTCTTCTGCTTAAACACTAAAAATTGTTCGACAGATCTTTATAACGAACATCTTCAAACCACGATTATTCTCTTCACACGCAACGTGTCTTCACACAAGGCTGACTGAATTTTTACTGACCCGTTGCCTGATTTGTCTTGACTTTTATATCGCAGTCTGATTGATGCTCTTGAAGGAAAATGACTTTGCCTACTCGAAATCTCTGTAAATGTAAACATCGTTGTTTCAGTTTTATTTGTGTATTTTGTTTACACTTATTCTGGTAATGTTTGTTGTTGGTTTTTGTTTACTTGTTTATCCCTTTTT
The DNA here is from genome assembly GCA_930367235.1 of Sarcophaga rosellei. Lineage (NCBI taxonomy): Eukaryota > Metazoa > Arthropoda > Insecta > Diptera > Sarcophagidae > Sarcophaga > Sarcophaga rosellei. The sequence continues at coordinate 40,512,962 of OV884020.1, forward strand.
TATACCGACGTTGTTGCTATATTTTTGTTTATTTATTGATCATATAAACAAGTCCATTGTTTTTGTTTTTATAGCTTTTGTTTATCATTTCATATCATTTCGTAACAATAAGCTTGCTTAACGAAAGGAAATTTCTTTTATTTTCGAAACCAATGGAAAACTATGGAGAAAGAATTATTAAGTTATTCAAAAGTGTGATTTCATTTCATTACTGTGAAAGTATTTCTTTTATTTCATCTAAATTTATATTCTAAATTGTAATTTTTTTTATATTTTACCACTTTACAAAACCGAATTTAAATTAAAAAAAATAAATTCTTTTGATCAAGAATTTATGTTAGAAGATATATGAGAGTATTTGTATATGCATTTTGTTTGTTGTTTCATATTTTCATGATATCATATTTGTGTTAAATTATATGTATTTATAAAAAAAAATGTTTTGCTTTATTCTGTATTTCTTCCTTCAGATGTGAGTCGGAGTTGACCTAACTAAAGCTGCACATATAAGTTTAGTTTTTTTTTATTTTAAAAGATTTGACAACCAACAAAATACTTTGTGGTCAGATTGCCAAATGTTTCAACATATGTGGATTACATTTTAAATGGAAAAATATTTCTTTAAAAACGCATAAAGAGTAGAAAATTTATTTACTTTAATTTTCGAATATTTTTACCCACATAGTGGAAGCATGCCAAGTGAAAAATATTAAACTGCAGCTGAAAAAGCAATGTTGCTCCATTTTATACAATAATTTCTGCTTGAGAGAAAGAACTAAACAAAAATAATTGTATATGTAATGATGTCGATTTATTTAAATTTTCCAACCAGAGTAAAACAACAATTTTATAATCGAAATAGGTTAAAAAAGACTTTCAAAGAAGAAAAGTTGAGTCTTAAAAATGTTTGATACATCCTAAAAATTTTCTAGCTTCTAGTGCTTAAGAGTTCTAAAATTTGTCATTGATGAGCATTGTTTTGCGAAGAGAAAATAGTTTTGGTTCAAAAGATAGTACCGGCTAGTGGAATACTGAAATTTGATATTTGTAGTGAAAGGATAGTGTTATAAAATTAATAGCTTAGTGTTGTCAATTAAGGTGCGTTGTTATATTTAAGTAACGTCTTGAGACTTGAACATAAACCAATATTTTATGGTATACATATATAAAATATTCATATCTTGCTTTACATACATACATACATAATTGATTATTACAAGTTTGTAGTCAACTTTACGACCTACCTTCTTATATCATTTATGTTATGTGTGTTAATTTTATACATGATTGTCGGGACCTACAGTTTAAAGGCGACTCCTCAAGACAGATTTGTGATTTGTTTACTCTCAGAGTTTTTGCCAGAAATCTACAGAGAGAAAGTTGCCGAACAAATATTTGTTCACGTTCGTTTTGTTGAAGATGTCTGATTTGGGGCCTCGGCCTCAAGTTTAATAAGCCAACACACTACCTTAATTTATCATATCAATTTTTCGAAATGGGTCAATCGTGATGCAGAAAACTCTCAGTAAGAATTAATTTTGCCCGGACAAAAATATTGTTTGCATTTCAAATAAAAACGAAGCCATTCATATAAATGAAACTAAATATCACTACTACTATTGACTTCTATGTATCAGTACTTGATAAAAGCATGCAGAACATAAAGTGCATGTACGGTGGACAATAAAAGCCTAGGTACCCCGATATACATATTTTGGGAAAATTCATGAATTTCAAGTAATAATATTGTTACGAAAATAGAAACGGAGTAATATCGTTTAATATTAAAATTAGCAAAAGCTACACAAACAAATACAACGAACTTGTTACAAGTAAACCAACAACATCAGTATGAAAGAAAGTGGATAGACAATAGTTCTCGGGAAGGCGAACTCCCGAACGTTCGACTTCAAGAACCTTCAACAGACTGATTACGTGGGAACATAAAAAGGCAAGACGAAGCAGGCAAGTAGTAGTAAGAATTCTGTCAGTCTTATGTGAAGACCCGTTGCGTGTGAAGAGAACAGTCATTGTTTGAAGATAGCCGTTGAAAAGACCTGCATTGTAAGCAAAGAAGAATAGAGAACAAGCAATTATTGTTGTATTCGTAAAGTTGTAAACGGTGGCATATAAAAGTAGTGTGAACAATAAAGAGTTTAATTGAAACTAAACACATATTTATTTTTATTTTGTTTGCAACCAACGAACTCATATTTTAATTTCAAAGTCCATTTCTTAAACGCTGCTATAAATTAACAACAGTTCTTGGCACTTATCTAGCAAATAGCATTCTTATCTCCAACTTGTCGATCAATATACGATGTGTACCGCTTTGCAAATTGCTTAAAATACGAACTAGCTCAGAGAGAAAGACTTTAAATAAATACATAGAATATTGGACATGTGCGTTTAGCATAGTTTAGCATCCTTCGGTCTTGACAAAAAAAAACTTTAGAAAACTTATTCATGTTGGAATGGTGTTTCGGTCATTTTTAGTATCCTTCTTCAACAATTTGTTCAGATACGGGTACTCATGGCCCCAAAGTAATTTCCTCATCTATTGATCGACTGTTGTTTAAAACCATTAGAACTTTTAAAAAATTTGTGGTGTAAATTTGCTTAAAAGTTGTTGGTAGATTAAGCATTGATTCTTTTGAGGTAATTTTCGACGGCTTTTTGACACATATTGGGTGGTATCTCAGCCATAACTTGACTCGGACCAAAGAGCGCACCAAACAGTGACTTTTTCTGGCTGTAATTACCTCTCTTCAATTACTTGAGGATTCTCAGAACCCCAAATACAACAATTTTGTTTATTAACATACCCACCGAGTGTGAAATGTGCTTCATCGCTGAAGAAAATTTTGTTCGAAAAATTGCGATACGTGGCTGTGGCAGAATCACCATTTTTGTAGTAGGTTTTGATAATTTTTATGCGTTGTGTGATAGTTAAGCGATCCATTTTCGTCAATGTCAGACTTTCAACTGAAAAGAAAAAAATTGGTTTCACAACTTAGTTTGGCAGATGTCGAATTCCAGTCCCATACTTTTGAAACCACAAAATGGATAGCCCTTTACAATTAAAGGTCGAAAGTGTTTCTTTTTTCCAATCAAATCTTTTTAACGTTTCACTTGACAATGTTTGGTAATTTAACTCCAAGGCTAAAAAGATTTCTTCTCCACTCATTAGCACATTAGCATACTGTTTGTCTGCATTCGTTAAATAGTCCATTCAAGGGATAACATTAAATTTATTATGAAATGCGTATACAGCGTTTGTCCCCAAAAAAATTTTGTCAGCCTTAAAATCATTTCAAACAGCAAATGAAAGTTCCTAGCGCCCTTAATTAGGTTGATTTAAAATAATTTCGCGTTGAGTAAGAAGTATGTTTCGTAGATTATGTGCATCTCATGGCGGTCATAATCGACTTATGGCCAGATCTCTCATCAATTTCACATTATTGAAGACGAAGGCGATGTTTTAATTTGTGGTTATTATCAACAATTGGGTTTGAATTATCCGACTACATATAAGATTTTGATACGAAACCATACAACCGAAACAAACTGAACAACGACGTCATTGGATTCCTGATTGGGCCTTAGGAAAATCGAATAAACCAAAAATTATCTTCAACGGCGAAGCTAATTTTTTTAAGAAAATACCAGACAAAGTTAAAGGGTGCCAATGTGCAGTGAAAGATGCAGTGTTTTGTGAGGTTTGTAGAGCGGCGACATTATTAGATTTTAGTTTTACAAGAATAATATAAACAGTAATGTTACAGTCAATGGAGCAACATACTAAGCGATAATTATTGATTTTTTTGTATGGAAATATTCTTGATTGGCATACAGTTTCAACAAGACGTTGTTATTTGCTAGCTGTAACACGTTATGAATCTATATAGATCCAAATTGATCTCCCTTTTTGTAGAAGTCTGTTGGTCACCATAGGATTCGACGTCACTGGTATGTCTTTGAGGGAATATGTTAAGTATCTCATGTACAGAAACAAGTAAACCATAATTTCAGCACAGATCGTGAGATACCGGCCAAAATGCTGAAAAGAATTTGGAGGTTAAAAGCACTCTCTAGTTACGATGAAATTGCGGGCGAAGGGGGCAAACAAATTTGGTTGTCTTTTTTTTTTTTTTTGTTTTTTTCCATTTTCAATAAATACATCAACTGTTAAGAGAGGTTTTCCACTGATATGTGAGCAAAATTTTTATTTTCTGCATACGAACATTTCATTTAACACATACGCAGCGCAGCGTAAATGTTTACGATTCGCTAAATATTTATACCTCCATTGTGACCATTGAAATAGATACTCACATCCCATCACATAAATTTACACAGATTTTATGTCTTTATGACGGTCTATATAAACGGTTGCTTTATGATAGATACATAGAGAATAATTTTGTATTTCAAGAAATTTTCTTTTTATTTAGTTTAGCATAATGAATGAATTTTGTTAAATTTATCGTACAAAAATTATTCCAACTTTCTGTGTATATGTCCAGTGTGGTGATATCCAAATGAAGGGAATAAATAAAACTGTATGTGAGAACGGGTTATTTCTGTGTTGTGATTGATATGCTGTTTAAAATTTAGTAAAAGGTTTAGTATTTATGACTCATGAAAAGTCAGCACACACCATCTTTCTGTCGACTATAAGGCAGCCTTCGATAGCCCCATAAGGGATCATGTTTTTGGTATACCTGCGAAGGTAGGAATGGACCTTTCCGAACCTTTTGATACCGTGCGAGGTTTTACACAAGGCGATCCCTTATCATGCGACCTCTTCAACTTCTTCATGGTGAGTGTTCTGCGAAAGGAGAGAGTGCATCGCAATGGCACTATTTTTCAAAAAAGCGCCCAATTGCTTGCGTACGCTGAGGATATTCTGTGAGCCACTGTTCACAACTTGATGTAAACAACAACAATTGTTTTTTTTTTGTTCTGCTTTACACTCTTCTACGTAAACAATAAAAATTGTTCTACCGATCCTTATAGCGGAGATCTTCAAACCACAATTACGCGTCTTCACACAAGACAGACTGAATTCCTTACTGACCCCGTTGCCTGCTTTGTCTTGCCTTTTATATCGCAGGTTACACAATGTGATAAATGATCTTGAAGTCGAATGTTTGTGGCTTCGCTTTCTCGAGATCTCTATAAATGTAAACATCATTGTTTCATGGTTGTTTGTGATTTTGTATATATTTATTTTGGTAACGTTTGTTGTTGCTTTTTGTTGGGATAAACAAGTATCCCCTTTATCATGTAAACAAGTCGATTGTTTTTGTTTTTGTTGCTTTTGTTTATCCTGTTAATGTTAAACGATGTAACACCATTTCCATTTTCGTAACAGCAATTAGTTTGAAGATGTCTACAGATGACAGAGTGATACAGAAAATAATTAGCAATAGAATGCATTTTATCCTTTAGAACTTTACAAGCAATTATTTGATCAAGGGCGCTTAGTATCGACATCGAAGACATCCGTTAGCGAAGTATGTCTCCAAAATATTCTTTGGTATTATAATTTTATTTGAACTCGTTTGAGCATTAGGAAACCTAAATAAATTCATTACACTTTAGCACACAGTCCAGGACTTTGTTATTATTTTTTACATCGTTTTCATATTGTTTCTTAAAGCTGTAAATTCTTGTTTATGGTTTTTTAGGGTATCTAAAGAATTTTGTTTATTTAACTACGATACATTTATTTAAGTTTAATGTGCTTCCAACCTTATTGTATGAGCACAGCATTGTTGTCTTTTATTGTTTTCTTCATTTTGAATGTACTTTTGTTTCACAAAATTTTTCGCCTCAAGCATGACAACGTGTGAATGCGTCAGAACATTTTAACCTTGTCTTTTATAAGAGCATACAACACTGGTGCAATTTTAACTTATGAATTCGTTTGAATATAGAAACTTTTCTATGAGTACAGGTAGATGGTATGTTAGACGTATTAAATAAGAATTTAAATACTAGGAGTATGTTTCACGTGAAATCTCTTTAAAACGTTGAAGTCTATTCATATATTAATAAACTTTATAGCATTTGCATGGAGTGGTTCATTCACATTTCGTGAGACCTTTTTCGTTTTAAATGAGGCCTATAGACTCAATGAATTTTTATTGCCTTAGAATATCAGAGAGAATATTAAAATATAATTCGAAAAATGTGGTAATACTGACTAAAATTTATCCGTACTTTCGCCAAATATTAACTGTGTAAAAATAATGCAAATAATGAAAATTCTTTATGAATTGAATATGAATAGCAAGTACAGTGTCTGGCAAAATCATAAAAAATGCAAATTTTTTGTTATTTAAATCAACATTTTTATACGTATTAGAAAGCAAAAAATGCAAATAAAAGTTTACGTATGATAACAGCAGCATCTGAATCAGAGATCAGCACTGAGTATTCAAAAAGATGAGTAGATTCGAATCATGATCATAATTTTTGATACTTATACGCGTTCATACTTATTTTAATATCATACTCATACTACTCATATTCAAAGTTTGAAGTACTCATCGTACTTATACTTAACAATACGCATGATGTTGTTGATTTCGGCTCTCCTTTACACAACATAAATACGAAGCACAAAATAAGTATAATTCGCGTACGAACACTACAATACTCACTACAATGTTGTGTGTTTCCTTTGCTTGCTGTCTTTGTCTGCAAATGCAACAACAACTAAGACTGTAAATTTTGACGAATGATTCGAATCACTCGAATTATATATGAGTATTATAAGTATTTTTCGAAATTTATGAATCTGAATGAGTAGACATATGAATCCTTTGAGAGCATTCATCAGACTGTTTACCCTGCGATATAAAAGGCAAGACAAAGCCGGCAACGGGATCAGAAAGAATTCAGTAAGTCTTGTGTAAAGACGCGCTGCGTGTGAAGAGATTAATCGTGGTTTGAAGGTCTCCGTTGTAAAGATCTAAGAAACAATTGTTAGTGTGTACGCGGAAGAGCGTAAAGAGAATATTGCCACGGGTGAACGCAGTCCCTGTACTAACCAAGTTCCACCAAAATCAGGGAAAAGGAAGAAGTTGGTCAGTGTCGTCAGCGTAAGCTATGGCCCCATTGCCAGAGTGTAGTAGCAAAGAACTTTGCTGATTGATTGATATAGGATTGATTGAGTCAAGCGGAGGTGCTGACGACATACGTTTAATATTCGTTATTAGTGGCGTCCTAATATTCTATTATATTTTCTTATTTCTTAAGTTCGAAAATCATATTCAAAATTTTCTTTCTCTGAGCTTTAAAAGCATTTGAAACATTTTAACAATTCCGTCAGCATTGCTGAACTAGAACTTGAAAAATATTTCTACAAAAAATACAATAATAATGATAACCGCGGCTTTAACCCTTTCAGACGTTGGCCCAATCTATTGAACGTTAACATTTTTCTGCTCGAAGTAATGTAACGCTGACCGCAGTAAAGAGGGTAATGTGGTTATTACCGGTATTAAAAGAGCGTTTACTGTAATATAGTTTCTTAAAACTCTGTCGTTCACAGTCGACTTTAAACTGTAGGTCCCACCATTCATGTATAAAATTAGCACTGACAACATAAGTGGCGTGAGAATCTAGGTCGTAATCCTGACTGAAGGGTTGTAATGATGAATTATGTATGTATATGTGTGGTACTATAATATATAAATGTATCGTTTAAGTGTCATGGAGTTTTTTTGTTAAATTAAGCGTTTTTGAAAACAGGAAAATTTTTTAAAAAAGACAAGCTCAAGTTGAGTAAAATGAACAATTTTATTATTAGCAACAAATGTGAGGTTATCCCTATATAAACAATGAAACTAATTCGTTTATATAGATTGTCATACAATTACACCTATAATTACACACACTTTTATTTATGAGAAACACTTTGCTTCAGATTCTGAATCAGCAGTCTCAAATGAACTCGCAGTTAAATTAATAGAATTTTTTCTCAACTGTTTCCATTTAACCCATTTAACCCTGAAAGGGTTAACTTAAAACCTCTTTTTTATTTTTTTAATTTGTTTTTCAAGTATTTCATTCAGTTTTGTTCTGTTTTTAATTTCTTTTTTATATTATTTTATAAGTAGAACTTTCAGTTCCAGTTTATTTATGGCTTTGTAGGTTACAACAAAAAAGAACAAAGAAATTTAACAAAATTTGTGCCAAAAAAACAAAAAAAAAAAAATTTTGAAAATAGAATTAACACAAAAATGAAATAAAAATAATTGAAATACTTGAAAAAGTATTTCCCTAATACAAAATTGAAGCATACAATTTATATCACTTACCAACTTTATCCAACGATAACCAAAACAATACAATTCAGGTGAATCTAATATAAATCAAATTATGTATATTTAAAAATGAAAGATTTACAGTTGAAAAGTGATTAGAAAAAAGTATATAATTTTAAATTAAATTTCATGTATTTTTTTCATTATCGGAAATATAAAAATATTTTAATATAAATGCAATTCTCAGTTTGATGGCAATTTGAGGGAATTAAATAGATGCGTAGATACTTCTCTTTAATTTAACAACATACGAGCCTTAACCGCCACTAATTCGTACCCCAAATTAATGTTTGGTTAAATCGACATCTGAAATTACATGTCTAAAAAATAATAATAACTGTAATTTTATCACCTTTAAATTCATAAAACAGAAGTATATGCATAAACTCATGTCTGATAAATATTCTGAAAACAGCAAACTAAGGCTACAGTTTATTATTTTTATACGAAATATTTTGATCGCTATTAATTTGTTCTTACACTTCTTTCATTTAATTCTAACGGCAGATTTTGCCAACTTTATAATTTATGCACGTAAATTGAATTAAGGGAAGTAAATTATGGAAAGTAGAACAATACATAGCGCTTACAAGACAAATACCTGTTTACGCAACCTTAACCTCTGTTGGTAAGCGTTCGCAACAAAAAATATATTTAAAACTGTCCAAATTTTGCATTGTATGGATAGGAAGTGGTAGCAAGCACCTCAGCATATACATATAAGTATATATTAAACGTGTGCACAAAACATTTTGCTAGCTTACACGTCATTAAATGCAATACTGAATTGTTCTCTTTTCTGTTGCTCTTGATTTTACGAGTTCACTGAAATTTGTATTTCTCTTTTATTCAAAGTACTAGCTAAAACCCGGTGTGCTTCGATACTCCTATCGATATGAAATATAAATATTCAAAATATATTGATATGCTCGTAGTCTCTCTCCTTCTAGGCGTACATCTCGTTGATCCGTCGTCTCATCATTCTTGATCTTGATGATTGGAATCGTTTTCGTTTAAGACGTGCATCACGTTTATCAGGTGTCTCAGCAGCTCCAGATGTTGATGCTAGTAGTCTCTCTTTCTATACGTACTTATATCTCGTTGATCTGGTGTTTCTGCAGCTACCGCTCTTTGCGATCGTATTCTTTCCCTTACTAATCGTTCATCACGTTGAACTGGAGTCTCAGCAGCTCTAGATGTGGAGGCTCTAGACCTTTCAACACTCAGACGAAGATCACGTTCTTCGGGAGTTTCGTAAGCTCTTTGTGATTGTAAATTAACTGCATTTTTGGTGCGTTTAGAAATTTTTTAGGTGGTTTTTTTTTTAATTTATTACAATATGATCACTCACAAAATAAATGTAAATGTCTAAGAATTCATATAAAAATAGAGTCTATTTATTTCCCTAACCCGAAATGTTCATATGTGTGTCGAAGTGGTTCATGCTAGATTCTAGATCTAATAGTTTTCCATGTACACGAACTTTTGTATCATCTTTATATGGTAGGGTCTCGCTCTTATTGCTAGTCAGGCAGTTTTTTCATATTTATTTCAGTGTTTCCCGTGTACAATTTGATGATTTTATCTATAATCATTTCCGATATATAGGGTGTTTTTTATAGAGGTATAGGACTTTAAGTTGCAATAAAACAACGATGGATTATTCGATTGATATGAATTTTATTTATCCGAATGATAATCTTGTGGCATTATATTTTAAATATGATTTCTGGCATATGACCGCCACGGCTGGCGCGGATGTAGTCCAATCTGGACGTCCAATTTTCGATGACTTTTTCCAACATTTGTGGCCGTATATCGGCAATAACACGGCGAATGTTCTCTTCCAAATGGTCAAGCGTTTGTGGCTTTACCGCATAGACCAATGACTTTACATATCCCCACAGAAAATAGTCTAGCGGTGTTAAATCACAAGATCTTGGAGGCCAATTCACAGGTCCAAAACGTGAAATTAGGCGGCCACCAAACGTGTTTTTCAATAAATCCAAATAAAATTGCACTATTTGCAAGCGTTGTTCAGGTGTGAGTCTATTCATGATGAATTGCCAAACCAAACTGAGAATAAATCACTTGACAGCTGTTAAATCGGTTGCCATCATGAAAAGTAATGCCAACTTAAAGTTCTATACCTCTATAAAAAACACCCTTTATAAGAAGTTTTCAATTTAATTCATATGAGAAGTACCACGCCCCATTTTTGTCTAAAATATTCATATTGATTCTAAAGTGGATTCGACAAAATTTTAGGACTCTAACTGTTATATTTTCTTAGATATAATAATTTAATATTTTTTATATGGGAGATGACACGCCCAATATCGTCAATCCGTCCATTTGTTTATAAGTATATACATCAAAGTTGTCCATACAAAATTTGAAGACTTTAGCTGTTACAGTTTATGAGATATACGACATTAAATACTTATTGTATATGTGGGCTTGGTACCTCGCCTACTTGAAATTTTAAAATAAAAAGTAGTCTATAGTTCCTTCCAGGCATACAGGAAGGTACTGTTAAATTTTCAAGAAAAGCTGTTTAGCCGTCTATAGACTTCAAACAAACAAACCCACAAACAAATAAACACACATTCATTTTTGTATATATTTGTATATGTAAACGTATATGTAAAAAAATTACATATGTGGCGTATGAGTGATATCTAATTCCATTAAGTTCATACGTCAAAAAATCATAGATTTTTTATTGCATACTTGTCAGGGTATTATGATGCGCATGAGTAATATATTTCAAATGCAATTAAATATTAAAGAAAAAGAAATGCACGTTGTGACACTATGGGCCATTATTACTACTTTCCGTTAACTAAAGAGAGGATTTTAACGGGCAGATAAATTGTTTTTCGTTATTATGAGCACCCAATAAGGTAGAAGTGATCGTTAAGCTAAAGGGAGGATCATCCCACATTTAACATTTAAAGGTCACTTGCCATATTATATATTTTGTTCATTATGGCATCTTCAAATTTAAACAAAATGAGCGAGCATATATAAAAAAAAAAAAAAAAAAAACGAAGAACGCGGTGTGTTAAAAAAAACTTGTATAATTGAGCAGTTTTATCGACATTGCACTGTCATATTTTTGAAAAATTTTATCTGTAAGTTGTAATAACGAAAATAAGTAAAAGTTAACTTTCCAGTTCCCTTTAGCTAAAGGTACCTTTAACTAACGCCAAGTTTAACGACAAGTTGTAATAATGGCCCTATGAAGATTACAATTACAGTGTTAAGTCAGGACGAAATCCGATAATGGTCAATTAAGTAAGTAAGTAAGTAGTTATTGATAATGCCAGTAAATTAGTATTAAAAATGTCAATAACAGTGCTCCAATCGCTTCTATAGTGGTTGCATTCGAAAGAATAATCAGAATTGTTTTAATAAACCTCCAAATATATTGACATATTGACATAAATGTGGCTAAGTGTTAAACGACAATTTGCCGATGAATTTAACTGTTACTGAAAAAAATTGAACACATATTTATTATAGATTTAGTAGGAACAGTAAAAATCAGCGCAATTTTCTATTTATATCGATTACACCATCTTTAAATATATCGTTAGTATAATTCGCAAATGTGTTAAGTCCCTTTTTTCAAATTGTACAGGAGACATAAAAAACATTGTAGCTTTTTCAGTTTTTAAAATTTTTAAACTTTTTAAACGCAATTATTTTTACAAAATAGCTCTCTTTGAATGACTTAGATCAAAAATTAATAATAATTAATAATTAATATTCGTGAAATTAGCACGTGATTTTAATATTTTTCGTATTTTGTGGACTTAGCGTTTTTGCTAACCACAAAATTACAACAACTTTAAACTACATACTGACATTTTTGTTGTCGTAAAATATGTATTTTGTATAGTGCTACCGTTTTGCATTAAAATCTCAAGTTTGGAAAAAAGTGGACTTAGCGTCTTTGCGAATTATACTAACGAGATCAATTTACAAGGCTAAAATGTAGCTTGTAGTTGTAGAAACAGTCTGTATACATATGTGTTATTTACTGCTTTAATAATATGTACATGGTATACATGATATAAAAAGTACAGCGTTGGTCAAATTCGAATTGAAATTACTCTTCTTATTAAAAAAAAAGTAAACTCTTTAGTAATTAAAATTATTTTCTGAGATAAGATTACATTCTCGATGTAATTCACCGTTCATTTTTAGCTGTTACAATAATTAGCAAAAAAATAAAATTGGATTATAAAACTTACTAATATTTAAATGCTCCAAGATCCAGTACAGTCAACCGGATAAGATGGAAATGCTTTGTGGAAGCCATATACTCCCAAGAGGGGTAACGGAAAATAATATTTAAATTCTTAACCGCAATTTTTCAAAATATCTGAACATTGTTTAAGTAAAGAGCTTTGAAGATGTTTCATAGTTTTGATCAGACAACTCTGTATGTAGTTAAGATCATGTCACTGTGTGAATTACTGCAAGTATATATGTATTCTCCAATATACTTTGAAATATTGTGTAAAGGTCATAAGCTACTGCTGAATAATCAGCCTCATGCCGTAATATTGTATAGTATTGTTACGAAAATGGAAACGGTGTATCATCGTTTAATATTAAAATGAGCAAAAGCTTCACAAACACATACAACGAACTTGTTACAAGTAAACCAGCAACATCAGTATGAAAGAAAAGGGGTAGACAAAGAGTAGTAAGAATTCAGTCAGTGTTGCGTGAAGACGCGTTGCGTATGAAGAAAACAGTCGTGGTTTGAAAATCGCTGTTGTAAGGATTTACCGAACAGAAGTGTAAAGAAGAATAACGAACAAGCAAATTATTGTTGGATACATCAAGTTATAAATAGTGGCACAAAAATTTAATAATTTAGTAATTTAATTGAAACCAAGCACAAACTTATTTATATTTTGTTTGCAATGAATGAACTTAAATTTTAAAAGTTTTTACGCTTTTGCTAGTCGTCTTACTCTTCTTATCATACAATTATAATTGCTGGTTACAACCCGTTAGCCAGAACTATAGTTTTATGAAAGTGCGGAGTTTATTCAAATACCCTTTTGCTTAGAAATGTGCTCGCAATAAGAAGTAAGGTATTTTTTTTTACGTTTCGAAACGCCCATGACAGAGATGATGTTATGTGGTTTCCACGTCTTCCAATACAGCTTCCCATTCTCCATACCTGTGTACTCAGAGCCCCGTTATAACTGCCGTTAGATGCTTAAAATGGAATGCTAATCTCATGTGTTAATTCAATGGAGTTTCTTGTTGTGTCACCTCTTGTAAAATGATGACAGTTTATCTACTCTCTAGACAACCGGCATTGTTGAACTATCTTGGTATATTCGCATACAGATTTTTATACTCGTGTAAAATGAATTGTATTTACATTTTTAATCAAACTAATTAATTCTGAGTTTTAGTCAAATGATTTAATAGGGGTGGCAAATATGCGTATTACCATACGAAATACTCTGATGCCGAATTCGTACGACGATAATTTTTATAGCCCTTATTTCAGCCTGAAGAGAACTACAGTAAACGGTTAATGCAAGAGATAACCTAACTTTGAGTTGTTCTGAACGGATTACTTGTTGAACTGGATTAATCAGTAGATACTTGGATGATGTTTTGGGAGGTGTAAACCTCTATCATAAAAGGATTTATTCAGTATCTGTGTCGCAAAACGAAGATAAAATGTTGGTTCAGGTATCATGAATATGATAATGAATATATTCCGATCCACTATACAAAAGGTTTTGGACTGACCTTACTTTCTAAGCTACCATGCGTCTAATAAGCCAGCATACTATCTAATAGACTACGGCGACCTCATTGCGATATAGTATAGTCCCTCAAAAAAATTTAGGATATTGTGGAACAAACGTCCTGTCGTTTCATTAGGACGGCTTGGTTATCTCGGGTGGTAGTGATATGAATTTACCAGTGAGAGTGGAGTTTTCATAAGTCTAACTTGTATGCAAATAAACAACAAAACACATATTCAACATACATACATACTTAGTCATTGCATTGCTTTGGTCAGGATTACGATTTCGCTTCTCGCACCGCTTAGGTTGTGTGTGGTAATTTTATTCATGAGTGGCGGAACCTACGGTTTAAAGCCGACGCTGAACAACTGGTTTTTTTGAGAAACGCTTCATGGCAATTTTATTTCCTCTCAGAGTTTCTGTTGAGAGGAAGACGCCGAAGAAATAATTTTTCATATTTTTTTTTTTTTTTTTTTGAAATCTTACAATGTGAACAAGCCAACACACTACCTACTACACTACGGTGACTAAATTACTCTATATATGGTAAAGGTTTGCTGCTGTTAATTAAATAGTCCGATTACTTATGCGTAGGCCTTGACATAGAAAACTTTTCTCAACTATTTTTTTATCCATTCAACCTTTAAAAATTTTTGTAATTAAAAAATTTTAAAAGGCATTTTTATCCAACCTATTTTGATCGCTACTGTATGTAAAAATTCTTCCATTGTGCATCATTACAGGCAAAGTATTGCAAAATTTTGTGGCGCGAAATATTGTGTTTATAGCTTTTCAGTAAAACAAAATTGTTAAACTGTGAAAGTGCTGTATTCAAATTGTCATGTTTCGACTTTGGTTTGTTATTTGGTTGGTGGTGGGTTGATTGTAAACTTAGATGGTTTTTTTGGTTTACACCATTTGCTGCTATTTTGACAATAAGTTTTGTGGTTCTTTTATTTTAAATACAAAAACATTTAGTAAAGGAATATATACATACTTACTGACATTGCAGAAGTAGATCTTTCCTTTGCTATGGCATACACAAATTTGTGAATGTAGAAAACAGGAAGTATTTCTGCTTTTCGGCATTGGAAAAGGCAACATTTTTCGAATGTAACGTCGTAGCATGCTATGATATGTATTCATGGCAACTGATTTTCTACTTTCATTCATTCACGATGTCATTTATTTGTACCCACATACACAATACATTCAAGTCGCTCGTACATTGGCAAGAATTTTGAGGGAAAAAACAGCAGTAATAACTTTCATACATAAAAATTACACTGTGTAAGCGAAATTTGTTTTCAGTAGCAGTTCTTGTACATAAATATGTACATTTTTTTTACTTTATGCATCAGTATTTACGTGTACATGCATACGTGTGCTTTCCATCTGATACAATATTTCTTGCCAGTATAAGGTAGCGTACAAAAGGAACAAAGGAGTAGCAAAAAGCCCGGAATGAAAGTAAATGTAGTTCGAGCCATAAAATGATGATGCGATTAGAAAATTGTGCATGTGTGTGTATATATCCCAGTAATTGTTGTGATCATTATGGAACATTATATCGTAATTGAACAGCGCATTTGTGTCATGTTAAGTATGATTCAGATATTTTGCGATATTAAATTAAATTTCTGTGCTGTGCGAAAATAATTTTCTTAAGAAGCTTAAGAAGAAATGAAAAATGAAAAAGAAAATGAAAACATTATACTGAGAAATAAATTGAGAATTTATCAATAAAATTCGAGACAAGCAAATCATATTTTAAAAGTGAACTAAAACAGAAATTATCAAATTTTTTTATTTGAGATTCAGCACAATTGCATTATACAATAGCATTCTAAAAATAAAGCTTAAATTAGTGCATGAGTAGCGCTGACACATACAGGGTGGGCCGTCTATTGGCTTAAATTTGTGCCATCGGTAATGAATCGGTTTACTCTTAAGCACATTGGGATTTATTCGGACAACGAGAAACTGCACGATGATGTCGATTTTGCCAAAAAATCATCTTTTCGGATGAAGCTCATTTTCATCTTGTTAGGTACGTTAATAAGCAAAATTTCACTTGTACTTGGGGCCCAGAAAACCACACGTGATCTTACAGAAGCCGATGCAAAAGTTACGAATGACTTGTTATTGCGGCTTGTGGAGGCATCATTGGCTTATATTTCTTCGAAAATGCGGACGGCGCAACCATTACGGTCAATGGAGACACCTATCGCCCCATGATAACCGATATTTTCTTGGACCCGCTCTACATGGTATTGATGTGAACGAAGTTTGCTTTCAACAGGATGGTGTAACCGGCCACATATCTCATGCCACAATCGATTTACTGCGTCAAACATTTGATGGCTATTTAATTAACCGAAATGGTGATGTCATTTGGCCGCCAAGAAATTGCGATTTGACACCGTTGGACTATTTATTGTGTGGCGCCGTTAAAGACAGGCGTTATGCCGACAAACCAGAGACAATTGAGCATTTGAAGGCCAACATTCGAAATGCTATTTCAGAGATACATCTGCATACAATCGAAAAGTGCACTCAAATTGGTGCGATCAATATGAATGAAATAATATTCCATTTCTTATAGGAACAATTGTACTTTACAACAAAAAAATAAATAAAATTTGGCAAAATTTCAAACCGCTTTTGTTTTAATGAATTTTTAAATTTATACTTTTTAATTTCGCACCCCATGGAATACGGGTCAGTTACAGAGCATGTTCTCATTTTATAATTCTCTTTGCTTTGTTTGTGTTTAATAAACTGAGATTTAAAGTTAAGCAAGAGAGTAATATCTGAGGCTGCCTTTAGGATGATGGTAGATCTGTCTGGCATGGAGGGCCCAATCGAGGATTTAGATTATGCAGATGACATTTGTCTTCTCTCGCACAATATCTCCAACATGTAGTCAAAACTCGAACACCTAGAAAGATTGGCTCGCAACGTTAGACTTGAGATAAATATCAAGAAAACCAAAGCCATGAGAATTGAAACCCCTAGCACAGAAAACATAATGCTACAGGGCCAAATAGTCGAGTACGTCGATAGCTTCTGCTATCTAGGCAGTACTATGACAACAAACGCCGGCGCAGAAACAGAGTTATGGTGTTTTCTTTTCTACAAAGAAAATGTCACCCTCTTACAAGGTGCATTAAAAAAATTGCTGACCAACCCTGTTATAATGTATGAGATGAACATAACACAAATATGAAAAAAGGGTATGCCCCGTGCCCTTAAAAATATGTTGTATTTTTTGATTTGTTTTCAATAAAATATGTAAACATAAAAAGGTGTTGCCAGATCGCTAATTTTTCGATTTCATTTTTTGGGGCTTTTTTTTATAACCAAATAACATTTTTTTAACACAGTTCTAACACTGAATGCAATTTTTTATATTACTGACCATGTAGCTATAATAATGTAATGTTCCCTTAAGGTTACCCCACAAAACCATGAAAAAATTAACTTCAAAATTGGATAACAATATTAGGCGACTTTTTCTAAATTTCATCTGGTAGCCCTATAAATAAACAAGAGTCATTTGCTTTACAGGGCATTATCAGCACTCTCGATTTATACAGGGCGTAAAATGCAATGCCCTCCACCATTTTCAAGTGTGAATTATTTAGAATAAAACATACCACCCTTTTAAAGGGAGAAACATTTTTAAGAAACAAACACAAAATTGCATTATTTAAAATAAAGTGCACATTTTTTGGTAGAAAAGAAAACACCATTAGATAACAGACTTAATAGAGCGAGAGGAGCATGAAGAAACTCGTATATATCTAGGCGTACTAAGTTAAGAATATTCGACGTTAGTATATTGCACCGAAACTAACTAACTAAAACCATCACGCAAAATCTTCAGGTATTTATCAATAAATGCTTAAGAATCATATGTAGAATATTCTGGCCCAACACCTTCAGCAACGCAGATCTCTGGACTCTCACAGAGGAGGAACCCATACAGAAGCAGATCAAAAAGAAAAAATGGGGGTGGATCAGCCATACATTGAGAAAGAAGCCCGACAGTATTACAAGAATGGCGTTAGAGTGGAATCCCCAGGGCTCAAGAAACCATGACCGACCAAAAAACACCTGGAGGCGCACGGTCCTACAAGAACTAAGGCTTAATGACCTGACAGGAGAAGGCGCAAGAACATCAGTGGAGAATCGTGTCAGATGGAGATGCTTTGTGGAAGGCATATGCTCCCTAATAGGTAATGGAAACAAAATAAAAGATCTATCTTGCATTGCTTGCTGATAACGCTCTCTTTGGACAAATATTGGGCGGAATGGTAAGGAACTTTCTTGCTGACTCAGTCATATCATGTCTTTCAGCTGGCATTTGCTTACCTTACTATGATGTTCGTTACTGATGTTATTGCCTTTGATGGCAGGGACATATTATTTGGGGAAGATTGAAAACTCTTAATAATTAGAAATTTGAAAATCGGGAAAAAAAATTTTTTTTGCAAACTTATTTTATATTATTTATTATTATTGGTCTACTAACAAATACTTTTCTATCAGACCCAAAGAAATCTATTCTGGTTTCATTCGCCAAAAGCACGTAACTCCAATTTTTTTTGCAAACATTTTCTTCCATAACGTAACATTTTTGTTAAGTTTCCTTTATTCAAAATTGGAACTTTACTGACCCCACGGCCTTTAATCTTAAATTATTTCTCAACTCCTCAGATGTTCATCCCAAGAGTGGAAAAAGGGACACTACACATTAAATATCCTTCTGCCCACGTACGTCACGCGTCGTACATGTTAAAAACGGTCTTGACAAAGTTGTGGAAATGTAAGTGCACCACTGCATCCTAGGCAATATGATTATAAGGCACGCAGATCTACTGACTCAGATCTTTTAGCATTATTAGGAAACATTAAGGAGTCCTTGAATATACGTTAATTTCCTGACATAGACGGTACATTTTATAACATGAGAACATAAAATATTAAACTAAAAGAATAGAACCTGCGATATCTGAGTGGATGGCAAATTACATACAGAAACATATGCAGAAAAAAATATAATAAGCGTCGACACAACTAGGGTAGTCCTTTCAAAGCTAATGTAGGCCCTGGCTGCAGATGAACTGATGGCAAAACTATCTCAACCGGGCATTTACTGACAAGGATATATAAATTATATAGTCTTGAGGGCAATTTAAAGATATCCTCTGCTACGTCATTCAAAGAGGCCGTGAGACTGAAAGCTTTTAGTGCTTGTCAATGCACCTCAGCTTAAACCCGGGCGAGACTGCCATATTACCATTTACAATAAGAAGAAAGACACACATCAGTGCCACAGTTTTCTCTTCCTGTTATTATTCGCTTCAGAAAGGATTTGATTTTGTTCCGTTTTTGCAGAGAATCGCAAACAAAAATTCGATGCATTCTCCACTGTTCATTTATGTGACACAAAACTTTGAGCCACTTTGTGTATCCAGCTTTCTTCAATTGATTGTTATCTGTTTGGTGTTTAATGTCAAGATCCCTGCAACGTTGATGGTCGTCCTTTGTTTCATGACTTCGTGACTTTTTATTGAATAGTTGTCTAGGGCATATCAAAATAAGCAAAGCATTAATCTTCCCGTTTTTACTTCCTTTTCTGTAAAATTTGCAATTTTTTTATCAGACTGTATAGTATTCTTGCCTTTTACTGTAATAGAATCTTAGGAAGAAATTTTCTCTGGTAACTTTTTATTAATTGGTCAATTCACACAAGCCTTTGTATCGTTGTATTCATTGTATTCTTGGAAGAACATACAACAGTGTATGATTGTTGTCGATAATTTTCATATAAAAAGCCGATACACTCATACAAATTTTTTTCCTATGTTTTTGGAAGTTGTATTGGTTTCGTGCTATCAAACTGTGTATGAAAAAAATGTGTATATGTTTTCATATGTTGTGTTGGTTTCGGGCTATCAAATTGTTTGAATGCCACGAAATACACAATACGGCATAGCATTGAGCGTTCACAAACAAACAAATGTAGTCAATACAACATACAGCATACAAAGTTGTGTGAATTGCCCAAATAATTTAGGACGTAGGTATTGCAACTCTTGTAGAGACTATTCATAAAGAGTAAAATTTTTGTACTGTAGAGGCTTCCTACCATAATAGTCTATGAGATGAGATAGTATATGAGATGAGACTATCATGGTAACATTATAAGCTCTTTAACCTTCTAGGAACACGAGATTCAATTTTTTTTTTTGGTTTTGGTTGATTTTTTCTGGCATTCCATTTAATCGAGCGAAGAAGGTATATCTTTCCAAAATTTACAAATTCCATGGAATCCACACAGTTTTCATAATTTCTTTGGAACCTAGTTTGACCAATGCTCCCACAGTTCCCTTATCAGTTGATATTTAATTATAACAAATTCGAAGCAGGCAATATTTGGCCGTAATATTGCGGCAAAAGTAAAAGAAAGTCCCGATGGAATTAGGGACAAATAGAAAAGGCGGACACTATCATAATGACAGTTTCCAAAAATGTAGGTTTCGTTTGAAAAATTTGTGCAAATTTTATTTCGAAAGAATCAAATAAAAAAGGCTGACAGAGTAAAGCCTATACATTTACAGCGATTGCATATTCTCTCTCGATGTTTTTGTTGTCGTTGTTGTTCTTGTTGTAAACATTATTAGAAAACTGAATAGAAGGCCATACATTTTTGTTTTCTTTCCAATGCATACATGCAAGTAAACAGTAAATACAATTCATTTGACAGCATTTACAAACTACCATAAAGCATCGACTGCCACAAAGTATGCCATGGCACAACAGATTTCATCAGTATTCTTGCAATTTCGAGTGTAACACTAGTTATTACGAACAGACAGCTCAAAAAACAAACATTCGGACAAATATACAAACCAGTAGATGCACTAAGCTTAATATCGTTGTACAACAGTGTTGGAGTCAATAAAGATGTTGCATGCAAATCAATTCATATTTCGAATATTTCTTGTTATAATTAAAATCATTGCAAGCAGATCGGGTGTTTGCAAAGAAATATATTTTCTGATAACATTGAAACTGAAACTTTGTTGAAAATAGAAAATTTTCTGACATTAAAGTTGTTTATCCACGCAGACAAGTACATAGCATGAAAGAAAATAATCTAATGGGTTAAATTTACGCGATTTTGGTGATCAATTTACTGTGCTCAAAGATTTCTTTGAGCAATTCGACTGCAATGCGCGTTGTATGACATGTGACTTCGTCCTGTTAGAACCATATAATGGAAAAATTTCTAATTGGGAGTAATAATCTGGCTCTCATCTTTTTCTCCATAAGCCAATAAATCGCAACAAATTGTAATTTTCTGTGTATATAATTGTGTTTGGACAAAAGCATGTGGATTATCCTCAATTCTAAAACGACAATTCTGCTTAACTATGCACCCATCCAACCAAGAATAGGCTTCATGGGAGAACAAAATTTACAATATTAGCTCAACATCAATATAAATTTGTGCCTTAGCCTATTCGTCGAATTGGCGGTGCATATAATGGCTGCTTGGCTTTAATTCCTGTTTATTCGAGTTTAATCTTGAAAGCTTAAGATTTTGGCTAAATTCTTTATTACAGTTTTCCATAAAGTGGTAAAACAAAACTTAGTCCGAAGACTATATATTCTTATAGGCAATA
Organism: Sarcophaga rosellei; assembly: GCA_930367235.1. NCBI lineage: Eukaryota > Metazoa > Arthropoda > Insecta > Diptera > Sarcophagidae > Sarcophaga > Sarcophaga rosellei. Next base: position 40,534,793 of record OV884020.1, read on the forward strand.
GACCCACTGAATTTTGAAGCGTTGATCCGATCCAATCCGATCCGTTGATCCATAATAAATCTATAAAAATAAATAAAGAGCAACTGGTAACTTTTAAATCGATTGTTAGTAAAGCAATGCAACAAGTTACAGCGTTTCTAAGTGAACTAATGAGGTAAACTTGCGGAAAATTTGTGAAACTTAACCTAACTTAATATTTTGAGCATTAGCCATAGCGGAGGTCTTAAGAGAGGTCATAGCAAAGTATTTATTTATTATATGTCCATACCTGTCACTTTTACATTAACAGTAACAGCATACAATGGAGAGCAAAAGTATGGGTACCCCGATATGTGTAAGCAATTTTAATTTAATATAATTAATTAAGGTTTAGGTTAGTTAGCGGCAGTTTGCCATTCAAAAGCAGGTGCACTCGGTGGGCAATCCAGTGTGAGGTAAGCCCTCTAATAAAGATCCGATAGTGTTGGGCTTGAACCAACCTCAGTCAGTTCCATTAGTGGAACGTTCGCCACCATGCCCAGATCTTTAAACCTACTGTCACCCAAAAACCGATGAAGTCTGTTCTGAATTGCAGGACACTACCACAAAAGGTGTTGTATTGATTCCGTCTGTTTCTATCTTCCTTTATTGTCTTCTTCTTAGACAGTTCCGATCCCTACCGTGACAGTTCGCCCGCCTTTTCATTTCCCTCTATGCAACAGTGGCCCGGATCTTAATAGAAGCGGGCGTTGTATTGACGTATACTGTGCAGAGAGCCTATGCAACTCCAGACGCCATTTGATTTAATGAGATGGAATTCCGGCTCTTTGATTGCTGCTTGACTGCCCATACCTATGAAGTTCGAAAGAATAAGGCCCTCAGATTCAACCATGCATGTAAAAAGCTCCGTCTGAAATACACAGGCCTGGTTATGTAATCTATATGAGCCGTTTAGTGCAAGTTTACCGGTATAGATCCCAGTTCCAGTCAGAATCACAAAGCAACAGATGTCTAATATAATCACGGTGAAGGCATAAGCACAGAAGTATGGTGGCCTGATTACCCAGGGAGTAGTAGCTATTCCCTGAATTCAATTCTTACCACATTTTAAATTCGCACATAAAATAAAGTAGTTTGAGTATGATGTTAGAAAAGGTATGAATGCGTATAAATATCAAAAACTATGAGTATAATTCGAATCTACTCATCTTTTTGAATACTTATTGCTGATCTCTGGTATGTATGTATATGCACTTAGTTTTTTAATTCTTACTTTTTACTTGTAATTTTTATAATACATTTAAATTTTTTCTATAAAATGAATGAAATACAAAATTCAAACTATTTTACATCAAATACATGAATTTGTTTAAAGTATTTAAAGCTCTTTAATAAATTTTAGTACAGTTTTTAATCCTTGTATGCAATATCGTGTTCGCGACAGTGGGAAGAAATTTTAGGAAATTTTAAATTGCACACAAGTTTATAAATGAATTACTACGAGTTAAGACTTTATGTAAATTTTTTAGTACAGATCATTGTCGTTTACGGTTTTTCGCATACACCTTTGACTTAAAACAATTCCACAAGAAAAAGTCAAATCATCACCTAGTGAGATGACCATGCCCATGAAGAATATCTACCATCAGCTGTGCGGTAGGCATCGCCGTTATGTTGAAACCATATGTCGCTGGTGTCCAGTTCACTCAATTCAGGCCAAACGTAGTTAGTACTTATTCACCTATAGTGCCCGCCGTTGATAATGATTGTCTGATACACTCTATTCGCAAGACCAAAATAGAGACCTTTTCGGGATGCATTGGATGCACCTGAATCTCAGACTGATTGGATTCAATTCAAATTCTACAATTTTGTTTGGTTACGTTCCTATTTGCTCATATTGTTGAACACATTTTATATCCACAGTGATTTGAAAAAAATAGACTAAATAAACAACAACTCATTTGATAGATGTCGCCTTAGTGCAGTATTAGACATGAGGCCACGATTCAAACCCCAAGGCAGATATCACGAACAAACCGAATTATGAAAAAAATTCTTCAACGAATTCCATACATACATAATTGGCCATTACAACCCTTCAGGCAGAATTACTCCCTAGCTTCTCACACCACTCATGTTGTGTGCGTTATTTTTATACGTGAGTGTCGGGACCTACAGTTTAACGTGGACTGCGAACGGCAGATTTTTTGAGAAACTTTTTCATGGCAGGTTTATTTACTCTCAGAGTTCTTGCCAGAAATCTGCTGATAGGAAGTCGCCGAATATTTTTTAATTTTTCGTTTTGATGTCTGACCTGGGGTTTGAACGCGGGCTTTAAGTCTAATAAGCGAACACACTACCTACTAGACTATGGTGAATTCCTCTTAACAGATTTCTGGCAAAAATCTGTCGCTTGGAGTCGACGTTCCACTGTAGGTTCCCCCACATATGAATACAATTAACATTTACAGCAAAAGTGCTTCGAGAGTTGTAATGACCAATTAAGTAAGTAAGGGAGAACTTTGACAGATGTAGCTTCAACAAAATATATTTTATCAACTGTCAACGTTAAGAGGCCCCTGTTTGAGAACCCTACATTATGTAGTGTTCGCTTTGCCCATTTTGTAACTGGCTCATCTTGGTCTCCAGTTGATAATAGATGGACACTTATTACATATAGAAAGAAAACTACCTGGAAATTAACACTGAAAAAAAAAAACGCGCTTGCTCAAAGGGCCTGTCAAACAATGTCATTTTCGAAAAGCAATGGTCGCTCTTGTACGTCGTGTGGATTGGTATCGTCTCAAATTCAGCTATTTCGTTTGTTCAAGTACCAATTCATCCGCTTAGTATCATGCTGAGTGTTTTACTTTTATTTCAACCTTTTACTACATCGCTCATATACCATTAAAAGATTTTTATTCAATATAAGACTTCGACTGAAGACCTCGTATATCAATTGTAATAATATTGAGGTTAATAATAATAGTAGAATACCGAAAAACATTTAAGTTTTTTTATGTGACACAAATTTTAAATGATTCCATATAAAATTCACTTACATCTTAACCATCTCAGAAGAATTTAACTTAAAACTGCAATGATTGCTAACAAATTAAACATCAGGCCATAATGAATGTTTTATGTCTTTATACGCAATGTAAATAAGAAATTTTATTTGAATAAAGGAATTAAATTTACCCGCTAAAAATTCCGTGTTTGGTTTTGTTATTTTCATTTCAAGAAAAATTGCTTCAAAGAAAGGAATTTAATTGATCAAAGGAAGACCGTGTAAGGAATGCTTTTCATACAGCTTCTTTTAACAGTTTCATTGAATGATTCGAATATTTTTGTACACAACGTTATTTAGTTAAAGGCACCTCTAGTTAAAGAGAACTGTAAAGTTACCTTTAACTCATTTCCGTTATTACAACTTACAGACAAAACAAATTTAACTGTTTACAATGATATGACAGTGGGGGAGCAATGTCGGTAGCACTGTTCAATTAAACAAGTTTTCTTTTAAATGCAGTGGCAACGACGGGCTTCGTTTTTTTGTTGTATATGCTCATTTTGTTTAAATTTGAAGTTGCCATCTTGAAAATATTATATAATTTGGCGAGTTCAAACATAAACTTAACTTTAAGAGTTAATGGTAGGATGACCCTCCGTATTGTTCACTTATAATAATGAAAAACAATTTATCTGAACCTTAAGATCCTTCCTTTAGTTAGCGGCAAGTTGTAATAATGGTCCTAGGTGTAGGTACAAGAAATACTACAACTGGAAGTTGTAGTTTAATTCAGAAGATAATAAAAACAGCGTACGAGGGCCTTATAGCTTTGTTACCCAAAAAACAGCAATGAAGGTGTGATAATATAATCGTGGTAGCTATCCTAATCATACCTTCATCTTTACGCAATTGAAATCCTTAAGGAAAACTTACTGAACAAAATCTGCCAAAAAATTTCCATTTTCGGTTCAAATTGCAAGGGATATGGTAAGATACATGCCTTCACTGGTACTTTAATCAAAAATTTTTCCTTACTTAATCCACTTGGATACATTGCCTTGCATTAAAGCCTTTCAGATGAGAATCTTTTTTATTTTTTAAGACCAACACTCTGGAGATAATTCCCACTCATGCAGTATATTATGTTGGAATAACAGAGAGGTAGTTATACGGGGAGCAGTTGTCGTAGTCTAGTAGGTAGTGTGTTGGCTTATTAGATGTAAAGCTCGGGTTCGTATCCCAGGTCAGATATCAAAATGAAATATGATAAACAATATTTCTTCGGCGACTTCCTCTAAACAGATTTCTAGGTAAAACCCTAAGAGTAAATAAAACTGTCAAAAACAAATTTCTCAAAAATCTGTCGTTCGGAATCGATGTTAAACTGTAGGTTCCGCCACTCACGTATAAAATTAACGCACACAACATGAGTGGTGTGAGAAGCTAGGCCGTAATCCGACTTAAAGGTTGTAATGGCCAATTATGTATGTAGAGTAGCAGGATTTGATCTCATCCTAAGACCCTCGTCTCGAATGGTGCCTGGCCAGAATCTGCAATAATCCATTTAACTTTATTAACAAATACTTGTGATTTGTGCGTTGTGTTCGTCTATTTTCACTGACTAGTTACATACACATTGAAAAATATAGCAAAACATTGAACTCCTCCTTCAAGCTGATTAGTGATTGGTTTTATTACAATAAAGTTGGTGTTACGGAGTGTTCAAACAAATTACTTGATTTTAACCCAACTGCAATTCTTAAGGAAGATTAAAATAATCATAGTTCAAAGAGGCAAAGACTCTTTTCAACCTAATAGGATTGGGCAATCAAAACTTTTTTTGCGAAGTTTCAATAAGAGATTTCTGGCATCAGACTAGTCGAGCAATAAACTGAGATGGGTAATCGGCCTTTTAACTGTAGACCAGAGTACACTTATTCAGAATGTCATTTTGAGCCCAATATTTAGATTCCGTGACAATGAGAATGAGTCATCGGAACACATACATATTTAGAACGCCAGATTGCATATCAAATGTTAGATAGGAAATTGTCATTGTTGAAAACAAGTGAAATCCTGAATTTCGCACCAGTTTCACTTTATTGGGTATTTTAATCTGACAATTCGTATGCAAAAAGTACGTACCATGGAGAATATTGCAGCTGTGTCAATTAGGTTACCATATGTCAACGCAGCCAAGATGACATACCAGTGCGTCATTTATTTCGTAAATGTTTGTTAGAAATTTAGATGCGACCTATATTCCTAACGAAAAATAATTTTCAGTGACGAAGTTCGTCAACTAACTAAATTGACTGATTTCGTAGGAAGACAATTTTTATAGGGATACATGAAGCCACAACTCTAACTCTGAAACGAAAATGACATCTATAATTGGTGAGATATAACTTGCAATACTGGACAAAGTATGCTCAAAATAAATCCCACTTAGAGACCAAGTATGTTGTAGCCGTGGGAACCGTTTATATGAAATAATCTTTAAAAAGTAAAGGGCATGATTCATCAATACTAAGTCAATTGACGATAGTCTAAATACACTTTTTAATTTTATGTTGTAGAACGTGTTACAAATACGAAACAGTACTACCTGTCAAATTAGTTGTCACTCGTTCTGTTTATTATTATTATTATTCACCATGGACAACCATAGACAACAGTGTGTGTACACTGAATGGAATCAGAAGCAGTTTGGTAACTGACTCTGATTTTCATCGAAAAATCATCTTCAACGATGAGGCTCATTTCTGTATGAATGGACACGTGAACAAACAAAATTTTCGTATTTGGGGCAATGCCAATCAGAAACAGATCATGAGCATTTCGTACTGGCGGCGTCATCGGTTCAAATTTCTTTGAGAACTACGTTGGTCAGATTAACCCTGACAACGGCAATAATTAACACAATTATTTTTCCATGAATTGAATATTGAATGTCATGCGGTTTCAATAGGACGGCACCACACACTACTTTAAATATAATTTACGAACGATTTTAGGGCTTGGTTATCGCGGGTGGTAGTGATATGAACTCACCACCGAGAGTGGAGTTTTCTTAAGTCTAATTTGTATGCAAATAAGCACATACATACATACATAATTGTTAATTCCAATCCTTACACCACTGATGTTGTATGTGTTAATTTTATACATGAGTGGCGGGTCGTACAGTTTAAAGTCGACTCCAAACGACAAATTTTTGAGAAACTTTTCACGATAATTTTATTTATTCTCAGAGTTTTTGCTAGAAATCTGCTGAGGGGAAGCCGCAGAAGTTTTTTTTTTTTATATTTCGTTTTGAGGTCTGACCTGCGGTTTGAACCGTGGCTTTACGTCTAATAAGCCAATACACTACCTAGTAGACTACGGCGATTTCAACTTACCACTGCAGTCCTCAAAGCCAACATACCAAGTGTAGCGAAATAAAACTGCAATTTTTAATGGGAAAAAACATTTTATATAAAGTACTGGTCACTGCTGGCTACACATTCTCTCCATTTTTGATGCAATTTGTGGATTCTACGTATGTAAAATTCTTCGTCTGTAAACTTTTAAACGCAATAAATGCATGTCCCATCTACGAAAACAAATAGTAGTCAGAAGAAGCCATGTTTGCTGAATAGGGCGGGTGGTATGGCAGTGTCCAGCCTAATATTTTGATTGTATCGTGAACCCGTTAGACTTTACGCGCATTTTTCGGTCAATGCATGGGTTAAATTCTTCATTTGTTGTTGGTAGCGATCTGTATTAAAGGTTTCACCAGGTTTTAGGAGCCACTATTGCACGAAAATTTTCTGGTCCCATCAGACATACATATAACATTGTTTCTATACCGAACTGATATGGCTTTTCAGTTGCAATTGGTGGTTGTGCCGGGTTAACCACTGAGTTTTTACGTTCAGAAGTCTGAAAATGAATCCATTTTTCATCGTCAGTAATAATTCGATACAACACTGATTTGCTATCGTGTCCTTGAAGCAAAATTTTACAAGGTTTTTCGTTTTTGCACCCGAATTTTCTAGAATTTTGGATCTTTCCCATAGCTTTTAAACGGTTAGAAATTGTTTGTTATGCGTCCGATATTGTTTGAAATTTGGCGCCTTCAAATTTTTTAGGTGGTTTTCCACGTGCATCACATCAAAATTGTTAATTCGCCAAAACTATGTTCCACAAATCAACAGTTTTGGTACATAATCCCTTATTTTTATCACGATGAAAAATTTGATGTCATTTGTTCACTGATCTGATAGGTTTGTCGCAATATGCCCGATAGATTTTATCACCAACAAAAAAAAAATCGCCAAAGCAAAAAATGTTTCTTATAGAGACCATCGATTAAACGCGATTTATGTACCAGAATTATAGAAAATTAAAAATTAAAGCTGTGATGAATATTTGAACGATGTTGTATTCCACACACAATAGTAGGAAACGCTTAAAAAATACCTTATATTTCAGTATTTTTATTAACCACAAAAGTAATTGCATTTTACATCATTTCATACATCTGGTGTCTGACTCACTATGGATTAAAAAAGTCATTATCTTTGCAGAGAAGGGTAAACGAAAGAATAAAAACAACAGAAAATGTTTATATACAGCTCTTGGGCATGTTGTGAATTTGCGAAATTAAAGAGAAAAATTCTCAAAATTTTTTGGTATATTTTTGGGTATTGCTATCTAAGAAATTTCTACATATTTTTGTTACATTTACGTACTTCTTAAAGCATTTAATATAAAAAAATTGTGTGTTCATATCTGAGTTTGGGGCATAAGCAAATCAGAAGGAAGCAGAGGAAAGAAAAATGTAATTTTGGTCAATTTATTGTAGATTAGGTTTTGACAGGCATTTGCTTTTTTATTTTCTTGCTTTATATTTTGACCCTTTGAGGCTGTAAGGAAAACAATATTTCCGTAGTTAGTTTTTGTTCATTTAAATTTAAATGTAGTAACATGTGGACATCTGGCCACAAGAGAAAACTTGGAAAAGGCTATGTAAAATTGTAGAAAAATGTAATTCTCTGTGTCATTGTGTAGTAGCTAAAATGGTGAACTACAAGCAAGTGCAATCTCTCTAGTTACATACGTATTACACAATATCTAGTAAATATGTTTTACAAGTTTGTTAAATTTTGTGTTTTCTTTAACAATTAAGTTGTAGCATAATAAACTGCAATTCTAAAGGCTTGTAATATTTGCGATTTTTTTTAACAAACACGATCAGACCGATATTTAACCAAGTACATTTTAGTTACAGCAGTCCATTTGAAAATACACACAAGAGTAATTTGTCTCATGCAATTTCATGTTATTTATGAAGCCTCATACAATCCTTTATTGAGAAGCAAAGCTTATTTAATTATTTACTGAGTAATCAGAACACAATTACAGATTATATTATAATTATTATGAGCTGTGTAACATAGATATTATGATATTGAGTGTTTTAATTTTATTAGTAGCAGGACTAACAGTATAAAGTCGACTTCGAATGACAAACTTTATTTTTTAAAAATATTTTCATGGCAATCTTGTGGCGAACTTGACTTGACTGAACTGCTAACATACCTCAATATCAGTTCTACAAAATATATATTGGAAATACTAGATCAAAAAGGCAATCGATATGAGAAAGACCAGGAACACTCCATATTGCCATCAGTAGTTCTTGGTCCGGAGTATAGTATAGTATAGTATAGTATAGTATAGTATAGTATAGTATAGTATAGTATAGTATAGTATATATATACATATATATATATATATGGGGTCAAGCGGTTTCCGCAGGATAGGGATATGCGATCATAGCTCCCTCGTAGCCTCCAGCCTCTACCCTATCAAGACCGTTAGTGCGTGACATTGTCACATCCTGCTAGAGGTGGCCCTGCTCTTCAACGGAACACTACGGATCTAGACTGGGGAGTGAATAAACACCTCCCTCTCAGCCGGGGTGACTATGGCTGACCCCCCCTTTTGGCACGACCCTTTTCTTTCTTCTGACCCCTCTTTCCCCCCCTGTTTCTGATTTGATTGCCCTGAGCTGGTGGCTGTAGCTTTCTGGACCTAGTTGCGTATGCACGGTAGCACCGGGGTGAAACCCGTTGTGTGAACGGCTCCAGGCTAGGGCTACGGCTGCCCCCGTCCCGTTAAAACCCTGGCAGGCCTCAAAGTACGTTCCTTGTCCGTCGCTGTTAAGTTGGTGGTGTAGGTTCGGTTGAGAAGACTCCCGATTAGTACCCGGTCTGGCTCTGAGCACCTGACCCCATAAGGGCTGGTGCCAACCCTCGCGTGGCCTCCCTGCTTGCATAGATAACCACGGGACCACTTATGGGTAACTACACTTTGCGGGCAAGGATAGCGGCTTTCAGTGGGGACCCTCCCGCAATGAATTCAATCGACCGACCCAACCCAGGACACAAACCAGCGCCAACTCAAGTTGGCGAGCGCAAAGCTTCTACCGTAACCGGTGGACGCACAACCCTCTATATAGGCAGGCACCTGTCAAAAATGCAGCTGCCCCTACTTCGAAAGCTAAGGCCCAAGTTTCGACTTCGGTAAAACCCCGCTTGGCACACAAGGCTTCGGCTGCGAAACCGGTCCCTAGTGTCACCACACCTCCTGCCCTGGCACCTTCTACCGAGGCTCCGTCTACCTCTAAGGCTGCTGCGAATATGCCCTCGCACTCTTTAGCAGCCGCCAAGGCATTGGCAGACAAGTCTGGCGCGCAAGCCCCCGGCACCAGTCCATCTTCGGGTGTCAAGAATACCGTGAGTGCTAGCGTGAGGGCGTATAGAACTCGCAGATCAGCCATGCGTATCATTGCGAAATTTGGCTCGACCGACCCGGCTCTCCTCTCAGAGGACGAGAAGGGTCGCCTTGACTGGGCTAAGGCCCATCGTAATGATCGCCCCCCCGCTTCTCCCATCACGGCAGAGACGGCCCCAAAGAGGCAAATATCAATCGAGCTAAACGCTCCGCTCCAGCCTCCCAAACGCTCTAAGGTGACCAACCCTAACATCCCCCCCCTACAAGACCCCGTTCGTCGACACAACCTAGACGTCCTGACACCAACAAACCTTCTAAGCCTCTCAGTGAGGTATTAAAAGCAGGTCTGACCTGGGCGGTCGTTGACCAGAGCCACCCTGATGGTACCATTGCTCCCACTAAGTGGAAGTTGGTGGAACATGCGCTCTTGGACGTCTTCCTAGGTGTAATGGACTCTAATCCTGGCCCCTCACCCGGCTGCACTGATGCGGGGTGGTATCAGGGGCATTTCAAGCTGGTGGCTTGCTCTGACCTCCGTTCTATGGAGCTCTATAAGGAGGCTATCAGTAGAATTGGTGAAGTCTGGCCAGGAGCTAGGCTTGCCGCCGTCCCTCCAGACCGGATTCCCAACCGCCCCCGGTCTAAGGCGAGAATTCCGACCGGACCATCAGACCCGGAAACCATGCTGAGGATCCTCAAGGCCAGCAACACCGACCTGCCCACTCATAACTGGAGAGTGGCTAAAGTTGCAGACCAGTGGGGTGATTACCGCGAAGCGGTGATCATCCTGAATGAGAAGTCACTTCCACTTATTACTGCCCGTGGGGGCGTGATAAAATATGGTTTTAGTTCAATTGAGCTAAGGGTCTATAAGTCGGATTCCCGCGCTGCCGCACATCCCCCAACAGAACCCATCCCCGAAAATCCCGTCCTATCGCAACCCATGCCACAGAACTCTACCCCATCTGACCCTACTCCATCCGACCCCACCCCTGGACCCCTCGAACCCGCCGAAGACGTCGAATGTAGAAGCGTGTGCACTCATTCTTCTCGGCGGTCCTCATCCAGAAGTCCAATTCTGAGCTGGTGGGGGTATTCTTCGACGGCATTGATATTGACGCGGGCGCAACTTCTCCGTTGTCGGACGAAGAGGACGCTGATGCGACAATGGTTGATTCTTTGGCCAATGCTGAGAGTCATCCAAATTAACTTGCAACACTCTAAAACTGCCTCTGCCGCTCTGCTCCTCCGACTAGCAGCCGAGGATGCAGAGCTCATTCTGGTCCAAGAACCCTGGGTTGTAGACGGCAGGGTTTGCGGACTAAACACCAAAGGATATCGCTTAGCGTATATCCAGAACTCAGGTAAGCCTCGGGCTTGTGTCATGGTTAAGAATAGTATTAACGCTCTTCTCCTCCACAGGTTCAGCGACAAGGATACCGTCACCATGGTCGTCGAAATGAACTTGATGACCCTCTGGATCACAACATCGTATCTGGCGCATGACTATGGGCTCTCTCCCCCTCAGGAGGTCATAATCGGAGCAGATGCCAACTCCCACCACACGATGTGGGGCAGTTCAGGTACCAACGAGCGGGGTGAGTGCCTCTTTGATTTTATTATTAGTAATAACCTAGCTATAGCTAATCGGGGCGATGAACCAACCTTCCTCACTTCGAACAGAAGGGAGGTGCTGGACATCACTCTGGTCAGCTCAGGTTTCTCTACTAACCTTAAGGACTGGTTTGTATCTCATGAATGCTCCTTTTCGGACCATAGATACATTACCTTTACTATTGACACGAACGAGTCTACTCCTTTCATGACCCCTCCGGTCAATAGGAGGAACACGAATTGGACCATTTTTAGAGAGAGACTGCGTAGTAAAATTCTAAGTTCCACTCACAAATCCCTTGACTGTATCCGACGACCTGACGGACGCTGGACTACTTCCAGTTTGGAGACGCTTGAGCTTCTCCTTGACACTCACTTTCCAGGAAGTGACACACTTGGTGGCCAGGCCTTTTATCAGGTTAACGAACCACCATCTGGGAACTATTCCCCCCTGACCCTTACCTTTGGCCAAGTGCAGTGGGCTGTTAGGTCTTTCAAACCATTCAAGTCACCAGGACCGGATGGTATTATCCCGGGTGACATTCAACATGGGGAGGAGATAATCCTCCCTTGGTTGCTTGCCATCTATAACGCTAGTCTCAGGCTCCTTTACATTCCTTGGAGCTGGAGAATATCTAGGGTTATCTTCATTCCCAAGGCTGGGAAACCGTCTCACAGTGGGGCGAACGATTATAGACCCATAAGTCTGTGTTCCTTTCTTCTGAAGACGCTGGAAAGAGTTCTTGATGTTCATATCAGGACCTCGATTGATCCAGCACTTCTATCCGCTTCCCAACACGCGTATACGAGAGGTAAATCAGTGGAGACTGCACTTCACTCTCTTATCTCTCGGGTAGAAAAGTCCTTGCACGTTAAGGAATACACTTTGGCCATTTTTCTGGACATTGAAGGTGCATTTAACAACGTCGACCCGGACGCCATAGTTAGGGCTCTTGGTTCTCTGAACCTGGGACAGAATCTGGTCAGGTTCATTGAGCTTCTCCTCAAATCGAGGATAGTAACCTCCACAGTGGGGGCCACGAATTGTCAGAGAATGGTTCGTAGAGGCACACCGCAAGGCGGTGTTCTATCACCACTTCTCTGGAATCTTGCAGTCAACTCACTCTTGAGGAGGCTGGAACACTCTGACAATGGGGCCATAGCTTACGCTGACGACATTGCCATTGCTGCGTCGGGAATTTGTCCGCAGACACTGTCGGATAAGTTGAACTTGGCGCTGTCAATCGTGCTGGACTGGTGTAGGGATTTTGGACTGTCTATTAACCCCTCTAAGACCGATACGATTCTTTTTACGAGGAAATATAAAATTCCGACCTTCTCCCTGTTCGTGGGTTCGCCTCTTCAAGAACTCCATCGTTGTTTCATTGTTGTTTGTGTATTTTGTTTATGTTGTTTGTTGTTGCCTTCTTGCTTACTTGTCTATCCACTTTTCTTTCATACTGAAAAAGTTCAGTGTGTTTGTTTTTGTAGCCGTATCATTTTAATGTTAAACGATGTTACACCATTTCCATTTTCGTAACAATATGTATAAGAACTCACACTGTCATGCATTTTTAAACCATCAGCATAAACCAATTAAGATCTTCTGTATCATTAGACCAGCATTCACTTGAAGGAATTCTGTCTACTAAACAGTAAATGAAAAATAATTGTTTGCAATGATATTATAAAATATCCCGCAACTTGACAAAAATCTTTAAATTATTACAATTAACAGATGTGTGACTAATTTTCTGGTACACTGTAGTAAATCTTTGAAACCCGAAACGCATTTTCTAGCAATTTTACCACATTTGGTATTTAATACAATTAAAAAAAAACACCCACAACGACTGCTCTTGGACACATAAATAATCTTGTTTACTGCGAGTGATTTCGTGCAAAAATTATGGGGTTAGTGGCTTATATGTACACATGTAAACAAATAATGTTTGAAGTTTAATGCGTATCATTTCGGTATGGATTTATCTCTTATTCTTAGCAATGCATTTGTTAAAATTATAAACATGGCTCGTATACTTCACATATCTCAATTTTCCGAGCAATTATTTCGATTAGAAATTTCTGCAATTATGTGAATCAAATATTAAAGAAATTGAAAAAAAGAAAGAAAAAGGGTGCCCCAAATTAATACGGTCGCCAGATATGAGTGAAATTTAGAATAGCACCCTTTGTCAAGGAAATGTGCATTCTTGTATTTTTTACATCGCCAAAGGCTTTCACTATGTCAAGTTTCGCAACGAATATTATGTGGAATCTTATCGGGAGCTTTAATCGGTGCTGTCTATCAGTAAGCCTACAATATTTAAAGACGAATCACAAACAGCAGTGCATTTTTTGGTAATTAATTTAGGTAAAGTTTGTTGAAATAATAACTCATTCGTGTTGTTTCATTTACTGGTACTGATATTGATTATGCTCTTTACTCTAGGGCGCGTACGGAATATCGTAGAATGAATCATTACTGTTATGAGAAATATATGATTAGAGTCAGGTCGAACTTCTCTAGCGATCCTAAGTCGTTATACGACTTCGTTCGAGCTAAACGTAAATCATCTTTATTTCCCACTGAGATGTTTTACGGGGGCGTATCATCCTCTAGTTACTTTGATATCGAATATGTTTGCTGAGTTTTTTCAGTCTACTTATAGGCAGTTGGACTCGGGTCCTGATCTGAGTAGTGGCTTTTCGTATCCTTATTCAGTGGGAAGTGTCTCTATTTCTAATATACATATATTCATTTGATGAGGAGTCTGTTCTTGAATCTTTGTCTGGACTGAAACTTACATACTTGCCGGGCCCTGACGGGGTACCGGCCTGTATTTTGAGAAAGTGCGCTGTTGTCTTGAGTGGTCCTTTGACCTTTATATTCAATGGGCTTCTGAGGGCTGGTCATTTTCCATCTATTTGGAAGAGTTCGTTTATAATTCCTTTGCATAAGTCGGGTAATAAGTCCAATATTTCCAATTACAGGGGTATTGCCAAACTCAGTGCTATTCCCAAGTTGATGGAGAAACTCGTGACGGATTATCTCTTTTTTAATACGAAATCTTTAATATCTCCTTTCCAGCATGGTTTTTTAAAAGGTAGGTCGACTGTCACTAATCTTCTTGAATTTACTACACGTGTTTTCAGGGGTTTTCTTGCAGGCGCTCGGACTGATGTGATTTATACTGATTTCAGCAAGGCTTTTGATAGGGTCGACCATAGTATTTTGCTTCTTAAACTGTCATTAATCGGTATTCCCGATATTATTCATCGTTGGCCAGACTCCTACCTCTCCCTTAGGACTCAGAGGGTATTGTTTAGGAATGTATTGTCTAAGACTGTATATGTTACTTCTGGTGTTCCGCAGGGTAGCCATTTGGGTCCTTTACTGTTTTTGTTGTTTCTTAATGATCTTCCTTGTTCTATTTCTGATTGTAATATTCTAATGTATGCTGATGACGTTAAATTATTTTATACTTTTGATGATGATCATGGTCAGGCTGTTCTTCAGCGGAATATTGATTTGTTTGTAACTTGGTGCAGAGTTAATTTAATGGATTTTAACTTGAAAAAATTTAAATGCATGGTTTTCTCTCGCGGGGGCGTGATTTCGTCCACTTATGTGATTAATTCTTGCCCTATGGAAACTGTGACTACATTTCTTGATTTGGGAGTATTATTGGATATGAAACTGTCTTTTACTGATTATATTAGTATGATGATCGGCAAGTCTCGGGCTGTTCTTGGTTTTGTGAAAAGATGGGCTAGGGAATTATATAACTAGACAGCTATACACTTCACTTGTTTTGGAGTATGCGTCTATTGTTTGGAATCCATACTACCGTTGTCATAGTGATTCAATGGAGTCTGTGCAGAGGCAGTCTTAATTATTCTGTTTACGTGGATTATGATGGGATTATGCCAGTGGGTTTCCGTCATATGAGGCTGGATTAGGTTTGATAAAACTTCCAAGTTTGGAACGTAGAATGGCTGTTTTAGGTGTTTGTTTTGTTTTTAATCTGGTTAAAGGTGATATCGATTCTGAGGTTTTGCTTTTTAACCTGAATTTCAGTATTCCAGCAAGATTTTCACGTCCTCTTCCTTTAGATTTCTATAGAACGAACTATGGATGTAATTATACTTTTTGTAGATTATGTAATGATTTTAACTAATATTATGATTTTATTGATTTTAATTGTAGTGTTTGTAATATAAAACGTAGCTTATATGCTAGCATTAATTTGTAAATTATTATATAAAAATGTATTTTCGTTCTAGTTATAGGTAGTTCCTGTTTATTGTTACTTTATTCAGCTTGTGATTAAGTTCTGTAGCTGATTTATGTTCTCGTTGCCATTACTTTTCCCTTGCCCGCTACAGTCCGGACTGTAGTGTGTACGTGTCCCTACGTGGGTGTAGTGGGACGAGCCCTCCGCGGTCGGGTGAGGGTGGGTTAGTGTGAGGCCGGGGTCGTTCGAAAAAAAATGCAAGCTGTAACCAATTGACCATGCAGGTCCCGGAATGAAATCTTCCAATCTCTCGCCACTATTGGATCCATAATGTTTCTGATGAGTGAAAACAGCTGTTGGAGACATATACTTAGCGAAAGTATACATTGAAAGTGACAAATTCTCTCCACAAAGCTGATTGGTGATAATTGGTGTATTAACTGAAAGAAATAAGTATGAAATGGAACGTGGCGACCTTGTGTCTGTGTTGTTCGGATTTTATTTCTTTCAAAAAAATTAATTTCCAGATTTTTGGGTAAACAAATTTGTGGATGTCAATAGTTTAAATCCTTATTAAAAAAAATAAAGCTAACGGTTAAAAAGCATTTAATTGATACGAAAAACAAACGATAGAATATATAAAAAAAATAGAACTGCACGATAAATAGAACTAAAAACGTGCGCATTACTGAATTGGTCATTACAACCCTTCAGTCATGATTCCGACCTAGCTTCTCACACCACCCATGTTACATAGTATACATACATAATTGGTCATTATAATCCTTCAGGATTACGACCTGGCTTCTCACGCCACTCATGTTGTGTGTGTTAATTTTATACATGAGTGGCGGAACCTGCAGTTTAAAGTCGACTCCGAACGACAGATTCTTGAGAAACTTTTCATGGCAATTTTTATTTACTCTTAAAATTTTTTCTAGAATATTTTTTCATATTTCGTTTTGATGTCTGACCTGTGGTTTGAACCGTGGGCTTACGTCTAATAAGTCAACACACTACTTACTAGACTACGGTAAAGTCATGTTGTTTGTGTTAATTTTGTCCATAATTGGAGAGACGTACAGTTTGAAGTCGACTCTGAACTATATTAAACAATGCTTTGGATGATGTAGTCCTAAGGCCACCTGTTATCATAATAATCCGTTCAAACCGTGATTTTTTAGAAAGCCAACCACAAAAATTATGCTCTATAGAATAGAATTAATAGAATAGAATTTAATTACAAAGTTGTATTGACAGTATACATTAATAGGTTTAGTTCTTTTGCTTCCTTGTAACAATAAATAGCACTGCCGCCTTAGGGTGCGTACCGACTGAGCGCTGAAAGCGGAGCCGAGATTATCAGTGCGATAAAGATTGTCAGTGCGATAAAACTGATTACATACGAGTCAATACAAATAAGCTTGTGTATAACACAGTGAACGCCGATAAGAGCAGAGATCAAAGCCGATGAGTGCGAGAAAACAGTTTCAAAGCGTTTTACACGCTAGTGCATTGCATTGTTGATGTTTACTTTTTAGTGTGCATTCGGGTATATTGTTGAAATTTTGCTGGAGATTTTCTCAAATCATTATATAAATGATGAAACTCACCAAATTCTTTCCTTTTTAGTGTAATTGGGTGTTTTCCAAATCCTTTGTGTTAATAATTGCATTAATCACACTAGGAGAAGCAAAATATTCTTCATCAGAGGAATCCATTACAGTGAACAGCGATTTTATAAACGCAAATGAACAACAAGACAAAATGACATAAAAGCAAAACACATGCAATAAACAGAATTTCAGCGCTGATTCTCGCATTCACTGTGTTATATACAAATTTTCTTCTCGCATGAAAATAAGCGCCAATGAGCTCGGCTCGGCATCAGCGCTCACTCTGTTTGCACCCTTAGTGGTTTTGGATTGTGTATTCAAGTTCCAGTTAAGTTTGCTGCCCAATATGACCGCAAGATATATGGCGCTATTGTATCAAGTGAGAGCTACCATATTAATAATAGGTGCGCAAAGTCCAGGCACCTTGTATATACTTTGTGAATAGTACCAACTCCATTTTTGTCCAGATTTCGATTAGGAGTAAAATTGTCAAAATTGTTTCCAATATGCTTTGGTCCACATTTTAAATGTAAGTATGAACCAGTGATCAACAAAGTAGATTCGAGGTTGTGTATTTACTCTGCTTGCTACACTGTCTTTTTTGCTTATGTGTTTTCTCATTTTTTGTAAATGCAGCAACAACTAAGCCTGTAAATGTTTATGAATGACACGAATCACTTGAATCATTTATGAGTATTATAAGTATTTTTCTAAATGTATGAGGCTGAATGAGTAGGAGTATGTATCAAACATAATGTTATGAGTTTGATGTCAACGTTGTACTCATACTCATTGCAAAAGTACTTATAAATCAATGTTGTAGTGAGTACGAATGAATACTCATACCCAAAATTTCATGTGTACTTATGAGTATCGAAAAAACGATTCATTGCTGATATCTGGTATGTACATTGTACTTCATATTTAACATACATACACATAAAACTCTAGATTTTTAATGCATCGGTTTTTATTTACAAATAAAAAAGGGGAAAATAGGAAAACAAATACAATTTTCAAATTAAAAAACAAAATATATGAATGTATATACATATATACAGTCGAAGAAAAAAATGTACATACACCACTCTATGTACATGTATGTATATACATAGTTAGCCATTACAACCCTTCAGCCAGGATTACGGCCTAGCTTCTCGCACCACTCATGTTGTGTGTGATAATTTTATATATGAGTGGTGGAACCAACAGTTTACACTCGATTCCGAATGATAGATTTTAGAGAAACTTTTCATGGCAATTTTATTTACTCTCAGAGTTTTTCCAGAAATCTGCTCAGAGGAAGTCGCCGAAGAAATATTTTTTCATATTTCGTTTTGCTGTCTGACCTAGGGTACATACCACTGTATGTACGAAAGGCATTTACAATTAAGAACGTTTGTTGAAAAATTAAATTTGAAAACAATAAAGCGTAGAAATTAATGGGGAAAAAATATAAAAATTATGGGTAAGACAGATTACATACAGTGGTCGTGTGTCGACTTTTTTCTTTAACTGTATATATGCCGGTATATGTTTTTATTTATTATATCTTTTGATTTTTGTTTTCAATTTTAATTGGAAAATTAAAAATAAATGTTACGCTGCCACCTATTTTCTATTATTGCGGAATAAAATCTATTTTCCAATTAAATGCATTTTATTTATTAAAACTATTTTATAATTTTTGTTTTTATTCTGGACAATGCATACATTTCTGTTGTAGTTTCAAATGCTTTTATTTCAATTTTTTTTAGATTTTAAAGAACAGCAAAATAATTAAATCAATACCAGCTCAGTGTATATGTATAGTATGTTAAATAGTTTTAATTATTAAATTGTTTACTCTGCAAATAACAATAAATGAAAAGGAAAAAAATTTGCATTAAAATTTTATTTAAAAATTGATTTTAAACTCAAACGACAGAAAACCAATTATTAAAGCAATTGTTTGTATGCCCAAGAGTCTGATATTTAACAACATCTCTGCAAACATGGAACTAATAGTTCGAGATAATATTTGAAATATTCGGTAGTAACCATTGTAGCTAAAGTTGTGCACATTACATCTTTTTCAATAAATTTTTGCCTGAAATCAGCTGAGCGGCAGTCGCCGAAGAAATATTTTTCATTTATCGTTTTTGTAGGAGATGTTTGACCTGAACCGTGGCCTCACGTCTAATAAACCAACTCATTACCTACTAGACTACGTCGACTACATAATGTACATGTAAGTCAGACCAATTCAACTATGGATTAGTCGACACCCAGTAAATACTGATTGAGATTTAGTAAGTTGTTCTTTTACGTCCTTATTGCCCTTCATAATTCAGGATTACGACGTAGTTCCTCACACCACCTAACTTGTGTTTGTTAATTTTATCCATAAGTTGCGAAACCCATAATTTTAAGTGGGCTCTTAATGACAGATATTTTGCCAGAAGACGCGTAAAAAATATTTTTTTTTATATTTCGTTTTGTTTGAAATGTTTGAGCTAGGATTTGACCATGGGCTCGCGTCTAATAAGCCAAGAACTACCTAACAGCCTACGGCTACTTACGAGTCCTTAAGGAGGGCAAGGAAAATAAGGATGAACCGTCGTCTTACCGATAGCCTTGTGTAATAGATATATTTGGATACCTAGAGCGGATTTAGGAAATCAATTCAGAATGTGGGTGCAATTCACTTAGTAGCGTAGTAAGCTGAAAGTACTACTCAGCGTGAATTCTGTGTTTGTGAAACTTGCATTGAGTAGAAAGAACTGTGAGAGAAGAAACACAAAAAACAAAAAAAAAAATGGTTTTATAGAAGAATTAAATAAAAATTAAATGTAATTCAAACGTTTGCAATTTAATAAATATTTAAAGGCAACAGAAATATTTAAACTACATATATTATCACATTTTTAAATTATCACATTGTTAGAATTAGTTGTGTTGTCTACTCAGTAGTTATAGTTCCTGCAGTACTTTCGCCTGGAACTCCTCTTGTACAGTTCTTGGTAAAATTTTCATTAGCTGCTCTGTGGAATTTAGAAAGGCTTTTTTTTCGAACGTCCCCGGCCTCACACTACCCCCTCTCACTCGACCGCAGAGGGCTCGCCCCCATTACGTAGGGACACGTACACACTACAGTCCGGACTGTAGCGGGTAAGGAAAAAGTAATGGCAACGAGAACATAAAACAGCTACAGAACTTAATCACAGGCTGAATAAAGTAACAATAAACAGGAACTAACTATGACAAGAACGAAAATACATTTTTATATAATAATTTACAAATTAATGCCAGCATATAAGCTACGTTTTATATAACAAACACTACAATTAAAATCAATAAAATCATAATATTAGTTAAAATCATTACATAATCTACGAAAAGGAAAATTACAACCATAGTTCGTGCTATAGAAATCTAAAGAATGAGGACGATAGTGCCGTGAAAATCTTGCAGGAATACTGACATTCAGGTTATAAAACAAAAACTCAGAATCGATATCACCTTTAACCAGATTAAAAACAAAACAAACACCTAAAACAGCCATTCTACGTTCCAAACTTGGAAGTTTTATCAAACCTAATCCAGCCTCATATGACGGATACCCATTGGCATAATCCCATCCTAAGCCACGTAAACAGAATAATAAAAACTGCCTCTGCACAGACTCTATTGAATTACTATGACAACGATAGTATGGATTCCAAACAATAGACGCATACTCCAAAATAGGTCTAACAAGTGAAATATATAGCAGTCTAGTTATATAAGGATCAATGAATTCCCTAGCCCATCTTCTCACAAAACCAAGAACAGCCCGAGCCAATCATCATACTAATATGTTCAACAAAAGAGAGTTTCATATCCAATAATACTCCCAAATCAAGAAATGTAGCCACAGTCTCCAAAGGGCAAGAATTAATCGCATAAGTGGGCGAAATCACGCCCCCGCGAGAGAAAACCATGCATTTAAATTTTTTCAAGTTAAAATCCATTAAATTAACTCTGCACCAAGTTACAAACAAATCAATATTCCGCTGAAGAACAGCCTGACCATGATCATCATCAAAAGTATAAAATAATTTAACGTCATCAGCATACATTAGAATATTACAATCAGAAATAGCACAAGGAAGATCATTAAGAAGCAATAAAAACAGTAAAGGACCCAAGTGGCTACCCTGCGGAACACCAGAAGTAACATAATATTTTTCGATATTGTTTTCCGTTGACACCAAAAGCAATTATGAGGTGTGAGATAATTTAAATGCCGATTTTTTCACTTCAATGGTAATATTTCAAAAAAATTTTGATGCGGATTTATAGATAACTGTTCTCTTCCTCATTATCCGTGTCGAAGTCAGAGTCAGCGTCTAATGGATCATATATACGATTGTCGCTCCCAGAATTTTCTTCTTCATCTACGTTAGAGCATAGTTCGCTTACATTATTTATTTCTTCCAGCAATTTCTTTTGCATTGACATTTTGGAGCTAAATTTTTGAATTTGTATTTGAATAATTCACCAATAATAAAATGCAATAATTAGTACTTACTATTTTTATTTGTTTATAACCAAAATTTTGTAGCTTATTTTATTATTACATACAGAACTAATCACGTCGCAAATATTTGTAATGCCACGTACAGAGCCAGTAATCTAACACACGAACATTCCACTTCAAGAACCTTCAACAGACTGTTTTCGCGAGATATAAAAAGCAAGACAAAGCATTCAACGAGTAGTAAGAGCGTTGCGTGTAAAGAAAACAGTCGTGGTTTGAAGATCGCCGCTGAAAAGCGAACAATCAATTATTGTTGTATTCGTAATTGAAACTAAATACAAATTTATGTTTACTTTGTTTGCAATCAACGAACTCATATTTTAAATGTTTTTAAAAAGGTAAAAACGTAACAATATATTAGAAAATGGTCGTGCAGTAAGTTAAAGAAAAATAAGAACCTGGAATTTAACAATTTCGATTAAAGTCTCAAAAGCCGTCATTTTACCGCTCTGGTATTCTTAGTGTTAAAAGTGCTTGTTCACCGTAATCTAGTAGGTAGTGTGTAGGATTATTAGACATGGTTAATGTGAGATGCTGAATCGTAATTCTGACTGAAGAGTTGTAATGACCAATTATGTATGTAAATGTAAAATATTGTTGCCTAAAACTATTTTAAATAGAACTAAAAAATTGAGAAGTTTTTTAGTTTTATTTTAATGCATTACATTAAAAAAAAAACTTATTTATTGTAATACTAAATTAGTCAGCCGTTAACTATAATAGAAAAAATTTAAATTTTTAAATATAAGTATGCATGAGTGCTTGTGTAAATAAGTACATAAATAAATATTTAAAAAGTAAATAAATGTCAATACTTATTCTATTCTATTTGTAAATGTAATTATGTATAGTAAAACATAATTGCTAAACAAATTTGTTGAAAATTCTGACAAACATGCAATAATAAATATTTTAATATTTCCTTTAATTGGTACACATGAACGAATTTGGACTTACGTCTAGACTTATATCACTTATTGTGACTGAAATAAAAAACAACAATCAATGCTTGTGTTTATAATCTGTCTCAGAAAACACTTGTAAATTATTTTATTCAATTCCAATTATTTTTCTCTCTTTAAATGTGTTTCGAACAAGAATTGCGTGGGAGAATAATTGATGTTTTCAATAAGAATCCATTTCGTACAAAAAGTTATAGAAATAACAATGAAAATGAACAAATACCAGAACGCAAAATCGTCAATTGAATGAGTTAACATTCCAAGAAAACTAGGAGGATGGGTACTACTAAATATTCGAATTCCTTTTGACCGCCAAATTCAAACGCTAATGCAATATTTTAGAACAATGAAGGAAACATTCGGAAGACCATAGTAAAGCAGAAGATAACTTTACGCTATTGAATGTCAAAAACAATAGACAATAGACGTAATGCGCTAAACTAATAGACAGAGAACTTGTAGACACTAGTTGAAATATATGATCCGTAATTGTAAGCTAGAATTAAGTTGTGAAACTTTATTATGTATCACAGTACAAATATAGATAACAGTTGTCGAATTCGGGATTTATGTCTAATAAGCGATCACACTATCTACTAGACTACGGCGACTAAAAAATTATACTAATGAAAATACTCAAGAAACTGAAGATCGATGAAGATTTTACTACTATAGACATCAACTAAAATCGATTGTAGAGAACAAAAATTACGAAATTTACTGGAACAGATCTATTCTTATGAGCATTACAAAAACCTATTATGTATAATGTCGATCACAAGACTCTTTTTGGTTTCAAGTATGCTACCTCTATACAAAGAATTCCATCAACGGATTACATAAATTGAAAAGTGACTTCATGAAAATGTTTAATATTAGACGATAAAAACTTCAAAAATTAAAGATCATCTAATAAGCAAACGCCTAACTGCTCATTACAATCCAAATTTTTATTTTGAAGAACTGGTCCCAAAAAGAAGAGTCCTTAAAGAAAATTTGATATTTAAAATTCAAAAGGAAATATTTGCGAAGAATCAAAGTACAGTTCCATTCTCATGTACTGTCTTGACTCGAAAGTCATTAGATTCCTTAAACATTATAATTCAAAATTTACATCGCTTTCATTTCGAAAAAATAAAATTATTACTTCTCCGTGTAACTAAAATCAATTATCATAACAAAAGGATTAGTTCACACTAACTAACTAACTAAAATGAAATTTATTGTTTAATGTAAATAATATTGTAAACCTGTTTGTATTTTTGTGTGTTATATTCTTTATTGTTTTTATTATACAATAATATATATTAATTGCTGATTACATTACAAATACTAAATATAACGTAGGCATCTAATTGTGCAATAAACCAAGTATGTAATAAACCATACTGGTGTAAGTGATTGAGTATGGTAATTCACTAATTAATATCACCCTACAGTATTTGAAACGGAATAAATTCGATTTTTAATATCACAATTTTACATACACATAGATTTCAATAAATAACAATCGCTTGCACATTTTCAAATGTAAAAGTTTGGAAAACTATTTTGATAACTAAAAACGTGTTAGGGTTCGGGAAATTACTGAGACATTGTTAAATATATGTAATTGAAACAACCATATTTAAATATAAATTGGAAATAAGTAAAATTAAATAGTAACTAAAAAGGTAAATTAAGCGCTTATTTAAACACAATGCTTATAACAAAATATTTATTATCTGTCATTTCAAATGTAGCAAATAACACTACACGACAAAATAAAAAAAATTAAATATACCCAGCTAATGACATAGTGTAGATTGTGAGTTTTGTTGAGTAGAACTCAAAAAATTTTTTTTATTTCTTGAACCCTCCAAACTAGTTTTATTTGACAAAAATAGTTTTTTTCGCCTTTACGCACAAATTTATTCATTACACATACATTTCTGAACCAATGTCACAAAGTTTCTTGGAAAGGGGATGGATGGACCTTTAAAACGGTATACATTTATATATTATTCGACTTAATATTCTATGAGGTTTGATGAGGTAAACTTGGCAAATGCAAATTTGTTTCATATTTTTTCAAGTTTGTCCCTTCATAGTAGCAAACTTTTATTAAAAAATATAAAATAAGTGGTAACATTCTGAAAGTGCATTATCTTGTGAAGAGATTAGCACTTCGTTTGATAAAATCAGACAAAAAATTACCCTAGTCATTACTTAAAGAGTATACTCGTAACAGTCTTGTTATATATTTTATACATATCTTTTTTTTTCAAATGAACTTTCAGTTCAAAAACTTTAACTGAACAATTAATGTGGTATGTTCATAAATGGCAATAGTTCTAAGCTAACTTCTCGACTTTTAAAATTTTTTTTGGGGGAACAAAACGTAAATGCGCTTATATGGTCAGCTAATCTCAATTCAAATGAGTAATTGTGTAATATGAAAAGAAAATGGAAGGCAAAACTCTCAAAAATGCTGATGAATTTAAGAAAAAAGAGCTATTTCTTGATCTCTCTGGCGGCACTTAGTTCAGAGTTTGCCAAATCGATGTTGAAATATAATTAAAAACGAAGGTTATAACACGAAATATTGGTGGTAAGAATAGAAAATCAAAAAACATTGCAATGAAAATTAAACTCGTAAATGTATTTTATGGCGAAGCAAATAATATTATTTTTTTTTCAATTGTTTTCTTTACGAAATTCTAAATTGCTATTTAACAAATGTTCCGGAAATTGTTTAATATTTAGATTTAAGCACAGAAAAATAAATTTTTGTAATTTACTATTATTTGGAATGTATTGTTAAATGACCACCACTGTATACTTTTTTTTATTCCTTCTTATTCCTTTACGAAAAATCATTGATCAAGCTGCTTCTAAGTAAGTGATTGGTTTATTATAGCAGGCCTCAGATTGATAATAGATTCATCTGACGTTGCCGTTCAAATCCGGCTCCTCACACATATAAACTGCATTACGAAAAACGTGGAAATTCTACTTAAAATTAATCCCCTTAAGTCTATTCAAACCGGAGAACTACACCCGTTCACCGCAAATATTTATTAACAAATGATTGCAAAGAGTAGAAGAAGTCTGGCCGAATGTAAGGCATGCAATGCAAATAATATGGCTTTTATCGCCATCGTTCTAAGCTGTCACTGTAATCATTTAACTAGTTTTGTAATCACAATTGTTTGATTTTTGTTTTTCTTTTGTAAATGGATGTCTAACATGAATCTCTTAAGAGAATGAATTAAGTTTTCAATAAAATCTTCTTTCGTCCACAAAATACTAAAGCTAAAAAGGTCTTTTGAGTATTTCAAAAAAAAAAAACCTAAAAGTAGAAGAGAGAAAGAGTTTATAAAATTCTTTCAAAACAATTAAATAATTATCGAATCATACTGATATCTGTTGGAGAAAATTAGTCCAATAGTAAGCGGCACTAAATGTTTTGTCAGAAGAGTTGAGGTAAGTTGAATTTCTATAAAATATATGGGTGCTGTTTAATGTACAAGGCACATATATATGTGTTCGATAATTTCTCACAAAAGAACAAAAATTAAATGCTGCGATTTCAAAACAAAATGCTGATAAAAGTTGATAAAGTTCCATGTGGAAACAAACTCAAACTTGCCATTTCTTCCTATAACATCCTATAAGTAAGCATGAAAATAATTATAATCCATATTGAAAGAAATTTTAATATTTGTAAATAATATATGAAAAACAAGAATTTGAATAAAAAAATGAAAAATAAATTATGTGTACTGGTAGTATAGTGAGTATTGTGCTAGACTATTAGCGTAAGGGTGGTGGATTCGATTCCCACCACACTGAAAAAAATATCGTAGTTAATATTAACTAAAAAATTTAGTAAACCTTCAACGAAAAATATATTCAAATCTATAGATTTTTTATTCAAGTCTACACAAGTGTTCTTCAAAACTACATACATCTTATGAAAAACAAAGACTTTTCTTCAAATTAACGAAAATAGTTTTATTTTTAAAATTTAATTAAGTCGGACCTGTTGATTTGAATAACATTTTGTTAAAAATAATAAATGTTGTGTAAATTTAACTAAAATTTACCCAAAATTAAATAAACCTTTATAATAAAAATAACAAAAAAATTTAGTTATTTTTTAGTCATATTGAATAATTATTTTTTGTTAATTTAGATATAATTTTGTAGAATTGAAGAAAATTTGTTAAATGTACAATGGTACTGTAAAATTAAGGAAATTTCTTCAATTTAACTCTTTTATTTTTGTAATTAAAAAAAGAACGAAGTAGGCGTTGGAAAAATTATTCTGAGAACGTTATTTATTTTTGAAATTTTAAAAAACCAAGTAGGCGCTGGAAGAATTATTGTCAGAATATTAGTTTCACATGTGCTACGAAAGTGTCTATATTAAAAAATTGTGTTTTTAATTACAAAAAGTGTTTTTTTTTATTAATTTAACAAAAATATGAAGTGTTATAAGTGTAAAAACTTAAGACATATAATACATCTTGGTGATGCTGTTTATAACGATGTTAACACTGAAGTGATTTTGTTGCCTATTAATTCAAAAAATACTTCGAAAAAGACAATGTTTTATAGAATCTCGTGTTCTAGAAAATTCTATATGCAATCAAATAGTACCATTCCACGTGGTTGATAACTAGGCCGTTGATATGATGCATGACATGATCGATATGGATTTCATGCACATGTATCCAAAATCAGAGCCCATACGTAAATACTTTGAAACGTTTTCCTTAAAAATTTGCCCAGTGTTGGAGGATCGAATTAAAGACAAGACAAATACAATTTTATTTAATACTATGAAAGAAATGACAATTATAAGTGAAAGTAAGTTTACTATAAATTTTATACTCTGCGCATGGGTGTAGACATGCATTTGATGTGTATTTTTATTTTTTTCAGATGATGTTATGTTATTGATGGAAAGAAGTTATACGAGATATTTTATTCGCGACTCCCAGCTAATTTTCGCTGCCTGTGAAGAAGAAATACGAAACTGAAATACAAATACAGCCCTTAGTATTAGTAGCAAACAAAATTTTAGAACCAAAAAAAAAATAGTTGTTTCCTTTGAAGGCATAAAATATCGTATGCACTCAGCATTAACCGCTTGAGATATATGTTTTGAACTGTTTTTTGTATTTAATTTAGAGTATCCAAAGGAATATATACTGGTTTAGTCCTTTATTCAAAAATATGTTTATAATATTACCACAAATATAGACAGATTAACACGTTAATTTTAAGTTTAAAAGTTTGTTAATTGTAAACCTAGGTTGTTTATTATATGTTTTAATGTTATTGAATTTACATGTTCTTTTTTCGAAAATATCTTTAAGTTTCTTTTTAACTGTTCACAAGACTTTTTTACTAAAAGCACATATGTATTATACATTTAGTATATATATATAATATATATATACATATGTATATACATATAATAATTATAAAACTTTTTTAACTGAATATCGTTTTATTACATTTATCGTTTAATTTACATTTTGTAATAATAATATTTTATGTATATGTATATATTAATACATATAATATATACAGTATACAAAAACACTGATTAATAACATGTATTTATTTTAAAATTAACAAAATTTATTAACGAAAAATATTAATACAATTAAATAAAAATTCTTTAATATAAATAAAAATTATTAGTAAATTCAAATAAAATTTCTTCAATATGAATAAAGTTTTTTATTAAATTCAATTAAATTTCGTCATATTTACATCCCTAAAAATAACGAAAGCATTTTATTCATATTGAAGAAATTTCTTTAATATAAATAAATGAAGAAATTTCTACTAAATTTCTAAATTTTTACTAAAAAAAGACGTAGATATGAATACACATTTTTGTTAGCTGATATATAACGAAATTTCTTCAGTTCTACACCCCTTTTTACAGTATTTACGGAAATTTTTGGTTCAGTGCAGTAACTCTGGTTGTAACCAGAAGGTCGAAGTTACTTAACTAGTAAGATAATTAAATATAATTTATAATTGTATTGTAATAAATAACTAAATAAATAAGAAATAAAAAGATAAATTAATTTCACATGGAGAACTGCCAATAAAATTGTAAAATATAACACAATAAAATCCGTAGTGCAACGGATTCTTGGAAACTAATATAGAAATAAATCTGACGAGCAAATAATTTAATCTATTTTACTGCTCGAAGAAGACTGGGAGTTAAATAGAGAAACGAGAAAAACATAGAAAAATAATACAACAACAACAACAAGTATGATGTTATCAAAAATAAAATTGTTTATAAATTTATTTCGTATTTATTTAAATATGAAAATATTTTAATTTAAAATAATTAATTTATTTTAAATATTTAATTTTAAGTGCAGTTCCGCAGTTGAGTAAAATAGTAACTGCAATATATAATATATATTGAGTTCATGGAAGATAGGAGTGAGCATTTACTTTATAAGACAACTGTATGCATACAAAGTACTTTAAATGCATTACAATAAGTTGTATAAATTAACATTTTTTTGTTGAACTTATATAATTATATAGTATTAAAATGATAAAATTAATTTATGTAATATACTTGAGAGCCCGTTTATGAGACAGTGTATATAAATTAATTTAAGTATTACTATTTGTTTATTTATAGTTTAAGAATGTATATAAATTTTGCCTAAATAAACACCATATAAAAAAATGCTTGTTTAAACATCAGTTAAATTTCCATCACAACCTTGTGTTAAGAAAAGCGTTTTCTTTATAGAAGCATCATTGTAGATGTACTAAAAATTAATAGAAAAGCAAATATAAAATACATAACACACTCATTTATTCATACAAACATTATGTACTACTGAAAAGAATTGAAAATTACTTTGTATTTTTGAACTGGACTTTTCTAATGTATTTTTAATCATAGTACTCTTCATATAGTTTTCATTATTAGAATATTGTATACATTTTTTCAGTTTTAATAAAAATTTACTCATCACAACACCTTGCCCAACAGAAATAAGGTTGACACATTCTCTAATTCAATAAGGCGAATATATTTTGAAGAATCTGAATCACGGCAAATTCATATAAGGTAGCCGCAACTCTACAACAAGTACAACAATGCAAAAACAACAGGCATTTTGTTTTTGTAAAACACTCCTTCGGCTGTCGAAATAGGAAGAAAAAAAATTGAAAAGAAAAAAAAGTTAACAACAAAACACACACGCACAACAAACACACACAAATTTTGACACTTGGAATAGTATCAGCTGTTTAGTCAATCCCACCTATTACATGAATTCGCCTAGATCTGAATTTGTAGTTGACAAATACCCATAATTTCTTCTTATCATTAAAGCATTCATTTCTACATCAAATATAGACTTCAAATTAGAAAATGTTATATGCCTGTGCGTATGTAATACTGTATGAGTATGTTTTAATATTCTTGAATTCTCAGTCTATTGAATTTCTATGTGATCGTTTGCAATTGCTTGAATATTATCAGCTCAAGGCGAATGCAAAACAAGTTGAAGGCAGAATGAGTGTATCGTTATGTTTTTATTTTTCTTTTAATTTTGATAATCAATTTCATTTTATATATTTTTTATAAAACCCTTGTACGTACGCTGTACCACAATGGCCTTATGGCTCAACCATTAAAAGTATTTTGAGATCAAATAATTTAAAAAATTTCCTTTTAAACAAAATATAATTTTTAAATCTAATTTCAGTTAATTAGAAATATTAAAGAAGAAGTAAAATCTCAAAATGTCTTATGCGAGACTAATATTTGGCCCAACGAATATTTTTGGTATTCCAGTTTCATAATTTGGATCTACCATGTGGCTGACAACTAATGGGTTAATTTCATAGATACCAGTAAAATACTCTGCTCGTGACTTTAATTGTTAAAAATTATCAAAAATTTTATATTTTTGTATTTGTTGTATAAACATGCCTGATGTGAGTGTTGGAATGTTTATTTTGGAATATTTCTGATAGAAAAAATAAAACAATTTTATTTAAAAATAAAAAATATACTTACAAATTTTAAACAGTATTGGTAAAAATAATAGGAAGGCATTAAAAATTCAAAATTTTTTCAAATTTTTATTTCCCACCGAATACAACGCAGTACAAGAAACATTTTATTCGGAAGATGTTTATATTGTCCGCATAAGGAATTTCATTAATTCTGCTCTGAAAATAATATCTGGAAAACACAATCGAGATATTTTATAGCCTTAAAATTTACAATATCACCGTTAAACCAATTTTATTATTTCAATAATTTTTTGAAGTGCCCTTCACATACATACATAATTGGCCATTACAACCCTTCAGTCAGGATTACGGCCTGGCTTCTCACACCACTCATGTTGTGTGCCTTAATTTTTATACTTGAGTGGCGGGACCTACAGTTTAGCGTCGACTCCGAACGACAGATTTTTGAAAAACTTTTTCATGGCAGGTTTATTTACTCTCAGAGTTTTTGCCAGAAATCTGCTGAGGGGAAGTCGCCGAAGAAATATTTTTTTTTTCATATTTCGTTTTTGATGTCTGGCCTGGGGCTCGAACCCGGGGTTTACGTCTAATAAGCGAACACACTACCTACTAGACTACGGCGAGTACAAGTGCCATTCATTTATTATAATATCTTGAGTGAATTCATATGACTGGGGTGAAATTCTATGATAATTGAATTTTAAACTTTCCGAATTGCGTATTTCTTGCTTATATTTCGTGTGGGAAAGAAATATTTTATTTTGGAGAACTTTTTATCGTGCTTGCTAAAGTTTAGTTCATTAGGATGTCAATATTATAAATGAAGTAATCCATGATTAGTGAAATGTGCTAAATAAAGACTTCTAACTTCTTATCTGATGTTCCACAAATTGAAACCTTTTAGTTAATTTTAATACTGTTTGACAGTATCCTAAGGGATACCGTGGATCCTTTTGTATGGCTTATCCTTGAATTTGTAATGGTATTTGTTTAAACAATTTTATGATTTTACTTTGTGATTAGCAGTAGACGTAACCAACCAAAAATTTTCTCTTATATTAGTTCTAAAAGTTGAAATTGACTTTCTAAATTTATCCCTGATAGCCGCTTATATAGAGAAAATAAAAAATCCATTTTTTATTAAAATGTTTCTAATGTAAACATGGTTTCAAAAATATTGTAAGAATTGTCTACGCATCGAATACAAATTACAAGTTGACAGAGATCGTTGATGTCAGTGCTTTCGTCTAAGCAAAGTGAAAAATGTTCACAATTAATTAATGTTTCCCTAATCTTAGATTTGATTGAAGTTCCTAAGTAAACAGTGCGAAGGGCTATAGTTTTGTCAGTAAGACAGTGACTAAATGGTCTGTCCTTTCAAACAATTGCCAAACTTATTAAGCTTTAAATTTTCATTTTCAATCTAGGAACCAATTTTGGTTCGGAAATTTCTTCTCTTTCCAACCAACCTTTTAATTTTTTTAAAAAAAATTGTTTTTTGTCTATTAAAAAACTCTTCTCTTTCCTTATTATTTAAATTATTAATATGAATATGATAACATACAAAATGTCTTCTAAGAACATATTCCCTACTTTCCTTAAATGTTTTATAACATATGAGGCATTGAATATATCAAAAGCATCTTTAACAAAAAATATTTTTTGAAATGGTAATTACCTCTGTAGATTATCTCGATATTATATTGTTTCCTTTTCAATAACAAAATTCCTTTGATTTGATATAAATAACGCAAGACCAAAATGACAAACGTTATTTTAGAACACTATAAACGTTTCTTTATTTACAAAATACTTACTAAAGCAATCTGCAACAATAGAAAAGAAACGAGAGAGAGTCACAAAAATTCCAAGTATTTGCGGCCACTATCGCGACCAACATCTACTTAGGATTTGTCAACCAACTGCATATACAAAATAAGCAACGGCAACCATCGCTGCCACGAAGCTTATAGTGCACTTGCGACCACTCTCACTAACCTGCAACAATAGAAAAGACTGATTCCGTTGAGTGCACTGTTTTTATACCCTTCTCAATATGGGTTTTTCCTAATATTAATCACAGCAAGCGCTGCTATTTCAAATTCAGTTTCAAATTCAACGAAACAGTATTCCTCTATTGCAGCGTTGTATTAAACTATTTACAGGGTTGTATCTTAAGAAAGTCACACATGCTAGTGACGTACAATGTACATTACAAAATAATCGGCACACTACATAAGATTTTACTTATCTAAAATATGCTACGCTACAACACTATCTTTATGCATAAGGACTCCTCATAAAAAAAATTGTTCTTTTTTTTCAAAAAAAAAAAAATAATGTTCACGAGCATTGATATTCTATTTCTCTCGAAATTTATTCAAATATTATAAATTCACAGAAGTAGTCCAAATTCATAAAAATAATAGGAAATCCAAAGAAGAATTGAAACAATAAAAGGCTTTGATGGTAACATTCGTAAAACGCCGTTTGTTTGTAAAATTATAAAATATTCCAATGTTTTCTTATAGACATTACATTTCAAAGATTTTATTTATTTACGGAAATAATAATTTTTATGAATCAATGAGAGAATTCGATCATCATATTTGATATGGTCTGCGGGAGAATTTTTAATGGTTGTGCCATTGAAGATTCAAATTTTTTTGCAGAGAAACGATTAAAATATGAAATTGTATTGTATGAATATTAAAAACGTATTTTTAACAACATAAAGACACACCTCTACGACTACAGTTATGCTGTGTATGTATTATATGTGCCTTAAACTGATAATAATAACTATCAGCTCAAAATGATCCCTAAACAATGCAATAGATTTTGAATGCCACATGTACATATATATGTATACAATATTTTCTAATTTATAATCTATTTGCTACTGAAATGAATTTCTATTTTTATCTCACTTGTTATGTGAAAGAAGAAATTATTTGTCAGATATTGGAGCAAGCATCATTGATACTAGAATCGCTTTGTTTTTATGGTGCAGGCGTTGACAAAATTTTAAATTCTTCAAAATATGTTTGCCTTTCTCAGTCGGTGATTGCGTTAACCTTTGTGTTAACCTTTTCAAGGTTGTCGTTGATATTTAAATAGATGTTTAAAGAATTGATTATTTCTTACATTGTATATGTAGACAGTTGGCTCATAAATTAAATGATCATTCTTATCTGGCATATGAAAAATCATTTTTTGATGGAAACTTTGTTTAATTAAACTGGTAATAGTATTTGATTAAAGTGTTGTAGGTATTAAACGGGAATATTTGCAGTTACTCTTACAGAACTTTAATACTAGGCATTAAATAATTTAAACTTTTTTAATACTTAAATATACACCAATAATTTGGTAAACAATGTTATTTTTATAATTAGGAAGTGAATTTTTGCTTCATGAATTATTTTTTAAAAAATTAAGTTTACTACTTGTAGTGTGAAATCTTGACCATCAAACATTACAAACATATCAGTCACTTCATGGCTGATATTTACCGAATTAATTCTGCTTTTAAATATAATTTTTTAATTCTTCTGAGTAAATCACAGCTAGAATTAATATCCGATGATTTTATTGCGAAAAAATAATATATTCAGTACTTCACATAGTTCACAAGAATATTATAACGTTTGATGCTAAAATTAATCAGCATAGGTTTTCTGCCAGGCTTTTGGCATATTCTGTTGCTCCAAT
Organism: Sarcophaga rosellei; assembly: GCA_930367235.1. Taxonomy (NCBI): domain Eukaryota; kingdom Metazoa; phylum Arthropoda; class Insecta; order Diptera; family Sarcophagidae; genus Sarcophaga; species Sarcophaga rosellei. The sequence goes on from OV884020.1 coordinate 40,569,304, forward strand.
TTTTGCTTGAAATTAATAAATTGATAAGAATTGAAACAATAAATAAATCTTGAAATAAAACAAGTTAGTGTTAAAATTTAAGAATTTAGAGCTGGAAGCTATAGCTGTAACAATTAAAATAAGAAGGATATTTAATTGCGAAAAGTTAATAGTCGATGCCTAGTTTTTGTGCCAACTGTATACATACTTTTGTTATCAGGATTTAAAGAGCAAAGATGATGCAACATTAACACATCACACAGAATATGCAATTGATATCAGGAGTTTATTTTTAGCATAACATTTCAGTATTTTCTTCTTATCACTGTGTCTTCAGAATCCTATAAAAGCCAATGCTTGTTAACGAATACAATCAATACAAGATGTTCATTGCAATCATGGAATACGGGATAAAGTTTCTATATTTATTGTGCATTTTAAATGTACAAAATCTTGTACAGGTCGAGGCAGTAAGTATTTCCGAAATTAAATAAGAGAACTTAATTTAAATAAAAAAATTTTCTTTTCCTTGCATCAATACAGTCCATTTGTAATGGCATCTCTGAAGAGATTTATTCGTGTGATTATACACGCTTTGAGACTCAACTGGAACGATTGAATCTACAAGCGAAAATCAATCATGAAATACAACTTAATCAACAGAAACAAATGTTTAATAAAATTAATGAATTGTCTTTACAAATTAAGGAAATTGAAGCTAAACTGTTAGAAAAACATGAAACTGAACCGCAAGTTTCATTAGTTACACCACCAGCCGTTGATAAAATCTTAATTATAACTGATATTAGAGAAAAATTAAAACAGCACGATAATATGTTGGCTAAAATTTTAAATAATCAAAATGACACCCAAGATCATACGCAAACCTTGAAGAATACAATTTCCGACAAATTGATAGCCTTAGAACAAATAGATGCAAAGATTACCAACATCGAAAGAAATTTGTTTCCAAAAAATATCTCAATTGAGCTCATTAACAATCAGAATAACATTCAAAATCTTTTGAAAGAAATGAATTTGGAGGATCATACGCAGACTTTGAAGGCAACAATATCCGATAAATTCAATTCGATGCAGAAAATAGACGAGAAGCTTACGAATATTGGCAATAATTCAATAACTAAAAATGATCAATTGAAATTTTATCAGGATATTCAGCAATATTTAAGTAAGAATTACTTTGTTATCCTCATTTAAATTTATCTTCTTCAATTTATTATAATATTCTAGATGCCACGGAATTACATCATAAGCACGGGGATCCTACTTTGTAAGTAAAAGAAAAATTATTTTTATTAACATTAATGGCATTTTATTTATATTAAAAACAAAAATAATTGAGAGCACTTTTTTACGTATACCACCCGCAGAACGCTTTGAGGAAAATCATTCAATTGTAAAACTCAACGGAATACGTAAAAACCCGATTATTTCTAATAATCACAATATATTCTCTTCATGTAAATAATTTCTTTTATTCCATTCAGAAACTATCAATCATATCCCACTTATTGTTCAGATAATAAGCGTCTCATTAAAAACCATCTGTATGGAACTGAACCATTTCTAGTTCCTTGTCGTGAAGACGGTGGTGTTTGGACGATTATTCAACGACGTATTGACGGATCGGTAGACTTCTACCGCAATTGGTTAGAATATAAAACGGGTTTCGGTAACGTTAATGGTGAATTCTTCATTGGGCTTGACAAATTGCACGCCTTAACCTCCACTCTTAAACCCGTAGAGTTGCTGATACAATTACAAGATTTTGATAATGTGATGAAGTACGCAAAGTATAATGACTTTCAAATTGGCAATGAAAGGCAAAATTACAAACTAATTAGTGTGGGGTCGTATACCGGTGATGCAGGGGACTCGTTTAGTCTACATGTGGGTAATAATTTCTCTACAAAAGATCGTGATAATGATATTTCACGAGAAAATTGCGCAAAATCCAAAACTGGTGCCTGGTGGTACGAGAATTGTGGTTATAGGTCAGTTGATTAATTATTAGTCCAGCCGTTAAATGTCATTGATATATTTATTCTTTTCAGCAATTTAAATGGTAAATACTATCACGATCCAACAGAATTATATTTTGCTCCAACAAATAAACGTGGCATTAATTGGTTTGATTTTCATGGCTACCGATATTCATTAAAGTTTGTACAAATGTTGATACGGCCTAGGAAGTTGTAAATGCTACATTGAAAAATTCTATGTTTGACATTAATGAGATCGTTTTATGATATGAAATATTATATTAAAAAAAAATAAATAATTATTGTATCCAAACATAAAAATATTACATACATAAGTTAATTATTGTTTTTGTATTATTGACTGCACCAGAGAGTTAAGTCGTTGATCGTAATCAGCAAAATATCACTTTTAAATTAAAACGCCGACAGATGGCTGAGGTTAAAGGTGGAATGCGGATATTTTACGACAAATAAAAAATTTCAAAAATACATGTTTTGGTACTTTTTTATTTGACATTTTAGTTTTCGATCTTATCAGCTGATAGCTCAAAATCAAATTTATGTTTTGGTGTTGGGTCTATAAAAAATAAGTTTGAAGAGATTACATACATACATAATTGGCCATTACAACCCTTCAGCCAGGAACGGCCTAGCTCATCAAATTAAAGCTTTGAAAATATTATACTTTAATAATCCAGTGGCCCTCTTACAATAATTAAGCACAATTTAGGCGGTGAGAGAATAAAACGGTGTCTGCCAATTAATATTGATGGCGTACAAGGAACTTTTTTTACAAATAATGAATAAAAATGTCGCATTAAATACATCGGTAGGATAAATTCAATTGTATTTAGTTTTATACGTACCTGTTAAATTTCGATTACGATTAGTAATCAATTACATTACTTTTTAAAAAGAATTATATCTGTGGCAATAAATCATAATGGCTAAAGTTGACATAAGAGTTTTTTTTTTCATTTTATTACATATTCTTATTCTCTTCTTCAAGATCTATCTTTCAGCTAAATTTAATTTTTTTTATTTTTTATTTCAAGTCTATGGAAAATCCTTGCAGACTATTGCAATTGATATTTCAATACAAAATTATTATTATTATGATTTCAATACAAAAAAAAAGTTAAGAAATAAGTTAAAAAGAAAACAACTTTGATTAAAAAAAGAAAACAACTTTGAATTATTGATTAAATGAGTTTAATTGTAAAATTATAGCTTTTTTAATGGATTCCAAATTTTTGTTAAAATCTATATGAAGGTAAAGATTATTAAAATCATTACAGATTCTGCGAAATGCATCGAAGTTCGCATAGTTAGTTGTGTAATATTTTATATTGATGAAATTATAGCATCTTATTGGACGAACAGGTACTCTTATGTAAAGTTTTTCCAGATGTAATTCTGAGTTGATAACACCATTAATCAGCTTCATGAGAAAGACAGCATTTAGCACTTTACGACGGCTTTTTAAAGATGGTAATTTAATGTGTGCTAGGCGTTTTCCGTAAGATGGTAACCTTTTATTAGGATCCCATCCATTCCCTATATCACGAAGATAAAATAATAAGAAATGTATTTGAACTGATTCGATTTTGTCAGAGTGTATAGCGTATTGACGATCCCATATTACAGATCCATATTCAAGAATTGGGCGAACCAGTGTTGTTTGGTAACATAAGGGTCAGAAAACTCTTTAGCCCATCGTTTGATAAATCCCAGGATACATGTAGCTTTGCTAACAGTTGATGTAATATGATTTCTGAAGTCCAATTTAAAATCGAAAATTAACCCTAAATCGTTGAAGGAATTAACTAGAAGCGCAATTCATTGTATAAAATGCATTGGTTGGTGATGATCTAGTGAAGCACATATATTTAAATTTTTTAACATTCAGCACCATTAAATTAATACTACACCAAGAGATTAAGTAGTTAATATCATCCTGTAAAAGTACTTGGTCTTCAATGTTATTAAATGATAAAAATATTTTAACATCGTCTGCATACATTAATGTGTTTGAATTTTTGATAACAGAAAGGAGATCATTTATAAAAACAGTAAATAGGAGCGGCCCAAGATGACCACCCTGTGGTACGCCTGACGGTACATCAATAAAGTTAGATTGCGTATTCCTGAATTTAACGCACTGCTTTCTGTTTATTAAGAACGATTTAATCCAATTTAATAATGATGAACTAAAACCAAGTTGATTAAGCTTATAAACGAGTAAGTTGTGATTGACTTTATCAAATGCCTTACTGAAATCAATATAAATGACGTCAGTTTGTTTGCCTACAATAAATCCATCATTTACCAAAGTTGTAAATTCAAGAAGATTTGCGATTGTTGATCGAGACTTACAGAATCCATGCTGGGATGCAGATAAAGTAGACGATGCTTATAATGACAGTGTATCACATAAGAGTTTCTCAAATAATTTCGGTATAATGTTGAGTTTAGCAATTCCTCTATAATTTAAAATATCACCTTTAGATCCTGATTTAAACAGTGGAATTATAAATGATAATTCTATGTATAAAATGACATTATTAATAAAACTATGCGCATTTATATTTTACAAACAGAATTACCAAACACAATTTATGTTACACAAACCCCTTAATATCTCTAAACACGAAATTTCGACTTAAGGTATTATTATTTAATGCTACAGATATAATACTATGAAAAATTTTTTCAGTATCTCAGTATTCAGTCTGACGTATTACCCACAAAGCCCTGCCACACACATGACGGAACATTACAGTCAAATTAAAAAAAAAAAATTTGTCGAATATGAATTAATGACGGCTGTACATACATATTCCACATTCCAAAATTATTCATTTTAATTTCCTGCATACCTTAATGGGATGAAACGATCTTTTGATTTAAAAATTATGTTTTTTGTATAAGAGCTTGTGTTCTTAATAATCTTGCAAAGATTTTCATTTAATTAGTTTTCAAGTTAATCTGGGAATGCTATTGAATGCAATAATATTAGAACATTAAAATACCGCTAGACCACATGTACACATGCATACATAAAATATTTTCTAATTTATAATCTATTTGATTCTGAAATGAATTTCCTCTCTTATCTTACTTGTTATTTGAAAGAAAAAATTATTTGTCAGCTATTGTGGGGAACATCATTCGTATTAAAATTGTTTTGTTTTGGTGGTGCAGTTATTGACAAAATTCAAAATTTTTCAAAATATGTTCACCTTGGTGATTCCGTTAACCTTTGTAGTACTTTTCAAAGTTGCCGCCGGCGTTTAACTGTAGATCTAGCCTTAGAAAAACTTCATAGTTCTAGCAAAGAATATGGATATAGAGAATGCGCATTATGTAGAAGTAAAATTTCTTATGGCGGGTTGTAACATTACGACCCGCTCTCACCAAAATCTTTTTAAAAAATCATTTCTGGATAAGGAGAGTGGAAGACAGAAGGAAAATAAACACAAACAAAGAGCGTAACAATGTGTTGCTCTCATCATGAGAGCGTAAAAATGCATTCAGTTGCTTTGCTTGTCAGCAGTGATGCCAACTTAGCCCTTTTCGGGCTAGATTTAGCCCTTTTTGAAGCATCTTTAACGCGAAAAATTTTTTTTAGCCCTAAACTAAAAAACGCGCAATTTCAGCCCTTTTCAGTATTTTTGTTTAGCCCTTTTTGCCCGTTTTTCCTTTAACTCTGTATGGGAATATCATCTTATGTTTCTCTGGCAATGTCGCATTGTAAGCCAATTAACAAAAGTACCGAGAAACACAAGCTTTGCTAAAAGTTTAGAATTGTATTTACCTAATAATTAGGCATTGATAAAAAACATATTAACAAGTATATAAGTGTATAACTTTAAGTAAGTCATAATTTAATATTTTTGGATGTGTCTTTAATGTAAATATTTATGTTTAGATGGAGCGCTACACGCAAAGATATCGTAAAATTTGGGAGACAGATCCCCTTTTAAAGAAATGGATAAAGCCTTGTCAAGATGAATCTAAAGCAGTATGTATTTACTGCAACACGCAAATCGTCGCTAAACACTATGACCTGGTCAGATATTCAGAAACGAAAAAGCACAAAAAAGCGTTCGAACCTTTAAACAGCATTAATATGGTACAACCACAAATTTGTTTTACACCTGCAGTGGTACCCTATTGTGGTACTATTTTAATTTTAGCCCCCTTTTTGCGCTTTTTTGAAAAAAATGAAATTTTATTGTACTAAAAACGTAATTTTTTAAATTTAGCCCATTTTAGCCCGTTTTTCATTTTTGTTCACGCGTTTGGTGTCCTAAGAGTTGGCATCACTGCTTGTCAGCTTCTAAAGAAGAATGTTCATGTCTCTTTTTCAGACTTCAATTTTACACCCAAAGAAATATTACAGTATGATTAACCAACATCAATGAGAAATGATTTCGATTTTTGGAAGAATACTTGCCAAGTTAAATACGGTGTTTTTTAGGGTTTTAGTGCAGTACAATTTTTTTATATTTTTCGCTCACATATACATATTATTGGGTTAATAAGTAGACTTGAAAATATTACTAACAATTTTCCTCTGGGTTAACACTTGCCTCTCATAATCTTTATCATGTTCTCTTTGTGTCGATGTCTGAGAATAAGTGATTTGAGAACAGTGTTGCCGTTTTTGGTTATATCTAACCAAAATTGGTTATTTTTTGATCAATGTGTAGATGTGTAGATTTTTTGGTTTTGGTTATTTTTTTCTTATAAAAAAAGCTATATTTTGTTTCTTTTTTTATTAATTATAATTTAAACTTGAGAAAAAAATAAAACAAGTGTCTACGAATTTAATTTCGGTTATATTTTTTCTTATTTGGTGATTTTTTTTCACAAATGTTGGTTACAAAAATTTTTTTTGTGGCAACACTTTTTCAGAAAAATAAATAAGAAATTAATCAAACAACAAAAGCGCACGATGAGAACAACGCATTGTTATGCTCTTGGTTTCTTTACCCTTCCCTTCTATCTTTCCCCCGCGTCATGAAATATTTTTGAGAAATATTCCAAAATATGCCAAAATGCACATTCTTTATACTTTATTTTCTTTGGTTCTAGCTTATGTATCACTTTTGATACATACTTTTAGTACATAGAATTGTCCCGATTATTAATAGATTTTGTTAAAGAATTTAAATATTTTTATTTATTATAATTCATTTGAATAAAACTATTTTATATTACATTTTATTATCATTTTTATGAAATTTACGCCAACATTTTTGACACGGTGTACATTATAGCATGGTTTTTTACTTAAAAAGCAAACACTTCTTGTCAGCTTAGGTAATATTGGTAATAATTTGACATTTAGCACCCTTGCTCTGTGGCGATTTATAAGTTTCCAATTGTTTAGATGGGACAGCTTATTGTCACCCACATCAGTAACGCTCTCAATTGAGGGTGGCAGAAACGTCTTAGTACAAATCATTGTTATACATATTTCGTTAGAAAAATCTAAAACTGCCAATTCGATTTCGCTGGCCACACACTTTATAACGAACATAATATTCAATTAGTTACATCTACAGCGATAAAATTAGTGCGACTATCAAAGCTGAAAGACTTTCAGCTTATTTTTCGAAACGACGTAATAGGTATAAATTTATCATCATTTCCGAATAATACATTATCAAAGCTAATGACTCTGTTATCTCATACGTACGTAGTTGACCGAAATATTACATATGTACATAATTGGCCATTGCAACCCTTTAGTCAGGATTACTTCTCAACACCACTAATATTGTGTGTCTTAATTTTATACGTGAATGGCGGGACCTACAGTTTAAAGTTGACTCTGAACGACAGATTTTTTGAGAAACTTTTCAAGGCAATTTTCTTTACTCTCAAAATTTTTACCAGAAATCTGCTGAGAGGAAGCAGTCGAAAAAATATTTTTCATATTTCGTTTTGATGTCTGACCTGGGGTTTGAATCCGGGCTTTAGGTCTAGTAAGCCAACAGACTACCTACTAGACTACGGCCGCTGCAAATTATACCGAAATATTGTCATCTTTAATATTTATGAAATCAAACATAAGACGAAACACTTTTTCCTAAGCTGTAAAAAAGACTCTACAACATTTCAAGAAACAGCTGCTAGCAATCTGCTAGTAAATTAGCAATATTTTCTCTTTCCAAACTACTAAAGGCATACGGTTCTCTATTCCAAGTGGTACCATCTTTGGCGACAAACATCCTATTGTAATGTTTGCTGCTGCCAACGCTTTCGTAAATTAATAAGACGAGTTTTTGTTTTCTTCTTCTACAGAGTCTTCAGCAGCTGGAATATTACGTACATACATACATACCTATTGGTCATTACAATCTTTCGTTGTAATTCGGAAAGTCTGAAGTTTGAACCTTGGTCTGATGTCTAATAAGCTAAAACGCTATCTACTAGACTACGACTACTTCCTCAGTCAATATCAAGAACAGATAATTCAACCTCTTCACTTTTATCCAACACCATAATGATATTTATATGATTTATAATATTTATATATCATATGATAAATGATATTTATGATAAAACTTCACAAAATCTTTGAAAACTTAAAAAAATTACACACACAACACCAAAGAATCTCTAGGAAAGTCGTATGTATCAAAAATGAGACATAAGCCAGAATTATGGAGTTTTTGAATTTCTGAAGCCATGTATAAAAATTTCCTATTTTATTTGGTTTAAAATAATCGCAATGACTAACGACCAAAAAAAACGAATTAAAAAATATCAGGCATCCAACTTTTTCTGGGTTAAATTTATACAATCTCAAAAATTGAAAAATATCATATTTGATACAAAGCTCGATCTAGTGTTAAATAGATGTTTAAACAATTGTTTGTTTCTCAATTGCTCATTGTTATCTGCCATATGAAAATTTATTTATTGATCGAAACTAGTGGAAAACTAAATACAATTCAAATTGCCCCACCGATTACATTTTATGGAACATTTTTATTCATAATTGTGCTGTTTGTAAAAAATGGTCTTTTAAGCCAAGAATATTAAATGGCAGACACTGTTTAAATTTGATGCATTATACAATTTTTATATCCACTAAATTAATGAAGTAGACCAATGGACTTATTCTTCGTGTTACTTCAGTTATTTTCGCGTATTGTTTAATTAAATTATTCTCTTTTTAAATTTGTTTTCTATAGATCTAACACCACAGTATAAAATTGATGTGAACCCATCGGATGATAATAAGGACAATTAAAAAATTGGCGTTTTAATTCAAAAGTGAATTATTGTTGATTACGATTAAAATCTTACCTGTCAGCTGGGGTCCGTAATACAAAATCGATTGTCATCATAATTATTTAATACATTTATTTATAAATAGAATATTAATTTTTATTTTTGCAATTTAAATGTTTCATATTTTAAAACAATCTCTTTTAGTGTCAAACATGGAATTTTTCAATTTAATATTTACAACCTCCTAGGTCGTATCAACATTTGTACAAACTTTAATGAATATTGATAGCCATGAAAATCAAACCAATTAATGCCACGTTTATCTAAGGGAGCATCATTTAATTCTGTTGGATCGTGATAGTATTTACCATTTAGATTGCTGAAAACAATAAATAAATTAATAATAATTAACGTATTCATCAATATTTAATCAACTGACCTGAAACCACATTCCTTATACCACCAGGCACCAGTTTTGGTTATTGCGCAATTTCCAGGTCCAATATCGTTATCACGATCTTTTGTAGAGAAATTATCACCCACATGTAGACTAAACGAGTCCCCTGCATCACCGGTATACGAGCCTACACTAATTAGTTTATAATTTTGAGTTTCATTGCCAATTTGAAAGTCATCATACTTTGCGTATTTCATCACATTTTCAAAATCTTGTAATTGTATCAGCAACTCCATGGGTTTAAGAGTGGAGGTTAGGGCATGCAATTTGTCCAATCCTATAAAGAGTTCACTATCCAGATTACCGAAACCGGCTTTGTATTCTGACCAACTGCGGTAAAACTCCACCGATCCATTGATGCGTCGTTGAATAACGATCCAACCTCCATCGTATACGCTGTTATTACAAGCGACGAAAAATGGTGCTGGTCCATACAGATGATTAATAATGCGACATTTGTTACTTGCACAATGTGTGGGATCGAAATCTAGACAACTCGTGGGATATGATTGATTTGTGCTAGAAGTAATTTATTTATTTATTTATTTATTTATTTATTTAGAATTAACTTACAATTAAAATTATAAGCTAATTATAGTGAAGCAATAGCAACTAGGGCCTTCAGCTAAATAGATGTACATAATATGAATATAGTTATAAAGCAATCAATATAATTTAAAAAGTGTATACATTATAATGAATTTACAATTAGAACAAAGTATTAATATCGTTTCGAAATTAATTAAATAGAGTAATAGAGATTTACTGATTTTAGGTATTTTATTATTAATGTTATATTCTTATCGGTTGGGAAAGCTAAAAGTTGCTCAGGATTTTCATTTTTGAATATGTTTGCTCTCTGTGAGGCGTAGAGGGGGCACAAAGATAGAATATGTGATGGGTTAGTCGGATAGGATATATTGCAGTTGCATGGTGGGTTGATAGGGAGGTTTAAAATACAGCCATGGGTAATCCTTGTGTGACCTAGTCGAAGTCTTATCACCTTGGTAAGATCCTCTCTGTTCGTGTTTTTGATTTTGTCAAAGAAGTTAACTATGCTAGAGTTGTTGTTATAGTTAAATTTTCTGTACCAACCGTATGTTCTTAATTGAGTAGTATTTTTCTCTACAAAATGTTTTTTAATATATAGGTTAATATCTATTGGGTTAAAGTTATTTACTGTGATGAGGGGTGATTTAAGTGAAAGTTTGGCAGTAGTGTCGGCATATTCATTTCCAGTTATATTACAATGACTTGGAACCCAAATTAGTTTTATACTAGGTTGCCTCTTGATGATTAGGTTGCGTATCTTGGCCGTGTAAATATTGTTGTTGGAAAAATTTAGAATGGATTTTATTGATGAAAGCGAGTCAGTGCATATAGCAAAGTTACCTTTTTTGTTACTTATGTAATATAGAGCTCTGGAAATTGCTATTATTTCTGCTGAGAGAATTGAACTATAATGTGGCAGATTTCCTGTTTCAATGACAGAGTTTTCAGTTGTAACACTGTATCCTATGACACTTTTGTTTTTGGAACCGTCTGTATATATAAAATAATGGTTTTGCAGTTTTTGCTTAATATCTTTAAATAGTGCGGATAGTAAAGCAGGGTTACTATTTTTGGAGAATTGAAGTAGAGATAAGTCAATGACATCTTTATGCATGGTCCATGGCAGATAAAGTTTCTCTCTGTTATAGGGTTTAGTAGTTGGAATGCCGAGTAAATTGCAATTGGCGTTGATTTTGTAGATAGTAGATGGTATTCTTGATGTTTTCTTGCGTTTTTTGGTTGCCAGTACAAGTTTGTTCAGTGGTGATGAAGTGTCAAGGAGGGTTCGATAAAGCTTTGTAGTTAATATATCTCTTTGAATTTCCACTGGTAGAATATCAGCTTCCGCATATAAGGAATTTGTTCCTGAGGTTGGAAAAGCTCCTAGTGAATATCTGATTGAAGAGTTAATTTTTGTCTTAAGTTTTTTTAAGGATGATTTTGAGGCATGTCCATATATTGGCAGAGCATAGTTTATTTTTGATAGTATGAGAGCTTTTGTAATTTGTATTAATATTTTGGTGCTGCAGTTATACTTTTGGGATGAAAGGCATTTAATAATATTAAGTTGATGGTTAAGAGATTTTAACAGTTCGTTTATATGCGTGTTCCAATTGTATCGTCTGTTGATATGTAGCCCTAATAGTCGAAGATTTCCAACTTCTGTTAGCTGTATTTGTCCTGAGATTATTTGGCACTTACAGTTGTGTTTGCGACAAATGTGAATGTATTTGCATTTTGTTGGAGATAGTATAGCCCCAGCGTATTTTCCCCAATCGGTAATGTCCGTAAAGAGTCTATTAAGGTTTATGGTAGGATTTTTGCCTTTACCTGATTTTGCTAAAAGATTGATGTCGTCTGCATATGTTATGAAGTCTATTTCTCGGTGCATCGAAATTATTCTACATAGTTTATTGTAGGCTATGAGAAAAAGGACAACGGAAAGTGGTGATCCTTGGGGTATTCCATTGTAGAGAGGATAAGACTGTGAGTAATGCTGTCCGACTCTCACTATAAATTTCCGATTTTTCATAAAGTTTATTATGTAATTAATCATTCTTGGGCCAACTTTCCAAGCTATTAATTGATCAATGATGGGGTGTGGACCAATGTTATCAAAGGCTTTTTGAAAATCTAGTGATATTATTGTTAAATGGTTGCGAAACGAAAGAGACTCTGCAATTCGGTGGTCTATGTACAGTAGACTGTCGATTGTAGATTTACCTTTCATAAACCCATGCTGTCTGTTGTCCAATAATTTCTGTGTAGTTAGAAGCCACCATAATCTGTTTGCAACAATTCTGTCTAGCACTTTAGATAGGCAGGGGTTGAGTGATATGGGGCGATAAGAGTTACGGGATGTTTTGTCGGATCCAGGTTTATGGATTGGGATAGTGATACTGATTTTAAATTGTTGTGGTATGAATGTTTTAAGTATTATGTTAAAGAGACTAAGTATACGTTGCTTTACTTTTACTGTTGATTGCTTAATGAATTCATATGAAATCCTATCGATTCCGGGTGTTTTACCTTTAAGTTTTTTTAGGACTGTATTAAGTTCGCTCATATTTATATCGTTTTCAATTTCTAGGGCTGAGGTACTTGGTTGTAGTGTTGCATTGTTTAGAAGTAGATTATTTTTCAGATATTGGAATTCAGTTGAGTAATTGAGGTCGGACGAATTTTCGGACCAAAATTTTCCTAATTCGGATGCAATTATCGAGTTTTCGGTTATTAATTCTGCAGGGTCTGTTTGAGACGTTATTCCATGAATGGATTGTTTTGCTTTATATCCAGTAAAATTACGTAAGGTATTCCAGATTTTGCCGGTTTTTGAGGATGGACTGATCGTAGATGTAAAATTGTAAATTGATTTCCTCTTTGAAGTTTTTATTTCTCTTTTAAGATGGGCATTATTCTTTTTGTAGATTACTAGGTTTTGTGTTGTCATATTTCGTTTGAAAGCAAGCCAAGATGAATTTTTTTGTTTTTTGAGGATCTCCAAATGGGCATTCCACCATGGTACCTTCTTAGTTATAGTAGGATGAGTTTGAGGTATGGAAATATTGGCGGCTTCTTTCATTATTTTGCAGATGTTGGCAGTTTCTTTATTTAGATTTCCACTTATAGGTCTTTTAGCCTCAGATGCTGTGCACTGTTTTTTATATAGGTTCCAATCTGCTTGATTGAATTTGTAAATGGGTCGAAAGGATGTATATGATTGACCTGGTTGATGGAATAGACCTATAATGATTGGGAAGTGATCACTACCATATAAATTAGTTTCTATTTTCCAGTCTGCATGGACGAAGATTGCTGGGCTACAAAACGATAAGTCGACGTGGGAAAAAGTGGAGTGCGTATTAAGATGTGTTGGTGAAGAATTATTTAGCAGAATGAAGTGGTTATCATGGATAAATTGTGATAAAATTTGGCCTTTCCTATTATTGGTAGTGGAGCCCCAACTGTCATGCCAACTGTTGAAGTCACCGGTCACTAGTAGTGGGGGTGAGATATTATCAAAGACTCTGCAGAGGGTTTGTTGGGAGAACGTTTTGTTAGGTGGGATATAAGATGATGCTATTTTGAATTTTATTTTGGAGTGTACTTCTACGCATAAGGTATCGATATCGTTACTTACACTATCCAATTTATGTTGCAAGGAATTGTAAATGAGAAGGGCAACACCTCCAAATCTTGTGTTAGATGTATTATGGGAATGTAGTTTAAAGTTTATTGGAATAGGAATGTTAGCTGTATTGTGGATGTGGGTTTCCTGAAGCGATATTATCTTTGGTGAATAAAGTTTAATAAGTTGTAAAAGTTCATTATAATTGTTTTTAAATCCATTAATGTTCCACTGTATAATATTTAACGTCATGGTATCTGAATGGGTTAAAATATGAGACTATTTATTAAAGAGTGCTGCTATCAAGAGTTGAGAGATAGAGTGAGGTTTTATAAATTTTTGGGACGTTTGTTATTCTTGTCTAAAGCCGCTTGTTTGACCAATCGATTTCTTGTTCTTTTCGGGGTATTTCTTGGAAGAATTAGGCTTTTGATACTTTCGTTATCAACATTTAGGCTTTTGATACTTTCGTTATCAACATTTTGTGAAGAAGTACTATCGTAGTCAGAGGGCTCAGTAAATAAAATATTATCAGAGTAATCTCTTATTTCGCGTGTTGTTGTTGGTTTGTTTGGTGGTAACATTTTATTTTCAGAATGAGAGGAGTTATTAACATTAATGGGAGATCTTGAATAGGAAACAGCTGATTTTTCTACTTTGTTGCTCTTGTTAATATTATCGTTCGCATTAGTACTGTTGTTATTATTTTTACATACGAAGGAGTAGGTTGAAGGAGAATGATGACGCTCTTTATATTTTTTGATTGCATTTTTTCTACTTGTTTTTTCCAACGTTATAATTGCTTGTATTTCTTTCTCTTTTAAAAATATTGGGCATGGTTTATCATTAGCTGAATGATTTGTGTTGGAGTTGTTACTCTCTTTACAATTGACACATTGCTGTGTGTAAGAGCATTGTTCGTTTTCTTCTTTCAAGTGATATTCTTCGGCGCAGTTGGAGCATATTTGTTTGTTGTTACAAACCTTTGATAAGTGACCGTACCTTAGGCAGTTTTTACACTTGAGGGGTAGGGGTATATACGGTCGTATTGTAACTTTTTCATAGCCAATAGATAATTCGTGCGGGATGGAGGAAGATGCAAATGTTACAATAATCAAACCGGTTTCTTTTAGTTCGTTGTCAACTTTTTTTAATATTTTGTTTACTTTGCATACGTTTTGTGTTTTAAGTTCTCTTTGTATTTCGTCCTCTGTAATTCCTCGAAGGTCATTGGAGTAAATGACACCTTTTGCGTAATTAAGAGTTTGATGTTCTTTAAGTTCAACTTCTATTGTTGGGGAGAGAGATGTTAGATGGATTAGACTTCTGGCTTGAGTTTCGTTTTTGGTTTTTATAAGGATTGTTCCATTCCTCAATTTTTTACAGATTTCAACCTCACCACAACATCTGTTATCAATGACTTTTTTTATCAAAAAAGGCGACACGTCTGAAAGCGTTTTATCACTTTTAACACGGCACATAATTAGGTATTTCGGACCGGGTGACATAAACGAGAGCGGTCTCATTTTGTCGGCCGATATTGACGATTTTATCTTACCGTCCTCGTCCGGAGGATCTTTCATTTTAATAGTTCAGGAAACTGTATAAAATTTAACTAAATTACGATTCAATTGGGAAAAGGAACCGTCAATGCGCTCGATGTAACAACGACTTGTCAATGAGAAGTAATTAAAGAAGAGAGATATATGTGGTTATTTATTTGGAGCGCAATTGCTGAATAAATAACTTTTTCACCGTCTTTCATTTCCGTTGTTGCATGAACTCTTTTAAGAAAAATTAGAACTTCGTAAAATGTTTCGACTTTTTTTACATCAAGATATTCGTATCGGGTTACTTCAACTCAAACTGTCCGATTGTCCTATAAATCGGTGTATTTTCTTGTATTCTTTACCATTTAAGGTGTAAATTTCTAGATTGTTTGACTAAACGGCCTCATTTTCGCAAACAGTGAGCAATCGTTATTTGATTATATTCCCTGAAATTCTAGTGATAGTTAGGGCAATAATTGTTAGGGATACGGTATCAAGGCCCACCCTGGAATGTAAAAGGTAGTTAATTATAATTATACCAAATACGGAACGGTATGCATTATATGGGAATGGTATACAAAAATATAATGTCATCAAAAACTGATTAGAAAGGAATATTGGGGCTAAGAGAGTGCTAAATTCCACAAACTTGGATATACGAAAAACTTTCATCATACTGAAGTCCTAAGGATATAGGCGAAAACGTCACATCAATTATTGACAGTACAAAGGATTACAAATACATTCTGAGGGCATCCTAATGATGGAACAAGTTTTATGTCATTGCTCAGCATTCAAAAGCTTAATAAGCCAATATTTTATGGGTGATGTTAAATCAGATATAAGTTAAGCTTCCTTAACTTAACTTCGAGTTAAGCAGTCCTTAAGTTAACTCTGAGTTAAGAAATTTTATACAAGAGAAAGATTAGTTGTGCGCGGTTGAATGACTTAGGAGTACGTCTGTAGGCATTAAATTATTGTTGTAATCTCGTTTATTATTTTATGTGTGTTAGAATGCTGGAGATCTCTTTGAATGTTGTATCCCAATAACAGTATTCATTATTCCATGTATTCATTCATATGTGTACAGCGAAACATAAACACACTGAACAATGAATAACAATGAGAGGTTCACACCACACTGTATATCTATCATTCACTGTGTTTGAATTTCTTATTTTTATATAAAAAAGAAAAACAAAGCATATTTACGACAACAAATAAAATATATTCTCTGTTGAAGTTATCAAAACAAATTAAATTTGCATTTAATGCCGGTCAACTTTGCAATCTCCTCATTTATACTTTCATTAGAAAAGACAACGAATTGAACAGTGCATATTCGTGACTTTTTAATGAATGCATATAGTTTTTAATGAATCATGATTGATTCACTATTTGATTCTATTGCTAGCGCTGGTTAATGGAGAGATATAAGAGTATTCACGTTTAAGAGAATAAGTTTTTCTTTGTGTGATTAAATGCGTGTAAATAGTGGATGTTGTGTACCAGAGATCAGCAATGAATCGTTTTTTCGCTACTCATAAGTACTCACGAAATTTTAAGTATGAGTGAGTCAAAAGTACTGAAATTCAACTACTCTGATTCATTCGTATTTACTAAAACATTGTTTTATAAGTACAGGTTGCAATGAGTACAACGTTCACATCAAACTTATAACATTCGAAATATGTTTGATGCATACGCCTACTCATTTAGATTCATAAATTTAGAAAAATACTTATAATACTCATAAATGATTCAAGTGAATCGAATCGTTCATTAAAATTTAGAAAGAAAAAAACAAAGACAGCAAGCAAAGCAAACACCCATCTTTCTAGTGAGTATTGTAGTGTTCGTAAGCGTATCATACTTATTTTCTGATTCTTGTAAGTAATGAGTAAAGGAGAGTCGAAATCAACAACATCATGCGTACTGTTAAGTATGAGTGCGATGAGTAGTTCAAACTTTGAATATGAGTAGCACAAGTATGATATTAACTCATGTATGAATGCGTATAAGTATCAGAAATTAGAAGTATAATAATCCATATCCATCGCGTACAAATGGACATTACATTTAATAAAAACCTCTGGTAGATTATTTATATATAGGTTTTTAGTCTTAAATTAAAGATTTTTGCACACAAATTCAATTTTTTTTAACTCAAATTAAATTTCCTTCAAAACAAATTAAATTTTATTAGAATGAAATTAAATTATTTTCAACACAAATTAAACTTTTTGTGTGTCATTTTAAATATATTTAATTTTAAATTAATTTTTTTTAATTTTTAATTAACTTATTTTATTAACTTCAAATTAATTTTTTAGTTAACGCAAAATAGTTGAAAATATATAAAACTTTTTATACCTTAAATTAAGATTATAAATAGTAATATAGTTATAAATTTAATATAAAATATTCATTGTAACTGTTCTCCAGATGCAGCTAATGATAATGACATGGTCATATAGTAATTATTACAATCAGACGGTGTTACCGATTCGACGGAGTGTTTAATTACAGTTACCAAGTCCATATTAATATCAGGATTAGCTAGCAAATTGCGCGCACACAGTTTAGTTTTTGAGAATACTTTTTCTATTGCGTTTAGCATGGGGGAGTATGGAGGAAGAAATACTAATGTATGCCCAAGCTCGCCAATTTTATCTTTCACTATTTGTGTTTTATGAATATGTGCGTTATCTAGTATTAGTCAAGCATTAGCCTGTGATGTTGGATTCACTTAACATGTGAAATAATTCTTCAAGAAAACTAATGAAAATATTAGTATTAACACAGGAATTGGAAATTATTTTTTTATGTAAAACGCCATGTATGTTCATAGCGGAAATAAGAGAAACGTTTCGTCCTCTAACAGTAGGAACGATAACATGGGCTGGTGTATTCACTCTCGACCTTGCCTTGTTTCTGCGAAGGTGGTAGTAGAATCCAGATTCGTCAATGAATATTATTTTCTCTCTTACTTCTGGGGCGTTTTGCGAAAAATGTAATGTATACGGTTTACGCCGTTGGATGAATGGCAAAAATTATTTACTTACCTTTTAATTTTGTACAAAGATTAAGATATTCGCTCATTTAAAATAATAAAAAATTAATTTGAAATGATATAAATTGAAATTGAAAAGAAATAAATTTAAATATAAATGAAAAAAATTTAATTTCAAATGAAAAACAATGAATTTGTATTAGAAATTAATTAATTTGTGTTAAAAATAATTTAATTCGTTTCGAATAAAATTTAATTTAATTTGAGTAACATTTAATATTAGTCGAAAAATCGTGAATTTGAGATTAAAAACCTATACATACAAAACAACAGAGGCCACAGTATTGACCCCTGGGGAACACCTCTACTAATATTAAGCGGAACTGAAATATTACCATTTAAATGAACTTTTATTAGGTAAGAATAAGTTAGAATAATGCAGAATTAGGAAAACATAACAGTTTCTAGAGCTTTTTCAAATGCTACACTATTGTCATCTAGTTCCGACCTAAGTTCCTCAACTACATTTATTAAAGTGGTAGTACGTACAACTGCTACCTTTCATAAAACCCGACTGACTAACAGTTAAGTAATTGCGACTTTATAGATAACTATTGATTTGTCTAGCTATAATTTTTTCCATTACCTTTGACAAAAAAAGCAGAATAGCAATTGGCCTGAACTCATTGTTCGTTTGGGAATGGGAAGGATTTTAACTTGATTCCATTCATCAGGAAAAGTAGATTTAGTCGGAACTGTATTGAATAAGTGAGTATAATATGGCAAAAGTCTGGGAGTCGAAGTTTTTAAGACTAATAGACTTAATTGTCAGTACACCTTTGATAGAGGCAATCGTAGCGAGTTTTGAAATTTGTAGAGCAAAGGTCGAGCAGAAATGAAAGATGTTTCCTTGAGAAGGAAAATCGAACGGATAACTTAATAAAAATAAACTCATGCTGTGCGAAATTAAATAAAAATTTAAATTTCGGAGAACGTTTTATTTAATGAGCAAATCTTACAAAATTACAAAATCGTAAGGAAACTAGGATATAAACCTAGGTGAAAATTATGCCCACAATACTCCACAATTATGTTACTCCGACAAACAATCAGCACAGACAGACAATAACAAAATAATTAGGAAATTACTACAAAGTAACGACAATTACGACAAAATGATCTAAAATTCAACAACAACATTTAAAGAAAAATCATCGAAGTTACAGACATTAAAAAAAGACGTAAAAATAAAGCAAAGGACGATGTTTCAACGCAGTCGAGATTAGTCAGTAAAGAGTTATGAGTCTGTAACCTAGAGTTGTGTTAAGCAGAGTGGTTTTGAGTAATGAACGCTTAAAAGAATTTAATTTTCAATATTTGGTTATAAATACAATACATTTTTTGTTTCTGTCCTGATAATGATTCGAACCAGTCATCCCAATATGGTGTAGGAAAGATTTTTATGCAACGGCATGTAATTAATATTTCACCACCTAGACTTAGACAATAGATTCAAATTTGGAAAAAACAAATTACAGTACGCAATAACTAATAATGAAAGGCTCCAAGATACCGTTGTTCAGAAGTCGCGAATATTGAGACAGAATCACACAAAAGCTTGACTTTTCTGTAAAAAATAGTTTCGATACTATTATAGGAATTAAATTTCGAATAAATCAGTTTAAATTATCGTTGCTGTATGGACAATAACACTTTTGAATTGTTCTCGTGAGTTTTTTATAGAAAAAAATTAAGTACGCATTTACAAAATTTTTTTATATCCAATTATTATAAGCTGAAATTTCAATCTGGTAAGTAGTTTTAGAAATATTGGCTAGAGAGCCTCTCTCCGCCTGCCTAAAAATGAAAATATTTATATAAATATGCATATATGCTAAATATGGTAATTTATGCTACTTAGCCACCCAACAGCATACATATGTATGTATATACATACGTTGTCACTCAAAATACGTATTATTGAGTTATTTGATTTATTTTGTTTCAAAGTTCTCTTTTGTACATTACAATCATAACAATAGATATTTAAGGATTTGAAAAATAAAATTAATAATCGATATACACATATGCTCAAAATAAGAGAGAGATACACCTTATTCTAAAATATTAAGGAAACGTTAACTGTAAAAATACCCTCGAAAACGCAGCGAGAACTATTTTTATTATAGTTCCATCTGATTACATTTTTAAAACGAAAAATTTTACAAGTACATGCATTTACATAATTGGCCATTACAACCCTTCAGTCAGGATTATAGACCTAGCTTCTCACACCACTCATGTTGTGTGCGTTAATTTTATACATGAGTGGCGGGACCTACAGTTTAAAGTCGGCTCCGAACGACAGATTTTTTTTGAGAAGCTTTTTCATGGCAATTTTTACTCTCAGAGTTTTTGCCAGAATTCTGCTGAGAGGAAGTCGCCGAAGAAATACTTTTTGTATTTTGTTTTCGATGTCTGGCCTGGGATTCGAACTCGGGCCTTTCGTCTAATAAGCCAACATACTACCTACTAGACCACGGCGACTTCCATCCAGTACATGCATTTACTTAAATTTAAAAAGTGAAATTCCGTTTACTAACGAGAAAACGGAAGAGAGATTACAACTTGCTAAGGAGCATTTACTTTGGTCCGGAAAATATGGCAAAGTATTATTTCCAAACGAATTTATTTTTGTTTTATCGCTTGAGATTATCTTCTGTTACTTTTTCCGCCATCTGCTCTCTCTACTTGTAAGCTCTCTCATTAGTAAAAATTTTCCAGCAAATTTCAATAAAATCCCAGCAGAAATAGCATCAGAGGATTTGAAGAGGTCATTTTTTGCTAATACGATTATCCGTCTATTTGTTTCTGAGCTGGTTTTCTTAGGTCTGCCACGAGATTCTGTCATGTTCGTTTTTCTCTAAAAGAATTTTGCACAAAGTGTACAGACCTTTCTAATATCTTCGATATCTCTGTCAATGATTTTCCGTAATTCCTCATGGTTTGAACAAATCTTTTCTCTTCTTCAGTTCAATGATAATTTCCTTTCATTTATTATTTTTTAATTTTTATGTAATTTTATATCAGAATGAAATTATTCCTACCGTTTCACATAAACACAATGAAAAAACACTTAAAAATTTAATTTACTATGAAAAAAAATTATAAATAAGTCAAGTGTATCTATTATTATGATCAACAATTTTTATTGATTCACCGGAATTTCACTTTTTTTATTTAGTCTAATAGGTAGTGTGTTCGCTTATTAGAAGTAAAGCCCGGCTTCGAACCCCAGGCCGGAGATCAAAACGAAATATGAAAAAAAAATATATTTCTTCGGCGACTTCCTCTCAGCAGATTTCTGGCAAAACCTTTGAGAGTAAATAAACCTGCCATGGGAAAATTTCTCAAAATCTGTCGTTCGGAGTCGACGTTAAGCTGTAGGTCCCGCCACTCAAGTATAAAATTAAGGCACAAAACATGAGTGGTGTGAGAACCTAGTCCGTTATCTTGACTGAAGGGTTGTATATATGTATGTATTTAAACAAATACATGTCCTTGTCAAATTTTTCGTTTAAAGATGTAATAAAAATATTTCTCGCTACGTTTTCGAAGGTATTTTTACCTTCAAAATAAGGTGTATCTATTTTTTTGAGCATATGTATGTGTATGTATGTAAAATTCTAAAAGATAACATTACATACGTATTAACGTCAAATTACCAAAAAACGCATTTGTGCGACATTGCATTTGCTCAAAAAATAGTACCGTCATTCGAATACAAATGTCGCATAAAAACGTTATGAAATTTTGTTTTATACAGATTGTTCCGTATCGCCAGCACGATTTTTCATTCCTTTAATCATTTATGTAGTTTAAGAGATTCACAATTTTAGTTACAATGTGGAAATATTTGTTGTCTGATAATAACTGCAGATTAAATTAAATTCTCTTTTATACAACGAGTACCATGTATTATGTTTTTCAATATCAAAACCACACAAGGAAGGGTATAGCCATTCAAAATATATCAAAACTACAAAAGGAATGGCGATCATTACTGTACGACCTTCACAGACATTTATTTTTTTTTATTCTTTTTTAAATAATTTTTTTTTTTATTTTGTTATTCCACAGTCACAAAACAAGGAAATTTATTTTTAATTACGGATTCCACAATACATAAGTATATGAAACAAAAAATTAACTTTCATGAACCTATCATTATCGCAGTCTATCCTAAAAGTGTGAAAAAGGCAAAATTTATTGGCACTTACCAAGTTAGGATTTGATTGTCATCCTTAATACATATTTTAGTGGCATCTATAAAATACAAAAAAGTATAAAAAATATTTCTGAAATAATCTCAAAAACACCTTCTAACCTATTTTACGGAAATATTGATGTACTTCATCATAAAATTTTAAGTGGTCCGTTTTGGTTATTGTACTGCTTTCTATTTTGCTTAGCTTACCGTCTATTTGAGGCAGGATGGCTAGTTTATTCGAAATTATATTTTTTAAGTCTTGAGTGTGCATCTCTAACTTGATTTCATTTAAAACCGTTTGCGAATCGTTTTGATATTTTATGACCTTATCCAACATCTGATCATGTTTGTTTAATGTTTCTCTCATAGCAGTAATTACGATAATTTTATCATCGACTGGAGGAACCATTGAAGTTTGCATTTGAATTTCTTTTCTTATAAAATCTTTTAAATCTTTGATGTTTTGTCTATTATTTTGTAGCAGCTTCTCTTGCATTGCTTCTATTTGTTGTGGCAGACTTTTAATTTTTCGTTCCAAGTCAATAAGAATATCCTTTTGCCTGTCTAGGTCCTTTTGAATATATGACATATCTTGTTGCAGTATGTCGTTTCCAAGTTGTAATTTTATTAATTGATTATCAAATCGTGTATAGTCACACGAATCAATTACACCTGAAATATCATCATAAAGCACCTGCATTTACAAAAAATGTTTATTAATTAGAAGCATTCAATTGCTTATGATTGTAATACTGTCTTATGTAGTGTAGGGTATTTACTTTGATCGCAGCCTGTGCAGTATTCCACATACACAATAACAAAATTGTTAGTTTGTAAAATTTCATTATTATCTTCAAGCTAGTATTTTCACAAATTTATTCAGTGCACTTCTACTTAAAGCCAAATAAAAGCCGACTGATATGAAATTGAAATTTTGGTTTGATTTTATAATATTTAGTTGAGCAAGTAATGAGAATGAAAATGCGATAAGAAAATAAAGCAATGAATGAAATGACATTCTGATCTGGACGTTGATTACAAAGCTTACATGAACGGTCAAATGTACATTCGCTGTACGTAGGTATATCTGTAAAAGGTGTACTGATAGAGAATACATTTTTCATACAAAATGTAAGCAATAATTAAATTAAATTCTAATCCAGACTTTGACTACAAAGCTTACATTAGGCGTATGTATAGTCTGTGAAAGGTGTTTTGATGTCTTCTGACAGTTAGAATTCCTCACACAATATTACGTCTTTGCGTTAAGAAATTGAAAATAAATCCGCATGAAAACCGATTTTATAAAAAAAATTACATGCATTGCAAAATTAGAACTGTAATCCAAATTAAATTGAAGTTTAGAAGTATTTGCTTTTAGGTGAGTAAATATAGTTCCTCGATTATTTCTAAAACTTGTGACCCCCCTTTAAAAGAAAAGTTTAGTTAAAACACTTTGAGTGCCTAAGTTAAAATCTTACAGTAAACGATTCTAAATTATTTTTGAGAATTAAGCCGAAGACTAAAACAATAACAACAACAATAATGAAAAAATCATATTCGGAAATCGAATAACAATTTTGTTGTAGATTATTTCTTATCAGATGCTTTTTAACATAAATTTGCTTCATCGTAATCGAATTTATTATAAAATTCATAAAAAAATGATTTCATATGATGATTTTCAATTAAAGAATTGAAATGATTAAAATTATTAATCATATAACGAAACATAATTTACATAATCTACATGGATATAGAATGGCAAAGTCTGTAATAAAAATTCCAATATTTTATTTCTTTTTTCTCTGTTCATCTGTAATTGTAATTTGATAAGGAAAATCAAACGAAATTTACAAAGACCGCATCAAGGCGAATTTTTTCTATCAGGTGACCGTATCTCTACAATAAATACAACAATGTAAAAACAACAGGCATTTTGTTTTTGTTCAAGAGTAATCATCTTGTCAAAAAAATTGCCCCTTAAACCTCCATAGGAAATTAATAAAAGCAATTAAAAAAAACCAAATACATTTTATACATTGAAAATTCTTATGATTACACAATAGGAAATTAAAAAAAAATATCATGCAGTCAATAACATTTCCACTTTAGGTAAAGAACATGTTTTTATATGGTCATCCAGAAAAATGACAGCTGCAAACATTTTTCTTATTTCTCATAGTTTAGGCGCCTTGTTTTTTTTTGTTATTCATCACTCTCGCCTAAATAAATATAAAAATAATAAATCTAGATTGTAGCTTAAAAGATATATGTATTTAGTGTTAAAGGCTTAAATATTGTTATAATAGGTTTTAAAATAGTAATGCTGAACAATTTCTAGAGTGCTTATCGTTAAGGATGCATGCGGTACATATGAGGGTTTGTGACTAATATAAATGCGAAATTGATTATCGCAACAAAATACACAAAAAACAAAATTTTTTTAACAACGGCGATACTCAACAGCTGGTAATTTGAGGTCACCTTATATGTATATGAATTCACCTTGGATCGCATGAAATAGAATTGAGCGACATTTCTTGCAAAGCAGTATGGATAATTATTTTATTTTAATTTATTCTGTAGATTATTTTAGCATTTGTAAATTATTTTTTTATTTGTTTATTTATTTATTATAATGAAATAACACATTATATTTAATTAGTTTTTCGAGCTAAGTAACTGCGATCCTTTGCTCGGTGTAGTGTAATAGAGCAGAGTCTCTCGTGGAAATCGAACCCACTGCCTCTCGCTAATAGTCTACAACACTACCCACTAGATTACCAAGGCGCCCCATTTTTAAATTAAAATGCATACTCTGTTTTATTTACGTGAGGGTTAAAAAAAATTTGGAAAATGTGGAATTCCTATGGCATTCCAATTATTCCTTCCACCATAGTACTTTTTTATATTGTTTTTTTTTTAATAAAATTGCTTCACTTTAACTTTTACGATCACCCACACAACACTGCTGTTATTTAGAAATATATTTAAACAGTATCGGTCATATCTAAAGCACTCCCCAATAACCTTTTTGAATATGATATATTTATTCACGAAAACGATTTTTTTCATTGCTTTCGGTTATATTTTAGTTTTTATTTACTTGTTATTCAAAAACAAAAATATTTTTTAACTTTCGTTATTTTAAAACATGTTTTGATTAATAAAGTGTTACAGAACAAGAAATAAAAACGGACAAAACTAAAACACCCCTTCGTGGTGTCAAGAAGAAAATATATTTAAATTAATATTTGGTTGCAAGCCCTTTGTTCTGAATAACATTCAGAAACATTGAAAGAAGCCGCGTTGCGTGTGAAGAAAACAGTCGTGGTTTGGAGATCGCCGCCGGAAATATCTGCGTTGTAAGCAAAGAATAATAGCGAACAATCAATTATTGTTGTATTCGTCAAGTTGTATACGGAAAAAGTAGAATGAACAATAAAGAGTTTAATTGAAACGAAATACATATTTGTTTTTATTTTGGTTGCAATCAACGAACTCATAATCTAAACGTTTTTAAATAGGTAAAAACGTAGTAATATTAAATTGTTGATAACTTCAGGCGAAATTCCTTCCCAGGCTATTTTTAGATCTTGAAATAAATCTTAATTATTTCGGCAATTTTCTCGATTAATTTTCATCGTTAATCTCCCATAAGTTCTCAATACGATTGAGATCGAGAGATTGAGCAGGAAACTCGAGAATTTTGACCCTATTGTTCAATAACCATTTCTTGCAAACTTTAGAGGTGTGCTTAGGATCGTTATACTGTTGGAACAGGATCTTAATCTGCATATCGTGGTATTACATTTTGTAATATGTCACAGTGCATGAATCGATCCATTATTCCATTAGTCTTAAAAATCCGTCCAATTCCTTGGCCAGAGAAGCATTCCCAGATCCTTACACTGCCCTCATCATGTTTGGCAATTCCTTTTGCAATACTTGGGGTTTAGTCTTTCACCTTTTGATCTTCGTACACGCCTTATACCATCAGAATCTTTTAAATTGAACTTGGATTCGTCCCAAAACAAAACTGTTTTCCATTTTTGAACACTGCAATCAAGGTGTTCTTTGACGAACTCAAGTCTAGACTTTTTGTTTTTTGCTGATATAAAAAGCTTTCTTGCTGGTCGTCGACCAAATAATCCGCAAATTTAAACTATTTTTATTTGATTAGCAGATGTTGTGGGATCTTTTCGTATTGCTCTTTTGATCAAGGAGTCTTCATGTCTTGACGTTTTGCACGAACGTTATCCGAAATGTACCGATAATATGCGCCCTGATTGCAGAAACTTAGAAATAAGTCTGGAAATTACTGATCGGTTGATGGAATATTTTTTACTTAGTTCATGTCGCGATAGACCAGACTTGCAATCATTAAATCTTTTAATTTTAAATTCACTGGAATACTTGTTCCTTGCCATTATTATTTTTTCACAATTTACTTTGTAACAATTGTATTCCTATGAACTACGTCTTCCTTTAATTTTCTCTTTTAATGTAAAATTTTTTTTCTTACATTACTGCATGTTATGCCTTTTAAATGTTTATATTTTTTTTAAAAATTTTAAATAAAATTGTTAATTATTAAATTTGTATTATTTGAACAATAACTATATTATAATATCATAAAAATAATAGCAAACTTAAATAAAAAATGAAATGTTCTTATGAAAAATCAAGATATATATAAATCTTACAGGGGGTGCTTTAGTTATGGCCGATACTGTATTTGTACAGAAACAAAATGGTCTTTGGGGTTAGATAGAGGTCTAACGATCAGATAGTGATGTTATGCCCTCTATACTTGCTGTTCAAGTTGGATTGAATGCATCTTTCGATGGCTTAAACTTTCTCTTGGAATCAACATGCAAGTTTCCCAAAAGGCTCTGAATATTACACTCTGGAACTGAAAGTGGCTTTGGCCCCCTTTACCGTCTGCAACGGTGTTAAATCCAGCACAGCCTCCTACACAGAATGGGTCCTCATTGCCATGTTTATACCAATGCAAGCCCGTCTTTGTATATTTTCCAAATCCACTTGAACTGTTTTCAAGAAATATGAAATTTGTGAATAAGTGTGAAATAAATCAAATGTTGTACCAGTATTCATAATGAAATAAAATGGATCTGAAATGTATTTAAAAAAATTTGTAATTAAAACTTTCCTTAAAATATATTTCAAATCAATTATAATTTGTATGACAAAGTCCATTAGCAAAAGCCTTGCTATTTACTTCAGTCAAATTATCTATAATTTATGTCACACATATGCGAATGTCATCAATATTGCAAATATTATTTTATTACTGATGCGATATAAAGCAGGTGATTAATATACAAACAAAACTTCTATGTTAATATTAAGTGTTTCTGAAATATGGCCACTAAGCTAGACCAAAATTATATCTATATATGTATGTCAGAAGATATCGTACTGCTCAAACATAAAATATGGACCCGGGTTTGTATTGCTTGCTTGAAATTAGCAAAAGCACCTAAATTTCTGCTGTGCTTACAGTTTTTCAGCAATTGTACCCAAAGCAAAAGCAAACAGCACAGTCAAAAAACAAAAATAAACTCATTAGCTGTAGTGGTACAGTGAAATGTTTTCTACTAACGCAGTGAAGTAGGGGTGTCAAAATATCGATGGCACTATCGATAGTATCGATAGTTTATATTTTTTGTTACTATCGATGTTTTTTTTTTACAAAATATAAACATTTAACTATTACCGATAGTTTTTTTCCACTATCGATAGTAAATTGAGGGGTGTGGAAACAAAGGCAGCAATCTCCACTTTTGTTGTTTTCGAAATTAATAAGAAAAACTTGTATTTTTAAAGACAATTGTATTTTATAATGAATTTTTTTGTTAACTAGTATAGAAGAAAAAGATAAATATGCCGACCAAGTTTGATCCATATCCTCACTGAAGTTTTTGGGAAAATGCGAACTGAAATTTGGAGATTGAGTTTGTTTCAACAAAGTGGAGATTGCTGTCTTTGTTTGCACACCCCTCAAATGTTCCACCACTAACTTTTTGTTTGCATTTATAAACTGGTGATTCCCACAGTATTATTATAAAATGGAGAGTGAAGTAAAGACATTAACTGACTAACATGTGCTACTTAGATGTATTTATTTATCACTAAAACAATTATTTTATTTCCAGACACGTTCAAGTGATATGAAAGAGATCCAAATACTTGCTTTTGTGTATTTGTATTTGTGTATCCCAGCTACCTCGCCTGAGTCGAAAAGAATGTTTAGTAAAGCTGGTCAAATAGTTTCGGATAGGCGTACAGAATAAAAAGAAAATGTCGTTGATATGCTTCTTTTTACAAACAAAAACAATTGGTTGACTGACCCTTCATCATCATGTTTAATTTTTTGATTTTTGAACTAAGAAATAAAGTTCGGTTTTGTTTATTTTTGTTTATACAGAATACATTATTAATTAACCTATTAAATTCAAATATGTATATAAATGTATTATTGGAGAGACTCCGATAGTGTTACGATAGTATCTCCGATATATCGATATTTTTTATAAGAACTGATAGTTTAGATTCGATATATCGATATATTTTTATGAACTATCAAAAACTATCGATAGTGCTACTATCGATAGTTTGACACCTCTACAGTGAAGCACAGTTGTTAATTTCAAAACGATCACTATTGCTTACAGCGTTTCAGCTCTTGTGGTTTCTCTTGTGCTTTTGCTGTACTTATTTGCTGCGTTGTTTTACTTTGTAAAGAACTGCTTAAATGTTTTATATGATACAAATGTGGGTGGATTTGTGAGAAGCATGTGTATAACCCAGAGGAAAATTGTTAGTAATTATTGTTTCAAGCAGTGTTCGAACAAATATTGTTTACAAAATATTGTGCTTTTTGATCCCATTTATTACTCTTCGGAATAATAGAAATATTTCACTTAAAAATTCAAAGAAAAATCTGTGAATTTTACCCATTGCAAAGGATGGCAATATTTCACTAGGCAGAAAATATCATTATGGAAAGATTTACATGCATAATAATGTAGGTAAATGTTGTGTTGATATTTCAAATGAGCGAGGTGAAACGCCCACATATGCTACATTACCTACTATTGTAAGATAATAACCAAATGGGTATATTGGAAAAACTATACCAGCAAGATACCTCAAATTTTGTACAAGTAACTACAGTTTCAAGATAAATATTTTGGACAAAAATGGGCGAACTAACAATAGTGGGTTTGGCACCTCCCATATAAAGTAAATACGAATATCTGTATATCTGAAAAACTCTAACAGCTAGAGTCCCCAATTTTTGTACGAGTAACTTTTGTTTAAATGTAAATATTTTGGACAAAAATATGGAGTTCAGCAAAAGCGGTCGTGGCACCTCCCATATGAAGTAAATACTAAAATCTGCATATCTAGAACAGCAGAACAGTTAGACTGCTAAAATTTTGTACGAATAACTAATGGTTCAATATCAATATTTTTGTTAAAAATGGGCTATTAAGCATTAGGGGCGTGGCAAACTTCATATGAAGTAATTATTAAAATCTGTATAAAAAAAAAACTATAAAAGCTAAAGTCCCCAATTTTGTATTCCAGGTATAGGAAGGTGGTGCCTCTCTGATTAGTGGGTGTAGAAATTATTATGTCTTGAAATATGTAATAGTAAGGTACAGTCAAACAGATAATTATACGTACCCGTCCTAAAAATCATTTTTTTTTTAAAGTAATGAACTTCTAATCTAAAATTTCTTTACATTAGCGTCTGTAACGACACATTTACTTAAATAAAGAAAAAAGATTCCCAAAATCTATGAATTTGTGCCTGCAGTTTGCTTAAAGCCAATATGGTACCACAGAAAATTATACGTACGACGTATATTTCTAATACAATTTCTCCAAGGGTAGCCCGGTATATAAAATGTATTGTGAATAAAAATCCTAGGACTACAGCTGTAGAAATACGAAATACCTCGGAAAGTGACCACAATGTGCATTCCGAAACAGTTCGAAGTGTTTTGAGAAAGAATGGTTTCCGCAGCCGAGTGCTGAGAAAAAAACCACTATTGGAATTTGCCCAATAATATATGGACAAGTCCTCTGATTTTTGGGCGAATGTAATATTTAGTGATGAGAACAAATATAATTTGTTCGGCTGTGACGGAAAACAAAAAATTTGGCGCAAAAATCAGTTGACTTGTCTGTGTGACTGTATATGACCCTTAAATGATTGAGTTTGAAATTTTCTACTCATATAAATAGTAAGTACTAAAGTTCATACTATTTAAATATTTATCTTGAAAAACATATACATGTACATATGTAATAATAATGTTATTGTTTACTTCTAAAAATGGGTAACTAATAAAAATATTATTTATTTGAAAAATACATTAGGTAAACTTTATAATAAGCATTTTATTGGGCGATGAATTCATTACTTTTAATTACCTAAGTAATAAAGTGTAAACTGTCAATATTTTTCCCAAATAAAATAAGTAGTTGCAAAACTCACCAAAAAAATTACATGCGACCGATTTATTTTGCAACAATTTGTAAAAATGCCCCGAATAAAAGCATCCCTTTCCTAGGCACTAAAAATGCATTGCGTTTGCAATCCCAGAGAGCAAATGAAAGTTCGGAAGAGCGTGAAAGCCGCCTCAGGACTGAAAGGAGTCGAGCTTCAACCTTTAGAGCCGCCGAAATGCCATCACAACGTGTAGAACGCCTTGAAGGCCTACGACAACGCGCCACAACATCAAGAGCTACTGAAACACTTTCAGAAAGCGAAGAGCGCCTTAAAAGCTTCTGAAACGCCGTCAGAACGCGAAAGACGTCTTGAACGTCTTCGACAACATGCCACAACTCCACGAGCTTCCGAGACATCGTTGCAACATGAAGGTCGGCTACAAAGCCAGCGAAATCGTATTGAAACATCACGAGCCACAGAAACAGTTTTTAAAAAGTACGGTTTGTTTTCTGTTAGTTAAATATGAATAAATCCATTTCAAACTAAGATTAGTAAATCCCATTAAATGAAGATTCTTCTTTAAAAGTACGTGATTGACTTTATCAAAAGCCTTGCTGAAATCCGTATAGATAACGTCTGTTTGTTGCTGATGAAAAAATCCTCGATAAACAACTGTTGAAAGATGAAGCAGGTTTGTTGTAGTAGAACACTTCTTTCTGAAACCGTGCTGATAAGGAGATATCAAGTTAGAAACTTGATAACATAAATCATCACTAATTATTTTTTCAAATAGTTTTGGAATTATGCTCAGTTTTGCAATACCGGGATAATTTGTAACATCGGATTTATTTCCTGATTTGAACAAAGGAATAATGAAAGAATCCTTCCAAACATTAGGAAATCAATCGCTTTATTAAATAAGTATGATAGTGGAACAGCTATGGCGTCGGCGCAATTAATTAAAATACTACTAGGAACGTTATCAGGTGCAAAATTATAGGAGAACTTTAGTTTTCTTAATTTCATAGAAATAGTAGGAACGATAATTAAAGATATTGACACAGTGGAACTTGCATTTATTTTAAAGGGATACTCAATAGAATCATTATAAGTTGCATCCAAATAAGTTGTAGAAAAGAAATAAGCAAATAAATTGCTTATAATGCTGTCATCGCTAGATTCAATCTGCTGAAATCTCATGCTAGATGGAAAACCAGTTACTTTTTTCTTTGAATTAACAAATTTAAAAACGATTTCGGATTACGCTTAAAGTCGGTCTTCATTGCATTTATATAATTATCGTAACATGATTTATTAAGTATTGTATATTCCGCACGGCTAACAGAATATCTTATATAATTTATCTTATAATTTAATTTAATCTTCTTATTTTTCACACGAGCCAGTTGTTTGTTATTCCATGGAGGAGCGGATAATTGTCTAGATATTTGCTTTGGAACACATAAGTTCAGAAAGGTATTAACCTTAGAGTAAAAGGCATTAGACATATCATCAACATTAGTATAGCATGAGAATAAGGAGTACCAATTCGTATTGATTAGGAGTTCATTTAACATATTATAGTTGGTGTGCTTAAATGAAAACTTTTTCATTTTTACTACACGAATGCATCGATAAATTAAATGGAATGGGTGTTTTTAGTACGAGCGTAGGGTAATAACAATCTTCTGGACTGGTAATCGGGAATGAGCGTTTAATAAAGCTATTAGTCACTTCATTTACGAAAATTAAGTCCAATATTTTGAAATTAATGTTTGGATTGGCATTAATTTGGAATAGACCTAAGTTATACAATATGAAACAAATTGGGGATGATTAATTTGTTTTTAAATCTCCTTTAGATCTCTTTTGAAGATTACTCGTGAGTAATTACAATCGTTGGGATGCGTGTTGTGGGGAAAGAAAAGAAAGAAATTTAATTATTTCTATTTCTTTAGAGAATTGAGAGAGAGAGAGGTTCTTACGTTTTTTCCTGCGATGAAATAAACCTTTTGTGTTTTCCAATATGCCTTTTGGATCTTTTCCACATTAAAATTTATTAGGGATATTCACAATATATTTTTTTAGTAAAAATTAAATTAAATTAATTTAAACCGAGATTATTTAGGTAAGCACAATTTAATGTAGGTAATTCAGGTAATTATGATTTAATATAAGTAACTCAAATAAGTATAATTTAATGTAAGTATAATTTTAGGTAAGTATAGTGTGGTAACACTTGAGGTAAGTATTTAAATTTTGATAACTATATATTTAGGTAGGTATATTTTAGATAATATAACATGGTAAGTATAAAAAAAAAATTAGAATTTAACACAACACTTCTATATAAATTTTATAAATAAATTTTCTTTACAGAATTTTGATTGTACATATATGTATGTTTACTGTGATGTTGAATAGAGATTTTGGTTTATTTTATTTTAATAACAAATTTAAATTTGATTAAAAAATAGAGAGTTGTTGCTGATGTGAATGTAGAGTTGTTAACGAATCAGATGCAAGATGAGAAGTGAATTTGGTGTGCAATTTTATGTTCCACCAAACTTCTATGACAATTTACATGGCTGGAAATTGTGGAGGCATTCCCTTTATTTAATGAAACTGGAATGCGGAGACATTCCTTTTGTGTTGTTTGTCTTGTGTTTGTTTTGTGTTCGATGGAAAGTGTGTTGTTGCTATTGCATCTAATTAAAATCCACTTGTGAATGTTATGTGTTCAAACCTAGTTTGAACACAATATATTAAAAAATTCGTCGAAATTTGAATTATGCTTCATTTGAATGAAATAACCATCATCTGTTAAGTATTTACATTGAATTGAAGGTAGATTAAAATCTCCAAGGACGAAAATAAAATCACCGCTTTTTGAAGAATGAGCTACAGAACTTATAGCTTCTGCATGTTTATGAATACAGCTTATGGAGAGGATGGCGGAATATATGAACAGGTAATAAAAATACGATGACCATTCATTTCTATTGAAACAGCTATAAATTCTATATCATTAGGTGTATCAATTACTACAAGCTCAGAAGGTAAATTACATGAAATAGCAATAAGGAGACGTCCTCCCGTAGTTTCGTTGCCGCGATCACGACGAAATATATTAAATTTGTTACACAGTATTTCAGTATATAAAAAATGTTTCCGTAAGTACTAATACTTGTTGATCGATGTTAAAACTATTCGTGTATAATGTTGTTAGTTTTGTTCTCAAGCCACGAACATTTTGATAAGCGATGGACCTGAACTCCTCAGTTAGTTTTTTTGAACAAAAGATTCTCGCTGTGAAAGTACGGCAATACTTTGGGGTCCAGCTCTATAGACATATTCCCGAACTAGAGTATTCGTTGGCCATAAATTCGGATTAAGTAGAGTTTCAAAAATATCTGTAGAAATGGTGATTTTAAATGATGAGATAGATCTAGGTTGAGAAAAATTAAATTTCTGTATTGATATATCCTCATCATTACCAATAGTATTTCTTATGTAGAAGTCAACAGATTCCGATGTTGTATCGCGATGTAAGCGAGAAACGACAATTGTCTTTTTTGGAAGAACTGCTCGGAGAGGATATTGCGATATTCTTATTCATAATGGTGTTGTTTGTAAAAAAGTTCTATGCACGCCATCGATATTAATTGGCAGACACTGTTTTATTCTCTTGCCGTCTAAATTGTGCTAAATTAGTGTAGGAGAGCCACTTCTTCGTTTTATTTTATTTATTTATTTTCGCGTGTTTGTATACATAAAATATTTTCTTTTCAAATTTATTTTTTTATAGAACCAACACCACAATATAAAATTGGTGTAAAGCTATCAGTTGATAAGATCGGATACTAAAACATCAAACAAAAAACTTAACAAAACATGTATTCTGAAATTTACTATTTGTCGTTAAATATCCGTATTCTATCCTTAATCTCAGTTATCTGTTGGCGTTTTAAATTAAAAGTGATTTTTTGCTGATTACGATCAACGAATTACCTCTCTGGTAGAGTCAATAATATAAAAACAAATGTTTTAAATATTTTTTTAATATTTCATATCATAAAACAATCTCTTTAAGTGGCAAACATAGAATTTTTCAATTTAATATTTACAATTTCCTAGGCCGTATCAACATTTGTACAAACTTAAATGAATATTCGTGCTCATGAAAAGTATACCAATAAATGCCACGTTTATTTGTTGGAGCATTATATAATACTGTTGGATCGTGATAGTATTTACCATTTAGATTACTGAAAAGAACAAACATATCAATGACATTTAATGTCTGGATTAATAATGTATCAACTGACCTCCAACCACATTCTTTATACCACCAGGCACCAGTTTTAATTTCTGCGCAATTTCCTCGTGAAATATCGTTATCACGATCTTTTGTTGTGAAATTGTAACCCACATGTAGACTAAACGAATCATCTGCATTACCGGTATACAACCCCACACTAATTAGTTTATAATTTTGAGTTTCATTGCCAATTTGAAAATCATTATATTTTGCGTATTTCATCACATTATCAAAATCTTGTAATTGTATCAGCAACTCCACGGGTTTAAGACTGGAGGTTAGGGGATGCAATTTGTCAAGCACAATGAAGAATTCACCATCAAAGTTACCGAAACCGACAATCTGAACAATAAGTGGGATATGATTGATAGTTTCTGAATGGAATAAAAGAAATTATTTACATGAAGAGAATATATTTGGGCAATTCACACAACTTTGTATCGTGTATGTTGTATTGAATACATTTCTTTGTTTGTGAACGCTCAATGCTATGCTGTATTGTGTATTTCGTGGTATTCAAAAAATTTGATAACCCGAAACCAACACAACCTTTTAAAAACATATGAAAACATATTCACATTTTTCTCATTCACACAATTTGATAGCACGAAACCAATACAACTTCCAAAAACATAGGAAAAAAATGTGTATGAGTGTATCGGATTTTTATATGAAAATTATCAACAACAATCATACACTGTTGTATGTTCTTCCAACAATACAATGAATACAACGATACAAAGGCTTGTGTGAATTGACCAATGGAAAAAATGTGTATAAGTGTATCAGATTTTTTATATGAAAATTATCAACAACAATCATACACTGTTGTATGTTCTTCCAACAATACAATGAATACAACGATACAACGGCTCGTGTGAATTGACCAATTGTGATTATTAGAAAGAATCGGTTTTTTGTATTCCTTTGAGTTTTAAAATTGAATGATTACCCTCAAGAAAGTTCTGCGGGTGGTATACGTAAAAAGAACTGCCAATTGTTTTTGTTTTTTATATAAATAATATGCCATTAATGTTAAAAAAAAAAAATTTTTCTTTTACTTACGAAATAGAATTCCCGTTCTTATCATATAATTCCGTTGTATCTAAAATATTTAAATAAATTGAAAATTATAAATTTAAATGAGGATAACAAAGTAATTCTTACTTAAATATTGCTGAATATCCTGATAAAATTTCAATTGATCATTTTTAGTTATTGAATTATTGCCAATATTCGTAAGCTTCTCGTCTATTTTCTGCATCAAATTGAATTTATCGGATATTGTTGCCTTCAAAGCCTGCGTATGATCCTCCAAATTCATTTCTTTCAAAAGATTTTGAATGTTATTCTGATTGTTAATGATGTCAATTGAGATATTTTTGGGATCAAATTGCTTTCGATGTTGGTAATCTTCGCATCTATTTTCTCCAAGGCAATCAATTTGTCGGAAATTGTATTCTTCAAGGTTTGCGTATGATCTTCCAAATTAATTTTTTCGCAAAGTTCTTGAGTGTCATTTAGATTATTCAAAATTTTATCCAACACATTACCGTGCTGTTTTAGTTTTTCTCTAATCTCAGTCATAACTAAGTTTTTATCACCGGCTGGTGCTGTGACTAATGAAACTTGCTGTTCGGCTTCATGTTTTTC
Organism: Sarcophaga rosellei; assembly: GCA_930367235.1. Lineage (NCBI taxonomy): Eukaryota > Metazoa > Arthropoda > Insecta > Diptera > Sarcophagidae > Sarcophaga > Sarcophaga rosellei. The sequence goes on from OV884020.1 coordinate 40,606,472, forward strand.
TAACAATTTTGCTTCAATTCCCTTAATTTGTAAAGACAATTCATTAATTTTGTTGAACATTTGTTTCTGTTGATTAAGTTGTAGTTCATGATTGATTTTCGTTTGTAGATTCAATTGTTCCAAGTGAGTTTCAAAGCGTGTATAATCGCACGAACAAATCTCTTTAGGCATGTCATCACCAATGGACTGTATTGATGCAAAGAAATATAATTATTGTTTAATTAAATTAAATTCTATAATTTAATAAAAAAAGTGTTTGCTTCTGTTTCGACCTGCACAAGATTTTGTGCATTTAAAATGCCCAGTATATATAGAAACTTTATCCCGTATTTCATGATTGCAATGAAATTCTTTTATTAATGAGATTCGTTAACAAGCATTGGCTTTTATAGGATTCTATAGACACAGCGATAAGAAGAAAATACTGAAATAATAAATGCTGTTTTAATGTTGCCTAATACTCGTTCTGTAAATACTGATAACGAAATTATATATACAGTTGGCACATAAACTAAGCATCCACTTCTCACTTTTCGCAATAAAAAAAACATTTAAAAAACGTTAATAATTTTAAAGCTTCTCATTGGTACAGTTATAGCTTACAACTCACAAATTAAATTTTTAAATTTTATTACTCACTTCTTTTATTTCACGATTTATTTCTTGTTTCAATTCTTATCAATTTATTAATTTTAAGCAAAAATTGAGGCAACAGAATATGCCAAAATCCTGGCAGAAAACCTTTAAAATTTTATTTTAGCATCAAACATTATAATATTCTTGTGAACTATGTGAAGCATTGAATATTTTATTTTGTCTTACAAATTTGTATAGAGGTGTTAAACAACACCACAAATTGATTAAAATTTCCTATCAATCATCGTATATTAATTCTGGCTGTGATTTACTCATTAGAATTAAAAAATAAAATTTAAAAGCAGAAATGATTTGGTAAATATCAGCCATGAAATGCCTGAAATGTTTCTAAAACTGTTCCTGATAAACTGAAAAGGACATTGATGGTCAAGATTTCACACTACAAGTAGTAAACTTAATTTTTAAAATAATTCATGAAATTTTTTTATTATTTTTTTTATTGTTAAAAATAACATTGTTTACCAATTTATTGATTGTAATTGAAGTATTGAAAAGTTTAAGTGCAATACATCCAGTTTAATATTTACAACACTTTAATCAAATACTATTCCTTGTTTAATAAAACAAAGATTCCATCAAAAAATAAATTTTCATAAGCCAGTTAACAATGAGCATTTACTTAGCAAGCAAACTGTATACATATACAATGTAAGAAGCAAACTGTATACATTTACAATGTAAGAAGCAAACAATTGTTTAAACATCAATTTAAATATCGAAGACAAACTTCAAAAGTACCACAAAGATAACGGAAGCACTGACTGAGCAAGGCGCGCATATTTTCTCAATAACTGCTCCACCAAAACAAAACAATTTTAACACGAATGATGCTTCCCCCAATGCCTGACAAATAATTTCTTCTTTCACAGAACAAGTGAGATAAGAATGGAAATTCATTTCATCATCAAATAGATTTTTAATTAGAAAATATTGTATATATGCGTACAAGTGGCGGTATTTGCTAATATTGTTGCATTCAAAATCTATTGCATTGTTTAGTGATCATTTTGAGCTGATAATTATTATTATCAGTTTAAGGCACATATGCATTGCATACACAGTATAACTGTAGTCATAGAGGTGTGTCTTTAATACAATTTACGTACAATTTCATATTTTAATCGTATCTCTGCAAACAACTCTGAATTTTCAAGGGCACAACTACTAAATATTCTCCCGCAGATCATATCATATACATATGATGATCAAATTGTCAAAAAAGTTATTATTTCGGGAAATAAATAAAATTTTTGAAATTTAATGTCTATTGGAAAACATTGTTATATTTTATAATTTTAGAAACAAACTGTGTTTTACGAATGTTACCATCAAATCCTTTTATTATTTAAATTCTTGTTTGGAGTTCCTATTATTTTTATCGCTTTTGATTGCTTTCGTGAAAATAAATAAATTTGAAGTGAAATAGAATGTCAAAGTAGCTGAATTTTATTGATATTTCTTGTGTCGTCGATCTATACTTCTTTTAGAACGGCGTTGGGTAGACCATGACTTTCAATTGCGAGCACTATAAGTCCTTCTTCTATTGGCTTATGTTGGATGATTAAAACACGTACGTTAAGTACGTTAAATTTTTAAAGCAAAAACCTCAAAAAAGTTACAGTACATGGAAGTTAATAATATGTTTTGTATTGGCATTTTAATTAACTAAGACTTGGAGCTTCCAACTTGTAGGAATGCAACATACAGATTACGGACACTCGGTAAGCTTGTTAAAACGGTCGTCAAATTCTCATTAGTTTTGACTGAATCAATAATAAATAAATAAAAATAATCTACAATAGTATTGTTACGAAAATAGAAGCAGTGTACAGTGTTTAACATTAAAACGATAAACAAAAGCTACTCTAACGAATACAACGAACTTGTTACAAGGAAACCAACAACATCAGTATGGAAGAAAAGGGGATAGACAAGTAAGCAACATTATTCTTTATTGTTCACATTACTTTTGTGTGCCACTGTTTACAACTTGACGAATACAATAATAATTGCTTCTTCGCCATTCTTCTTTGCTTACAACGCAAATCTTTTCAACGGTGATATTCAAACCACGACAGTTCTCTTCACACAAGACTGATTGAATTCTTACTACTCGTTGCCCGCTTTGCCTTGCCTTTTTACATGCTCACGTAATCAGTCTGCCGAAGGTTCTTGAAGTAGACCGTTCGAGGTTTCGCCTTCTAGAAAACTCAGTGTTGTTTGTGTATTTTGTTTACATTGCTTATTGTTGCTTTCTCGCTTACTTGGCTATCCCCTTTTCTTTCATACTGATGTTGTTGGTTTACTTGTAACAAATTCGTTGTCTGTGTTTGTGTAGCTTTTGCTTATTTTAATGTTAAAGGATGATCCACCGTTTCCATTTTCGTAACAATATGATGGCCTAGTGGTCAAGTGCTAGGAAAAATAAAAAAAATTTGTTTACCACACCAACATATTATTCCTTAAAAAACTTCGCAGTACACAATCAGACGCGTAATCGATGCTTAAAAATACATTAATTTTAGTCATCTTTACTGCTTAAATGTAAAAAACACAATATGGCCGGAAGTGTTTCTTGTAGCCTTTATGTAATTCCTTTCTAATTAATGTTTTTGTCCTTCCTTTCTGCCTTAAGCAGTGGACATATTTCCTCTGTTTTGTGTTTTCAGACTTTCCTCGACATAAAATACTTGGCACCAAATTAATACTAGAAAAATTCCAAATACAAATAAAAACAAAATATGGAAGCTTTTGTCATAAAGAAAAATGATTTGTAAATGTAAGCTCGCCAGCTTCATTTATAATGAGTACTCCTGGGGGCATAAAATGAAATGAAAGTATAAAACAATAATACCTGTGTTACAATTTGGTAATAATATCTAAATGGTTAAATTGTTTTTGAAATTTTTCCAAATAATTGAGTAATAATATGTCAAAAGTGTTCTGTAAGAAGCCAGAAATAATTTATTGCTTGAATGACATTTAATTTAAGGATAATAATTTAAAAAATTTTTAAATTTTGTGTGTTGGAATATATTGTCTCTACCATTGGACAAATATGGCCGCTTGAAAGCCATTACGTAAAAACTACTTGGAAAGAAGTCGTTACTTCTCTTTGGAAGCAACTAGAAGTATGAATTTTGATGAAGGCATTCTTTTCGGCACAATTAAACTGTTTGGTTGAGGTAGGCTTATCACATAGAAGCTTTAGAAAGCAGAAAATTAATGAGGATGGTAAGCATAAATTTAATTCTCAAAACGTTTTATTTTTTTGGTCCTCCAATTGGTATTAAACACAATATTATGTTCCTCATGGACCGGCTAAATTATACTTGTCGAGAACCGGCATAAGAGTCAAATTGCAAAGGCGGTTCATGAAGGTATTTAAATTAATACCTACCAAGTTTCAAGAGAATGAAGGTAATGACATATGTACCATTTGAGAAATAGCGATCAATAGAGGTTTGGCAACGATACTGGCTTACATAGACAAAAAGTTCGAAGAACTTAATAAGGCAATAGATCAATTAGAAAATAAGGAAGTTGAAGACGTTGAAGATGGGAAGAAAGTCTAAGGAGTAGCAAAAAAAAACTCAAGTCATTGCAAAGAAAACTGCAGACATTGCAAAAGAAATTGAAGGCATTGCAGAGTCTTGTCAACAATACTGGCTAAAAGTTCGAAGAACTTAATAACGCAATGGACGAACAGAAAAATAAGCAAGTTGAAGGCGTAGCGAAAGAAACTGAAGGCATTGCAAAGGAAACTGAAGATATTGCAAAAGAAATTGAAGGCATTTCTGAGGAAGCTAAAAGAGTTGCAAATGAAGTTGTAGTTGCCTTGAGGACGTTGCGAAGAGAGTTGAAGACGTCACAGACAGGGGTGCACCTGAGGCAGGCAGCCTTAGGAAAACTGATGGCCACGTATTTGATGATACGGACAAGACGGCTGACAGCCTTTATAACTTAATAGATTCTTGTAGTATTTTGCCTGTACTATGGCATACCTTCATACCTTCATGAAAATAATTTTTCGACTGTATCTGTTTGAAAGTTTTAATAATGATACTTCTCTTTGTTATAGCTCTCAAAGTGCTGGATTTTTATAAAAATTACTATTTTTTTGATAATACATATTCCTAAAATAAAACGAAATTTTTAAATATTTTATGATGCCAAATAAAATATCAACTTACAATGACTTCAACCTAAAATATACACTTTCAGTTGACGAAGAATTTCACAGATTTTATTGATTTTTGTTTTTCAACAAAGTTCCCTACCACATTGGAAAAGTACTTGCTAACAGACAGAATTCTGATATCATTTTTGTTTTGTTTGTCATTTCACGGCAAATGTTTAAAAGCACAACTTTTTTTAGGGATATTTGATATAATTTTAGCAAAATAAACAAACGTAACATAGAAAAACCTGAAGGAAGTGTAACAATAAAAACGAGCGTTTATCTAGTGCCCTATTTATACCGTTTTATGGTTGTATAATGTGGTGGGAAAAGTTGGAAAAGTATACTGTTGACAAACTCTGCATAAATATGTTTCTGTGTTAGTAGAACAATGAAAAGGAATAGGATATTGACGTTGAAAATTTTAAGTGTTCCAAAACAAACAAAAGTGAAATAAATGAAATGTCAGGAAAATAACTCTGTTGCAGGTATGATTGATTCTACTTGTAAAATAAATTCCCACCCACTAAATTCTAGAATATAAAAATAATAAATTTTTCAAACTTTTGTTAACGCAGCTAACTTGCAGATTGTCTCTCCATTATCATTTCTTCTTTCCTTCTAACTTTTATTCTGCATTTGTGTTAATTTGTGAAAACGGTCCTTTGGGTACAGAAAAAAAAATAAGAAAATATTTTTCACATAATATTTACTCCAATAATAAATACTACTACCCTAAATTAATAAAACTTTTTTAAAGTGATAAAAAAAACAACGTACATATTTGATAAATTATTATCTGCAAAATTTAAATGCCATTATTCGTGGCAAATCATTTGAAAATGTATTTATTTCAACAATATTGTTTATGCAATGCTTGTTCCTTTCATATCTTCAAAGCTTTTTTTTTTCAATAAAAAAAAGACGAAAACTAAAATTGAATATTATTGTCAATTTGCTCTCAGAAATGCAAGTACCCATTCAAACATTTCAACATGTAGGGTTCGAAAGAGAATCAAAATACTCATATTGATAGCGAACAAATTACAAAAGAATCGAAAGAGAAAATAAATTTATACGATACTATTATCGGACAAGTAGACGTTCGTATCTGTGGTTCCAAAAAACAAAATATAAGAAAACAAATTGGGAAAGAGATTAAGTGAGGAAACGACATTTTCCATGGAATACGATAGATAACTGTAGTGTTCTGCATTCTTTACAAAACAATTTTTCTATGAACCATTTCTATAGATGTGGATGTGAAATTCATTTGTATGAATGTTTATACATACATATGTATATATGTATAAGCAAACTTTCAGAAATGTGTACATGTGTACATAAATTCATCATAATTTTTTTTAGAAAGAATTTGAAGGCTAAATCCAGCAAAATATTTTCAAAATATTTCCATGTGCCGAACACTGAAAAAGAAATGAAAGCAAAGACAAAATTTTAAAATTTTTCCGGCAATTGAAAAGAGTGCATTTATTTTTATAAGAATTGTATTTAAATATCAGAAAACCACATAAAGGTCTCAAAGGCAAAACGACTAACACGTATTATTTTAAGGCTCAGTAAATAATTTTAATAATAATTAATAATTTTCATCATTTTTAATTCGTTTCTCAACTATGCTATCAATTTATAATGAATGTTATGAGATAATTACAACAGATTCTGGTAGAATACATAAATTCAATAACAAGCATAAATTTGGATCAAATTTGCAATATAAAATCATAATTTGCCATATAAAATTTACCAGCTTTTGGGAATATCCTTTAGCAAGTTGGAATCAGAGATCAGTAATGAATCGTTTTTTTGCTACTCATAAGTACTCATTAAATTTTGAGTATGAGTAAGTCAACAATATTGAAATTTAACAAGTCTAATTCATTCGTACTCACTACAACATTGATTTATTAGTACAGGTTGCAATGAGTATGAGTACAACGTTGACATCAAATTCATAACATTCAGAATATGTATGATTAATACACCTACTCATTCAGATTCATAAATTTAGAAAAATATTTATAATATTCATAAATGACCCGAGTGATTCGAATCATTCATCAAAATTTACTGTCTTAGTTATTGTAGTCGAAGCTGAATCTTACAACGTAACGAGTAGTTCACAGAATAGTGAAGTTCTCTTATAATGTTATCAAATATCCTTTTCAAAAGCTTACAGAATAATACAAGAATATTATGTGAATTTTCTGAATAAGTGCTTTTTTCTCTTCACCACTTAAGTAAAAAAAAATTTGTCACATGGCACCTCAACTTTCTTCATCAAATAGGAACATAGGCATCATTACCCATAGAATGCAAATATAATCGTAGAGATTATTTTACGAGAGTGACCGTTAGAACAGGAATTCTGCAGATCTTGCTCGAGATATTCTAAAACAATTAAATCTGCTGAAACGTGTGTTCAGTGTTCATATATGCACCTTTATTGCGTAAATCGCAATAAACGACATTATTTAGCTCAATATTTCATATAAAGCTTCAATTATTTATTGCGCAATAAATACCCAAATTGTCATAAGTAGATTACAATTATCCGAACACTTTCTGTTGATATTTGACAACTCAAAGGTCAGCAATGAGAAACAAAAAAAAAAAACAAAAAAACAAAACAAAAAACAAAATAAAAGCAATGTTGTTGAAACAACCAGCTATTTTGTTCACCAGCTGTCAAATGAATATTGAATAAACAGCTGAACAGCGTATATTGTTATGTCTGAACACTTAAAATATTTTACTCAATAAACCGAATATTGACTCAATAAAAGTGCATATCTGAACAGATTATTAGGCTGCCAGTATCATTGCATGACAGTTTATCCAGAACCTCCATATAGTAAGCACCAATCTGCCTTTTTCTTCGTCAACGTAGTGCGCGAAGAAAACATTTTTCGCCAACTAAATATTAGTATAAATGTTCAAATATCAATGTAGAAACGGTAACGATATTTTTCGGCATTTCTGATGCCAACTCCAAAAATAAGTATGAAAATTTTACTCAAACTACTTCAGCAAAGAGCATAATATGAAAATGCACTTATTTGTACCTCATATGGTTACATGGCCCTTCCATTTATTTATTGTTTTGACTGTTTTTACAAACGTTTTTCTGAATTACATGCCATTTGTAACAATTTGGTGGTTGTTTCGCCAATTTACAATTGCCTTTTGTAAATCAAAACATAATACGCGCAGTGCATGTTAGTTAAACGAACACGTATGCGGCGACACAGGCTTCTCTCTTTAGCGAGCTTCACGTTATTCTGTCGTTAAAAAAGGTTTCATTCCTTACACAAAAGTTGCGTTTTTGCCCCGAATTAAGCAGACTCTGCATGAACGAATGCTTTGACTGTATTTGATGAAGTTAAATTTTGTAATGAATGTTCAAGTCATAAATGACTTTTCTTCTCATTGTTGCAACGATTTGAAAATTGGTACAGAATATTACAAAAACGAAACAGAATCGAAATGAAGCCTTAAATGACAAACTTACCATAACGATTTGTTCAACCCAAAACAAAGTCCTAAGATAATTTCAAATTAACGTCAGCAATAAAAATGGTGATTACAGTACCAAGACTTAACACAGGTACTGTTAGGGGATTGCTTCAAGGGAGAATATTAATTTTAAGTTTATTTATTAAATAGCACAATTAAACGCAACTATAATAGTTTCGAGGATTGCAATTTTAGGTTAGGTTAGGTTGGATTAGTAGTTTTGATACCAAAAGCTCGCTTGAGCACGCATTGCTGCCCGTAGTGATGCCACGGGTAAACGCAGTCTTTGTACTGACCAAGTTCTACCAAAACCAGGGAAGAGGAAAAAGTTAGTCGGCGCAGGTGCACATCAAAAGCACAACTACCCTGTGCTAGAAAACCAGCCAGAAAGTTTGATAAAGGAAGCTATATCCTCGACATCAGTAGATGATAGCTCCGTCAAATTGACTAGATTAACCCCAATCTGCACTTCACAAGAGATGGGCATTGACAAAGAAATTGGATAACAGTCTCCTCTTCCTCAGCGGCTCTGCACCCTCGTCTGAAGTCGTTATATGAGAGTTGCGTTCTTTCCGCTTGTCTACCCATAACATAATGACCTGTAAGCATGGCCACAGTGACTGAGATGATGCCACGACCAAGTCTGAGTAACTGATTGGTGTGCCTTCTATCCATCAAGGCCCAAGTGAGTCTAGCGGTAGAGCAGAACTCCTCATTGATCCAGGATAAGTTGGCTTTCCGAAAGAATATCCGCGTAATGGCTAACTTGAACGAGGTAAGTGGCATACGATTGCAATTTGAAATAAGAGAAGTTTATTTCATTAATTTTAACAACACACATTCACTAATAATACCTCGCCATCAGTTTTATAGCAGAATTCTTTTTCTACAAAGATTACATACATAATAATTGATCAATTAATTGCAAAATTGGTCATTACATTCCTTCAGTCAAGGTTTTGATCTAGTTTCTCAAAGCCCTTGTAGTCGCCGTAGTCTATTAGGTAGTGTGTTCGCTTATTAGACGTAAAAACCGGGTTCGAGCCCCAGGACAGACATCAAAACGAGATATGAAAAAAAAGTATTTCTTCGCGACTTCTTCTCAGCAGATTTCTGGCAAAAGCTCAGAGTAAATAAACTGTCATGAAAACTTTCCGCTACTCAAGTATAAAATTAACGCTCATAACATGAGTGGTGTGAGAAGTTAGGCCGCAATCCTGACTGAAGGGTTGTAACGCTCAATTCTGTATGTATGTTCTCGCACCACTTATGTTGTGTGTGTTACTTTCATACACGATTAGCGATTTGTTTGAGATGTTTTACCACGTGCTTGAACAGTGACCTAACGTTTAATAAGGCAACACACTACCTACTAGACTATGCCGACTTCTACAAAGATTAAACTTCGCAGTTTTACAACACCACAGTGTATATACAATATGTAAATGTCTCCATTCGCTTTATTTATATTTCACACAGGCAACTGCTAGAACCTCAGTGTTGATTTATTATTTACTTTCTCTTTTTATGTCTCATCGAGCACACATTCAACGCTCCGTAGTACAGAAGACTCGCACTGCTCCGGATTAATAACTACCATAGCAACTTCTAATATTGGTAATTATTCTCAAATATCTCTCACTTCATGCCATGTATCTTACGATGATATTGTAAAAAATAAAAATGTTCTAATGCTTAAGCATTAATTTCAACAAAGGAACACTCAACTAACAGTTATTTTAGTCGTCCTGTAGCTAAAAACAATAAATTGGTGGAACTAATAAACATATCTATTACAAACATGCCTAGATTAATTCAAGAAACGCTTAAAATGCATGCGACAATTGGCATCCGCTGAACTGGCTACTGATCTGCTCCGGAAATAAGATGGAATTCATTCTTGCCTTAAAACATAATGCTTGTGTTCGCGACTCATTTGATGACAAGAATTCTCTTTAAAATATCTCTAGGTCAGTTCTTCTAAGTCGAAACTTAAGCCCTGTCTATTGGCCGACCTGTGTGAAGGTTACTTAAAAGCTTTCTACGTTTTCAATAGCAGGAAACAAATATTAAAATATTGAAGTCGCCGTAGTCTAGGTGGTAGTGTGTTGGCTTATTAAACGTAAGGGCATGATTTGAAACCCAGGTCAGACATCTCCTAACAAAATATCAAAAAATATTTTTTCCGCGACTTCCTCTCAACAGATTTCTCGCAAAAACTCTAAAAGTAAATAAAATTGCCATGAAAAGTCTCTCATAAATCTGTTGTTTGTAATCGCCTTTAAACAAGTACGGATAAAAGTAACACCCACAACATAAGTAGTGTGAGAAGTTAGTTCGCAGTCCTGGCTGAAGGGTTGTATTGATCCGTTAAGTAAGTAAGTACGTAGTTTGTTTACCCTTCATGAAAAATGTAACTTGAGGGTTGGACATTTTATTTCAAGGAGTTTACTGCCTTTTAGAGTTGGGTATTGATGTAGATACAGAGAACGCAATAGACTTTTTATTCTCAGTAAATTTTTTGTATTATATAAATATATTTGTATATCATTATTTGAATCCCAAGAGATTAGAGGAAAGAAAAATCGACCAAGTCAGAGACCACTCTGATCTGCCAATGGCAAGAGTTAATGACTAAGGTGACTAGGTATCTGTGAAGCTTAGTTCGCGACTAGAGTCTTTTCGAATGGGGCCACTGGCCAGGCTGATCATTAGTACGGGTCGCTTTACATCGTGATCCACCATAGCGTAAGTTACTTTAGCCGTAAGTAAATACAGATTTTGAAAAAGGAAACGCATAATTCCAGTTGGGACTAATCCATGTATAGATAAGTCTAGAGTTTTTGAGTAAATCATACTCTAGCACGTTACCGGCGATTGCCACTTAAAGGCACTACATTGTCCTAAAGATCGTGTTAAACATTGTCTTAGACTCTACTGGTTAAAGATTAGTTTCTTGTATGTTATCGGTGCTAGTGAATTTGAAAAAAGTTTATAAATTTAAAATTCTAATAACTTTTCAATATCATTTAAATTATGTGCTGCTTTAAAAATGTACATACAAATAGTCAGTATATACATGTTTTACATTCACAAAAGAAAATTTACACGTTGTTTCACTTGTATTCGAACAAATGCATGTGAAGATAAGTATTTCTTTAGGTTGTGTACGTCGATAAATACGTGACTTTATGTACGTTTGACATTTGTATTCTTTTTAATTCACACAATTATACCCGTTTGTTACTTTCAATTGTTTACAGAAAATGGGGTGAATAGAAGAGTACACAATATCTTTTATGTCATATTTGAATGGGAATGTATATTTTTGCAGTATAAAACTAGTGTTGCCAAATATCGTACTTCTTACGGGCTTGTGTTGCAGTTGTTGTGTGCCGAATTTTTGATTTAAACGTTTAATTTTTTAAGTTAAGCATTCTTTAATTCAACATATGATATTTCTTTATATTATGAATATGGTGTTATTAGAGTAACAATAAGTGATCGAAGCTTAAAAAAAGGTTACTTTAACATTTCTGGTGGAACGCCACGATGACAACTTATAGATGCAATTCGATTTTTTCATAGGTCAAAACCGATGTTTTATAGTCGAGGCATCGAAGTTAATTATTTATAACAGCTCAGGTGGAGCTGGATAAGTGTCGGACAAAGGCTTGCGTTGGCATAACCGTGTCTGTCTTTTACCAACTTTGTTGGCCCTATGTGGACCAAAGCCATGCTGACTATAATTATTTTTATAAGACAAAAATCTAACACGATATTACGCAGAGGGCATAATGACCTGACAAATCGAATGGCTGACAGATACTTCCATAAGTGTCCCCTAGACAATATTGGGTAATAAGAATAAAAGGAATAATTTGTCTGCTAAATACTCTTTTAAGGAAGTCGCCATGGTCTAGTAGGTAGTGTGTTGGCTTATTAGATGAAAGGCCCGAGTTCGAATCCCAGGTCAGACTTCAAAACGAAAAATATGAAAATATTTCTTCGTCGACTTCCTCTCAGCAGATTTCTGGCGACTTTAAACTTTAGGTCCCGCCACTCATATATAAAATTAACGCACACAACATGTGTGGTGTTGAGAAGCTAGGCCGTAATCTTTACTGAAGGGTTGTAATGGCCAATTATGTATGTATACTCTTTTAAGAAAGAAACTCCTGGGTCGCGGTCATATAGTTGGAGAGTAACAGAGTGGCACAGAGTGTTTTTCTATATATTTTCAAGTAAAGGTTTACACCATTCAAAGATTTGCTCAATTCCACATGGACAGAGGACTAGACATAGCAATAGTATCTGCCAGTCAGTCTCCTATCATACACTGGATTAGATACCCAGTCACATAAGAATTCGGGGCAATGATTAGCTTGTGGAAAGAGTACTTTCCAAGTACCTTGAGTAGTAGGAACTCAACTCGTACGGATTTGGCATAATCTTGACTTTTCTTAAGTAATTGCAATAAAAAGTGGTTTGAATTGAACACTATTGTACCGAGAAATAGGCTTAGCATTGTAACATTTTACCGGGAATAGTAGATTCAAAGTACAATTGGTTTGGAGTAGAGGTCGATTCGGGCTCAATACGCAGAGCATGTGGTGAGAAGAACAATTCATCGAACACATACTTAGACCATTCGTGATTTAAAAGCATCGCAGAAGGAAACATCCGAACGTTTGTCAAGTGATAGTTAGCCAGTTATTGTTACTGACAACGAAGAAAGTGTGGCTGATGTATTGGCTTAGGGCAGTACAATAAATCTAGTAGCGGTAATAATGCGTACACTGCGTTATGCATTAACATTCGATCTATTTTGTGGGCGATCAATATAACATCGTTGGATCCTTGCGATATAGTGAATCGATAAATTATCGACGTTTTCTTTTAATGCCTCTGGTGTAGCATCCCAGTTTCATTTTACTGCCAAGTATTTAAAATATGTAAGAAGCGGTGCCAAAAGGTGACAGAGCCTGCAAAAAAGGGCCAAATTGACACAACGGTAACGCAGCTGTAGAATATATTATCAACAGTTTTCTGATTCTTAAAACAAAAACATTGTTGTATTAAAAAGTTTAAATTACATATTTAGTTGAAGACTTAGATAAGTGTTCACAATGGTAACCAACACTAAACACAAAGTTTTATATGTCTTCCGAAAAATAAAATTGGCAACACTAGCTGAATTTCTAAAATAACACAACTCTATACCAATATTAAAGGACAAAAACCAACTAGCCAACTTAAATACAACAAGAAAATTTAGAAAGGCAAATAAAATAGTAGGTACTTATGTACGTATGTATTATATACATATGTATATTGCAGACAAAAAATAACATGAAATAAAACTGTCTTTATTGTGTGTTACATTTTATGTTTGTGTTAAACTTTCGTGTTGTGTATAAGAACAATAAACTGACAATAACTACAAGTACAACAGTAACAACAAGAATAATGATAACAGTTTTAACAACAACAACGACTAGGACAATTTAGCCTAAAGCTGTGGTCACATTGAAAAAATATTTGCTTCAAATATGTTTACTCGTATTTGCATTAAATTCTTCTGTAGTTTGTTTGCTGGTCACATTGGCGGGAAATATTTGACAAAATTTATTTTCCCAAATAACAATGAAACAGCAACAAATACAGTTTGGAGCAAACATGTTTTCCCTGCGGTCAGACCGAAGTAAATATTTTTGTTTTCTCATAAACAAAATTTTGTTTCATCAGAAAAAGAGAAACAAACAAAAAGGCACATGACATTAAAAAAAAAAAACAGAAACTTCACAAAACGAAAATGAACAAATTCGTTGAATAAAAACACCGGAAATAAGCGGAAAAAATATAACATAAACAAATAAATAAATTCGAAATGGAATATGAAACATTATTTGCGTTAAGTTGCGGAGCAGCTTCTTTGTTAATTTTAAAAGAAGCCAAAACCAATCGCCATATTCTTTGCCAAAAAATAAAGTAAATTCGCACAGCTGTTTAATTGTTTTCTTTTCTACATCAGTGTTGACAACTGACTTGCGTTTAAACGATAAAATATAAAACTTAATACCATATTGTATTGGATGTCGCCATGGTCTAGTAGGTAGTGTGTTAGCTTATTAGACGAAAGGCCCGAGTTCGAATCCCAGGTCAGACATCAAAATGAAATATAAAAAAATATTTCTTCGGCGACTTCGTCTCAGCAGATTTCTGGCAAAAACTCTGAGAGTAAAGATTGCCGTGAAAAAGCTTCTCAAAAAATGTCGTTCGGAGTCGATTTTAAACTGTAGGTCCCGCCACTTATGTATAAAATTAACACACACAACATGAGTGGTGTTGAGAAGCTAGGCCGTAAACCTGACTGAAGGGTTGTAATGGCCAATTATGTATGTATGTACGTACATAAAAATTTTGTGCCGTCGAGGACTAGTTTTGGAGATATTGGTCTCTAAGGTCCAGTAGGTTAATCAATTTTTTGTTCCATATAACTTTCTGTAGCAAATTACATGTATGATCTTTCATTTGGTACAAACTTGCATTTAAATAATGTGATAAAATATAATATTTTATTGTTCCTGGTTCATAATGAACTAATGGATCAAAACTTTTAATAAACCTGTCGAAAGGTCTTTACAGTAGTTTTTTTTTAATTTCTACTTTTTATATAAAGTTTATTATTAAAAGTTTTCCGTTTTGGTGATTTTATGAAAAAATTGCATAAGTTATTATTAAAAGTGGACAACACTGCAACAGCTGTTATTTACCACTGTTTGCTCTTACAAAATTTTTGCAAAATCAAATATTTATTTGTTCGAAAAAAGGAGCAAATATTTGCCACCGGTGGTCACACTATGGTCACATTAGAGACATTTTTGATTGCAAGCAAACAAATTTGTTTTCTCAAAATCTTGTTTGCAGCACTAAAATATTTTATGGTCACACTAGAGCAAAGCAAAAAATGGTGTTTTACTTCAAATATTTACTCAGTCTGACCGTAGCTTAAAGCTTATGAAATTTAGACGTGACACGTACATGTATTTTTATATTGCGGGAGAGAAAACTGCAGTAACAATTATTACTTGGCAAACAAATATATTCAATAACACAATTGAACAAAATCTAACCACACACAGAATATACAAAGTTTTTCAAAGAAATTTACTTGACTAACACAGTATTCCCCATACATAAGAACTTCTAAAAATGCTTGTATGACAGTGCTTATAAGTGGGGAATTGCTGTATCTAAATGCCGCATCTGAAAGCAAATGCTACGTGTCATTCAAGCTGATAAAATTCTTTTTGTCATATTGACAGCACCGGCTTTATATTCGATGGAAAGCCGACTGGTCTAAGAGGACTTTAAACATCTTCTACAATTCGGTGTGCCGAACAAAGTTCTAACTTGCGGAGAAATTGCTGAAGGAGATATATCCGCAGCAGAGTTTAGAGTCATAGTCAGGAGTCCTATTATAGCATTAACTAGGCAGTGAATCAGGCCGTTGACTCGCCTGAAATCTGGACCAGGGCGATTTACAGAAGAAAGGCTTTACAAATTACAAAAGGCGAACATAAGTGGATTGCAAGTTTTCTATCAGGAATCAATTAATTGAGATTGCCTTGCCTCATTCGTTTACTACTTCAGGGTTGGACAGAGCGTCGATATTAAACTATAGGTCCCGCCAACCATGTATAAAATTAACACACACAACTTAAGTGGTGTGAGAAACTAGGTCTATTATCCTGGCTGAAGGATTGTAATGACCAATTATGTATGTATGTAATTATAAGTGGTGAATGCTTAAGAGCGGAATGCATCCATCGAAATATTGCGTTACATTTTGAAACAAAAATCAAAATTGCATAAGTTTCAACACTGCTAAGCGGGAAATTATTATATCCCGAGAGCTTATATTTGGGGAATACTGTAACAACAAAACTATATAAAAAAATTAATAAATTTAGTTTCAAATTCCTTATCAGCAAGCATCGTTGACAGTAAAATGAGAATATGCAGTAGACAGACTAGACTTCTCTGAAAATCATTTCGATTGATTTTTCGATTTGCTACCTATCCCAGGTTGTCAATATTTCTGTTCAATATTGTTGCGAAAATGGTGTTATTAAAATGATAAACAAAAGCTACACAAATAAAACAGTGGACTTGTTTACATCATCAACGAATAAGCAAAAATATAGCAACAACATCAGTAAAAAAAAGTAAACAAACAGACAACAACAACACTGCAAAAACAAACGTAAACAAAATACACAAACAACACTAACGAAAACAACATGTTTACAATTATAGATATTTTGCAAACGCAAAGTCATTCTCCTTCGAGAGCATTCATCAGACTGTTTACCCAGCGATATAAAAGGCAAGCCAAAGCAGGCAACGGGATTAGTAAAAATTCAGTCAGTCTTGTGTGAAGACGCGTTGAATTTGAGAAGAATAATTGTGATTTGAAGATCTCCGTTACTAAAATCTAACGAACAATTGTTAGTGTGTACGCGGAATAGTGTAAAGAAGAAAACAATTAAAGCAAGTTGTTGTTGTTTAAATCGAGTTGCCAAAGGTGGCATACGGAATTGTGCGGACAATAAAGAACTTATTTAAAACAAAACACAAATTTATTTTTGTTTTATTTTCAATCTACGAACTCATATTTTAAACGTTTTTTAAAGCGTAAAAACGTAACAAAAACGTAATATTATTCCTGTAGTCTGAAATCTAAGTTTCATATTTTGAGAAGTTTCCCACGTGTAGATTTATTCTATAACTAGTTGAGGTTATGTCAATAAGATCATCATCAAGAACGTCTAAAAGAAAACACGAACATTTAAAAAAGTAGCAAAATAAGCAGCGATGTGGGGCACAACCATTATTTCTAACAAATTGCAATCTGTTGAATAAATATTTAATTTTACTTTTTCATTTCCTCATTATACTTATTTATGTTTATTCTTCTTCCTTTTATTTTTACTGTTTATACATTTTATTTTCAAATTTGTAAGAAATGGGATAAATAGTACAACAGAGAGGAAATGTAATTCAATTAATTACAATAACATCTCTTTCAATACAATAACTTCTTCGTGATGACTTTTGGAAACTTTTGTGTAAGCGAAAGCTCTTGCTAAACAATTTAATTTTTAATAAAAACGTATTACTTTTTCATTCTGTTATTTTAAAAATTTTTCAATAAAGATTGAAATAAAAACAGTTGGTACATCTACCTACTAGACCAACGCAACCCACTACTAGACCGGGGGTAGTTCCAACAATGTTATCTGGAATTAATAAAAAAAACATTAAATATTGGTAATTAAAAAATCTCCCAACAACAAAGGTTGCATCGTATTCTTAAGTTATTTTTAGCAGAGGTTGGCTGAGAATGTAACAGATCCAACACCTGTGGCTGCTGCGCCTCAAGTATCGACAAATCTCGAGAACTATTCTTATCTATTTTCAATACAATTTTTACGTCTCGCATATTACACTTAGGAATGAAAGGCTGTATTAATCAAAATCATACCCAAGCTTGGTAATCCGTGTGTTACAGGTTTAAAAGTTGATTACTAAAGCCGAAAGTCCATACCATCCGTTTCATGCGGACTGCGTTACATGCAATTTTTGCTTTCTATGCCGTTCTTATTGCAAGTTACACACAATGCGTTTTATGCGACTGGTTTTTTGTTTTGGTCAGCTGTTGTGGTAAACAATAAAAAAACAAACAAGAACATTTTTGGGAAAAATAGAAAATTAAATTCTAATTTTAAAAGAATTTATGCCATTAATTACAAATTTATGAGTTTAAATATGTGATATTTTGTGCTGTTAAGTCCGACGAAAATCCTCAAAAGAACACAAGACAATTGTTTTCGGCTAATTTATCCTCCATTTTTCATGTTTACAAATAAATAAATTCAAAATAGATGACACTCAGCACATAAAGACAATCGACAACTAGTAACATACATATTTTGTTCATGAAATGATGAAATGTTCAGAAATGTGCTAAAAATGTATTTTCCTCTTAAATTAGTAGTAAACTTTATTATGAAATATGTTTTTATTAATATTTTTATAATGCAAAAAGAAAAATGCGAAAATAATAATGTCGTAAAATGTAAACATATCTATCGAAACCATTCACAATAGTATATAATTTGGCATGCCAAGTTTAAAAAACTGCTGACATTTTCCAACACTGCATGAGTCGCATAGAAAAGTAGAAAGTAGATCTACTTGATGCGTTCTACGCATCTATGCTTTCTATGCATTTTCTTATGTTTCTTGTCACATACAACTACACTGATTCTACTTTTTCGGTATACGCATGTAATGCAAGCACGCATGAAACGCATGCTATGGACTTTCGGCTTAAAGCCGAAAGTCCATACCATCCGTTTCATGCGGACTGCGTTACATGCAATTTTTGCTTTCTATGCGGTTCTTATTGCAAGTTACACACAATGCGTTTTATGCGACTGGCTTTTTGTGTTGGTCAGCTGTTGTGGTGAACAATAAAAAAGCAAACAAGAACATTTATGCCATTAATTACAAATTTATGAGTTTAAATATGTGATATTTTGTGCTGTTAAGTCCTACGAAAATCCTCAAAAGAACACAAGACGATTGTTTTCGGTTAATTTATCCTCCATTTTTCATGTTTACAAATAAATAAATTCAAAGTAGATGTAACATGCATATTTTGTTCATGAAATGATGAAATGTTCAGAAATGTGCTAAAAATGTATTTTTCTCTTAAATTAGTAGTAAACTTTATTATGAAATATGTTTTTATTAATATTTTTATAATGCAAAAAAGAAAAATGCGAAAATAATAATGTCGTAAAATGTAAACATATCTATCGAAACCATTCACAATAGTATATAAAAAACTGCTGACATTTTCCAACACTGCATGAGTCGCATAGAAAAGTAGAAAGTAGATCTACTTGATGCGTTCTACGCATCTATGCATTATATGCATTTTCTTATGTTTCTTGTCACATACAACTACACTGATTCTACTTTTTCGGTATACGCATGTAATGCAAGCACGCATGAAACGCATGCTATGGACTTTCGGCTTAACTGCTTCAAATTTATTTGAAAAGTTGCTTATTTCTAAGTATCAAGGAGAAACGCTGATCTTCTCTTTTTATCCAACTGATAGATTTTGGTATGAAGGTCTGCTTTATAAGTCTATACTAAATTTTCATTTTAATATTGATGTTGTTGTCGTTGTCCTCAGAAAGTTTGTCATTAAAAAGTTTTTGTAGGTACTTCACAACTGATTGCTGCCGATCAGAGATCAGCAATTAGTATTCAAAAAGATGAGTAGATTCGAATCATACTCATAATTTGTGATACTTATACGCATTCATAATTATTTTAATATCATAGTCATACTACTCATATTCAAAGTTTGAAGTACTCATCGTACTCATGCTTAACAATACGCACGATGTTTTTGATTTCGACTCTCCTTTACTCAACATTTACAAGAATCACAAGATAAGTATGATTCGCGTACGAACACTACAATACTCGCTAGAAGATTGTGTGCTTTGCTTGTTGTCTTTGTCTTTTTCTTTCTTCTTTTTTTTTTTGTAAATGCAACAGCAACTAAGAGTATAAATTTTGATGAATGATCCGAATCACTCGAAGCTTATGAATCTGAATGAGTAGGAATATGAATAAAACGTATTACGAATGTTATGAGTTTAATGTCAACGTTGTATTTATACTCATTGCAACCTGTACTTATAAATCAATGTTGTAGTGAGTACGAATGAAACAGAGTAGTTGAATTTCAATACCGTTGACTCACTCGCACTAAAAATTTCATGAGTACTTATGAGTAGCGAAAAAACAATTCATTGCTGATCTCTGACTGCCGATGTGCCACAGGTTTATATATTGAAAACTGTTTCATACTTGTTATATACTTTGGACATGCCATGAAGCAGTCGTCTAGAGAATTGCGCGCATGAAAATAAAAACGTAATAAATCGTAAATCCCCAACGCCTTTTCCATTAAGGGAATACTCACAGCTCTCCAGAATAAACTGAATGAGCAGAAATGTATTCAAGTAACATTCACATTACGACGGGAAACATACCTTAAAGCTGGTGATGTCCATTTTTATTGTGAGAGAAAAAAGAGCCACATTTGACGAGTCTAAGAGGTCTGCAACAATTATATTCGCCGCTCACTGTTGTTGCTTCTAACTTCACAACCGTGAGTTGCAATGACAGAACAGATGCTGGTGCTGTTGTAGCTCATCAATGGGAATAAAGTTATCTTCTCTTCAAATTTCCTTCATCATCGTATCTTAGAGTCTTAATAAAATGCGCCTTTATATGGTACATAGTACTTGAACTTACTCGTATTTTGTCACTGATTTGAATGAATTCTTGATTAATTTGCGTTGTAAACGCATAAACTTTTAAAATTAAAAATTTTTTTTACCTTCTCCCATACTCGAGACTGGATGTATCGGATTTTTCCCACATATTTTAGGGTTGACATTTATCTCCATCTTATCAGCGAACATGAAGACCCTACATCAATTTGTCTACGCGTAAGAAACCTTCACCTTCTGTTCCTTACGAATTCTAGACAATTGTTTTATGTTTGATATAGATATATACTGTTATGTGAGAAATAATGAGGCCAGTGTAACACCTAGTTGCTCTAGAGTAGTTAAAATTTGGAAGAGATTACGGTGTTGTTAAAATCTGATAGAGATCGTCTAAGCATATGGACAACAAGATTTTGTCATATCTAATCCGGTATATCATACCAAACAACCTGTATTCCTTCCAATAGCATATCCTTTTCTTCCTTCCTCTGATTTTTGTTTTTCTATATTTTAAAAGTTTTTGATCGAATTTGGATCTGAAGATAGCATAAGCCAATCTAATACATTAATATTGTTATCTTCCAACCATTTCCTAGTGTACCTTGCAATATATTTAAGGTTTCTCTACTACTGGAACACGCATCGAATGGCAAAATTTTTTCTAAATGCCTTGAATCTGATAATAAATACTCGGTTTACAACAAAATACTTAAGAATGTCGTATTGGACCTTATTATATTAAATTCAATGATCTACACAGAGATCTGGTGGTCATTTAGATCACAGAAATACACAAACATAGATTACGGAATCTCATGAAATCTATCTTATAAACGGGACTAAAACGCATAATTGATGTAGACACTGACGACGCCTCACATCAACAGGACGGCGCTATGTGCCATTTGCTCATGCTACACTCTATTTTCCTATAAATTATGACATTTACCGGCAGGACTTACAGTTTAAAGTTGATTCCAATTCATATTTTTAAGAAACTTTGCATGTCAATTTTATTTACTCTCAGAATTTTGGCCAGAAATCTGTTGAGAGGATCTCGCCAGAGAAATATTGTTTTATAATTCATTTTGCTAGAGTTGTCTGACCTAAGGTGTGAACTGTAGACTCACGTCTAATATGCCAACACACTACCTATTAGACAATGGCGAATGGCTCTTTGGATATACGAAAAATTGAAAATCGTTAGCCAAAATATTAGCAATAAAGTTAGTCTAACTAGAATTGGATACCATACATAACATACATACTTGATAAGAATTAAAAACAAATGGAGATATCGTTAATCCACTATTATGTGTAGTATCGTCGCAATGTTACATTCAATTCCCTTTTTCCAGTCATCATAATTTTAACTGCTGCATACAAGAATAAAAGAAAACAAATCAACTAATTGTGTTACACTTTTCCTCTTTCTCTTTCCAGATCAATGGAGAAAATGCTATACCTTATGATTCGTAATCGATTTTTAGTTTTTCTTTCACAAATATTTTCTATTTTTTCTCTCTCTCTAATACTAATTTCATTCCATTCATACAATATTTTGTTTTTTATCTTGCACATACTGCAACGAAATTTACTACAAGATCTTGAAAAAAAGAACAAAAGAAAACAGAGATTGAATCTTTAAATGAAAAAAAAGACATAAAGAAATGAAGCAAAATTATTATTTTTGCCAATCTGCGTGAAACAAAGCGAAAATAATTGGATTGTTTTCTTTATCTGTAAATTGAAAAATAATTTGTTTGTTGTAAAATGTTTAATGAAAGAGAAGATAATTGTTATTTAATAATATAATATTTTGGTATTTTAGGTTTAAATGTCATGCTTATGTCATTATGGACGCAAAAGAAATTCAAAGCTTGGTTAGGCGGCATGATTGGGCCTTACTTTCTAGAAGATGAAACCGGTATTGCTCTCAACAGTATTCGATAGGAATCAAGGTTAAAGCATGACGGCATCACCCCGTACAGTCCGATAGTAACAATTAATTTATTGAGGCGATAATTTTCCTAACAATCTATCTCAATAAATTCTGATGTTAAATGGCCACCAATATCAAGTGATTTAACGTCGTGCGATTTGTTTTGTTTACAATTTTGTAAAATCATATGGTCAACCAGATTTTGACATACCAAAACCGGTGTATCAAATACATTAATATTGCTATCATCGAAACATTTTTAGTGCACTTTGCAGTATATTGTGATGTTTTTACCTTTTTAAAAATGTTTAAAATATGAGTTCATTGATTGCAAAGAAAATAAAAATAAATTGGTGTTTAGTTTCCATTAAATTCTTTATTTTTCGCACAATTTTTGTGTGACACTCTTTATAACTTGACGTGTACAACAATAATTGCATCTTCGCTATTCTTCTTTGCTTACAGCGCAGATCTTTACAACGGACATCTTCAAACCACGACCATTTTTCTTCACAAGCAACGTGTCTTCACACAGGACTGACTGAATTCTTACTACTCGTTGCCTGTTTTGTCTTGCTTTTTTATATGCCCACGTAAACAGCCTAATGAAGGTTCTTGAAGTCGAACATTCGTGGTTTCGCTTTCTTGAGAACTCTACTCTCGACCTCATTGTTGTTTGTGTATTTTGTTCATGTTGTTTGTTGTTGCTTTCTCGTTACTTGTCTATCCCCTTTTCTTTCATACTGATGTTGTTGGTTTACTTGTAACAAGTTCGTTGTATTTGTTTGTGAAGCTTTTGCTCATTTTAATGTTTAACGGTGTACACCTTTTCCATTTTCGTAACAATATTTAGTTTCTTTATCGTGTTGGAACACACATTCTAGTGGCACAATTTTATTTGGTATACATAGCATCAAGAATTACCCCACAGGAAATATATTACCTCAATAGTGATCTATCGTGGGCAGCCCGGATCTGCACTCTGATTATTGGCGTGGATCCATCGATTCTTAAAATTTCTTGGTATAGCTTGTTTCGAAGAAAATTTTTGCGTCTACTAATTATCATGGCACTCAGAAATTTTTATACGAAAAGGCTTCCCTTTTAATTTTACAATCCAGCAATAAAATAATAAAAATGCAGGAAGAGGAAAGAACGGGCCTGTTCGTAAATGCATCACTGTGCTGCATAATATGATTATTTTGCGCTCACTCTGCTAATCACATGTTGCTGATGCTTTTTTTTGCTGATTTATTTGTTTGCATTTACAAACGAACAAACACTGCAGAAATGGAAAAATTGTTAATAAATTTGATTTCTGAACTGGACGATAAAACAAATGCCAAAATGTTGTTATATGCACAAAAAAGTGTACTTTGTGCAAAAAAGAACACATTTAAGGAAGAAAAAAAGAAACTTATTGTTAAAACTCTCATTCTCTCTCTCACTCATTCAATGCATCAGCCTTTTTTATGATTAGTGTTTTGGGTTTATTTGCGCATAATATGATTTAATGTTGCATTTACGAACATTTGACAGCTGCAGTACTGCCAAGATTTGCATTTACGAACATGATGCGCATAATATGCAGCGCAGTAATGCATTTACGAACAGGCCCAACAATTTCGACATGTAAATGGGTTAGCAATGTGACAGCTCGATTAACAACTTCATGCTTTGTTCGAAGTTTTGGATTGTCAGTCGGAATATATAAAGGAAAAGCAGGGAGAGAGTACCGACTGCAACAGTTGGGCAAACCTAGTTCGTGCAACAGTAATATAATCTCGGAAATAATAAAATAGAGAGTTAGCTTTTGATGAGTTCGAAAAAATGAATATTTTTAATAAATTTCGCTGTTTAACTATCCGGAGTCGACGTTAATATATTCTTCATCCATATAAGTAAAATATACATCATAGCTAGGTCGTACACTTGACTAAAATATTGTCTATAGGAAAAACATTTTGTGATGGCCTGTTTCTGCCTTTGCATTTTACAATACTCACTAGAAGTTTGTGTGTTTGTTTTGATTGCTGTCATTGTCTTTCTTCTTTTTTTGTAAATGCAGCTACAACTAAGACTGTAAATTTTGATTAATAATTCGAATCACTCGAATTATTTATGAGTATTATAAGTATTTTTCTAAATTTATGAATTTGAATGAATAGGCGTATGAATCAAACATATTTCGAATATTATGAGATTGATGTCAAAGTTGTACTGATACTCATTGCAACCTCTACTTATAAATGGATGTTGTAGTGAGGACGAATAAATCAGAATAATTGAATTTCAATACTGTTGACTCACTCATACTCAACATTTCATGAGTACTTATGAGTAGCGAAGAAACGATTCATTGCTGATCTCTGGTTGGAATCTTTTGTTAGTCAAAATCAAAACCAACTGATAAAATAAATGCTTGTTTAAAGCTATCGAGCCTATAGATGTACATTAAAAGATTGTCGATGGCAACCATTATCCACTGCAATCCAAGAATTTAAGTGATAAAGTTTATAAGTGATAAACAAATATTTTTGTCAACCTCACTATTTCACTAAATCACAAAATCAAAGGAGGGAACAAGTTGAAATTGACTTTCCAAAAATACAACAAGTTTTTATAAATCATGCTTAGTTGAGTAAAAGTTATAAAACAAGAACGTCAATGATTTGTGTTAAAGCGTTTAGTCTCTAATAGTTGGCGTATTGATCACATATAAATCTATAGATACAAAATAGCCCACTTCATCAACGAATTGAATTTTTTAATTAGCCTGGATTGCCACCGTATTCGAAAATCGGGATTTTTAATAACTTTGATTCGTAAATCAAATTCACCAAAATTATGCAACAGAATAATACTTGTCGTCAAGAAATTTATTGAATTATATAATTGCAACAACAATTCTAAATTCGGGAAACTAGTTCGTAATCCTAAATTCGAAACTAAAAGGCAAAGGCCATGCATCTGAACTGAAATGCTGTTTGAAGTTTCACGATTACAGTTTCCTGCAATCAACGTCCATTGTTGCAAGTTTACGGGATAAAATTTAAAGCTCCTGATCGTATTGTTAACTGTATGCAGGGCTGTCAGATGTGGCGATTTCTCGCCAAACGTGGCGATTTTTCATTGCCTTTGGCGACCAAAATTTTTAATTGGCGACGTGGTGATTTTTTGGCGATTTACAGACTAGTTGGCGATTTATTTGGCTATTTTTAAAAAATTATTTTTATTTTCTTGAAATACTTTTTTAACACTATAACATAATGTTCTTACATTATACATCTCTGGTATCCCTCATATATTATGTTATTATTACATAGTGAATTATCAATTAATTATGTCAACAAGTAAAACAGTTCATATTTATGGTTTATACAAATGTCTTTCTCATTTCGTACACTTGTAAAACAATACAAAAACAACAAGCTGATTGTTGTTGTTAAGAGGACTTTTCTGTCAAAATTGATATTGAGACACCTCTTTAAATGTGCAGCATTGATGCCAAACAAGTGTCAAATTAGTTAACGTTAAATAGAAAAATTAAAACTTCAAAAGAAAAGAAAACCATTTAAGAAAAATAAAAATTAAAGAAGTACTACAGTAGTTTTGATTTAGCTGCCTTTTATTTACGTGCGCATTTCCTTTACCTGCACAAAAATTTTGAGAGTGTTATCTATAATTAAAGTAAAAAAATTTTATTTAGCTGTATTTTTGACTTATCTCCACAAAAATTCTTGCAAAAGTTAGTTGTGCAGGTAAGTCAAAACTACTGTATTAAAGCATTATTTAAAAAACGAAAATGTTATAATGGCATCTTCTTCAAAAAAAATTAAAGTAGATCGTCGATATCGAAAGGAGTTTGAAAATATAAATTGAGCCATAGGTAAGTACACAAATGTAATATTTTAAACCTTGTAATGACTTAAATTTGTAGGTTGGCTAAAATCTATTGCAGATGCCCCTTTGTAGTACCAATCTGCATCTAATGACCAATATATGTACATCGTGGTGTTTTGGATGCAAAATAGATTTATGCAATTAATTTTTGTAAAAAATATTTTGACAACTAATAACTAATGCATTAAAAGTACAAATGTAATGTAAAATTATAATATTTTTTATTACAGACTTTTATAAGATTTATATTGACTTTATAATACATGAAATAAATAAATATAAGGGATTTTTTAAACTTTTGGCGATTTTTATTTTGGAAAAAATTAATAATAATTTATTTTGGCGATTTTTGGCGATTTTGCATATAGCTTTTGGCGATGGAGGTCAAAAAAAATCTGACAACACTGACTGTATGTTGCCTCTCGATGTACGAATGTGGAACGATTAAAAATGTGTCAAATGAAGCAAATTTTTTATCACTTGAAAATCTTATATTTCTTACACTTCTTTGTCATGTAAAATTAATTCTTTCAAGAATATTTCTTCATCTGAAGGTGTTCTCTTGTATCATATTTTCCAGCACAATGTACTCTATTACGCTAATATAAGCCAAGATACAATGGTTATAACCTTTACAAAATCATTTTATTTCGTTTGTATTTCGATTACTGCTACAAAAAGAACAGAGCCATAAGAATACAGGAATAAATCAATTTCAAGATTCAGTACTTTAAGGTAATTTTTGTATATTTTACTACTTCTTATATACATGTTATATACACTACGTACATATGTACATATGTATGTGTTTATGATACATGAAATGCTAACTAATTGTCTATTGTTATGCTTGCCATTGTATACACTAATGTGTGTTAAAGTTTATTGATATTCTCAAGCGGCAAAAGAGTAATATTCCTTTCGTTATAATTTTTATATCTTAAAGGCTTTTCTCCGTTTGAATACGGATAGTTATTACCATAGTATTATATTGCAAATGTAAGAGAACATTTAGTAAGGTTTTCATTACATATGTATGTTTGCATGTATGAAGTCAGAGAGCATTAACTTAATATGTACTGACCGAACAAATGTTAAATTTCAAGAGATTTCTGACATATAAATTTGGTTTTAATGCGTTTCACATTTGGCTTTTATAAGTAAATGTGGTATTTAACTCGTGAATTATATTCAGTTTATTTCTATATTAAGGGCTTATATTAAATTAAGCAAAGTTATAAGTTGTTAACAAAAAACTAATACCAACAGAGATTCCAATTATTCAATCACCATCATATGCCATGAGTTTAATTTAACTAATGAAACTTGTAATAGATTCCTCAATTTATTTCATAAAATCAAGTCTCATCCTGAAATAATTTTGGATACGCATTGGTTTAAGATACCTTAATTTCTTATTTATTTTAAATTTTACCAATTCTCACTAATATCTTCTATCTTAAATGACGATGAATTTATGTATGTATATCTGCGTTGATTGCGGTGACAATATACGAAAGCAAAATTATTAAATTATTTTTGCTTTGAGAAGACAACATATGTATATAATATCAAATATAAACTGATATTTGTAAGGGATTAAAACCAAATAAGGACAGATTTTATATTCTTTATTCCTTCAATTTATTTCTTTAGATGCTATCGCCTTTAATTTTATTTTACAACTGGCAACTTTCTCTTAGCCTATCTTATCTATATCTCGCAGTTTTTCCTATTTCATTTTCTGTATACGTTTTTTTAACAGTGTTGCCACAATTCGGCCATCCTGACTCTAAATCGCCCCGATTTCACCTTCAACTTTTAATACGTTTTTGTCTTCATCAGCCCCAACGTTTTTATTTTTTAAAATTTCATTTTCAATTTTTGACGATTCTATTTCTCTCCTTTGCACTTCAATTTCTCGCTCCATTATATTCATTTCTTTCTTCATTAATTCATTTTCTTTCATTTTCAATTCATTTTCTTTCATTTTCAATTCATTTTCTTAGGTATACTATGCTCTTTTGATTCATTTGCTTCTTCAACACACAGTTTATTGTTGATCATTTGATCACTCTTTTTTTCGTTCCACCAACGACGTTCATTTTTTCCTTTGTATTGACGATATTACCGCCGCCACATTGCTCATCCATCTCAGCTACACTGCCACTGCTGCTTTCTGCTTTTCTTTTCCTTTCATTCAGCAAACTTTCTTCTGGGAACTCCAACAGACGCAACACCAATTCATTTGTATTTCCGGTGATTTTTTCTTCTATTTCTTCCAACATATTCTTTAGTTCCCTTACCGTGCACGAATTTAATATTTCTTCAGCCATCTTTTCGGTTTGATTCCACTTCTGATGTTGTAAGGGATTAAAACCACATAAAGACAGATTTTATATTCTTTATTTCTTTAGATGTTGTCGCCTTTAATTTTATTTTACAACTGACAACTTTCTCTTTGGTTATCTTATCTATATCTCGCAGTTTTTCCTATTTCATTTTCTGTATACGTTTTTTTAACAGTGTTGGCACATATTAATGAATTTATTTTCTAACTAGCTAATACCCGGTGTGCTTCGCTACCCCCATCGGAATTAAACACATATCTCGTGATGCAACTGGGTCGCCCACCATCAAAATTGTTACGACATTGTTGGAGTTCTGGAGTTCTATTAGCATGAATTGTGATTATGTGGTCATCTGAACTTAATCGTGGGTCATCTTTGGCTTGCTTAAAGATCCTTTCCAATTCGTTGATTTCATGAAACATCACTTGTAAATCGGCAACAATCCATTGTTTTGTGTCAGGGTTATAATGCAGGCGGTGGTGCACTTGGCCATTGTTATCCGCTTCTCCTATGAAATAAATTTGTAAGAACTTAGGATCTTCATTTGGAATTGGCAACAATAATCCCATTTTATGATAAATTTGACATTGAACACGAAACGTTGGCATAAAGTTGTCTCGAATTACTTTGGTAGCACCAAAAGATGTAATTTTGAAGCACGAATTATATTATCTTATATTTTTAAGAAAATGTTGTGAATCCACATTAGTTCCTAAATGAAAAAATATTTTTTATTTATATTTTGTTAAATTAAAAAAAGTATATATTTCGAAAAACTTACCTCAAATCAGCGATTGCAATGGTTCTGGAGGTGGAAGTAATTCAGATAGAACGATTTTACCATAAGAGCAACACATTCTAGGTGATTCATTTTTGTACCTGAGTTCATTGCACTATTGGCAAACTTCATTCATGTCACCAATTGCCACTAATTCATCTTCGGTATAATCTAAGTATATCAGATCTGTAGTGATTATGTTGGACTCCTGTTTCATTAGCTCGTGCTGTTGTAGTACCTTCATGTTCCAAAGGTGTCTCGGTAGCTCGTGCGGTTGTCGCATATTGTCGAAGGCTTTCCAGACGTCATTCACGATCTGAAGGTGTTTCTGTGGCTCGTGATGTTTCAATTCGATTTCGCTGGCTTTGTAGTCGACCTTCACGTTCCAACGATGTCTCGGTAGCTCGTGGGGTTGTGGCATGTTGTCGAAGACCTTCAAGAAGTCTTTCGCGTTCTGACGGCGTTTCAGAAGCTTTTAAGGCGCTCTTGGCTTTCTGAAAGTGTTTCAGTAGCTCTTGATGTTGTGGCACGTTGTTGTAGGCCTTCAAGGCGTTCTTCATGTTGTGATGGCGTTTCGGCGGCTCTAAAGGTTGAAGCTCGACTCCTTTCAGTCCTGAGGCGACTTTCACGTCTTCCGAACTTTCATTTGCTCTCTGGGATTGCAAACGCAATGCATTTTTAGTGCTTAGGAAAGGGATGCTTTTATTCGGGGCATTTTTACAAATTGTTGCAAAATAAATGTCACTCAGGTAACGTTTAACTTGTTTAGAATCAAAGATTGAACTGAATTCCAAAACCGAATGCGTGTTATATTTATTTCTTTATATTTTACCTAATATGAAATCGGTTCAAGTCAAAAACCTTTTGAAGAAAATTAATGTTACTAAAATTTAACAAATAATTGTGCTTGCGTCGGTCACAGGTAATTTTTTGTGATGAGCTTTGATGAGTAGTTTTGCAACTACTTATTTTATTTGGGAAAAATATTGACAGTTTACATTTTATTACTTAGATAATTAAAAGTAATGAATTCATTGCCCAATTAATTGCTTATTATAAAGTTTACCTAATGTATTTTTCAAATAAATAATAGTTTTATTAGTTACCCGTTTTTAGAAGTAAACAATAACATAACTATTACAGTATATGTATATGTTTTCCATGATAAATATTTAAATAGTATGAACTTTAGTACTTACTATCTATATGAGTTGAAAATTTCAAACTCAATCATTTAAGGGTCATATACCTTACTATTGCATATTTCAAGATATAATAATTTCTACACCCACAAATCAGAGAGGCACCACCTTCCTATAGCTGGAATACAAAATTGGGGACTCTAGCTTTTATAGTTTTTTTATACAGATTTTAATAATTAGTTCATATGGAGTTTGCCACGCCCCTAATGCTTGATAGCCCATTTTGAACAAAAATATTGATATTGAACCTTTAGATATTCGTACAAAATTTTAGCAGTCTAACTGTTCTGGTGTGCTAGATATGCAGACTTTAGTATTTACTTCATATGGGAGGTGCCACGCCCGCTTTTGCTGAACTCCCTATTTTTGTCCAAAATATTTATATTTAAACAAAAGTTATTTATACAAAATTGGGGACTCTAACTGTTAAAGTTCTTCAGTTAGGCAGATTTTATTATTTACTTTATATGGAAGGTGCATTGTCCTCTAATGATAGGTCGCCTATTTTTGTCCAAAATATTTATATTAAAACCGTAGTTACTTGTACAAAATTTTAGGTATCTTGCTGATATAGTTTTTCCAATATATCCATTTTGTTATTATCTTACAATAGTAGGTTATGTAGTATATGTGGGAGTGACACCTCTCTGATTTGAAATATCAACATAAAAAGTAGGAAAATCGGCTCAGCCGTTTAGTCGTCTATAAACTTCAAACATACAAACAAATGCACATTAATTTTTATATACAGGTGATGTCCGACATAGAAGAAGTTTTAAATTTAATTCAAATGGGAAGTACCACACCCTTTTCCTAGTCAGCCCATTTTTGTCTAAAATATTCATATTGATACTAAAGTGGATTCGATAAAATTTTAGGGCTCTAACTGTGATATGTTCATAGATATAATAATTTAATATTTTTTATATTGGAGGTGACACACCCACTATAGCCAATCCGCCCATTTTGTTTATATATACGTCAAAGTCGTCCATACAAAATTCGCAGTTTATGAGATATGCGACATTAAATATTTTTGGGAGTTTTTTATAAATTGTTATTTCCTAACCCTGACTTAACGAAATGTCAACTTTATGTTTGTTTGCTATTTTTGATAATTAACTTTATGTACTAAAATTGACTCTCGTAACATTTAGAAAGTTAAAAGGGTCACATTGAGTTTTTAACATTGAAATATAAAGGTCTGCCACTAATACTTAATAAATTTGGTTTTATTTAAGCAAAGAAAGATTAAAATCAAATCGTTTCAAACAGAAATTCTCTTACATTTTTATGGTGCCGAAACCCGGGAACCTATCGAATCAAGATAGATAATAAAATAAACGAATTTATTAAAATAATTGCCGTCGGTAAACTAAGAGCAAAATTATACTCCTCCTACGTGGATATAATAAAATCGCCTTTTCCAAACCGAGGGTACAGTGGTACCTACGTTTCAATTATTATCCGCTGTATAATAATTTCTTAATCTACTGATTAAAAATTACCCCTGCCTAAATAAACTTCAATATCCCAACGTTGAAAACTTCATCACAATGGAAAATATTCTAACAGTAATAAACACTCAAAAAGCGGCGAACAAGCATTTGAAAAAAATCTTGTTAACAATTGATAAAAAACCAAAAGAAGAACTAACAAAAGGTTACCTAAAAACATTACT
This sequence comes from Sarcophaga rosellei, assembly GCA_930367235.1. Taxonomy (NCBI): domain Eukaryota; kingdom Metazoa; phylum Arthropoda; class Insecta; order Diptera; family Sarcophagidae; genus Sarcophaga; species Sarcophaga rosellei. The sequence continues at coordinate 40,639,092 of OV884020.1, forward strand.
TGAGGAAGTTGAGCTGACTCACAAAAGCTTTAAAGATTATCACGAACAAATTTGTGAAATAGTAAACGAGAACTCAATTCTTGAAAGTGATGTGCCGTATTTAAATGAAGATTTTTATTACGTATTCTTTGAGAATTACTTAACTCTAAAATCAAAACTACTGGATTTGTCATCTGAGTCTACAACTCCACAATAGAATATGTCAAGTACAGTGGTATCGACTTCAGTTCAAAATACTTCATTTGCCTCCAGCGCCAGACTTCCAAAAATTGAATTACCATCATTTACCGGTGATTATTTAGGATGGATTCCATATCGCGACATGTTCCTTTCTTTGGTACACAACAACATGTCTCTTACTGGCATACAAAAGTACTTTTACCTAAAAGGTTCATGTAAAGGGTCTCCACTTGAGATAATTAATCAATATCCAGCATCTGAAAATAATTACGATGCCGCTTGGAAGGCACTCGAAGAAAGGTACCATAATACAAGAAAAATTGTTGATCAGATTCTAAAGAAATTACTTGATATACCAAACACTAACGGCTCGTTCGAAAGTATCAAAACATTACTTGATACAACACGGTCGTCAATCTCTTTATTAAAATCTCTTAATATTGAAGTTGACAAATGGGATGCCATTTTAATATTTATCACCAGCCAAAAATTGGATAAACAAACTAGAAAGGAATGGGAGCAATCAATAACCAACAACAATCAAATTCCTCCAATGGCAAGTATGTTAAAATTTCTTGAATCATCATTTCGCACTTTAGAGTCAGTAGAAGAAGCGCAAAAACCATCAAAAATACAAAAAAATTCAGTAAGTAATAATTCAACAAGATTTAATAAAAGAACATTTCATGTTAATAACACTACCATTAACAATAATTACTGCCCTTGCTGCCAACGTAGACATCCTCTCTACAAATGTTTTAAATTATCTTCACTAACTCCTCAAGAGAAAAAGTCTGTGATTCAACAGAATAATATTTGTTCTAATTGTTTACATACTGGACACAGCACAAATCACTGTACGTCAACAGCTCGCTGCCAACAATTTAAGCAAAAACATCATACTATTTTACATAGTTCTTTCATTACAGAAAAGCAAAACACACAACAAACTGGCAATGCTGTGTTTACATCTGTAAATGATCAACCAACAACAACAAACGTTAATCAACCAAATCAACATTTCTATACACATAACATGTCTCATACAGTAAACAACAACGCTCAAGTTTTGTTAGCTACAGCAAACGTAATAATTAAAACTAAATCTGGTTTACATACTGTAAAAGTTTTAATAGATCCAGGCTCGCAAGCATCTTTTGTAACAACAGAATTAACACAGCTGTTAAATCTTCATAAACAAAAAATAAAAGAAAAGTCTGTTAGTGGAATAGGAGATAAAAACAAAATGTTAATAAATTACTGTGTACATCTCCAGCTGATGTCCAACTACAACAAAAGTTTTTGTTTACAAATTGATGCATTAGTAATAAATAAATTAACTTCATATAAACCACAAAATATCAGTAAACGTGATTTACCAAATTTAAAACAATTTTCATTAGCAGATCCTACATTTTACTTACCAGCAAAAATAGATATACTATTGGGAAATGATGTTTATGGTGAAATCTTGTTATCTAATTCATATAAAATTCCAAATAGTATTTATTTACAGGAAAGCAATTTTGGTTGGCTGGTATCTGGACCTCTAAGAAACTGTTTCGCTGATCAGAATATAAATGTAAACGTTAGTTGCCTTGAAGACCAACTAAGACTTTTTTGGGAACAAGAAGAGCTGATAGATGAGCGAAAATTGTCTCTTGAAGAGGAACTGTGCGAAAACTATTTTATAAAAACTGTATCAAAAGGCAAAAGTGGACGGTATACAGTAAGTTTGCCATTCAAAAATTTACTTTTTGAAAAACCATTACCAACATTTAATAATACTGATTTCCACGCATTAAGGAGATTAAAATATTTAGAATCATCGTTTAAAAACAAACCACAGTTTGCAAAAGCTTACAGGGAATTTATAACTGAATATATAGAACTCGATCATATGGAGAAAGTTGGTAAATATCCACATGATATCCCTGATCAGTGTTTTTTCTTACCACACCAAGGGGGAACTGCGAGAAAGCAGTACTACAACGAAGCTCAGGGTAGTCTTTGACGGTAGCAGTAAAATCCCACCAAATTCATCTTTAAATGAGGAGCTTAGTCCTGGGCCTCCTCTACAAAATGACTTGCCAGATATTATTACACGTTGGCGACGATATAAAATCGGATTCACAGCTGACTTAGAAAAAATGTTCAGACAAATAAACGTCTGCGAGGATCATCAAAATTATCAATGCATTTTATGGCGCAATGAAAATACAAATGACATCGATATTTACAAACTTAAAACCGTAACTTATGGCACAACAAGTGCACCCTTCTTGGCAATAAGGGTTCTTAAGCAAACTGCCTATGATGAAGCTGAAAACTTTCCGCTTGCTAGTGTAATGGTAAATAATGTATAAAATAATAAAATGTAATAAAATGTAACATCACTGATATGTACCCTTTTGGTACAACCAATAATTAGTAGTATAAATAGAATAATAAGCGTAGTATAAGAAAGTAGGATAAGAAATAAGAAGACGAGTTTTTTTAATAAAGCAGTCGTTATTTGATCATGGAGCTAAGCAGTTGGGTTTTATTTATTATATGGCGACCGTGACTTTAATAACATAAAACGGTAAAATTTTTTTTTTAATAAAAACGGTATTTAAATTTATGAAGAATAAGTGAAGATTTAATTTTTGTATGATATGAGTGACCGCGAAAGTTAAAAAAAAGTGAGGTTATAGCCACCATTTTATTACACAAAAATTGTGTACAAATAAAAAAAAAAAGACAATTCAACTAAAAGAACATAAACTCGCAAACGCTCATCAGTCGATAGATAAAAAAAAACCCCAACAAGCGTAATAAAAAAAAAAAAAAAAAAAATCAAATTAAAATTAAAAAAAAAAACACACACACTACCCTGATTGATTGTCAATTTACAAATTGATTGAAACAGAATTCAAAAAATTCTGTAAGACTCAAAAGAACAAAGATTTTGTTACTACTTGGGCGGTTTAGAAGAATCAGCCACTGGTATCTTGAACGAAATGTCAAAGCCTTTGAGTTGGTCAATGCCAGCTGAAAAAGTGTGCGAAAAGTTGAAGAAGAAAGATGCTCAAATCTGTGATTTACGTTATGAAAAACAAATTGATTTAAATGCCGTTGATTTGAAAAAACTTAAAGTGCGTGACTTGAAGAAAATCCTGAATGACTGGGATGAGGAATGCGATGGTTGTTTGGAAAAGACCGATTTTATTAAAAGAATAGAAGAATTGAAACCCAAATATGTTAAAGCCGAATTATAAGATTAAATCATAAATGATAATTAAAAAAAGAAGTTAATTAAAGTAAGACTTGAATTAGTTAAATAACAACAAAACCCACACACCTCCCTGCAAGCCATTTTTTTTGGTAATAGACAAAAAATTTAAATTGTTTTAAGTATAAATAATATACATACATACAATACTTATATTAATTATTATAATTTAATGTAATAATTTTTATTTTTTATATAATTAATTAAAAAAAAAAAAAACAAATTATATTTAAATCCTTCCCCACAATTTGTGTTAACATATAAGAAAAACTGAAAACTCAAAAAAAAAATTTTTTTTCGACAAAAATTGTAAAATATTTACTATTTAATACAGTTATCAAAATACAGTTATCAAATAAACAGTTATGAAAAAAAAGTATACACACATCATAATTACCGGTAAAATATTTAACGGCAACATATTGCCTAGTGACAAACAAAAAATTAAAAAGCAAAATAACAAAAAAAAAAAACAAGTACAGTGTCAATAAGTAAAATAAATAGAAACCGTTACTATTGGAAAAAGACAATATATATATATCTACATATAAATATATGTAACGGTATTAATTACCATTGCAAAACGAGAGTGTTAAAGAAATTGGCAAAATAGACTTTGAAAACAGCACAACGGTAGAAAAATATGCCATTACATTTTGAAAAACAGTACAGTATACAACAAAATAGATCGTCCTTTCAAACAAATAAAAATTAAGCATCCAATAACTCAAAACCAATAAAGCAACAACCAAAGCATACACAGAACCAAACAATACTACAACAATAATAACGGCAGCAACCAAAATATACATAAAAAAAAAAAAAACAAAAAAAAAAAAATTATTTCAAAAATATTGGAAAAAAAACAAAAATTTAAAAAAAAAAACCAAATTAACCTCACAAATGAGCAAAGAAACCTATCTGAAAAAAAAATATTCTTGCAAACTAATGAAAAAAAAAAGAAAAACTATGATATTATTAAATAAAAATAATAACTATTGAAAAAAAATTGAATTTAAAACAATGAAAAAGATCAACTGAAAACCTACAAATAAAACAACTGAAAAAAATTACAACAATAAACCACTGGCACAATATACAAACAACACATCCAAACAAATGAAAAAAAAATGTACTAAGAAATAAGTAAAATGAAGTAGAGAAAAAAGAATAAGAAACTGAAAAAAAAACATCAAAATAACAAAAATAAAACCAACAATCAATAGACAACGGAAAGAACAACATTACAACAACATTACAACAATAATACAACAAGCAACTGGCTCGGATGGCTCGGAAGAAGACAACAAAAACAATCAACATAGAAGGTGATGTACAAAGAAATCAACACTGTATCCCAGCAAACATTTTTTTCTCAAAACATATGCTAAAAAAAAAAGATAAAGATCCAAATATATACTTTTACTTAATTTACGTAAATAAATAAATTTATTATAATATATATACAATATTACTAGATTTCATTTAATAATACTATTATATTACTATATTATATTATTAATTTATTATAAAATATATACAATATTACTACAATTTAATCAAATATTACTAGATATTATCTAATACTACTACTTTATTACTATATTATATTACTAATTTATTATAATATATATACAATAATACTACAATTTAATCAAATATTACTAGATATTATCTAATACTACTATTATATTACTATATATTACATTACAAAAAAAAAGGAAGAAGAAATTACTGAATATTATATTAAAAAGAAGAAAAAAAAATTGAAACAGAAAAACAAAAATCATTATTAACTACATATACTAAATTTATATAAATATAAAAATTAATAAATTTGGATTTCATAAAATATATATATACTTGTTCTAATCAAATATTATTGAATTAAATATTATTGCATGGGCTTAGTAAATGTCTTCGGGTCAATTTGACAGCGATAATTTTAGGGGATTATTGTCCAAGTTTAACACCGTGAAAAAGAGAATCATTCAGAATAGACCGATAACTAGTAACGAAGGTAAAAGGAAGGAATATATAGATTCGTTGGTGGAATCTTTTAATAATATTTTAGCCTATACAGAACAATTTTTCCACCGAATACAGCCAGCTTTGCAGAGGGAAATATATGGTAAAATCACACATTGTAGGGAAATTTTATTTAAATGTTTTTGTAAATTGGATTGTAAAATCAAAGTCCCATTCGGCGACAATCTGTTTGATAGAGTAGATAGGAAAATATTGATAGAGTCTGTGTTCGATACAGAGGCAAATAGGAGTGATTCGGATACCGAGGTAGAAGTTAAGGGAAATTTGAATCTGGGACAGATAGTTGAGGAGACCAGAGAAGTTAGGAGATTGAAAATGGCGACAATAGAGGAAAAAACTAAATTTATTTCTATATGTTCGAATATTATTCGCGAAAATTATGGTGGGGATCCACTTACATTGAATTCCTTTATTGACAAAGTAAATTTAGTGACGGAAATCATGTCCGATAACTTGGAAGGTTGTTTCATCTCATTTATAAAATCTAAATTGGACGGCAAAGCCAGGGAAGTGTTACCTGATGAAGTCACTAGTATTAGTCAGATCAAGGAAGCATTAAGAAATAGAATTCGGCCTGATAGTTCAAAGGTGGTGGCTGGAAGGATTACAGCCTTAAGTATTAAGGACAATAATTATGCCGATTTCGCGAAGAATGTGGAAGATCTAGCGGATTCCTTGGAGAGATCACTAGTCATAGAGGGTATTACCAGGGAAAAAGCGCACGAAATGAGTATAGAACAAACGGTTAGTGTATGTAGGAGCAACGCAAGGTCGGATATGGTAAAGGCTATATTGGCGTCAAGCACTTTTAAGGAACCTAAAGATGTTGTAGCAAAATTAATTTTGGAGGAATCTAGTACTAGTGGGCAGGCACATGTCTTCTCTATGAGATATAATAGGAATAACTTTGAACATAGAAACAGTTTTGAACGCCGGAATAGTTTTCAACACCGAGATCCACGAAATGATACATTTTACCGCCGCTCCACAACAATATGTACGGGAATAGGTCCAATATTAATGGTTCATATGGAAGTAGGGCCAGTATTCCTACGGGTAATCATAATAATCGGACCGGATATAGCAGACCAAATAGGGGTCGCGGAAATGGACGTAACGCCTCAGTGAGGACTTTAAACTCAGAGGCCCCTCAACAGGTACTGTTGAGGGAGGAGGAGAATCGGAATTAAGAGCCGTTTATTGTCTCAATCTTAATTACACAGACTTCATAAAATTAAATTGCACTGATACTAAAGGACCATCTAGCTTTCTTGTAGACACTCAGGCTGACATATCGCTGATCAAAATATCTTGTTTAAACCCTGAAGTGATTTTCAACCGGAATAATATTATCAACATAACTGGAGTCACCTCCGAGACGGTTCCCACATTGGGCACAATTTGTACCAATTTAATTGTTTCTAATTTCATGATTCCCATTGTTCTTCATGTTGTCAGTAACGATTTCAATATACCATCCGATGGCATACTGGGAAAGGATTTTCTCAGGGACAACAAATGTAGGATAGACTATGAGAATATGGACATTACAATTTTTGTTAGAGAGGCACGGCTTAAAATTCCAATTCTTCAAGGTCCAAAGACCTTTACTTGCATAATTCCACCCAGGTGTGAGGTTTACAGAATGTTCAATTTGCATAATGTTAAGGAACCCATGTTTGTGGATTGCCAGGAAATATCTGACGGAGTCTTTATCGGTAAAGGGATTATAGATTCGGACAACCCTATTTTACGTATAGTTAACACGACTGATCAGGTAAAATGTGTCAAAAATGATCGAATTAAACTCGAAAAACTTCGACATTTTGATGTATATTCAGTGAATCACAATGACATAGACAAGGAACGTATCGAGAAACTGAGGGCTATACTTGTTGACCAGATGCCACATGACGTTCAGAATGATTTAATGCCATTATGCTTATCTTACGCTGACATTTTCGCTCTTAAGGACGACAAGATGTCCGTTAACAACTTTTATGAGCAGAAATTCAGAATGGTCGATTCGTCTCCCGTATATGTGAAAAATTATAGACTTCCTCATACTCAAAAGGATGAAATAAATAGGCAGGTCCAAAATTTGCTGGATAACGACCTAATTGAACCCAGTACTTCGAATTTTAACAGCCCATTGATCCTAGTCCCTAAAAAGAGTAGAGATAACCAAAAGGCTTACAGGATGTGTGTGGATTACCGAGCGGTGAACAGGAAGCTGATTGCGGACAAATTTCCCTTGCCACGGATCGACGACATATTGGACAATTTAGGTCGGGCAAAACATTTTTCAGTTGTTGATTTATTTTCCGGTTTTCACCAAGTCCCAATACATCCCGATTCACGTGACATAACGGCATTCAGTACTGACAAAGGATCCTTTAGATGGAAAGTTCTCCCATTTGGTTTGAGTGTTGCACCAAACTCCTTCTCAAGAATGATGTCCATAGCATTTTCAGGTCTGGAACCTAACAAGGCATTCCTCTATATTGACGATGTAATTATCACGGGTTGTAGTAAAAACCACCATTTGAGAAACTTGAAGGAAGTTTTTGATATTATGAGATCCCATAATTTGAGAATAAATCCATATAAATGCGAATTTTTTCGATCCGAGGTTACTTTTCTGGGCCACAAATGTACGGCAAGGGGTCTTCTGCCGGACGATAGGAAGATTGAGGCCATAAAAAATTATCCTACCCCGGTTGACAAGGACTCGGTTAGAAGATTTGTTGCTTTCGCAAATTATTACAGGCGCTTCATTCCAAATTTCGCTGTAATGGCAGCCCCTCTCAATAAACTGACAAGGAAAAACGTAGAGTATACATGGAATGAGAAATGTCAAGAGTCCTTTGACAAGTTGAGACTTGCATTAGTGAGTCCTAGAATTTTACAATATCCGGACCTAGCAAAACCTTTTGTAATAACAGTTGACGCATCCAAATATGGATGTGGAGCCATTTTGAGTCAAAACTTCAATGGGAATGATCTTCCAATTTATTATGCGTCTAAATGTTTTACGGAATCGGAACAGAAGAAACCTACTATAGAATTAGAACTGTTGGCAATACATTTCGCTATCAAGCAATTTCGTCCCTACGTTTACGGAACATCTTTTACGGTGCGATCGGATCATCGACCGCTGGTCTATCTTTTTAATCTGAAAGACCCATCATCAAAATTATCCCGTATTAGATTAGAGCTATCAGAATATAATTTTAACGTCGAATACATTAGGGGTAGAGACAATGTTGGTGCTGATGCACTTTCCAGAATTTCAATAAGTGACCTCATGGTTAAGGACAACCAAGTATTGGCCGTCACGACGCGTTCAAAATCGAAAAATAAACTTATTAAGCAAATCGAGCAAGTAGAACCTGTTTTGGATTGTGAAACATTGCAGGTCTACGACAAATTTTCTCATCAATTCAGTAAGAATATTGCCAGGATTAAAACGGAAATAATAGATCATAATGAACATTATATTAAATTGCGCATACATTTTCATAGAAAATGCAGTAAACTGCTATCAGTGGATTTCGAATTTGTTAACGAAACGGATGGATTAGTCTGTTTGCTTTCGAAGCTGCAAAAGGAGGCTAACAAATGCGAAATCTACAGAGCAGAATGGAGGAAAGACGATTCATTTTTTAGAATTTTTAGAATTCAGGACTTGAGAGAACAGGGTAATAGAACACTGGAAACTTTGGAACTGATTCTTACTGAACCGATAGCTATAATAGGAAATGAGGATGAGAAACAAAAATTGATGCAGATTTACCATAATGACGCGTTATTAGGAGGACACTGCGGACAGAAAAAGTTGTACGCTAAACTGAGAACTAAATATTATTGGAAAAGGATGACTAGGGATATAGCGAGATTTGTAAAGAATTGTCCACAGTGCAGGCTAAACAAGGTCAGACCATCCAACATAGAGAAATTAGTTCTTACACCTACTCCCGTTAAGGCTTTTGATATCATAGTTATGGATACAATAGGTCCGTTACCTCAATCAGTTCATGGAAATAAGTATGCGTTGACACTGATATGCGATCTGACAAAATATTTAGTTTCGATTCCTATACCAGACAAATCGGCTCCCACTGTGGCCAAAGCGATTTTTGAGAGTTTTATTTTGATATATGGGAGGATGCAGACTATAAAATCAGATTCAGGAACTGAGTTTAAAAATGAGGTCCTGACTGAACTTTGTAAATTGTTAGATATTGACTTAAAATTTTCTACGAGTTATCACCACCAGACGGTGGACACAGTGGAACGCAATCACCGAGTTTTTAATGAGTACATTAGGGCATATGTGGGTGAGAACAGGAATGATTGGGACACTTACATTAAGTATTTTACATTCTACCATAATACCACGCCAAACTCAGTTTTTGAAAACAAGTATACACCCTTTGAGTTAGTATTCGGCAGAAATGCTACCATGCCCAATGAGACAATGACAAATTTAGATCCTGTTTATAATACACAGAATTACAGCAAGGAAGTGAAATATAGGCTACAGAAAACGAACATATTAGCTAGACAACTAATAGACAGGCATAAACAGAGAAATAAGGCATTTTATAACAGATTTGCGAAACCAATCCGATTACAGGTGAATGACACGGTCTATTTACAGAAACAACCGTATGACAAACATAGCAATATTTATGATGGACCCTTCATTGTTAAAGGGTTGGAAGGAGTCAATGCAATAATATTTGACGAGAGAACAAGACAAGAGAAGGTTGTCCATAAGAACAGATTAAGAAAATAAAGAAATGAAAGATGTATATATATATTTTATGAAGTTATTAATTGAAAAGGAAAAGAAAAAAAAATACTAGAAAATACGAAAAAAAGAATAATATTAAGAATTGAAAATTAATGTACATATAACAAAATATACAAATACTGAGAGCACAGTAAAAGATAAGAGTAATTGAAATACATTTGAATATACACTCCCATAAAGCAAAAAAAAAAAGTCTGATCAACTTGATTAGTTCATTGTTTTGTTTTATCATGTATCACAGACTCAAATGAAAAAAAAAAAAAAAATAATGTTTTGAATTGTTATATATGAATTGTTGATATATGAATTGCTAGCATTAAGAATTATAGGTTTAATATTGTATAATACTAGAATATTGAAAAAAAAGAATTTTTTATAAATACTGTTATATAAATTCTTTTTTTTTTTAGAGAAAAAGGGAGGTGTAATGGTAAATAATGTATAAAATAATAAAATGTAATAAAATGTACCATCACTGATATGTACCCCTTTGGTACAACCAATAATTAGTAGTATAAATAGAATAATAAGCGTAGTATAAGAAAGTAGGATAAGAAATAAGAAGACGAGTTTTTTTAATAAAGCAGTCGTTATTTGATCATGGAGCTAAGCAGTTGGGTTTTATTTATTATACTAGCAAAATCTTAAAATCAGATACATACGTAGATGATGTAATATCAGGCGCTGATACTCTCCATGAAGCAACACAGTTGCAAAAAGAACTATGTGAAGTATTACAGCGCTCTGGATTTAATTTGCGTAAGTGGAACTCTAATTCTATTGAATTCTTGAAACAACTTCCTCTAAAGAGTTTAGCAACTAACAATTTTGAGCTAAAAAATCAAGAAATGGTAAAAGCATTAGGTTTATCATGGAATCCTGAATCAGATAGTTTCTGTTTTAAAATAAATTATAATTTTTCAGATAAAATAACTAAAAGTGGCGTACTATCTGACGCTGCAAGACTTTTCGACCCTCTTGGTTGGTTGGCCCCCACCACTATTCTGGCGAAAATAATGTTTCAAAAACTTTGGCGTGAAGGGCTCAACTGGACTGATTCTTTACCACAACCATTGCGTGAAGAATGGATTACCTATCGAAATGCGTTAAAGGAAATCGAACAAATAAGCATACCAAGATGGTTTAATTGCCTTTCTACTGTCTCTATTGAACTTCATTCATTCTGTGATGCCTCCAAGCAAGCCTTTGCTGCCGCCGTTTATATACGAGTTACCTCTAGAAATAACGCTGTAGACGTAAGACTAATACAAGCCAAAACAAAAGTGGCCCCATTAAAAGTAGTCACAATACCAAAGCTTGAATTATGTGCAGCTGTCTTAGCAGCTAAATTAACCAACAAAATTCAAGGCAATATTTTACTTAATGTTCAAAAAACTACTTTTTGGACTGACAGCAGCACAGTTTTAAACTGGATCAAATTTCAATCTTCTTTATTACCAGTTTATGAAGCAAATCGTGTATCACAAATACAACGTCTCACTACGTATTGACTGGAAATATATTCCTACCAAAGACAATCCTGCAGATTGTGCAACAAGAGGATTATTACCTATAGAGCTTCGTAAACACTCACTTTGGTGGAAAGGTCCTCATTGGCTAGTTGATTCATCTGAAAAATGGCCAAACAAAAAATTTAAAAATTCTACCCAACTAGTATCATCTCACATAGAAGTAGATTCAGCGACGGTATTAAACAACAATCAGCAATACCCAGATTTATTTTCAAAATTTCCAACATTTACAAAATTAGTACGGGTAACAGCTTTTATTCTTCGCTGGTATAACAAAGTAAAGCACCAGGTTTTAAAAAAGAAAAATATTGGAACAAACTTGTCAAATGAAGACTTAAATTATTATTTATCTACAAGAGATTTAAAGAGAGCTGAGGTTGTTATTATTAAACAATGTCAACAAATTTCATTTCATGAAGAAATTAAACGCATTTCCAATCACAAGCCTTTACCTTCTAATAGTAAAATTCAACAACTTCAACCTTTTCTTGATGACGAAGGTATATTACGGGTAGGCGGAAGAATAGGAAAAGCAAACGTGGCATATTGCAAGAAGCACCCTATTTTATTAACAAAAAATGATCCTATTTCGATTCTTATTTTTACAGATGGTCACTATAAGACACTACATGGTGGTGTTCAATTGATGCAAGCATACGTTATGTCACTATACTGGATTATTTCCTCAAGAAACATTGCGAAGCTCGTTAAACGAAGGTGTGTGATTTGCCTTAAATACAGTGCTAAAGCCTCACAGCAGATTATGGGTAACTTACCATCTGCTCGAGTACAACCATCAAGACCATTTAAGACCATGGCTTAGATTATGCTGGTCCTATTTTAATCAAACAATCAACCTTACGCAGAAGTATTACAAGTAAAGGATACATTTGCCTCTTCGTGTGCATGTGCACCAAAGCTGTGCACCTCGAAGCAGTTTCTAATCTTACCACTGAAGCCTTTTTAGCATCATTTAGGCGCTTCATCTCAAGAAGAGGACCATGCACAGACTTGTACTCTGATTGTGGAACTAATTTCATCGGAGCAAGTAAAGAGCTACGCGCGTTACACAACAATTCAATGACTTCACTTCCTAATGACTTAACCGCCACTTTACATAACGATGTAACCGAATGGCACTTCATTCCCCCAGCTTCACCCCACTTTGGTGGCTTATGGGAGGCGGGCGTAAAATCAATGAAACACCACTTGCGTCGCCTCATGAGAGACCGTGTACTGACGTTCGAAGAGTTGACAACTCTTTTATGTCAAATTGAAAGCTGTCTAAATTCAAGGCCACTATGCCCACTTTCCACTGATCCAACTGATCTAAACGTGCTTACACCAGCACATTTTCTAGTTGGAGAACCTACTACTGCTATAGCTGAACGAGATCTTTTAGATACCAAAATCGATCGTCTATCACGATGGAAACAAATTGAAAAACTTAAACAACACTTTTGGCAGCGCTGGTCAAGAGAATATTTGTGTCGACTACAATCCAGGCCAAAGTGGAATTTAACAAAAAGGGAAGCTAAAGTAGGAGATATTGTCCTAATATTAGATGAGCGCTTCTCTCCAGGACAATGGCCCCTTGCCAGAATAGAAAAAGTACATCCAGGTACTGATGGCCACATCAGAGTTGTAACACTCTACTGTAAGGGCAAATATGTAAAGCGTCCAATAACAAAAATTTGTTTTCTACCTGCAAGCTGTAACGAGATGCAAGATCCTGCTAACTAACCCGATTTAAGAACTATTGTTCTTAGGGGGGAGGAATGTTTGGGAGTTTTTTATTAATTGTTATTTCCTTACCCTGACTTAACGGAATGTCAACTTTATGTTTGTTTGCTATTTTTGATAATTAACTTTATGTTGACTCTCGTAACATTTAGAAAGTTAAAAGGGTCACATTGAGTTTTTAACATTGAAATATAAAGGTCTGCCACTAATACTTAATAAATTTGGTTTTATTTAAGCAAAGAAAGATTAAAATCAAATCGTTTCAAACAGAAATTCTCGTACAAAATACTTATTGAATATGTGGGCGTAGCACCCCGCCTTCTTGAAATTTTAAAATAAAAAGTAGCCTATAATTCCTTCCAGATATACAGGAAGGTACTGTCAAAACTTCAAGAAAATCGGTCCAGCCATTTAGCCGTCTATAGACTTCAAACAAACAAACCCACAAACAAATAAACACACATTCATTTTTGTTTATATAGATGTAAAATTCATTAAAAAAACTACATATGTGACGTATGAGTGATATCCAATTCCATTGAGTTTTATCAAAGAATATGGATATAAAAAATACGCATTATGTAGAAGTAGCATTACGACCCGCTCTCACCAAAATCTTTTTAAAAAATCATTTCTGGATAAGGGGGGCGGAAGACAGAATGCAAATAAACACACACAAAGAGCGTAACAATGTGTTGCTCTCATCATGAGAGCGTAAAAATGCATTCAGTTGCTTGTCAGCTTCTAAAGGAGAATGTTCATGTCGCTTTTTTCAGACTGCAATTTTACACCCAAAGAAATATTACAGTATGATTCACTAATATCAATGAGAAATGATTTAGATTTTTGGAAGAATACTTGCCAAGTTAAATACGGTGTTTTTAGGTTTTTAGTGCAGTACAATTGTTCTATACTTTTCGCTCACATATTCATATTATTGGGTTAATAAGTAGATTTGAAAATATTACTAACTATTTTCCTCTGGGTTAAACATGCCTGTCATAATTTTTCTAATGTTCTCTTTGTGTCGACGTCTGAGAATAAGTGGTTTGAGAACAGTGTTGCCTTTTTTGGTTATATTTTTTCTTATTTGGTGATTTTTTTCACAAATGTTGGTTACAAAATTTTTTTTTCGTGGCAACACTGTTTCAGAAGAATAAATAAAAAATTAGTCAAACAACAAAAACGCACGATGAGAAGAATTGAAAACATTGTTACGCTCTTGGTTTCTTTATCCTTCCCTTCTATCTTTCCCCCCGCGTCATGAAATATTTTCGAAAAATGTTCCAAAATATGCCAAAATGCACATTCTTTATACTTTATTTTCTTTGGTTTTATACATCAAGAATCATAGATAGCATACTTGTAGGGGTAACTACTATGCGTATAAGTAATATATTTCAAATGCAATTAAATATTAAATATATAGTATGTAGTATACGTGGGCATGGCCCCTCGCTCATTTGGAATATCAACATAAAAAGTAGCCTATAACTCCTTCCAGACATACAGGAAGATACTGTGAAAATTTCAAGAAAATCGGTTCAGCCGTTTAATCGTCTATAAACTGCAAACATACAAACATACAAGCAAACACACATTCATTTTTATATATAAGAAGAAGAAGATACAAAATTTTTTATACACTTATGTAACCTAGCATAGAAATATATAAGTATTATACACAGCGGACAGAAAAAGTCTAGGTACCCCAATATATTTGATTGTTATATTTCATATTTATTTAATTAATTTATTTCTATTTTAAAACGAAATAATGTTTAATATTCTTCACAAACCATAAGAAAAATACGGGAATCTTTCTGATGATTTCATGTTTTTGTGCCACAAAACTGTAGGAAAAAGTCAGAGTAAATTTAAAGTACTATTCGTTATATTTAATACGATAACTTTTAAGGTCAAGCACACCATTCAACCTAATTGGCATTTAATGTACCAGTTTTTTTCTTGCGTATTTGATGCCATTTACTCAGAGCAAGTTTTTAAGTTGACTTTTTTAAGGTTTAGTGGTTACTTAAGCGCTCTTCCCAATGATTTTCTAAATACACTCCTGGAGTCATATCGGAATTTTGTGCAAAATTATTCAGCATGTGGGGAAGTCTCATCTTCACATTAGCAGCAGTATGTTTGGATTCATTGTCTCGTTGGAAACAATAATCATCATGAATTCTTAATTCATCCACACTTTTGGCAAATTGGTTTTTAGAATGTTCCAATACTCTCCCTTTTTATTATTTCATCATTGTACTATTGTACCGTACTACCACTTCCTAACTTAACCGTTCCATGAGATCGAGCTTTACATTTATTTTTCCTCCATACTAATGTACAACCGTCCAATATATTTAAAATCGTCTGAATAAAACACATTATTTCAAAACTCATTTTGCATGCTTTAATATGGAAGAAGAAAAATAAAGAGCTCAATCCAAAGTACATACACGAAATTGTTAAGCATGTCCTCGATAGGACAATCTGTCTGGATGTGTATCGGCACCAGATGTAGGGAGTTTGGAATTTATTGAGGACAGTACTCTAGTAAGTAGGTAGCTTGTTGGGGTATTAGACGTGAGCCCACGGTCCAAACCCAAGGTCAGACATCTTCAACAAAAAAAAAAATATTAAAACTTTTTCTTCGGTGACTTAAAGTAAACAGATTTGTGCCAAAAATTCTGAGAGTAAGTAAAATTTCCTTAAACAGTTTCTAAAATAGCTGTAATTGGTAATTTTAAACTGTAGGTTCCGTCACTCATGTGTAAAATTAACACGCACAATTTAAGCGGTATGAGAAACTACGTCGTAATCCTGGCTAAAGAGTTCTAATGATCATTTGTGTATGTATGTATTTTTGTTTAAAATTCATGTAATTACTAAAATATGTATATTGTGGTACGTACACTTTTGCTGTCCACTGTATGGGCTTAAGAATATAACTCTGTTAAAGTTACATAGAACTGCCTTACATATTTTGTTTCGCAAACACTTAAACTACAACTACATTAGTAGTGAAGTTTTAGAAAGGGTGCCAATGCATTAAAGAACCAGGTGCATTGTATTTATAACCTAAATTGATATATTATTGCAATCAGATAACTTTTACCCATGCTGACATAACGCTAAAATTTTAACACGAAGCTTAGTACGAAAGCTATTGAAAAACTTCGACTTTCAAATCGTCAATAAGTTTAATTTGAATTATATCAGCGATAAGCTGTCCTTTACCATCATACGAAATAATTATAATCCTAATCTCTGGAGCTTTGTTTTCAAAATGAGTCTTAATGAATTGTGCACGCTTTTCCCCCTCTTCCATTCGAATTCATTCATACATACATAATTGGCCATTACAACCCTTCAGTTAGGATTACGGCCTAGCTTCTCACACCACTCATGTTGTGTGTGTTAATTTTATGCATGAGTGGAGGGACCGACAGTTTAAAGTCGATTCCGAACGACAGATTTTTGAGAAATTTTTCATGGCAATTTTATTTACTCTCAGAGTTTTTTCCAGAAATCTGCTGAGGGGAAGTCCCTGAAGAAATATTTATTCATATTTCGTTTCTTTGAATATGTCTCACCTGGGATTTGAACCTTGACCTTACGTCTAATAAGCCAACAACCTATCTACTAGACTACGGCGTCTTCATAATTCATTAATTATGGTAAATTAATCAGTAATTTATCTTAAGGCCTCAATGTATTTCTAATACTTAAATGGCATCTATCTCATGTTGCAACAGGTTTTGAACAAATGAAATTTTATTTTTTTTATTTCCCTTTACAATATGTATACATTTTAGAGGATCTAATATTTCCGAATCAAAAAATGAAACATTTTGAAGTGCTTCTTGAGATTATGTTGAGTGAATAAATAATTGACGAAAGATATTTATCACGACACTTCTCCTCTTCATTTTTTGGACGTTCCTCTTTTTCTTTTGCCCAATTTTTTATCTATTCCTCCTAAATGACCCGGTCGACCTGGCTCGCTCTGCTGTCGCAAAATTTTGTATTTATCTATCTTAATAAGTTGCATTGCAGCGGCATGTGCAATCTTAGTTGTAAATAATTTTATACACAAAATAAGCAAATTTTGTTCGTAGTATTTGATACTTAGAAAGCAATTATTGACTAATTGCGCTGAAAGCCGGCACTGGTTTTCATAGTTTAAAGTGCATCATAATTTATGTACACACGTAATTATGTACTTCAATGCATTTTAGGCAATACGCATACCGATAGGTATATCTATGAACAGATTTTGTTGCTATAGTGGAAGCATTTAAGGGATTTTGAGCATGGAGAAAGCATTTAAAAATTAGTTAATGGATAAGGCAGTGAACAGAAGGGCTATAGACCAATATTAGAGATTTTATAAACAAGATTGGCCAAAGTTAGTGTATGCCAGCAGAACTGAGAATTTTTGTTAGAAAAAAACACAATAGTACCATTCACGAGAAGAAGAAAATTCCACGAATTGAAAAATGATTAGAAATCGAGAAGGGCCCATATAGAGAATGTTACAAGTAGTTCTAAGTATGCCATAATTATCCTCATAAGACTTGCATAAAAATGAAGACGTGCAATCCAAAAATGATAGGTATAAGTCCCCGACAGTCAAGTCGAATATGAGTCAAGTCAAATATAAGCCTTTGGACCTTTAACCCTTTAAAGTTTTGAGGCAACAAAATTAGTCCACTGAAAATACAAATACGCCCCAAAGAACCCGATAAACTCAGATTACAAAGTCAATGAAATTAAAAACCAATACTAACGAACTCTAACATTCCATAATTAAATGTGAATTGGAAAACAATGGATTAGTTTTATGTTTTGTTTGCACTTAAATATTAAACACGAAAGTGTTTGTAAAAAGAAACGTGATATAGTAAAGTATAAAAATTATTATTGCCCAGATTGTGGGAACAGGTGTTTATTTATGAGCAGTTGTGTAAAGAATAGAAGACGTAACAGTGGCTATAATTTATGGCCAGTAGTTGACTTTTATAGGATAGACAAACATAACGAATGAAGTAAAAACTCGTTAAAGTGCAACAATGTATAGGAAAAGGTGATTTTATTTTCTCATTTCCGTTTTTATTCTCAGATTCATGTACCAGAGAACTTCACTTGTTGATTAAAAAACCGTTCAACAATCACAAAGGCACAAAAAACTTGTCTTTTATTTGCAAATGATCAAACTTGCCAACACACTCTCTTTTGTTGTTCATTTTAAAGTAAGCGAACATATGAATCTTTATTGGTTCTCATGGTTTACACATCGGCTGATTCATGAAAATAATCTTCCTTAAACTGAGTATGTGTGAATTACTCAAACTTGTTCGAACTTTCATAAACTTTGTTCACTTTAAGGCAATCGAACCACTTGTAGGTTGAACATTGCCTTTTTTTATCATTGGTCGAATCAAACTTGTCAACTCGTATACTTGTCTTTTCCATTCAACACACAAACATTGAAATACAAAAAGCAAGAAATCATTATGTATGAATTTGTTCATTCCTATCAACAAGTGCAAGTTTTTTTATTGTATTTTAATTTACAGTAGCTTTGATGTCTATTCGTCTTGTTTATGACAAAATAGGAAATAATAAAAATAATTTGCAGTTCGAAATTGCAAATAACAGAACTAAAAAAGTGCCAAATTCGGAAACATCGTAATCAGTGTAATGATACAAAAACAGTACAATTAATTAAAAAAAAAACAAAACGTGACATTTATTTTTAAGTAAAAACTCAACAATTTATTCAAAGATTAAAAAAAAAAAAATATATAAAAAATAAAAATGTGAGATCTTCAATAATATAAATATAAAATTGTATCATTATTATTTTAATTAATAATAAGGCAATTTGATATTTACTGAGCTTCAAAATTTTTAAAATATGAATGAAGAAATCGTAAGCTTTCGTTTGATATGAAAAAAAGTTACCGAACTAATAAAAAAGTCTTATAAAACAGCGTGCATTTTCACACGTGTACTTCCCCGAACTTTGTTTTTGATGATCAAATTCAAATATAAACTAAATCTGTAGTTGCACTCATTTATCAATGTTGAATTGGTTATGTCGTTTGCATTGTTGGCGTATCATATCACACAGACGATTGGTTCAAACATGTTGTATAGCTAAAGAGAATAAGAGTGTTTGGACACGATCAATTTACTACAAAAGCCGAAAGTCCATAGCATGCGTTTCATGCGAGCTTGCATTAAATGCGTATACCGAAAAAGTAGAATCAGTGTAGTTGTATGTGACAAGAAACATAAGAAAATGCATAGATGCGTAGAACGCATCAAGTAGATCTACTTTCTACTTTTCTATGCGACTCATGCAGTGTTGGAAAATGTCAGCAGTTTTTTAAACTTGGCATGTCAAATTATATACTATTGTGAATGGTTTCGATAGATATGTTTACATTTTACGACATTATTATTTTCGCATTTTTCTTTTTGCATTATAAAAATATTAATAAAAACATATTTCATAATAAAGTTTACTACTAACTTAAGAGAAAAATACATTTCTAGCACATTTCTGAAGATTTCATCATTTCATGAACAAAATATGCATGTTACTAGTTGTCGATTGTTTTTATGTACTGAGTGTCATCTACTTTGAATTTATTTATTTGTAAACATCAAAAATGGAGGATAAATTAACCGAAAACAATCGTCTTGTGTTCTTTTGAGGATTTTCGTAGGACTTAACAGCACAAAATATCACATATTTAAACTCATAAATTTGTAATTAATGGCATAAATGTTCTTGTTTGCTTTTTATTGTTCACCACAACAGCTGACCAACACAAAAAGCCAGTCGCATAAAACGCATTGTGTGTAACTTGCAATAAGAGCCGCATAGAAAGCAAAAATTGCATGTAACGCAGTCCGTATGAAACGGATGGTATGGACTTTCGGCTAAACCCTTCTCTTGCGTGTGCGAACTTGTTCAAAAAATGCTTTTATTCGTTCTACTCGTAATCAGAATTTGAAGTGTACAGCAAAATGAAAATGATTTTTAATCATCGTTGAATTTTTCTTTATTCTTTAAAATGAACAAAAGTTTTTGTGCTGAACAAAATCAAGAAAACCCGTGATTTTGAAGTTCTCTGTCATGTACCATAAGCATTAAGAATAGATTACCTCATATTTTATTATGTTTAAGTAACAAGTGTATGAAGAATTTTTATGTTCGTTTATTAACATTTTTTTCCAACATGTTCAAATTTACTTTTGATTAACTTTAAGTTTTTCTATATGGTCTTTTTAAGCGCTTCCTTGCTTTAAATTTAAATTTAATTTTTATATTAATTTGGAAGGACTAGCGATGCAATTAAAGAAGTTGATAATCATTGGCTTATAGTGCTCATCGTCTACACTTATTTTAATATCATACTCGTACTACTCATATTCAAAGTTTGAAGTAGTCATTGTACTCATACTTAACAATATGCACGATGTTGATGATTCCGACTCTCCTTTACTCAACATTCACAAGAATCACAAAATAAGCATGATTCGCGCACGAACACTACAATACTCACTAGAAGGTTGTGTGTTTGCTTTACTTGCTGTCTTTGTCTTTTTCCTTCCTATGTTTTTGTAAATGCAACAACAACTAAAACTGTAAATTTTGATGAATGATTCGAATCACTCGAATTATTTATGAGTATTATAAATACTTTTTTATAATTTAAGAATCTGAATGAGTAGGCGTATGAATCAAACATATTTCGAATGTTATCAGTTTGATTGCAACGTTGTATTCATACTCATTGCAACCTGCGCTTATAGATCAATGTTGTAGTGAGTACGAATGAATTAGAGTAGTTGAATTTCAATACTGTTGACTCAATCATACTCAAAATCTCATGAGTACTTATGAGAAGCGAACAAACAATTCATTGTTGATCTCTGCTGTACACCAACACAATGCATTGCATAAATGTTGGTAAAAAAAAGACTTTACACCTGAAATTGCATCGACTTTATTAGAAGGTATCACCGCCAAATTGTCTTTGAATGCTATTATAAATGAGTAATGAATTGATGTTTTGCTGTGAGGTAAAAGTTCAATGGTGGAAAGGAAACAAGTTAAAGAATTAAATAAACAAATAAAAAAAATAATAACAGACGTCCATTGACAATAAGATTTATGTAAAGATATTTGAATATTGTTGACTGAAGACTTCAGACAGTGGCGGCGCGAAGGCAACACAAAGCAGGCAACGGTTTAGAAAGAATTCTGTCAGTCTGTCAATAATTGTGGTTTGATGGTCTTTGTTGTAAAGATCTAACGAACAATTGTTAGTGCTCACGCGGAAGAGTGTAAAGAAAATAGCAAATAAAGCAAATTGTTGTTGTTTAAATCAAGTTGTTATTCTGAATTTTATGGAAACCGTATAATCAAAAACCAGATACGATCTCTGATACAACGCCTATCGAAACCTTTGAAAGTTTAGGATCAAGATAAGTTTTTAAAAATAATTATCTCATCGCTGCTGTAGATAAACAATTTCTTTAATATTTTGCTACATAAACATCAAAATTAATTCAAATTTTATGATACTTTTAAGTTATTTGCCCATTTTATCTGGGAAAAACTTTTGTACGACTCTTATTATTATAAAAACACAACAAAAATTCTGTTTTTTAACTTTTCGGCATTCTTTTTTAGCAAAAATATTTTAAGAACTTATTTATTGTCCATTATGTTTTGTTTCGTATTTTTCTATACATATGTATAGGTATGTAAGTATTCTTACTGAAAAATATGAAGATGTACTTGTAGAAGAAGTTTTTCTCTTTTAAAAGCTTTCGAATTTAGTTTCTGTTCTTTTGAATTTAATTGCATTCTATCTTCAAAATAAATCAACATAATTAAAAGCAAATGAATTAGAATTATGATGGAGCAAGAAACAATTACGAAAAATGAACATAAAACTTGTGACACGGTAAGTAAAATGTTGTGGGGTTATGTGTAGGCATTATTCAAACAAAGTGAAAACAAATTTGGGTCATTATATTTCGTATAGTATATAAACGGGTTATAGGGTGAGGTTAGTATGAGGGTGTAAGAGGGGGTAGGGTATATACATACACAAACCTTTTATATTTTAATTGTGTATATGTAAATAACCAACTGGCGTAGGCGCGCAAGAAGCAGAGGCGCCTGGAAGGATGTGTTGCGGCAGGCCGAAATCCGTTAAACGGGTTGTTATGGCCAATTAAGTAAGTAAGTAATATGTAAATAATAAATGTTATATAGTTTTTAGATTTGTTCGTATTTTCTCCAAACGTTATAAAATGTATGCCTGTTTATTTGTTAGTAATTAAAATTAGTAATACTTAATTTCACAGTTCACAATTCTTGTTCACAAAACTTGTTTTGTATGTTAGTTCACAATATTTACGACGTTTATAATTTCTCAAATATATATTTAATATAAATTTATTTGTTGTTCACTTTTCTTTTCTTGTTGGGTTTTTGTTCTGTGTTGATTGAAGATCGATAGTCAACTCTTTTATTCGAGGATTGTTAGTCAAGTGATCAACAAGGATCAAACAATTATGTAGGAGATGTTGATGTGTGTGATGAATGTTGATGTGTATGGTGAATGTTGATGTGTATGGCGAATGTTGATGTGTTGCGAATGTTATTGTGATTGTCTGTTAGAGATGTTTGTGTTGTCATCTTGGAAGTTAGGGTGTAGGGTTGATTGAGTTTGTTCACTAGTGTGAACACATAGTTTGATCGACCTCTATTTGCATATAACATTATTTAGGCACGGTTCACTTGAACAAATATTTTTAAAAAATATCGAATAATATAAGTGTTGTTCAGAGAGGAAATTGAAATGCTTGTTACCAATTCGATCGTTTGACAGAAAATATTGTAGCTGTGTATCACGTTGGATTTTCGGTAAACACCACAAAATAAATTTTTCAAATAAATTTGAGCCCTACAATAGCCATTAGAATTAAAGACACTTAATCAGCTAAATCGGCAAGAAATTAATTTTATTACAGAACTAAATGGTTTTGCTTAAAACATCTTCATAATATCTTTCTTTCGTCGTATTCTAATAATAGGTAGTGTGTTGGCTTGTTAGACGTAAGGCCACGGTTTACACCTCAGTTCAGATATCTTTAACAAAACGAAATGTGAAAAAGTATTCCTTGGGCGACTTCCTCTAACCAAATTTCTAGCAAAAATTCTATGTAAATAAAATTGACATGAAAAGTTTTTTAAAAAAATCTGTCACTTTCGATTTAACTGTCAAGAGTAACAGAACATTTTATTCGAAAAATTTTTATTTTCCAAAAATAAAAAAAATAAAAAATTAAATATAAAAATTAATTCAATTGTGTGTTTTTTGACCGTGAAATAAACAATTTCGCAAAATACTATTCTGTAATCAATATAAACAAAAAATTTCTGTGGCAAAAAATTAATTAAAAATAAAGAAAAAACAATTCAAATATTCAAAAACAATTAAGTGCAAAAGCGCACGGAACTGCATTCTTTTATAAAACTACAACTTTTACTAAAAAATAACAATGGATAGTTTAAGCGATGATAGCGAAGATATTACAGAAGAAAATAATAGAAGTGAAAAAAACAACAACAGTGTTGAACCAGCTTGGCAATGTATAACCGGTAGTAAGCGTAAACGAATTGAATCACCAAAAAAAATAAAAAAGATAAATGTGCATGATACTCCAACTACATCAACTAATAGCAACAAATTTGCTGTGCTTGATACTCAAGACGATGAAGAAAATGATATCCCGGCTATAATACCAAAACCTCCACCCATCTATATTCCTAATGTACAAAATATAAATATTATGGTAACCAAATTAAGTCAAATTATTTCTAATAAGGATTTTAGTTATAAATCTTTGAAGGAAGGTCAAATTAGATTGATGATCAAATCTGTAGATTCGTATAGGAAAGTGATTAAATATTTAGACAAGTCTAACATTTATTATCACACTTATCAATTAAAACAAGAAAGATCGCATAGAGTAACTATAAAAGGACTTCACCCCTCAACACCCACTGAAGATATAAAAGCTGAACTAATAGGTTTAGGCCACTCAGTTAGATCTGTAACAAATGTTAGAAGTCGCGTAACAAAAGAGCCTCTATCAATGTTTTTTGTCGACTTGGATCCAGAACCCAATAATAAAACTATTTTTGAAATTAAATATATTAATCATGCTGTCGTCAAAATTGAACCACCTCAGAGAACTAATGACCTGGTACAGTGTTATCGATGTCAACAATTTGGACATACAAAAGCGTTCTGTAAAAAACCGTATAGATGTGTTAAGTGCGGCATGGATCACCCTACCGCAGAGTGCAAAAAATCTGCTGATACTCCACCTCGTTGTGTTCATTGTATGTCAAATCACACTGCTAATTATAAAGGTTGCAGCGTTTATCAAAATTTGGTCTCTAATAGAACTAATAGACAAAAACTATATTCAAACAAGCAACAAAATTCTGTGAACATGAATCATATTGAATACCCGCAGTTAAGTAATGTTGCTACCAATGAGCCCTATAATAGTACATTTAAAATGTCATTTGCAGAGGCTGTAAAAGCATCTAATGTAAATGAAAACAGTCGCTTGGACAGACTTGAAAAAATGATGGAAAATCTAATGAATATGATGTCTATGTTAATGGCCAAAATATGCAAATGAACTTAAGAATAGCAATATGGAATGCAAATGGAATGCATAATCATACAAATGAAATAGAGATCTTCATTAAAACTAATTACATTGATATCTTTTTAATCTCAGAAACTCATTTTACGAATAGAACTTTCTTCAAAATTAAGGATTATGATTTAATTACTGCTAACCACCCTGATAATAGAGCCCACGCTGGTGCCGCAATTTTGATAAAATCCAACATTAAACATGAAATACTTACCCCAGTTGTAGAACCTTTTTTGCAAGCAGCAGGTGTTAAAATAACATGCGATAATAATCACATTAGTATTTATTCTATTTATTTCCCCCCAAGACATAGTGTTACGTGCACACAATATGAAGACTTTTTTAATCAACTAAGCTCGAAATTTATTGTTGGAGGCGATTATAATGCAAAACATCCCTGGTGGGGATCTCGTTTGTCGAATCCCAAGGGAAGGGAGTTATATAAATGCATTTCTAAAAATAATTATGCCACTTTGTCCACAGGCAGTCCTACTTATTGGCCCAGCGATCCAAATAAAATTCCCGATTTACTGGACTTCTTTGTATATAAAAATATTCCAAGGTCTTCCTTTGATATAATAGACAGTGCTGACTTAGGCTCTGATCACAGTCCTGTAATTTTAACTTTTAACACAGTTATCCAAACCATTACAAAACTCTTTAAAGTACTAACTCCCAGAACAAATATGCAACAGTTTGAATCCTGGATAGAAGAACATGTAAACTTGAACTTACATATCGAAGATTCCTGTCATTTGGAGGATACAATTGAGACATTTACAAACTTAATACATGAAGCAGCATTTATAGCAACTCCACATCAGCGACAAATGAATAGTAATAACGGTAATAATGTTCGATTATCGGCTGAAATTAGGGAGCTTGTTGCAAATAGGAGAAGATTAAGGAGAATATACCAAACCACTAGAAGTATATTAGACAAAACAAATTTTAACAGAGCATCACAACAACTAAAAACAAGCATTAAAAATTATAAAAACTTTTTATTAAATGATTATTTAAAAAATTTGGATGCTGTAACTAATAACGGCGAACATAAACTATGGAACGCTACCAAATATTTAAAACGACCTACTAAAAGGAATGTTCCAGTCAAGAATATAAATGGTGAATGGTGTAGATCAGATATCAGCAAAGCTAATGCTTTTAAGGAACACTTATCATCAACATTTAATCCATTTAATTTAAACAGCCCCACCATTATGGCTGATATTGTAAACTTTTTAGATGTTCCCTGTCAAATGGACTGCCCAATAAAACCGATATCCTTTTCTGAAGTGCAAAAAGCGATTGATAAATTGAACAATGCGAAAACTCCGGGCTATGACAATATTGATGCCAAGGTTTTAAAATCTTTACCAAGAAAGGGAATTGTTTTTCTAACAGGAATATACAATTCAATACTAAGGTTAAACCATTTTCCATCGCAATGCAAAACCCAACAAACCTGAAAATAACGTTGCATCCTATAGGCCAATTAGTTTGTTGTGCAGTTTCTCGAAGATATTTGAAAGGCTCTTTTTGGAGAGATTAATGCCAATTTTAGAAAGACAAAATATTATACCTGAATATCAGTTCGGATTTAGGCACAAACATGGTACACCAGAGCAGTGTCATAGGATTGTCAATAATATTTCGAATGCCTTAGAGAGAAAACAATATTGTTCTGCCGTATTTTTAGATGTTCAACAGGCTTTTGACAAGGTTTGGCATAATGGACTTTTATATAAGCTGAAAAACCTTATCCCTGCTCCATTTTACTTGCTGTTAAAGACATATATTCAAGATAGATATTTTTTTTGTAAGCGTTAATGAAAACGACTCAAACTTTGGTAGCATCAACGCGGGTATTCCACAAGGTAGTGTTTTGGGTCCAGTACTGTATACCATCTTCACAGCTGATATGCCAACAATTGAAAATATCACCATTGCTACCTATGCAGATGATACTGCAATACTAGCTTTAGATGAATCGCCAATCATAGCTTCTAACATGCTGCAAAATCAATTAAATCTTATTCAAGATTGGCTTCAAAAATGGAACATAAAAGTAAATAATACAAAATCTGTTCACGTCACATTTACCCTAAGGAAAAATGATTGCGCGCCAGTATATCTAAATGGCACGATTATTCCAAGCAGTAATACTGTTAAGTACTTAGGCCTCAATCTAGACCGGAGACTTACCTGGAAACATCACATTAAAAAGAAGCTTGAACAACTTAAAATTAAAACAAGAAAAATGTATTGGTTATTGGGACCAAGATCAAGCTTAAGCTTAGAAAACAAGATTCTACTATATAAAGTAATACTAAAACCAGTATGGACTTATGGTATACAACTTTGGGGAACAGCAAGTAATTCCAATTTGGAGATTTTACAGAGATTCCAGTCTAAAACTCTCAGACTATTAACAAATGCGCCATGGTTTATCACCAACAAGAACATACATAAAGATCTTAGAATTTTAATGGTCAAAGATGAAATTCATAAGTTTAGTGATAGATACCTGAATAGGCTAAGTAATCATTCCAATGTGTTAGCAATAAATCTGCTAGATGATAGTGATGAAATCAAAAGACTTAAAAGGCTACATGTACTTGATCTACCCTTCAGAAAATAGAAAATTTTATTTAATTTTTAACATTTATTGATTGATTGTATTAAAATTAAAAAAGTAAAATCTCTTTTTGTATTTACTCTTTTCTTTTGAGTTTAATAGAAACTCAATACATGTTACATTTAAAAGTTATTAAATTTGCTCATTATTTTAAAATGTAAAATAGATTGCAAATAAAAGAAATAATAAAAAAAAAAAAAAAAAAAAAAAAAAAAAAAATCTGTCGTTCAGAGTAGACTCTAAACTGTAAGTCCCGCTACTTATGGATAAAATTAACACACAACTTAAGTGGTGTGAGAAGCGAAGTCTTAATCCTGCCTAGAAGGTTATAATGACCAATTATGTATGTAAACATGTTTTTTAATTTTAATAGATAATTAAGCATAAAAATATTCCCCCATAAGAAAATTTATAAAGTGCATATTGTTAGGTTTTTAACCTTTTTAAAATCGTTTAAAATATGAGTTCATTGATTGCCATCGAATTGGTTGTTTACGAATGCATTTCATGGAAAAAGTAATGGCTTGTCATTAAAGCTGTAACGGCATTTGATGAATACTTTATTTCATACTTAAACGGAACATGTCTTCTTTATAATACAATAAAAATACCTCAACAATCTGAAACAAAGGATTTTTATTTTAAAATGAAAATCTGCATTCTTACTGAAATTAAATGAATTTTAAAAGCTTATTATTAATGCACAGTTTTAATATATTTTTTTTTCGAGAAAATATATTAAATATAAATTTAGTTTGGACACAAGTTTGGAAGTGATGAATGGGATTGGACTCATCGTTATTTTGATACAGAGACTTTCAATTCAAAGCCAGTGATGTAGGAAAAACCCTAAAATCTTATAATAATTTGATCAACTAATCTTAATGTTCAAGGTTAAAGGAACAACCTGTAATAACTGTCTTTTTTTATCTCAATACTTATTTTGTTTTATTTTGAATTCTCTTTGTACTTTCCCCTTAACATCGCTAACAAGCATTTAAAAACATTAGCTTACATTCACTCTAGTTTCGATCGTCAACGAGTGAAAAACAAAAAGTAGTGAACAAAAGATTGTGAACAACACTGTGAATAAATTAAACAAGACATATACAAATTTAAAACAGAAACAAATATTGTGCCCCTTTTTTTCTAATAGACAAAATATAAACTGTAAATTGAAATAAAATAAAAATTGTGACCCTTTTTCATAAATAGACAAACAAAAATTACATGAATTAATAGAAAATTATTTTGCAAACAAAAACAACATAAACATTGTAAAAAAAAAGTGAATTTAATAAAAAATAAGTTAAATTAAAACAACAAATTAAAAAGCATTTTATTTAAAATAAAAACAAAAAAGGAACCAGCAAAATAGACAAATCACAAACATTTTTTGGTCACTTCGAACCGAATAAAGTGTAGTGCGTTTTACAATAACAAAAAATTCCCTAAAATTTGAAAAATATTAATAGACACATAAAAATTCATAACGGGAAAAATAAACAGTTTAAATTTTTCGGAAAAAAATTAGCAAGTGCAGTGGCAGACAAAAAGAGACAAATAAATACAACAACAGATCCAACATACACGAAAAGAATAAAACTAGAAAGCAGCGACTCAACTAAAGAAGACCCAACAACAATAAGTAAGTAAAAGAATACATACATATATATATAATAAAATACAATAAAGAGAAACGCGAACTCTTTATTACGTGTATTCGCTCTTAAAAAATTTTGTCGCTGTAGAACAGAGCCCGGCAATTCCTATGCACGCGTGCATGTCAGCCATTACTAAATTTACTCTCACCATCAAAAACACACTCAGTCTCGTTTGAGTATTCATTGAAAGAGGTTGTGTTGTCGCATGCTTCTTGCTTTTGTACATGAAGATCTGCTAATGCAGGGATGTACAGTACGAATATCCCAGAAAGTTTTCTATTAAATATGTATATTTCCAAAAAAAAAAAACAAATTTTAATCTAAAATGCTTTCTTAAATCAATATAATCAAAGAAGTCTAAACGAATTTTACAAATTTTAATTTAATAAACTAATATTTTTAATTAAAATACCACCATTTAAAAATTGAAGTTTTCCATGCCTGCATTGTATTGAATTTAAGAGTATACATTTTTCTCTTTTCTTATTTTTCGCTCTGGCAACAACTGACCAATAGCAAGTGTTGCCGGGCTCTGCTGTAGAATAAAAGAAGAAAGAAAAATAAAATAAATAAAAAAGGGTTACCGCCTTTACTTCTTTTGGAAAATTACTGGGGAAACAAAATATCTCCAAATTAATAATCAATCCAGAAACTAATTATTCATTTTAATAATTCTTGTTGTAAAATCGCTAGCAGGGACTTTTTTGACTCACGTTGACCCTTATTTTTGTCGGTTTAAAGTTTAACCCGTAATTAAACAATGGCACTGGACAAATTTGTGAATTGTACAAATGACCTTTTAGATTTTGAAACAGAGTATACCCAAGGTGCGGCCGAAAACAACATTCACTCTCTTGAGGTACTTCGGGTCGAACTTGATTCTCTGTGGTCACAAATCAAAAGGACATATGAAGAATGTAGAGACACGAAAGAAGATTCCAGAGAAAAACCAATCGAGAAAAATAAGCTTCGCGATCGGTACAAGAAAAGTCTTTCTGCATACAAAACGTGTTTAGGGTCAATTAATGCAGAAATTCAAGCCCTATCGAATCCAAGCAAAATGGAACGGATTTCTGTTGTCGAAAATCACCCACTGGAACATCAGGACATCTCTTTTGTGCGGCTACCTCCTTGCGACACGGACACATTTTACGGAGATTTTGTGAAATGGCCTACCTTCCGCGACCTTTTTACGGCCTTATACATAAATAATACTAGGCTTAGTAAAATTGAAAAACTTTTTCATTTAATACAAAAGACAGGAGGAGATGCTAGAAAAATAGTTTCAAATGCCCCATTAACTAACGAAGGCTTCGACATAGCCTGGAAAAACCTCGTGGCACAGTACGAAAACACTCGGATACAAGTAAATGAACAATTAAAAATTTTATTTGACCTTCCGAACGTTGCCGAAGATTCAGGCTCATCCGTTCAAAAACTTCAACGAACAGTAAATGGATGTATTCAGGCGTTAAATGCTTTAAGTGTAAAAACCGATACATGGGATCCAATTTTAGTATACATTTGTTCAACAAAGCTCCCTCGGACTCTTTTAAAGGAATTTGAAAATTCACTTCAAGAAATTACAAAAGTTCCGACTTGGGAACAATTCAACACTTTCCTGACGCACAATTCTAAGACTTTAGAATCCATAGCGGCCATCACACAATCTCATTCCAAAGCGGATCATTCAAGAAGGGATAATTTGAAAACTAAGCCAAAACGAGTTCACACTTTTCATATAAACACGACCCAGAACATAACTGAGTCGAAAAATATAAAACCTTCAAACACAAGCAGGGCACAAAAAAAAGGCTCAAATTACAAATGCCAACATTGTAAGGAGTCTCACCGATTGTGGTCTTGCCCCAAGTTCTTAGAGAAGAATATTAACGACAGAATTCACATTGTACGAGTTACAAACTCATGTTACAATTGCCTCTCTATTGAACACAGTGTCAAAGACTGTAAAAGTAAATTCAGTTGTAAATTATGTAAGCAAAGACACAACACTTTGTTACATAAGGGATCAGAAACCCAGACTTTAGTTCAGAATTGTGACGCGACCCAAACAAGCAGGAGCATCGCATCACAAAACAACAAGATACAGTCCACATCAGCATCGAACGTTTCCATCCCAAATATCACTTCTTTGACACTACAAGAGAGCAAACATGCCAATCACACTCCCAACGAGAAAGAGACCTTGTTATTTACTGCAATTGTACTAATCGAAACTAGAGGCGAAAAGTATCAGGCAAGAGCAATCATCAACTTTTATGTCAGAAAAGTTGAAAAATCGACTAAATTTGCCCACAAAACGAAATTTAGTTCATGTTACAGGCTTGAGTCAAACAGTTTCAGAGACATCAAGCAAAGCATGTTTATTCAATCTTTGCTCCAAGGTGGATTCACAATTTAAATTAGAAGTCTGGGCACCAGTCCTGAAGACTCTTCCATCTAATTTACCACCACAGACTTTAGATTTGAAACATCTCAATGAGACTGCAAAGTTAGAACTTGCAGATCCTCTATTTCATCAAAGCAGACCCATCGACTTGCTTATAGGCCTCGACCTGGGCCACTCAATATATTGCATGGACACACCGATGCGGTCTATTGGATCCCTTTTGGCACAAAAGACAGTATTTGGCTGGATTGTGGGGGGACCAATTTCAACAACGACACAACCTAGTACAACAGTGTCACTACTCAACACTACGTCCCTTGACCGAATCCTCACACGCTTTTGGGAGGTGGAGGAGACCCCAAAACAGGTTTTGAGGTCAGATGAGGACATATTTTGCGAAAACAACTTCATATCGACAACACGAAGAAACGATACAGGAAGGTATATAGTTACCCTACCCTTTAAAAATAACGAAGAAATTGGAACTTCGAGAAACATAGCGATGGCACAGTTCTTGAGAATGGAACGCACGCTTAGCCAGAAACCCGAACTCAAAAAACAATACGACCAAGTAATTGTTGAGTACCTCGAGTTAGGACATATGAGGAAAGTCTCTCCCCTGGAAATCAACACAAACCCAAATTATTACCTGCCGCATCACGCAGTAATAAAACCCGAAAGGCTGACAACGAAACTTAGAGTAGTTTTCAACGCTTCGAGCCCGTCTTCAAACAAGAAGAGTTTGAATGACATATTATATCCAGGACCCATACTTCAACAGGACTTAGTGCTTCTGATATTGAAGTGGAGATTCTTCCGTTTTGTGTACAATGCAGATATCACAAAAATGTATCGACAGATACTCATTGACCCAACTCAAACCAAATATCAAAGGATATTATTTCGACAAACGGAAAAGGATCCTATTGAGGATTACGAACTCCTGACAGTGACTTTTGGAGTCAACTGCGCCCCGTTTCTGGCCATTAGAACCCTACTTCAACTAGCTGAAGATGTAAAATCAACTCACCCTCTCGCATCAAAAACTCTACAACAAAACATGTATGTAGATGATGTTTTAGCAGGTGGTCACACGTTAACCGACGCCATCAAATCAAGAGAAGAACTTACAACAGTTTTAAAATCAGCTGGATTTGACCTGATGAAATGGACATCAAATGACCCACGAGTTATACAAGATTTACCAAATGAGACCCTACTACCTCTCGATTGGTTAAATTTGTCAGAAAACACTGGAACAAAAACTCTTGGGATCAAATGGAACATTTCTTCAGACTCATTTACGTTTACAGCACCAGATGTCAAATTAAAAGAAAACTACACCAAGAGAGAAGTTTTATCAACAATTGCCAAGTTCTTTGACCCTTGTGGATGGATAGCCCCAATAATAGTTGAAGCAAAACTAATTATGCAACAGATTTGGTTAGATAAAGTCGATTGGGATGACATACTAAAACCCTTGACTTGTCTA
This sequence comes from Sarcophaga rosellei, assembly GCA_930367235.1. Taxonomy (NCBI): domain Eukaryota; kingdom Metazoa; phylum Arthropoda; class Insecta; order Diptera; family Sarcophagidae; genus Sarcophaga; species Sarcophaga rosellei. The sequence goes on from OV884020.1 coordinate 40,672,674, forward strand.
CAGTGGCAAAAATTCATAAAAAATTGCCCCGCAATAAATATATTGAAAATTCCCCGTTGGATCCAATTTAGCCCGAGTTGTAATGTGGAAATTCACGGTTTCAGTGACGCTTCAGAAAGGGCCTATTCAGCGACCCTTTATGTTCGGATACAGTCAGAAAATTCAGTATTCACATTTCTTCTGGCTTCAAAAACCCGTGTAGCTCCCATTAAACAAATATCTTTGCCCCGCTTAGAACTGTGTGGATCCGTTTTATTGGCAAACCTTGCATGTGGACTTATACCAAATCTTCAAATGCAGAATATCAAGACATATTATTGGACCGATTCAACAATTGTGCTATCCTGGTTAAAGAAACCCCCTTGCTCATGGAACACTTTCGTTGGAAATCGTGTTTCTGAAATCCTAGATAAGGTTGGAAATCAAAATTGGCAACACATCGAATCCAAAGATAATCCAGCAGATGTAGCAAGCCGAGGATGTACTCCACAAGAACTGGAGAACCACAACCTATGGTGGTTTGGACCCTCCTGGCTAAAATTGTCTAAAAATCAATGGCCGAAAACAAAACAAACAGGTGACACAAACTTAGAAGCTAAAACCGTAAAAGCATTTACGACCACAACACGCGAAGACCCATTAAATCGATTCTCAGACTTATCACGCGCTTATCGAGTGCTCGCTTATGTCATACGATTCTGGAGAAATACTGGAACCAACCGGAACCATCTTCGCGTATCTTCAGCAGAAATCACCCGAGAAGAAATAGATTTCGTCAAACATCGACTCATCATAATAACTCAACAAAATCATTTTCCAGATGAGCACAAACATTTAAAGCTTAAGCAGAAAATACCCTCATCCAGCAGCCTTTTGACCTTAAATCCTTTCATGGATTGCCATGGAATTATTAGAGCCAATGGACGACTAGCTCAGTCACAAGCGTTAACCTACAGCGAACGCTATCCAATATTGCTACCTCACAACTCGAAGTTATCACAGCTACTAGTGGAATTTACACATAAAATTACTCTTCACGGACAAAACCAACTAATGACTCGAGTCTTACGCACAGAATATTGGATATTCAGATTGAAACCCTTGGTCAAAAGCGTAATTCACAACTGTAAAACTTGTGTTTTGTACAAAAAACAGACACAAAATCAAATCATGGCTTCATTACCACCAGAACGCACAACATTATCAAGACCCTTTGCTACAACGGGATTAGATTACGCAGGACCCTTTGACATCAAAAATTTCACAGGCCGAGCGTGTCTCATCACAAAAGGGTACATATGCATATTTGTATGTTTCGCCACAAAGGCTATACATCTTGAAGCAGCAAGTGATTTATCGACCCAATCGTTCCTAGCCGCATTTTACCGCTTCATAGGAAGACGTGGTTGTCCCGCACTCATTTACTCAGACAATGGAAGAAATTTCGTCGGAGCAGCAGAACTACTAAGCAAAGACCGTCTAGAATTTATAAAAACTCTTCAAAATCAAGTGATCCATCACTTTAGTCATCAAAACCTTAACTGGAAGTTTATTCCCCCTGGAGCCCCACATATGGGCGGCCTTTGGGAAGCCGGTGTAAAATCATTCAAAACGCACCTCAAAAAGATGATACCGAACTTGAAATTCACATTTGAAGAGCTATCAACAATTCTTGCTCGTATAGAATCGTGCCTAAACTCTAGACCCTTAAGTCCTGCTAGCGATGACCCAAATGACCTTAATCCATTGACCCCTGGACACTTCCTTATTGGTAGTGCTATATTGACCCCAGCTGAACCAGATATAAGCAGCGAAAATCTGAGTCTCATCAACCGCTGGAAACGTCTAAAGATCATCTACCACTCATTTTGCCAAAGATGGAAGTCCGAATATTTAGTTGAACTTCATCGCAGACACAAATGGAAGCTTCAGAGGGACAACGTTAAAATCAACGATCTGGTAGTCGTCAAAAACAACAACTTGCCGCCTAATGAATGGCAAATGGGCCGAATCATCAAAACCTATCTTGGACCTGACCAGAACTGTAGAGTTGTTGACATCAAAACTAAAAATGGAGTCATCACCAGACCAATTACAAAAATTGTGGTTTTGATTGCAAATTAGTATAACCCCTAATCATTTACATACAATAACATTGTTCTAATTTTATACTTACAGGTATGGCATCCCAACAAACACCAAGACCCGAACACTGGAAATTTTCATGTGGAATTTGCCTCAAGGATCACCCCATTCGCACCTGTAAAAAGTTCTTGAGTTACAACCCAACCGAACGATACGATCTCATGGTTGTCAAACAGTATTGTTTGAACTGTTTTGCAAGATCCCATAAGACTGAAGAGTGCCGAAATCAAAATGGATGCCATATCTGCAAGAGAAGTCACAACACATTGCTACATGATGCAATACAGTTAAAGGACCCACAACCATCAAGACGAGCCGACCCACAGCCATCAAGACGTGCCGATGCGCAGCCATCAAGACGAACCGACCCACAGCATTTGAGACAAGCAGATCCAGACACACCTTATTTCAACTGGAACTTGGTTTTCATTCCAACCGCTTCCGTTAAGGTTCACACCGATAGCCTTACTACCTGGATCAGCACACGGGTCATCATTAATCGGTCTTTAACAACGTCCAGAATATCGAGATCATTCGTTGATAAATTCAAGGTTAAAACCATCATGAGGTATGCCCATGACTTTGCTGTCTTTGAGATGCGATCCTACAATGACAACAATAAATGGTCGATCAAAGTAACAGCCCTTGTAACAGATCAACTTCCAAAGAAGCCATATTCTGGACCCATCTCAGCTGACCCAACAGAAGATTTTAGCCCTAACACATTGGCTGATATAGATCCTCGTTCCAACACTATAGTGCAGATTGAAATTGGCAGTGATATTTATTCTGCTATACGTCGAGATGGAGCCATTGAAACAGAAGTCGGTCAAGTTGTAGCGGAAAAGAGTGCCTTGGGATATTTATTTTCAGGACCCATTCAAAACCTGTGGTAAATTTCACCAAGTCATGGGGGCCGGAATGTTCAAGGTTAAAGGAACAAACTGTAATAACTGTCTTTTTTTATCTCAATACTTCTTTTGTTTTATTTTGAATTCTCTTTGTACTTTCCCCTTAACATCGCTAACAAGCATTTAAAAACATTAGCTTACATTCACTCTAGTTTCGATCGTCAACGAGTGAAAAACAAAAAGTAGTGAACAAAAGATTGTGAACAACACTGTGAATAAATTAAACAAGACATATACAAATTTAAAACAGAAACAAATATTGTGCCCCTTTTTTTCTAATAGACAAAATATAAACTGTAAATTGAAATAAAATAAAAATTGTGACCCTTTTTCATAAATAGACAAACAAAAATTACATGAATTAATAGAAAATTATTTTGCAAACAAAAACAACATAAACATTGTAAAAAAAAAGTGAATTTAATAAAAAATAAGTTAAATTAAAACAACAAATTAAAAAGCATTTTATTTAAAATAAAAACAAAAAAAGGAACCAGCAAAATAGACAAATCACAAACACTTAACATTTGTAATTTTTTGCCATTATTGAAAATGATTTGAATTTCTTGAAGTCTTTATATTCACCTTTAAATAATTCGAATAAATATTTCCGTGTTTGTATACAATATTGTTACGTTTTTACCTTTTAAAAACGTTTGAAATATGCGCTCGTAGGTTGCAATAAAAATAAATTTGTGTTCAGTTTTTGTTTGCTTTGTTTCTTATTCTGCTTTACACTCGTTTGTGTAAACAATAACAATTGTTTGACCGATCTTTATAGCAGAGATCTTCAAACCACAATTATTCTCTTCAAACGCAATACGTCTTCACACAAGACTGACTAAATTTTTACTGACTCCGTTGCCTGCTTTATCTTGCCTTTTATATCGCAGGGTAAACAGGAATGGATGCTAGGAAGAATGACTTCGCGTTCTCGAAATCTCTGTAAAAGTAAACATCGTTGTTTCATTATTGTTTGTGTAATTGGTGTACGTTTACTCTGGTAATGTTTGTTATTGCTTCTTGTTAACTTGTTTATTCATTTTTTTTATACAGATGTTGTTGCTATATTTTTGTTTATTCGCTGATCATGTAAACAAGTCCTTTGATTTTGTAGCTTTTGTTTATCATTTTAATGTTAAACGATGTAACACCATTTCCATTTTCGTAACAATATATTTGAATAAATATGTACAAGGAAGAATATTTCAAAACATCTATTGTGTTGAATTTTATAAAATAAAATGTGTGTAACAGTATTTATGTCCCTGCTATGTATATGCATACTGCCGTATAAATTGCTTTGAGCACATATGAGCGAAAAACTTTAGCACTTTTAGCAGTTTACCCACTTACTAAGACTATAAACCAAAGGGATTTATTTCAATAAGTACGACAACATATAAAACAAAACTGCTTCTAAATTTAGCATATATAAGCAACCATTTTTTAAATACTTGACAGTACCTGAATTATTACAGACAGTTTAGGAATTGTTCTCTATCTTTCTTGCGTATAATAATAATTTCTAAAACCCTTAAATATATTGTTTAGTATACATTATTATTCACATTAAACAATTTGAATATCTTCAGAGGTTTTTAAATAAAATACATTAACAATGTGGTAACATACTTACATATTTAAACATACATTTTAACAAACATAAATATGTAAATTAGAAAGGGTTTAAATTTGTTCTTAATGGTTATAGAGATGAACACATGGTAATCCCAGTTGTATTTTTTCCCTTTGTATCTCTGGATAGATAATATTACAAAAAAGAGATTTCTTAAAAAAATTATTCTCTAACAAAATTGAAAAAAAAAATTCCTTAAATATCCCTATTTAAACTGAGAAGATGATAAATACTGGGAATTATTGAGGTTGTTATAAATATTCGACTAATAAATAAGTTTTAAATTATTTAATATATTTCTCTAAATAATTAATAAATTTAAAGTTTAAAGTAAACATTATACATTATAAATTAAATGAAATTAAATTAAAAAAAAAAAAATTGAAGACAGACATAAAAAAGTGAAAATTAACAAAAAAAAAATGAATAATTAATTTGACTAATGAGACGTATTAAGTGAAGTACTGTGTTAAAATAATGACGAGAGCTTTCTATTTACTAATTAAACATATTGCTGAATATGTTACTAGCGATCAGAACTACTATGTTTGTTTAAACTAAATATGTAAGTTAACACATCACTTATTTAAAATACTAAATTACTTTACACGTGCTACTCCAACCTGCGAGAAAGTGTCGAGTCAACAATCCTGGTGCACACCTGCATACCAGACGTAACACGATACTTGTTTTTAATAATTTCATAACAACATAAATGTGCCAACTCGTGGGAAACTGCTTAACAACATAAATGTGCCAACTCGTGGGAAACTGCTGAGACAACAATTTCGGTGTGCAGAATAAGTTAAGCTAAGACAAATATTTTTGTAAAAGTTTAGTTCTAAGTTTGAAGTTGACAATAAAAGTGCTCAAGCTCTAAAAAAATTATTTTTTTTAAATAAATTCTATAAACGAATTTATAATTGGCGCCCGAGCAGGGACCAACAGGTCGGTCGTGGAAAAAAAAGCCTGAAAAGCAAAAAGTAAGGATACGCGGTCGGAAAAAGTTAAAAGAAAAAATTAAATAATAATAAACTGAAGCCTGAAAAGTAAAAAGTAAGGCCATACAAATTATCCTGTTGGTCCCCAACCGAACCCCTGTAGCGATAGCTACTATCGTTAAAAAATATAAAGTCTGAAAGAAAAAAGTAAGACTACGCGAAAAATATAATAGTGAACAATTTATGATAAAATTGATCTATTTTAAATAAATTCGAAACATTATAAATAGTTTAAGCAGTGCTTGTGTTCTTTTAAAATATAATCATTTGAAAAAAATATGCAATAACAAAAATGTGTTTTAATTACAAAAGAAATTAACAACGCAAAAGAGAAAAAATATTAGAGTGAAAAAATTTTTTAAGGATGCTATTAATAAGAAAATATAATAAAAAAGCAAATCAATAAATTTTTAGCAAAGTGTTTTAACAAAAAGGTGTGGAAACGGGACGACAGAAAGCGAAATTGAAGGTCTGAAAATAAAAAGTAAGGCTTCGCTTCCGTCTACCAAAAATAAATTTAAAAAAAAAAAAACAAAAACGGGACAGACAGTAAGTGAGATTGTGAGCCTAAAAATAAAAAGTAAGGTTTCGCTTCTGTCTACCAAAAAAATATAACTAAACAAACAGAAAAAGAAAGAAAAAAACTTCCAGTAACTAAAGAAAGAATATATTAAAAAGATATTTTCCAAAGAAAACTATAAAAAAAGGAAAAAAAAACAGTTTTGTGCCTGTATAAAAAAAAAGAAACCTTCAGAAGATAGCAGCTGACTGCCGTGCCCTAGTACGAGAGGAAGAGGACAACACGGAGGGCTCAACGACCCTGAAGAAAGAATGACAGGAATATTTTTAATGTAAGAGGTTTTTAAACTTTTGTATAAACTAAGAGAAATATCATTGCTCTTTCTATTAAATTAAAAAAAATATATATTGATAAATTAAAGGAAGTACTAAATTCGAATTCTGTAAAGAAGAAAATAAAAAGAAAAAGAAAATAATTAAAGAATTGAATAAAAAAGAAATATAAAAGAATTAAAAGATAATTTTAAATTTGAAAGAAAAAGAATTATTGAAAAGAAAATATCAATTTTTGAAATAATTAAAGAATTAAATAAAAAAAAGAAATATTAAAGAATTAAAGATAATTATAAATTTAAAAGCAAAGGATTATTGAAAAGAAAATATTAAATTTTGAATTAATTAAACAGAAAAGAAATATCAAAGAATTAATTCTACTTATAAGAAAAAGAATTATTATTATTATTATATTAATATTATTAAAAGAAAAATATTAGATATTGAATTTAAGAAAATAAAAGGAAAAAGAAATTATATAAAAAATTTAGAGAATTGAAGAAAATTCTAAATTTAAACCTTGTATAAAAGGAAAAGAAATATTGAAAGGAGAAAATACTAAAGAACCAAAGGAAATCTTATAGCGAAAGAAATATTTTTGAGAAAAGAGGAAAAATTTAAAAATAAATTAATTGAATAAAAAGGAAATCCCTTTTCATTAATTTCAATTTTGTGGAAAGAATAGATCACCATGCCAGACGATAATATCGAAGCGATAACAGAAAGATTAAATAGATCTCTCTCGATAGCTGCAAATAGTAGACGATCAGCTACAACTAGTACAACAGAGGGATTCTCCCAAACGCAAAAGGACCAAATAAAGGCCATAACTGGTGAATTTTTAGGTCAGGATTCGTTAGAAGAAGACACAGACCAACCGATAGGAGAAGTAAGGGTAGATGAACTGGATAAGATTCCAGATATAGTGAAAACCATTAGGGAATTCTCCGGAAAAGCAGGAGAATTCGGATCATGGAGAAAGTCAGTTGAAAGGGTTTTAGAACTTTATGAAGGAATTAAGGGTACTAGCAAATACTTTGCAATTTTACATACCATTCGTACTAAGATTATAGGAGAAGCAGATACTGCTCTCGATTCATATAGGACTCCTTTAGATTGGGCGAAAATTAAAAAGTGCTTAATGATGCACTACTCCGACAAGCGTGATCTCGGTACGCTCGAATAGCAAATGACCACGATGTGTCAAGGTGGTAGGACAATCACCGAATTTTACCAGATGTTTTACCAACATCTGTCATTAATTCTTGACAAGGTAACATGTTTGGAGTTGGACGCAGCAAGTCTGTGTGCAATGACAAACTCCTACAGGGAGAAAGCCCTGGACACTTTTATTCGCGGACTCAGGGGCGACCTACCGAGACTGCTGAGTGTAAGAGAGCCTTCTTCACTCCCGCAGGCACTACATATGTGTCTCAAATTGGAAAATATGAATTTCAGGCTCAATTATGCGCAAGACGCAAACAGAGCAAATATCCAATCAAAGCCCCCACGGCAGCGATTTTATCCTGAGTTGGCTCACATGAAACCACATTTTAACAGACATAGTCTACCATCGCCTTTTAAACAAAACTTCGGCGGATACACTCAACCATTTTATCATCAAAATGGGCAATTTCAGTCCCATCAGAATAGGTTTAATCAACCGCATAATTCGTTCACCCAGACAAGACCATTTTATCAACAATTTGCAGGACCTAACCGACCCCAACCAACTCAACAAAATCTTAATAGGTTTGGACACAACACTACGACCTTTTTTCCAAAACCAGTCCCCATGGAGGTAGACAATTCCGCACAATTTAGACAAAACAACAACCATCAAAATTTCAAACGTCCACTGCAAAGCCAAATGGCGCATCCTCCAAATAAAATACAACGCAATTTTCATTTAAAAGCAGAGTATCCTAGCCAATATCATAATGATATTCCTGACTCATTGATAGATTTCTCAAGCAATAATGAAGCTATCCCCAACAATAATACGTCTAGCGAAGACAGAATGTTGGAGGAAACTGACAACATTAATTTTTTAGATTAATGCCTTCTTCTCTTCCATACATGGAATATACCACAAGAAGAGGAGACAAAATTGATTTTCTAATAGATACAGGTTCTAACAAAAATTATATTCAATCTACTCGCATAAGAAATCCACTTAAGAACGAAAAACCATTTAAAGTTAGCTCAGTCGCGGGTGATATAGAAATAACCCACCACACTTATGTTGACATTTTTGGCCCACCAAGGGAAAAGATAAAATTCTACATTTTACCTACTTTAACTTCCTTTCATGGAATCATAGGTAATGATACATTAAAAACCCTAAAAGCAACTATCCATACAGATCGGAATTTCATGACCATATTTCCCAATACAAAAATTCCCCTAAAACAAAAAATATTCCGAGAGGTTAATAAAATAAAAGTACAAGTACCATATCTAGCACAGGACTTACAAATAGAATTAGATAAAATAATAAAGAAATGTCCTAATTTGTTCTCGGATCCAGATGAGAAGTTAACCTTTACTACTTTAGTAAAGGGTGAGATACGTACTACCACAGATACCCCGGTTTACTCAAAGCCATATCCGTATCCGATGGCATTGAAAGGAGAAGTTGAACGACAAATAGAAGAACTTCTCGATAATGGAATTATAAGGAAATCCAAGTCCCCATATAACTCACCAGTCTGGATAGTCGATAAAAAAACGGACAGTTCCGGCGAAAAAAAATACCGCATGGTTGTCGATTATCGCAAGCTCAATTCAGTGACCATACCAGACAGGTACCCTATCCCAGAAATAAATGAGGTACTTTCCAACCTCGGTAAGAACAAATTATTCACCGTTATCGACTTGAAAAGTGGCTTTCACCAAATACCCCTTCGCGAATCAGATATAGAAAAAACAGCGTTCTCTGTGAATAATGGGAAGTACGAATTTTTACGTCTTCCTTTTGGACTTAAAAATGCACCATCAACCTTTCAAAGAGCGCTAGATGATATTCTGCGGCAACATATTGGTAAAAGGTGCTATGTTTACATCGACGATGTGATAATTTTCGGTAGAAATGAAGAAGAACATTTACATAATTTAGAAGTAGTATTTAAAACTCTAGAAAGTGCTAACATGAAAGTGCAGATAGATAAATGCACATTTTTAAAAGATGAAGTAGAATTTTTGGGATATGTCGTAGGTGCCGAAGGAATTAAAACAAACCCTCGTAAAGTAGAATCAATAGCAAAAATCCCGGCTCCAAAAAACCTAAAAGAGCTTCGATCATTCCTTGGAATGGCTGGTTATTATCGTAGGTTCATCAAAGACTACGCTAAAATAGCAAAACCACTCACTAGTATGTTAAGAGGTGAATGTGGTAATATTTCTAAAAATGCATCAAGAAATAAATTAATTACTTTAGACCAAGAGGCTCCACACTCATTCAAAAAAATAAAAAATATCTTAATATCACGGGATATTACGCTTTCCCATCCCAATTTCGAAAAAGACTTTGAACTCACGTTTTGATGCGTCTGATTTTGCAATCGGTGCCGTACTGTCACAAGATAATAAACCTATTACATTTATATCCAGAACTCTCAATAAAACAGAGGAAGGATATGCAACGAATGAAAAAGAAATGCTCGCCATTATATGGTCTCTTAACACTCTCAGGAATTATCTGTACGGCTCAAAAAAGATTATAATTTACACCGATCACCAACCACTCACTTACGCCCTGAGTTCAAAAAATACAAATTCCAAAATGAAACGATGGAAATCAATCTTGGAAGAATATAACTATGAACTGAAATATAAACCCGGATACTCTAATGTGGTAGCAGACGCGTCATCGAGACTACCACCACAAATAAATACTCTCACATCCACAGTCCATAGTGATGACAGTTCTTCACATGATCTTATACCATGTGCCGAAGTGCCGATTAACGTTTTTAAGAATCAAATATTCCTCCAACAAGCTGACATTTCATCGTATCAGTTTAAAATTGTATTTCCCACAATTCACAGACATATTATTACCGAATCGTCATACGATGAACAAAAGCTTATATCACTTTTAAAGAGATATCTTAACCCATCCGTAATAAATGGAATACACACAGAGGAAAGGATACTTGGCATGATTCAGAATATTTATCCCCAGCACTTTGGCAATTACAAAAGCCGTTTTACACGGAAAATTGTTGACGACATTGTAAGTGATCAGGAACAAGAAAACATTATTCTGGAAACTCATTTGCGTGCTCATAGGAACCCTACAGAAAATAAGGCTCAAATATTGGAAAAGGCATACTTTCCAGGCATGCTCAGTAAAATTAAGAATCTAGTAGCAAACTGTACAACATGCAAGGAAAATAAATATGAACGTCATCCTAATCGACCAAAATTGAGTGAAACTCCAATGCCAACCTTCCCAGGTCATACAGTCCATATGGACATCTTTCTAACGGAAGGCAAAGCCGTTTTGACAGCCCTAGACAAATTTACAAAATACGCCCAAACTAGGATACTGAAGAGCAGATCGATTGAAGATATTAGGAGACCGCTAAGAGATCTAATATTTAGTTTCGGCGTTCCAAAATTCATAGTTATTGATAACGAACCATCGCTAAACTCAACTTCAATCAAATTTATGTTAGAAGACGAATTGAGAATAGATATCTTTACAACGCCCCCATACAATAGTCAAGCTAACGGCCAAGTTGAAAGATTCCACTCTACCTTAGTGGAAATAATGAGGTGCATTTAGGAGAATGGAGGACATAGGAACTTTGAAGAATTATTGGAAAGAGCAGTCTCTGAATATAACCACAGCATTCATTCAGTTACAGGAAAAAAACCAGTAGACTTATTTTTTGGCAGGAATGTTAATTTTACACCAGACGATATAGAAAAGACCAGACATGACAATTTAGAAAAACTGACAAGAAAACAACAGATCATAATCAGAATAGACATGAATTTAAGTCATATGTACCAGGACAAATAATTTTTGTAAAAAAGAATAAAAGACTAGGAACAAAACTTTCCAAACCTTATTCTAAGGAAATTGTTCGAGAAAATAGAAATAGCACAGTTCTAACAGAAAAGGGACAGACAATACATAAAAGCAGAATACGTAACTAAAACGAGATATAATTTATTTACAGGCTACTCGTAACGCTCTGCAATGCGGACATACAAATTCTGGATTATTCTAATGCTCAACTAATCACAGTTGAAAAAGGAGTTGCCAGAATACAGACAGGAAATTTCAAAATTATCCATGAAATGGACCTCGAAAAATACACCGACATAGTAGACAGCATAGAGCGCTTGGCAAAAACATCAGAAATACAAAATAGTCCTCACTACCCATTCATAACTTTATTAATATCTCAGATTAAAGCCCACTTAGGCAATTTGCAGGTTTATAAAAGGAAAAGATCTTTAGATTTCCTTGGAAGTGCGTGGAAATGGTTAGCGGGCAGCCCCGATCGCCATGACCATGAAATAGTTTTGAATAAATTAAATAATGTTTTGGAGAATAATAATAATCAAATGTTAATTAATAAACTAACAATTGAAAAAGTTAATGAAATTACAAATATAACCAATAAAATTGTAAAAGCTATGGAAAGTGATGAACATAGCAGAAATGACCTAATTTTAAAATTGAAGTTTAAATTAGAAATAATTAAGGACGAAATTGTAAACATAGCATATGCCATACATTGGGCGAAAGCTAATATAATAAATTCCTATATTTTATCTACTGAAGAAATTGAGTTAGCCAAAAACATTGTAAACAGAGAAAATTTGCCATTCATTAACTTAGACGAAGCTTTCGAATTTTCCGAAATAAAAATTGCATCTAACGGAAAATCAATTATTTATATTATAAGCCTACCAACTGTTAAAAATTATATTTGTAAAGTAATAGAAGTACGAGCTGTCAAGCAAAAAGATAGAATTAATAAATTTTAATGAAATATTAAATTGTGAGAAAGAAATATACGGAATCAAAAATAAATGTAAAAGTTATAATAATTTAGAAATATGCTTAAGTAATAATATAATAGAGTTAAACAATGATACTTGCATTAGCAATCTACTTAAGAGTCGCTTACCAAACTGCACCGAAATAAATAATCAACACATCCCAACAATAGAGGAGATTACACCCGGTATATTATTCCTGAACAGATTCAATGGAGATATTACAATTAGAAATGAAACATCTTTCCTAAATGGAACATTTTTGGTACATTTCCGGAACACTACGATTGAGATCCAGGGTAAAAGCTATTACAATGAAGAAAAAATAACAAGCAAACCATTACCAGCGATACTTCAGCCATTATCCAAATCTAATACCGTTGAAGAAATACTATCGTTACAAATGCTACACCAATTGAATACTAATAACACTAAATACATCAATAAAGTAGAAAAAGAGGATAAAATAAAATATGGTATTAGCTTTTCCTTTACCGTATTAGCGATAATCGTTGTCATAGCTGTAGGAAAATTTGTTCTCATCAGAAGAAAAAAGAAATTACCCCAGTTAACACCCACAGCAATAGAAGGGTTAAATCAAGTATTTAATAATCCAAAATCTTCAAACGAGGACGTTCGAAATTTAGGGGGGGAGTAGTTAACACATCACTTATTTAAAATACTAAATTACTTTACACGTGCTACTCCAACCTGCGAGAAAGTGTCGAGTCAACAATCCTGGTGCACACCTGCATACCAGACGTAACACGATACTTGTTTTTAATAATTTCATAACAACATAAATGTGCCAACTCGTGGGAAACTGCTTAACAACATAAATGTGCCAACTCGTGGGAAACTGCTGAGACAACAATTTCGGTGTGCAGAATAAGTTAAGCTAAGACAAATATTTTTGTAAAAGTTTAGTTCTAAGTTTGAAGTTGACAATAAAAGAGCTCAAGCTCTAAAAAAATTATTTTTTTTAAATAAATTCTATAAACGAATTTATAATTTGTATACACTCAACGATATTGAAGTTGATGCAGCATGTTGAGAGGCATCATCAAAAGCTGTAGGAAAAGTTGTTGTTGAGAGTTCTATGTTTATTAAATTAAAAGAATATGTCTAGCATAGCATATGGGCATTTCCATGCATATTTAGTCTAAGCTTACTCCATAACAAAAATAAATTTTTAAACAAAAAAGAATTCTGCCAGTCGTTCCAATTCAATTCCCCCTTGGGAAATATATGTGTAATTTCTGGCTTTACAAGAAAAAAGTTTGGTGTAATGGCCTAAGACGATAATATAGCACCACTACATATTAACTTTTTTCTTTTATTAATAAAAATAAAATTTCTTTACTCCACTATATTTTCAAAGAAATCATATAAAAACTTATCTTGCTCAACTTATCACAGCTCATAAACCTGTGATATAAAAAGAAAATACGCTATTAAACTAAGTATTTTAATTAACAAGAAATCACTCAATCACTTTAATTTTTTAAGTTTTACTTTTTCCAATCCAATTGTGTCATTAGTGGTACATGTTTGGCTCAGTAGACGCGTCAACATGCGTTTACAAGCGTTAATTATGTTATAATTATACGTTATAATTATGTTAACTAAACACATCGTGTCGAACGTTATTATTTTAAATGAAAATTTAACAACTCAGCAAATAATTAAGAATTTACAATAGAATTAATAATTCTATCACTACAAATTTGAATCGCCCTTTCCCTCGAAGTGGTGTTATGAACAGTTGAATTCCAGGAATTCAGCACTCTTAATATCATGATAAAAATTAATGGGCATCGATTATATCAAGACCAAGACATTTATCTAATACATACATGTAAGAAGGGTATTTTTTTAAATATAATGTTTTAACGTTTATTTAAAATTTATTAAAGTATCTTATATATAAAAATGAATGTGTGTTTGTTTGTATGTTTGTATGTTTGAAGTTTATAGACGATTAAACGGCTGAACCGATTTTCTTGAAATTTTCGCAGTATCTTCCTGTATGTCTGGAAGGAGTTATAGGCTACTTTTTATGTTGATATTCCAAATGAGCGAGGGGCCATGCCCATGTATACTACATACTTAATATTTAATTGCATTTGAAATATATTACTCATACGCATAGTTACCCCTAAAGTATGCTATCTATGATTCTTGATGTATAAAATCAAAGAAAATAAAGTATAAAGAATGTGCATTTTGGCATATTTTGGAATTTCACGACGCGGGGGAAAGATAGAAGGGAAGGAAAAAAATTTTGTAACTAACATTTGTGAAAAAAACCAAATAATCACCAAATAAGAAAAAATACATATAACCAAAATTAAATTCGTAGACTTTTGTTTTATTTATTTTTTTTTTCAGAAATAACCAAAAACATCATTACTACATTTTGACTTTTTAGAGTTAATCCTTAAACCATTTGCAGTCGCCCAAAGAGAAATATTATTAAGGTCAGTGTTAAGATCTTTAACTCCAGTGTTGATGGAAGCTATAGAGCTGTCAATGTAGAGTTGAATATCATCAACATACATTTGAATTCTAGAATGTTTGAGCTGCTCAAACATATGACCCTTAAATTGTTGAGCTGGAAATTTTCAACTCATATACATAGTAAGTACTGAAATTGATACTATTTAAATATTTATTTGAAAAACATATATGTACATTGTACATATGTAATAGTTATATTATTGTTTACTTCTAACAATGGGTAATTACTAAAAATATTATTTATTTGTTGCATATCTTGAAAAATAGATCAGGTAAGTTTAATAATCAGCATTTTATTGGGTGATGAATGGGCATGTAACAATAGGCAGTAAAATTTTCGTTCGTCACTTTCGATTACCTAAGTAATAAAATGTAAACTCTCAATATTTTTTCCAAATAAAATAAGTAGTTGTAAAATTCATCAAAAAAGTTTCCTGCGACCGACACAAACATAATTATTTTTCAAATTTAAATAGCCTTAATTTTTTTTAAAAAGTTTTTTGACCTGAACCGATTTCATATTAGGTAAAATATAAAGGAATAAATATAACACGCATTCGGTTTTGGAATTCAGTTGAATCTTTGATTCTAAACGAGTTAAACGTTGAGTGACATTTATTTTGCAACAATTTATAAAAATGCCCCCAAAAAAGCATCGCTCTCCAGAAGCACTAAAAATGCATTGCATTTGCAATCCCAGAGAGCAAATGAAAGTTCGGAAGAGCGAGAAAGTCGCCTACGGACTGAAAGGAATCGAGCTTCAACCTCTAGAGCCGCCGAAACGCCATCACAACCTGAATAACGCCTTGAAGGCCTACGACAACGCGCCACAACTGCAAGAGCTACTGAAACACTTTCAGAAAGCCAAGAGCGCCTTGAAAGTCAACTAAATCTTACCTCTTTAGCACGAGCTTCTGAAACGCTGTCAGAACACGAACGACGTCTTGAAGGTCTTCGACAACATGCGACAACCGCACGAGGTACCGAGACACCGTTGGAACATGAAGGTCGGCTACAAAGCCAGCGAAATCGTATCGAAATATCACGAGGCACAGAAACGCCTTCAGAGCGTGAAAGACGTCTTGAAGGTCTTCGACAACATGCGACAACCGCACGAGCTACTGAGACACCGTTGGAGCATGAAGGTCATCTACAAAGCCAGCGAAATCGTACCGAAACATCACAAGGCACAGAAACGCCTTTAGAGCGTGAAAGACGTCTTGAAGGTCTTCGACAACATGCGACAATCGCACGAGCTACCGAGACACCGTTGGAACATGAAGGTCGGCTACAAAGCCAGCGAAATCGTACCATAACATCACGAACTAATGAAACAGAAGTCCAACATGAATCACGAGTAGAAAGTCAGCGGA